>OZ024873.1:8924947-9524947 GCA_964017185.1 Rugalucina vietnamica
AACAGCACATTTTAAAGGTGACCTAGATTTTGATCTCCAGCCCCACCCCCGGGCATGGACCCTGGGGCCCGACCTCATGGAAATAGAGCAAACCCTATAGGGTACCTATGGTCAAAATATGAATAGTTTCTGACCATTGGTTTATGAGATATACACCTCTAGAGAAACTTTAACCAAAACTTTGACATAAATTCTACGAACGTTCCGGAATTACGAACGAAGAAACGAACTAACGAACGAACATACGAACGGACGAACGGAAAAGCGAAAGCTATATACCCGTCTGCATAAATGCCGGGGGTATAATGAATTAACGCTCTTTTCGCTATCTAGACCTACCGGTGGCCGAATTTATTTTATATCTCGGCAAATTGTCACTTCATTATTTTTTTACGCTTTCGTATGAAAAGTTCCTTTTATATGTTGTTGATGTTTTGCTGGGGAAACGTAAAACATTAACAAAACCTGATTGGCGTTTTAATTATTCAATTTTTGAATATATATACAGTGTTTGATAATGAATTTGTTGAGAGAGAGGGAGAGAAAGAGTTGATATCATGTGTTTACTGATACATGTATAATAAAGCATTTTCAAAATATTTTACTCCTGATTACATTTTCAAAACCTGTTTGTATTCGAACTCAATATTCAAACAGACAAAAACGAAAATGTCATGCAGCATTTCCAATTTTTGATTTAACACATGCACAGCTAAAGAGATGCTGGTCAGTCCACGAGTGTACATGATCTATCTATCTATCTATCTATCTATCTATCTATCTATCTATCTATCTATCTATCTATCTTCAGGCCTTGCCACATTAACATGCAATACGAGTAGTAGTTTTAGCTATCTATCTATCTACCTTCAGGCCTTGCCACATTAACATGCAAACATTAAATGCGAGTAGTAGTTTTGGTAGTTCCGGTATTTCGTAGTAGTTCCGGTATTTCGTGGTAGTTTTGGTAAATAACAGTACCCGTTCTAAACCAAAATCTAAGTACTGTACCTAGATTTTTGACTTCTCTTGGGCCTGGTTATCTGCAAGACAGTCGTGCGGATAGCCTCAGCCTTAATATGGAGGGAGGTGGTGGAAATATAGTGCAGGGACAATAACGGGACATTGCCCTTATCATCATGGAATTACACAAAAGCATGCTTTGCGAAATCTTGTGTGTGTGTGTGTGTGTTGTTAATGTTTTTTGTTGTTGTTTTTTTAAAAATCTTCAACTTTCGTTGAATATCTTAAGTCCGTGAATATTCCAAGTTCGTGGGGTCAATGTTTGTGTGCCTCTCTGGCAGACGTCTGCTTGTGCAATCGTTGGAAAGGTGCCAAAATGTTTCAAAGGGTCAACTACCTTCATTCATAAAAACATTGTTGTAATTCTGATCTAAATAAGACCAGTGTATGCAGTTATTTTGCAAAGGTCACAAAATATTGAATTTTTCTTATTTCCAAATTTTGTACCTCTTAAAATGCCATAAAAGCTACTAAATAAGAACTGTCAAAAACCAGCATGTGTCTGAAGTTTGTTTACAATATGGCAGTCAAGGTCATGTGATTTCCAGGAAGAGCAAGGCCAAAAACATTTTTATTATTTGGTTGTTGCAACCTAGGGGTGCTTACCCTTTACCTAAGAATGTGTAGGTTTTTAAAATAAAAACTATAGTATTTTAATTGCATGCAAAATAAATGTGATGGATTGATTTGGCATTATAGGGCAGGTCAGCAAGGTACTCTTCCGTGAAAAAAAATCAATATTGGTCACCTTTCCCGCTATTTTCTTCATTCGGTGGAGGTGGTAGCCTCGGTCATTATCGCTATACGTTTACTACTTTCAGACGCTAATAAAGTCATAATATGACCAAAATATTACGCATTCCTTACCTTGGAATAAATTATATCCGGAAATCTAATACAAAATGCAATGTTTTGATGAAAAAAATTCATTTTTATTCCATATTTTGCGCTCCAAATTTGGTTAGGCATAGCGATAAACACCGAGTAATGTACCTCCACCGAATGAACAAACTTAACTGTATGACGTCATCCCGACATGCCCTATCTGACTTGTCAAAGTCTAAATTTTCATTATTAGTCATATTTAATTTGAAAATATTGCTATTTCTTGGTATTCTTGAAAAGAAATGCCCCTAGGGGTATAAGCTCATAAATGACTGCAGAGGTACAGTTGGAGATGAAATCATCATCACATTTGCCAAATTTTGTTTGAATTTCAGGGCTTTTTCTCATTGGAATCATTTTAATGTGCCTTAAGAATTTTCAGCAACCCAATAATTGATTTTTGTGGCCTATTTTTATGGCGGGAATTTCCAAACAAGTGACGTCACGGACTTAGGATATACAAAAAAGATAACTTCAATGATGGGAATACAGTAAATATGTTAAGGTGATGGTTGGTGGCGGGCAGTGTAGTTCTATCATTGGAGTCTGGTGATGGTAATACCCTTACTCGGGGTTAAAACGAGGTGCGCCGATAAGTCAACGGCGGAACACTACGCACATACATACATAATGGCTGCCCAATGTAGCAGCCAATGTTTGTAAAAAGAGTATTTTAATGAAAAATTAGGTGTTTGAAACTTCAAATTTGCTTTAGAAACAGAGGAAAGGAATAAATTACTCTTGATAAGGTAGGAAATTAGACTCTTTTTTCTCTGAAGATTGTGCAAGCTGTCTTTGACTTCTTAGCCCCACGAACTTAGCATACTCAAGGATTGTTTTATTTTGGCTACCTCGTAAACGTTCGACGGCGTAATCTTCAAATTCAAATAACGATATAGTGTCTGTTGGTGGTATTTTGTAGAACTGAAGGTTTGTATCTTGACCACTAGATATATTTTCTTTATTTGCAATTCTTCGCCTTTTACTTCTTGATGTACTGCCTCCAAAATCCATTATGATTTTAGACTCCCGCCAAGTTTTGTTTACAAATTGGTGCTCCAAGATTTACTTCCCCTGATGGTCACAAGACGTTTCGCACCCAAGAATATTGCCGACGTTTCCCCCCTAGTCGTTTCCCCCCTAGTCGTTTCGCCTCTATTTTCCACCCTAGTCGATTCGCCCCCAATACCCTAGATGTTTCGCCCCAAATACTATTTCCCCCCTAGTGTCGTTTCGCCCCCAATTTTTATTTATTTATTTATTTATTTATTTATTTATTTATTTATTTATTTATTAAGGTCAAAATTTATTAGGATAGACAAACGAATAGATAGATAGATAGATAGATAGATAGATAGATAGATAGATAGATAGATAGATAGATAGATAGATAGATAGATAGATAGATAGATAGATAGATATCAGGTTTGGTGTGGTAATAAAGTGAAGGTGTGAAAAACTTACGGTATAATAATGTGCAGAATTAATGTCATTAACTATTGACACCGACTTCTGAAGGATGATTAACTAAAGTGTGAAAAATAGATTCTTTAATCAAGGGTTGCTTTCCAAATCCTATGATTTTGTCGGCATGCGGCAGACTTTGTCAAAAAAAGAACTTAATGGCTCAGTGGAATTTTAAATCTAATTATCTTTTATTATATAACTAAACAAAAAAAAAAAAAAAAAAAAAAAAAAAAAATACAATGATTATATTTTTCTATTAGTTTTCCTATTCATTAGTGTTGGGCCATCGGTTTGAAATTGCAATCGATTACCGCTTTATAATCGGAAGGCTTTCGATTTTGTAATCTTTTATTATATAAATAAATAAAAAAAAATAAAAAAAGAAAAATTACAATGATTATATTTTTCTATTAGTATTCCTATTCATTAGTGTTGGGCCATCGGTTTGAAATTGCTTACAAAAAATCAATATTGGAAAAACAGGTAACCAGAATCCCCTCCCTGACCTCAAAGGTCAGGGACCCCCCTGACATCAAAGGTCAGGTTCTGGTTTTCTGTTTTTCCAATATTGATTTTTCTAAAGCTGGGAACCAGCGGATAATGCAAAAATGGTGAATACTTCTTGAGCTCCTTTGGTGACTTCAGAAGGAAGTCTTATGGGGTTTACCAAGTGCTAAACTACAGCAGCCTATTCATCATTTTTGCATTATCCGCTGGTTCCCAGCTTTAAAAAAAAATCAATATAGGAATTACAGGTAACCACTAACCCCCTGAGGGGGGTTCTGGTTACCTGTTTTTCCAATATTGATTTTTGACAGCAGGAAACCAGACGATAATGCAAAAATGTTGAATTACAAATATTCCTTCTATTTCCTGGCAAATGTCCAGTGGAATGCTCTCCTAGGGTGGGTGGTGTGCTTGCCAACCCTTGATGAGTTCAAGGAAGCAGTTGGCAAGCTGCACCACTCCAGGCCGTAGATGGGTGGGGGTGGGGGGGGGCAGGACCCTTTTCTGTGATTTGTGATTGGCCTGTTTAAAGTCATTTGTGAAAAAGCAAAATTTAACTCTGTGATCTGTGACGTAGAGGTATTCTATGTGATTTGTGAAACTCAAATTTAATCTCCGTGATCTGTCATTTGTAAATTTTCAAGTCTGTATATTGTGGTTATCATCATTCTTTGTGATGGTACTTAACTCAAATGGTCTAAAATTGTATTTAAATTGCATTTGTGGACCTCCAGAATTCTAAAATTTTCTCGGGGGAGATCCCCGGACCCACCCCCTAAAGACAGAAAACTGATCTGTCATTTGTAAATTTTCAAGTCTGTATATTGTGGTTATCATCATTCTTTGTGATGGTACTTAACTCAAATGGTCTAAAATTGTATTTAAATTGCATTTGTGGACCTCCAGAATTCTAAAATTTTCTCGGGGGAGATCCCCGGACCCACCCCCTAAAGACAGAAAACATACTCCTCTTATGCTCTTCCCCACTTGGCACTCATGAACTTCTTAAAACTCTTTTGCGGCTGACAGTTCTGGTGACTGACAGAAATAAAGAAATTGTAACGTTAGCAGAACTAAGCCACAGCAAACCCAGTCGGTGGAAAAGCATACTCATCCACAACGGGTGGTTTTCTGTGCTATATAGTCAACACTTACTCGCTGCACAAAGTTTCTAGTTTCTAATTTGCATATTACATGCACTCAAGATGCCGCTAATACGTTGCAACAACGTATTCTACCAAGGGAGGCTATCCCGTCACATTACTTCCCACTCCGAGAAGTCTCGCCCCGGGTAAGGCAACTCCGTTCTGGCAGTTGTCACTATCCCACCGCTGCCACCAAATATAACGTTAGCCAAACCAAGCCACAGCAAACCCCGTCGATGGAAAAGCATGCTTATTTGCCAAGGGTGGTTTACTGCGCTATATAGTTAACACTTACTCGCTTCACAAAGTTTCGAGTTTCTTATTTGCAAATTACATACACTCAAGATGCCGCTAATACGTTGTCAACGTATTCTACCAAGTGATGATATCCCGTCACAAAATCATGCATAGAAGTACCATTTTAATTTGAGGTTTGGTGCTGTAAGTTTTGGCTATTAATTGATGACCGACACCAGAATAAAATATTGATGCATATCGTGTTGAACTTTAGGTAGATCTAGGGTTTTTGATACACTTTTTATGCAGAAAGTAAAACAATTCCCTTTTCCAATTATGCACAATTGTAAAAATAGGCAAGAGTCTCTACCGTGCCTGAGAGGCTTAAGTTTTAATATCATTTTACAAGTAACGATGTAATAATGGCACATTATTTTATACTTAGCAGTGAAATTAATGTAAATCAAAAATGGATAAAAGTGATATTTTCACTGCAGAATTGATATTTTCACTAGTGATTGATATCAGCCGATATTTTCACTGTAGAGTTTGGATTACTTCTGACGTTTCCGTTCACTTGACGTCATTAAATGTGCCTCACTTCAGAAATTCAAATGCCTATAACTCCGTTATTTACGAACGAAAACATAAAGTGTGGGTATTCATTTTCTTAGTTAGAACATTAGGAACAATGTGGTACCAAAATTATTTGTGTTTTCAAAAATTTTTGTTTTTTTTGCATTTGGTTTTTGCATTTTCACCGCCTGCTTTGTGAATAGGAAAATGCCAGTGTATTGTATAAAATAAAGAGAAAAATTACTTTTTATCGGTAAATACCAAATATATTTCATCTCGTGACTTGAAAACATCTAAATTTTCACTCGTGCTACGCACTCGTGAAAATTTTGATGTTTTCAACTCACTCGATGAAATATATTTGGTATTCACCTCAAAAAAGTAAATATCCTCTATTTCCTTTGATACAAATTATTTGTCAATAACTAGGTACACCATAGTTATATGCAATAAATCGGCCAATACTGTGCAAAGTCATCGGCAAAATTACTTACTGCTTTTTTCAATTGAGTGAAAACACCCCCAGTTTGCCTGTAGGTAAAGTTTGCAAGTGTAGAGTGTAAACTCTGTGTCACTGTGACAATTGATTGGAAATTTTACCTCAGTCTCTACTTCTATTTTTATCTGCAGTACTCTAGATCTATTTATAGAGTACTGACAACATCAATACACCAAAATAGACAATCAATGGTGACAAGTAAACAGTTCAGTCAGTAGAGTTTCTTTGATGTTTGAATTATGCTTTACAAGTACATTTGATTTTTAACATGACTCAAATTGTTCTAGATCTAGTGTAAATTTTATGAAAAGTTTCAGGTAATTATTTTATCTAGATTGTAAACTTTCATACCTCTTACATGGTTTCAAAAGACCAGTGCAATTATTATATATTTGCAACTTATCAATCAAAATTGACAAGTTATTTAACCTGATGGCATGCACAATTTTATTTATTCAGTTTTTGAATTAGCTCAATAAGGTGTTGACTGAGACCAAACACTTCAAATGCGAACCAGACAGTTTGTAGGATTTCAAAGATTGTTATCTTAATTATACATTATCCAAGTATGAATGGTGTTATGGATTGTCAAATTGTTGACCAACCAAGATAAAAAGAAAACAATCGGAGACAGACCAGAACAATTGCTTGAAACATCAACTGTGAAAACAGTCTTCCCCTGATCAGTGTCTTTGCTTTCGCTATGTACAGCGAAGTAAATATCCTCTACCTATCTAAATGCAAAATTCCCAGCCTCTAGCCATCTTTGCTTTTAGTCAATTTCTGTATTGAGAAAGCTAGTTTAAATGTAATTTGGTTTATAAAGATCTTGTATGATTTGCTGACGCATGTAATAAAACATAATGGTTTGATCCTTTGGAAGCAGTAAAACATTCAAAGTGAGATAGTATGGACTATATTGCACAGTTTTGGTATTAAATGAACCCTCATGAACATGGAAAGAAACGGCGAACAACTTCGTCAGACAGATATATAGATGGTAAAATAATATATGCAATCTTTCAACAGTTACACTGCTACACTGTGTTTGTTGCCTAACTTCCTGCAGTCCGGATCAGGCAGGGTTTGTCATCTCACGGAGAATGTGATCCCAGTACACTCTGTCAACATCGCATGTCCCATGGATGTCTTAATTTAGGAATGAAAGTTTGTTTCCCAGTTGTGCGTAAAAATCTCTTGAAGTAGGCACCAAAACCAGGGAATACAAAGACCGCACATTCGTTTAAATAGCAATGAGCTCATCCCTTTTGTTGTTTCTTTTTCTTTTTCTCTCTATCAAACGTTAAATTTGCGCTAACAAAAATTGAATTAAATGAGTGCACATTTTGATAATCATTCCCATGCAGCATGCATGACAGAACTGTCTGGATCTACCAGGTATTAAACAGAGGAGGCACACGACTTATTACAATGCAAAACACGCTTAATTCACAATGACAATTTTCAAAATTTCATCACAAGGAATTTTGGGTCAATAGATCAAGTGTCACCAATTTAAACATCAAACTTAAATGTTTTGGTCCACCCACTGTGCTGTTCAAAAGAGATTTGTCATGATAAATAAATTACCTTGTAAATCTACAGCTATACATACCATATGGTTAATTTGCAATTAATTAAGGAAGAGGATTCATAAAGTGAAATAATGATAAACCTTGCCACTGAATGAACTAACTGCACCATTCATAATAATTATGGGCTATTTCAACACCTTTTCATGTGACCAGCTCTAAGGACAAATGGCCTTTGCTAAAAGTTTGCCTTTGAATATATTTCCTCTCATGTCTGAGCAAAGACCCCTTTTTAAAAAAAAAAAAAAAAAAAAACATCTGTTCACTTAATACACAATTGTCAGATTCTTGCCAGCTGAATATAAAGGATATTGTTATAATATTACTTCAGAGAAGAGCTCTGTCAATTACAAGGGGTCTCAATTTTAAAATATTGTAGTGACATGATATTTTTTGTGCGTTTAGTCTTTTAAAGCGCAATGTTATTCAATAACATGCTGAGCGTGTGACTTAGGCAGCACACAGCAAAACAGCAATCCAGCACATTGAGGGATTTCACTTTCAACAGGAAAATTTTGGACAAAAGTTTCAGATGTTTTAATTTGCAATCAGATGGACTTTTTTGCATCTTTTTGTCTTCAGTAATAAACTAAACAGTGAACAAAATCAACTATAAATGTGCAGACAGAAGTTTTATGGTAGGTGGCAGGTTTTTTTTGTTTGTTTGTTTGAATTGATGCTTAACCTCCAAGTCAACAGCTAATGGTCATGTCGGGATGCTGCCCCCATTTTATGGAACTTTTACCAGAAATTAGACTGCCATGGCATCCAAAAATTGCTTCGAATATAATTACCCAACTAAACCAACACGCCATAATGTATAGATAGTTTGACATGAACCACTTTTCCTGGGCAGGCTCAGACCTGAGCGGTTAACCAGTTATCAGATGGTCAGTCAGTAGCAAAGAAGCTTTGCCTGGAGGCAAAAGCTGCCCATCTATTTCTTTAGGCACCAATGGGCGGGGGCCGATATTCACACCCGACCATGATGGCATCCTTCTTTTTAGTTGTTGTTTTGTTTGTTTGTTTGTTGTTGTTGTTGTTGTTTTTTACATATTTTGTCTGTCCTTTGCTGTATTATTTACATGTACATGATATGATTAGATTCATAAATGTGCTGTCATGGGGAAAAAAAATATCAAAGGGAACTTTTGATGTCATCAGAAAGTCGTACTTGTTGGTCTTTTTTACAAGCATACCATGTTTCTTGAGTAGGAAGCATTAGAAATTAAGATCCTTGGAAATGATTATCTAAGCACATTTCAAGGATGTTTGATGTTCGAACTGGTAGGGAGTACAGACTAATTGGTCATTTACCGTAACTTTACTAGAACTGGAATCTTCCATGTTGCAGTGGCTAAGTCGCTAGCCTTGTAAACCAGAGGTCGCTGGTTTGATCATGATCAAGCTTCTTAGACGATAAACAAGGTAAATGTAAGCGAGGTATATTAAACTTCCCTAGATAAACCAATGCCCCGTTTCCATATGACCTTACCTTTTGGTGGGACATTTAACCCAAAATATAACCGAACTGACTGAATAATTGGTTGTTAACGATGACATAGACTTGAAACAACCCAAGTTTTGAACCAAGCTCCCATGTTCAACCACTGAGATAACCGTGTACAACCGTGTTTGTGAGGACCATTAGTCTCGTTAGTGTTTTGTGATACCTTCATCATGGAAGTGCACATGTAACCAATTTACTTTGAGCAAACAGTCAGGTTGAAACAACGTAAAATTGTGTTTCATGTTTCAAAGTTTATTCTCCCTGGAGTTACATGAAACATGTAAAACATGGGCAATGCAATATTACAAACACCATATAGGTTTGGCGACACACACACACACACACATGCACAGACACTCATCAGAGGGCAACTTAAATCACATGCCCTCGATGACTGGCTTTTTATTTTGCACTTTCACCCGTTCTTTAATTCAATCGTCCCTAAAAGACAGCCATTTATTGTAGACGCATTCTATTTCATACACCAGGAAAACATGTCCATGAAAAGTATTCTCCTTGAATCCAACTTTTATATAGAAAAACTAGGATTTGCAGGGGTATACCTATCTTTCTTATTTTGGCTCCAAAACAAAGATTGTGGGTACTCGTTAGAACCACCTCATACCCACAATCATTGTATTGTGCACAATGAAGAAATATTATATATATAACTATTCTATTTAAAAAAAAATCATTTTTACAACTTGAAAAATCCCTTTATATTACTTGGGCATGTTTCCGTAATAGAAAATTTCAATTAAAAGGCTGAGGTGGTCAAGATTCAAATTCCCATTGAAGAAGCAAGACCGATTTCAAAAGGATCAAAGTAGAGATATGCAGTCAATAGACAATTATTTGACACCTTTGGAAGTTTCCCCTGACTTCAGTGTATTTTAATGTTTACTTGTCTGGCTGGCCAGTTGGTAAAACAAATTAATCATCTTATTCAATAATATCTAATGGGTCGTTAATATCAGTTATCAAAAATTCATTTAATATTTACGACTGACTCATCAAGCAACCTGTTAACAAAAAAATGTATCCTGCCTCTTCTAGTCAACATAAATTTATGAATTTAGTGTCAATTGAAAGTTAAATGGATAAAGCAATAAACAAAATGTTACCTGATAAAGTTTCAACATTGTACTTTTCATTTACAACAGTTTAAAGTTCTATGAAATTTTGAAAATACAAACAAACACACTTTTCCAATGATAAAAGTTAAGTCTAAAAATAAACAGTTCGGAAATACAATATTGGGTATAAAAAATAAACCTCTCCTGACTAGGTGTATTGATTTTGAACACTACGCGTCTAATAATAACTTTATTGGTCCACTGTAGTATAGTTTACTGAAGATAACTGTGTCATTGTTCTCAGTCAATTGACTTTGGCAGTAATTCTCTGTGACCACGAAAATCTATTGTCTGTGATTTGTGAATTCATCATTCGAAAACTGTGTTTTGTGATTTTGGGGTTTAAATCTCTGTGATTTGTGACCAGATCACGACCTGACCCCCTCGTGGATTCTGACATGATGCTTTTAATCTGCTTTTAACCCTCCTCTACCCTACTTTTAACCTGCCATCTTTGCTCACCTCACTATCTCATCTTGCACTTTATCTCATTTACTCATCTTTTATTTCAGCACTGGCAGCGCACACCTGTCAAGAATGCCTGCGAAGGCGTATGACAGTATATAAAAAAAGAAAGAAAGAAAGCTAAAAGAGTTAGCTGAAATAAAGGATAACCAGAGGACCAATGGCCATGTAAACGCTCACCACAGATCTGAGATATATGCCAATAAATTTGTTTGACTATAAAGGTCATATACATGTATATAGCCCCAAGACAGAGTCAGAATACCCCCTGGGGTTAATTTCTTTTTCAGATGCATAAATATTCTTTCCACTTGTCCATTTCCTGGAAGTTTTTTCATTCGATCAGTGTCCTTTTAACAGTTTTCTGCATGTGTGGCATATGTTGACATTGCCTTAAAATCTATCAATGTCATCACAGGATCATAATTTATACATACAATGTAGTACTATAGTCTTAGTTGCTACATATCAATTTTCATTGCAACAGGTTCAGCAGTTCCTGCGAAGAAGATTTTTGAAGGGATTTACCATATATGGACATGGCGGCCATCTTGGTCATGAGACTTGGTTTATTTATAATCACATTGATTTTCCCTTCTTACAGATGTTTCCTATAAAATTTGACTTTGACTGGCCAAAAGGTTTAAGAGAAAATCTTTGAATATTATGTATAATGCCCCGGGACAGGGACAGACCCACCCCTTTTCAGAATCTTAAGTCTCTAGTTCATTTACCCATTTCCTGCAAGTTTTGCCATTCAAATCCCACTTTAACAATTTTCCCCATTCAAATACGTAGGCGACCTATGTTGACCTTGGCGTAAAATAGGTCAAGGTCATCCCATGGTCATGATTTATATTAACTTTGTAGAGCTCCATTGCCTGATGCTTCATGCCAAGTCATGCCAAGTCTCAAAATCATAGGCCTTCTAGTTCTGGAGAAGAAGGTTCTTAAAGATACAAGATAAGAGAAAAGATAAAACTTTGATTGGCCAAGCGGCTTCAGAGAAGAAGATGTTTGAATATTATGGTCATATGCATATATATAGCCCCGGGGCAGGGGCAGACAACCCCCTGGGGACAAAAATTTTTCATAAACATAAGAGCGCGGATCTGGTAAAAGGTGTCTTCGGGCATTCAAGTACATTTTATGCTATTAAAATTTAAAAACCATCTAAAATTGAAATATTTGGCGTGTTCTGATATTTATTTCATACAGCTTTAATATTGTAACACAATCCAAGACACATGCTTTTCTTATGGTCAAACGCTATTTGTATCATGTATGTTGCCATGGCAATCATTGCGCCATAAGGACTACCCTCATTTTAAAAATCAGGTATGCCCTTTGTATTGCATGTTTTATCTAACAGTTTGTGAATTCGTGCCTATTGCATACTCTGTGCAGTAGTATAGATGTTAAACTTCAAGAAACACATAGAATTTCGAGAATTTTAGTCTTACCTTCTTTTAATTACAGTGATTTAAAGACGTTAACATCATCAACGTCCAAACGTCATCAACAGTTTTATGACGTCATGTTTATATTGCATCAACTGCACGCCTTTCAACGTTCATATCTTTGCTATTTGTAAAGATAATCTCCTCAAATTTTCAGGAAATACTCAGAGAAACTTGGTCTTTCATATGTAACTAATATCTTAATTTTATTTTTTCTGCCATAAGACCCCTTTTATCAGATCTTGGCCCATAAATATTCTGTCCATTTGCCGAATTCCAGCAAGTTTTGCCCTTCAAATCACATTTTAACAATTTTTCCCATTCAAATGCATAGGCAACCTATGTTGACTTTGTTGTAAAATAGGTCAAGGTCATCCCAGGGTCATGATTTATACAAATTTTGTAGAACTCTTTTCCTTGATGCTTCATGCCAGGTTTCAAAATCATAAGCCTTCCGGTTCTGGAGAAGATCTTTATAGCCATGGCGGCCATCTTGTTCATGTAACCTAGACCATTTATATAAACTTTCGTTCCCCTTTCTATGGATGTTCCATATGATGTTAGGCTTTGATTGGCAAAGCGGTTTCAGCCCGGGGTTTCAGAGGAGAAGAGCTTTGAAATTGTGAACGACGGACGATGAACGACGACGAACGACAACGAAGTACGCCGGAGCATGGTATACTATAAGCTCACTTGTAAGCCTTCGGCTGAGGTGTGCTAAAAACGCTGCAATAAAATATAAGCAAAGTGGATGAGTTTATACAATGAGAGGAGACAGCAATTATAATTCAAAGATAAAAATAAGTAGAATTCGGCGATTAGGGGGTCAAATGCAGACAGAGAGTTACCATGTACTTCAGTTCCTTGAAAGATAGTAAAAATAATTGTTAGACCCTTTGGAAGCAGTAAAAATACAAAGCTAGAAGATGGGCCATATTGTACAATTTTGGGTAATGAACCTTTATCAGTGACCCTTTATAAAACTGGCAGCGAAAGCCAGACATTTTGCTGCAATTTCAAGAATTTACATTTGTGTAGTCTAAATCAAAGACTCAAATTCCCAAAGGGGCCAAATAATCAAAATACTGTTAAGAAGATGATCCTTAACATATAAAAATTTGAAATACTTCATATATATTCACTGACCCCAAAGGACCAAAAGAAAAATATAATCTGCACTATGGATGATGTACGGGGAGACTTTTTAGGGCCGCCACACGGCACAACACCAGCTGCAGTAATAGCAAATAAAAATAATTATTTAAAATAACCGTAAATCCAGTAATTGGTGAGCTGGTATCATGCTTTTTTGGTTCTGATGTAACTTTTATAGTATGTCCGTCTAATGTTCCCACAGAGGTAATATGCGACAGTGTTAACCACTACATGTATGCTATCTGTGACCAAAACAACAATAAATACAAAAGCAGGTATTAGCGACAGCATCAGCAACATCAACAACAAGGTGCCATGCAATTACTTTGTTATACATGTAGCACAATCTGCTATATGTAAAGTAATTGGATAGTCTAACTTATCACTATTTTCGAATTATTTTCTGCTACGTTCCCAAGTTACTATAATCAATTTTGGAAATACAGGTAACTTTACCTTCGAAAAATAAGAAAAAATCTGTATTTTCACAAATCAGTTATTAATCGTCATGTGGTGGCTGTATTTTAAGAAAAGTTATGGCTATGACTTCATCAGCTGCTTAATAGTTTCGTCTTAACCATGTTAAGTGTATCACGTTACCATGTTAATGTATTAGATAAAACTGATTGGAATGCTTTTCCACCGACGGGGTTTTCTGTTGCTTGGCTCGGCTGATAGGGGTTGTCTTACTCACGCAGTTCCCATGCGAAGATTCAGGCCGATTCTTCTCGGAGGGTGAAGTAATGTAACGGTGTGCTATTAGTAGATATGCAAAGTTCAAACTCGAGAATTTCACCTTTGCGTAATCCTCGCGAGGGGGTATTGCAGTATATAAAGAAAGTTTGTGAAATTAGGAAGAGTTGCATATATAGCGCAGTAAAACACTTTGCGGATGAGCATTCTTTTCCACCGACAGGGTTTAGCTGTGGCCTGTTTCCGCGCAGAGACGTATACAGGTTCATCTTTATCTCAGGGGTATCGGGTAGGGTATAAGGTGGGTAGACGTAGAGTTGAGAAAAGAGGAGGGTAGGGTTTTAGGGTAGGGTATGCTAGGGGGTAGGGGGTAGAGAGTAGCGTAGAGAGGGTAGTGCCTGAGATCGATTATGATACTTATTCTGACGAGGTCAACAACGACATGGTAAGAATATTTCCTTCGGTAACTCGTAGTCCTTAGTCAATGTGCAGCGGGCGCTTGATAATAAAAAAAAAAGTCAGCTGACCAGAGAAAACAGAACAACTCTTATTTTTGGTTTTATGATGATTTGATGCAATTCATCTGCCACTTAAGGCATAAAAATGTCGATTCCAAGTTCAGTCTTGGCGGCTGGATGGATCCCCTTTGTTGTTGTTATTGTGGTATTGCTGTCTTTATGGTTTCTTTTTTCATTGACAAATGAGCAGTTTCGATTGCTACATGATTTCGGACAAGCATCAAACAAATAGGATTTATCATTCATTACTGGTACAATGTTAAATTTTTAAATTCTACCTAAATGCCTGACGTAAATTTTTGTCAAAAAGCCTGCAATTTTTTTAAAAGAGAACATGTAGCTACATCTACAAATTTTCATTCAGAAAAGCAGATGGCACCGGCGATGCCACACACCGTGCTATGCAACACATTTCCAAGAAAGCCAGACTTTGCATGTTTAAATCATAATTTGAGCCGCATGAGAAAACCAACAATGTGGTTTCCAAACATAGTGTTTCCCCTAGCCACTTTTACTATGGCGCCGCGCCATGCCCTTTTTCTCCAGCGCCATGCCCTTTCTGTGCCCTACATTTTGGTAAAAAGTTTGTCAAAATCGGACAAAAAATAAGGAAGTTACAAGACTTTTTGCTTGATGTCTGCAGAAACAAATTTGGCAAAATTTATGACCATGACTTCCACAGTTGTTGATTGCTTTAATCCCTTGTTTATTGTCACTTTCTTGCAGTGGCAAATGTTGATAATTACTCAATGACAAGTACCCAATTTGACATCAGATAAGCTGTTAATCAGAAAAGGTGTGAAAATTGAATGTTCTACCTGGTGCTATAAGTGTGCCATTTAATTAGTTTCACTTTTCATTTATAGTTTACTTTTCAAAACAAATCATGAGTAAGGTTATCTCTTATGGTTAATTCAGTATTAAAGTAATATGAGGCAGAGGGAAAAGAAATTTTCTAAGTTATCTCTGGTGAAAATGAAAGCTGAAATGTAGAAATTGAGGAAAGAACAATTTAAGTTGAAAAGCAAATTTGAAATTATAGAGAAAATATAATAAGTGTTTAATTTAATGACTGCATAAATGTGCCCTCCTATCATGCCAATGGTCCACTTAAAAGTGCCCTTTTGCTCGCCGTCGCGCGCTTAAAGTGCCCTTTTGACATGCTGACGCGCATTAAAAAGTGCCCTTTTTTAGCAACCTTACCATGCCCTTTTTTGGGACTGGGGGAAACACTAAAACATTTCTGACACAAGCACAGATGGAGGCTAGAGGCTTGAAAGTTTGGATTTAGAAGGTAAAGGAATTGTTACTATCCATGTAGTGAAAAGAAAGTTGCTGATCAGCTTCACAGTCTGTGCCTTTGTTTCCGCATATGCAAAATGTTAGATTTCTCATGACATGGCTTTTTTTTTTAACATTTGGTGATTAAAGAAGTTCCATCTTGGCAGAAAGGTATTGCATTTAAATTTTACAGTTGGTGGTGATTTTCTCAGCCATCTACATCAAGTATTACATGAGCAGGACCGAGAGTGAATGGTCAACAACAATCAGCGCTGTATTTGCCTTGACAGTCACACTGTTGACAACTGCCCTGATCCCTGTAGATGTATTCCTAGTGTCATTTATGAAGACCTCAGATGGGGAATTCAAAGATTGGGCAGCTCTGAATTCTACTAGAAATGGACTCGAGGAATCAGTGCTCATAGGATATTATGGTATTTCAGATTTGAAAATATACATATACCTTTTTTTTCTGATTGTGTGATTTTAATAAAATATACATTGTAAGCATGGTGGCTAAGTGCTAATAAGCATCATAAACTCCTTTTTTTTTTTTTACTTTTGGCTCTTGAAGGGATTCAGTGTTAATGTAAATAGTTTCAGTGGTCCACCCCAAATGTTTTTTCCCCTTGACTAAATTCTAAATTTAGCCACCCACCCCATACCTGAAGTGATGATCAGAAATTGATCAACTCAGTATCAGAAGATAATAGATATTTTAAAAAGATTTTACTTATGGACTGTGGAACAATTGCTCAAAGATTCCTTTATTTTGTAGTACTACCCTTTCGTGCAGGTTCAAATAAGGGATCTGCAAATTATCATTTCTATGCCTTTGCATTTGACAAAGCCTCGGATCAAACTGACCACTCCCAGCTGTTGGAATTTCCTTTAATTGCCATTAGCTATATACATGCATGTTTTATCATTTCAGTATTGTATGGTTTGATAACATTCTGTTTGTTTCTGCTGTTGCCATTTATGTACTTCTTCTATGAAGAGAGGGAAGAGGATGTGTCATGTAAATCAGTAAGTTTTTAAACACTATTAGACAGTTTTCTGTCTATTCTTCAATCTATACCAGCTAGTGTGATATCTGTCAAATAGTACTTTGGTGAATTTGTATTGAAATCTTCTTTAGAGAATTTCAATTTCATTGCTTTGTGACATTCCCCATAACAAAGGAGCCACCTCATGGGAAAACCAACATTCTGCCTTGGCGAAAAACAAAGGCGCAGATCAGCTTCGCGGTCACCGCGAAGCTGATCAGCCCCTTTGTTTTCGCTACACGGATAGTACAATGCCTCTTCTATCTAAATCCAAAATTTCAGGCCTCTAGGCATCTTCTGTGCTTGTACAGCCCGGTTTGTGTCAGACCCGTTCGGAAACCACATTGTTGGTTTTCCCACGAGGCGGCTCAAATGGTATAATTCTATGAGTTTAACATGTATTCTGCCATCCATTACAGTAGCGAAACCATTTAGATGCTGAGTAAACTAAATCTGCCATTTCAACCTCTTGTTTTGATGATTCTGTGATTTTATTGTAGAGATGCTGTGGTGCCCTTAAGTTCACTGTGGTGTTTCTCATATTGATGGCAGTCCTTCTGCTCATTGGGTAGGTCTCACGACTTACTTATGTCTTTGTTATCACAGGAATATCTCCTTCAAATGTTACACATCTTTGCACCTTACATTCATGTACACCACACAAGGAGTAAGTGGATCTGTAGCTGTTTTTCGAACATTAGTATAGAAAACCGTCAGTTTTACAGTAAAATCTTACCTTTAAAATGTCCTTATTTATGTAGGCAGGTACCCAGCCTATAAAATTTATATAAATTGTATCAACTCTGTAGGGGAATGGCTACAACTCTTCCTTAAAGGTTGCCATGAAACATGGTGAAACCAAAAGACAGAATGTTATGAGATCTTTATCATTCCAGTGCCCTGGTTCACACTAAACCAGTACCCACAGGTAACAAGAACATGACAGACTGGCAGAAACTGGAGGCTCTCTTTGATATGGAGAGTAATTGTGAGTGTTTGTTTAGGCCTAAGATTGTTTTTGTTTAAGAAATAACTTTACTTTATAGTGAATTATCGTGATAAACACAGAATTTTAGAGGGCAAATTGTGATGTACTAATTGATGACAGCGCAGCCAGAGCAAATTAAACATCGCATCTGCCGGACAACATAATACATTAATCAAAGATAATTTACCGTAAAGTAAAATTATTTTGATTCTAAGACGACTTATAAATAAATGCTTACATTTTAAAATGTTTTTCAGTGGACTCGTTCTTGGCGATCATGAATGTTTATGTGCAACGTCACAAAAACGCCTTTTTACGTGCGTTATTTGGTTACAATGAATTATTGTTAAAATGTTAATATGCAAACGGTGACGTTTCCATTAGGTTCAATGGGAAAAATGATAACATGTTAGAATTGCGGTTATTAAACAAGTATTACTTCCAACTCTGAAATGTAAGGCGATTTTAGGCAATGTCCAAAAGATTTTTGGCGTCAGCCCTTCTTTGTTCCAAACCCTGTTGGTGACATGAAATTCCTATGTGTTAATTTATGAAACATTTGTAGTGAATTGAAGTAAGGGACAAACATTCACATGAGAATGAGTGTGTAGCATTTTCACTCTTGTTCAGTATATATTCATGCACATCATGTATTATCTTTTGTCTGAATATTTACAGGGATAGAAAACAGCCTATCGCTGGTGATCAGTGTGCTCAGTCTGATAGGGATGATCACCCTGTTTGTCTACACGGTATGTAAAAAGTTCCATGATATTGCACTACCACTCTATTGCAAATGTCTTGCCCATCATTTTGAGTAGTTCTACTAACTTTAAGGGTTAAAGAATCTGTGTATAAACAAATCAAATACAGAAAGCATATTGAAATACTTACCAGAAGGCTAAGGTGTGATATACTAATATAAATAAGAAACCTGTGTTACATAAAGGCTGAGTCAAATGTCTTGTAAACCGACGACAAGATGAGACTTTAAACAGAGGTCCCATCTCTATATGACCTCGGCTGTTCAGTTGTATGATTTGGCAAATAGGTTACTGTATAGGCGGCAACTTTAATATTCATATCTGGGCATGGTCGGCTAGTCCATCTGTTCCAAGTAGGGAGATTATAGAAAAGTCAAAGTCAGCCTGGACCGCTGTCACATATTTACCATTAGAAACCAGCTACATGTATTTTGTCCAATCCAGTGAATTAGACAAACTCGTATTTCATTGTTATTGTCTAACAGAAAACATGTGAGTTGAATCTTTTAACAGTCTACAACTCTACATTTAGCTTTTACCTTTAGAAGTCTCAAATGTAGACCATACCCAGTAATGTATTCATGAGGTAAGACCCATACAGTGACCTATTTGCCGAATTATACATGGAATGAGAACACCACCAGTACACTTCAACCTAGTCTCCTTGAAATTCAGTTGATATGAATTGTGTATCTATCTGTATAATTAATTGCCTATGAAATCTTTCAGTCCTATGGTATGGCAGCTTTGCCTATTGGACTAATCAAAGGTCACAGAAATGTTCGCCATGAGAGGCTGCAAATAACAAGCAAAAAATCTGAAACAACCGCTAAGATTGCAGCTATCAGGAATAAGGTAGGTGGTATTATATGTTTTGCTTATTGTACAAATGTAATGGTACATTGTCTCTTATTGATGAGCTCAATGAAACTCTTTTTAACATACACAACAGATTTCACAGCTTAGATGATTAACTAGACTTGAAAATTCTGAAATTAAAACTCAAATAAGTGATAAGTCTGCTTTAAAGTGTGGCTATTCTGCACCTTTTTGATTCCAATTTGTAAAAAGCAGACCAAGTAGTGCTTGAAGTTAATGATAGGTATAATGAACTAATCATTCCCCTAGTGATACAGGTCCACAACTCATAGATACTATTGATGCACTTGGTATTTGTCTTTAAATTTGTGTTTACATGTCTGTAACATCGCATCATGAGAAAACCAACAATGTGGTTTCCAAACAGGTCTGACACAGACTGAGCTGTACAAGCACAGAACATGGCTGGAGGCTAGAAATTTTGGATTAGAAAGAGGAATTGTACTATCCGTGTAGCGAAAACAAAGGCGCTTTTGTTTTCGCTTTGCACATTGTTGGTTTTCCCATGTGGGGTCGCATACATTTTTCCTCCAATGAGCATAATGAGGGATGAAAGTTTTTTTCAAAGTCATTTAGTTGAAAGACTTGTTGTTTAAGACCCATTTTTTCTCACACACAGTATTCGACCAATCGCCGCAACATGTCGACAAGAGACGCATCCCGTATCTCAGACCTTGAAGAGTCGGAGGCTCTGATGGAGCGACAGGAGCGCCACCTGGCTGCAAAGGACACCTGTTGTCAGCGATGTCTGGTTGTAATGAGACCATTCCAGATAGTGTTTGGAATCTGCTTCATACTGCTGGCTCTGCTGGTGTTTATTTCTCTGCTACTTACAAAGTATGTTGAATCACCAATTGTTTATCCATATTGAATGATTGAAATTACTCATTTGTCAGTCATGATATTGTCATGATGCAGTCTGTTGTATCATAAGGTCACTTTTTCAATTTGTTGGTGTGGCACATTCTTTCACTAGTTGTCATTTTTTCAAATGAGTGACTCCGAGTACTTCTTAATCTCTTAAGCCGGCCCAAGAAGCGTGGCTAAGAGACATGACTTCAGCTGGTACCATAGGTAATACAAACAAATATACTTTGAGATGGATGTTGAATCTTTACATAGATTTTGGTCCATTTCTTCATTTTCTTTACTGCCTTTATGATATTGTAAATATTCAAGTGGAGCAAAATGCAGATGTTCATATTTAAATGATATTTTGTGTTCTTATGATTTTAGCATAGACAAAGCTATACACAGTGCTGGCCCTAAGCAAGGGTATGCCTTGGCTAAGAGAAGCTTGCCTAACCCTGTGGATATTGTCTTGGTCTTTTCACAGAAGGTACAGTAAACCATTTGGTGTATCCTTAGTTTTGGAAGGCATTTTTAAATCATAGAATTACATGTATGTCTAAAATGCATTATGAGCATGAAGAGCCTAAATCCTATCATATACATTTTTATCTTCGACTAATTAGTGAATAACAAACTAGAATGTGCTCAATTAAATTGTCAGATTTGATAGGTCATCTTTGGTGTTATATTTGTTTGCCTTTTAATGGCAGACAAAGAAGCAGAGATGTTCATATGCACTCTTGTGAAATCAATATAAATGAGACAGTTTGAATTTTCAAAGATTTGTATTAATTTTATTATGCCTGCTAATGTTATCACTGCTTTTGTATATTGTCAGGTATTCCCACTGGACTATGTGTTGTTTTCAGCCCTGGTGTTTTATCTACTGTTCTGTTCCATGTCAGGGCTCAGAAATATTGGAATATGGTTCTTCTGGCTAAGGGTAGGTACAATATTGGTGAATAAATTGAAACCGTTTCTGTGCCTTTTTGTGCTCAAACATTGGGCATGGTACTTGTATATGTACCTTCGGTAGCAGAGTTTATAGCTGACCTGAGGTGAATGGGATCATAGCATTGAGCCTGTGCGTGAGAAAACCAACAATTTGGGTACTGGCCAGCGACACAAACCGGGCTGTACAGTCACAGAAGATGGTTAGAGGCTGGAAATTTTGGATTTAGAGAGTAGATGAATTGTACTATCCGTGCAGCGAAAACAAAGGCGCTGATCAGCTTCGCGGTTACCGCGAAGCTGAGCTGCGCCTTTGTTTTCGCATATGCAGATTGTTGGTTTTCTGATGCATTGGCTCAGATGAGTTAAGTACGTGTATATGCAGGTCCCTAGTATGCATCTTGAACATATTCAGAAAATTGCTGCAGCAACTGATTTCCTTCTGTCTCAATTTACGAATGCAGAAATTATATTTTCGTTTGATGGAAATTTTGAGGACTCATTCCTATAAGGCACATTTGAAACAGACAAGGGTTGACTAAGAAAAAGTGAAAATAATGAACTTACTTCAAAAGATGGAAATTAGACATCCGTCATACAACTCTGACTTTCATCAGATGATTTGAGCCACAACGCGAGAAAACCGGTTTTTGGGGTTTCCGACCAGGTGCGACACAAATCGGCCTGTACAGTCACAGAAGCAGGCTAGAGGCTTGAAATATTGGCCATAAGTAGAAGAGGAATTGTACTATCCGAGTAGCGAAAACAAAGGTGCTGATCAGCTGTGCAGTTTCTGCGGCTCACTTTATGATTATTCACTCTTTTTTTTCTCTCTTTCAGATGTATAGGATAAGACCTCAAAGAACCCGACCACAGGCTCTGTTGATGTTGTGTTTTATTCTGTCCTTTATAATGCTCGCTATCAACATCATTGTGTACGAGCTGACTCCACAATACTCATCTTATGGTAGCCAACATTTTCAGGTAAAACATCTTTAAGGGAAAATAACATTCCACATAACACTTGCATGAGATTATCTAGACTGCATAGCAATATTTAGTGCACTGAATTGGCTTTTAGGCCGCTATACACCAAAATAAAAAAAAAAAAAAATGAGCCGCCTCGTGGGAAAACCAGCAATGTGGTTTCCGAACAGTTCTGACACAAACTGGGCTGTACAAGCACAGAAGATGGCTAGAGACTGAAAATTTTGGATTTAGAAAGTAGAGGAATTGTACTATCCGTGTAGCGAAAACAAAGGCGCTGATCAGCTTCGCAGTTACTGCGAAGCTGATCTGCGCCTTTGTTTTCGCCTGGGCAGATTGTTGGTTTTCCCATGTGGCGGCTCGAATAATGGCACTAGCTTCTCTTAGACTGTCAGTTCGAGGTTTCACTATTGGGAACTAGGTGTTCTAATCAAGAATCTGGAACATGATAATAGAAGTAAGAGAGGCAATTTCATTTAGGCAAATCTGTATCTCTCTATGTACTTTGAATAAAGATATATTTCATAACCCACCAGAAATATACTATAGCAGAAAAAAAGTTGAAAATGAAACCAGTGGTGAAAATAATAACAATTATGAAGCTTTATAGATTTGAATGAAAGTTTAGAGAGTGTGTCTTTTCTTTTCCAGACAAATGGAAACAAGACAGAAGTGTGTAGTCTTGGGCAGTCGAATGGTAATGATACATTTTTCTGCACTAATATAGAGGGACTTTGATCTTAGACCATAGTCTAGTCCCGGAAGGTGTTATTGGGCATGCTTTAATGTATTTACATAGTTATTTTAGGCAAGTTTTGCTATATGTTAAGTCCAATCATTTGGGCTATGCTATATTTCCAACACTGTGTTACACTGATCCATGTTATAAAGAAATTGAGCTCTCTATTCTTATAGCATGAAGTCAAGTTTGGTTTTTAGCTCACCTGAGCCGAAGGCTCATAGGTGAGCTTATAGTATACCCATGCTCCGGCGTCCATCCGTCGTCCGTCCGTCCGTCGTCCACAATTTCAAAGATCTTCTTCTCTGAAACCACTGGGCCCATTGTTCTCATATTACACATACACCATCTACAGGTAGGGGGAAAGAATAATTGTGTTTTTTGTTGTGATCGGATAAGAACTCTGGTTGCTATGGCAACTTATGCTTCCCATAGACTTATAATGGAAAAAAGTGAAAATTGCCAGTTGTTGCTGTCTTGTTGGAGATATTTGAATTTTGTTTTTGCAGAAATGTTTATTGAGTAGTCCTCTACGTTTCTTGTGACTTTTGTCCTAATTCTTTATTTTGATTGGTTGCAGGGGCCCCATATAGGGCAAAATTTCGAAAAACATTCAAAAATCTTCTCCTCAGAAACTGTCAAGTGGATGAATCCTGTACTTTGTATACATGTTCCTGACAGTGGCCTCTACATAATTTGTGTTTTTTATTCCAGGCGGATAAGAACTCTGGTTGCTATGGCAACTTAAAGTTTCCATAGACTTATAATGGGAAAAGTGGAAATCGGCTATTTTTCCAGTCCAATTACAGACATTTGAATTTTGTTTTTGCAGAAATGTTTATTGAGTAGTGTTTAAAGTTTCTTGTGAGTTTTGTCTTAATCCTTTATTTTGATTGGTAGCTGGGGCCCCATAAAGGGCAAAATTTTGAAAAAAAAAAACATTCAAAAATCTTCTCCTCAGAAACTGTCAAGTGGATGAATCCTGTACTTTGTATACATGTTCCTGACAGTAGCCTCTACATAATTTGTGTTTTTTATTCCAGTCGGATAAGAACTCTGGTTGCTATGGTTTCCATAGACTTATAATGGGAAAAGTGGAAATTAGCTATTTTTTCTGGACCAATTGTAGGTATTTGAATTTTGTCTGTGCAGAAATATTTATTGAGTATATCTCTATGTTTCATGTGACTTTTTTCCTAATACTTTATTTTGATTGGTTGCTGGGGCCACATAAAGGGTAAAATTTCGAAAAACATTTAAAAATCTTCTCCTCAGAAATTGTCTACGGCATGAAGCCTGTACTTTGTATACATGTTCCTGACAGTAGTCTTTACATAATTTGTGTTTTTTATTTCAGTCGGATAAGAAATCTGGTTGCTTTGGCAACTTAAAGTTTCAATAGACTTAAAACGGGAAAAGTGGAAATTGGCTATTTTTTTCTGGTCCAATCGCAGATATTTGAATTCTATTTTTGCAGAAATGTTTATAGAGTAGTCCTCTACAGTTTGGTTGACTTTTGTCCTAATCTTTTATTTAGATTGGTCGGTGGGCCCCCATAAAGGGCAATTTTTTTAAATAAATTTTTTGGTTAATATAGCTGATCTCAGGTGAGCGTTTACAGGACCGTTGGTCCTCTGGTATTTAAGACAGACCACAAGAAGGAATCCATAACTTAATTTCATCCTTGAACATGTTGAATATAGCCCCATCTTCAGGAGCAACCCGGTCCTTAATTTAACTAGTTTGAAGAGGTCAAATTAACATGAATGTATATTTCAGATGACTGTGTGTTGACAAGAATGTCCCTGCTTCTAACAAGATTTTTCTACAAGATGTGGTTCTTTGGAGCTGCTTACTATTGGGGAACATGGGCCTTCTTGTTTGTATGTAGTATTAGTTAAATAACTTGTTTCTGCTTTGGATTCGCAAATCTTTATGTTCATGCCTCAGATCGTCTGAACTTTGTGTACAGTTTGAAATAGAAAAAAAAAAAACACCTTTAATTGGAAATTCTCTTCTTATCAATTAACCATGAATATGGAAGTTCAAACACATCATAAGAAAACCTGTATGTGTCTTCCAATAAGATCCAACACAAAACAGGCCTCTGAGAATGGCTCAAGGCTTGACATTTCATAAAGTGAAAATATGCTGATCAAAATAATGTTTATTTGATCCATGTTATTTTCCATATGCAAAAAAAAGGTGGTCAGCGACTTGGTTTTTGCTACTCAGATAGTACAATCCCTCTTCTATCTAAATCCAAAATTTTAAGGTTCTAGCCATCTTCTGTGCTTGTACAGCTCGTTTTGTGTCGGACCTGTTCGAAAATCTCATTGTTGGTTTTCTCATGCTAAGGCTTATTTAAAGCTTGATTGGGCCTTTGTATTCTTGCATTTACATTTGAAACACAAGTCATTACCATTGAGCCTGTGCATGAGAAAACCAACAATTTGGGTTCCGACCAGGTCTGACACTAATCGGGCTGTACAATCACAGAAGAACGTTAGAAACTTTAAATTTTCAGATTTAAGAAGAAGAGGATTTGTACATGTATATCTTATTTGACAGAACGTTTTGTTTTCCTTCTATGACAGAACGTTTTGTTTTCCTTCTATGCAAAACTGATAACTTTTGTAGCAAATTTTTGATATTTCATTGATGCAAACTAGGATAAAATTGGTAGAACCTATACCATTAGATTCTGTTTGTTTTTTTGCAGTTCATCTTGCTGGGATTTGTGATTGCAATATTTAAGAAGAGAAAGTCAGCGATAGACGGTGAAGTTGACCCAGATGATATTGTGGACAGTGATGATGAAATGTTGTCGGCATAAATTTACACTTACAGGAGAAATGAGCCCTCATTAGAAATTCCTGTTCCCCCTATGCGAAAACAAAGGCACAGATCAGCTGCGCTGTAATTGCGCAGCTGATCAGCGCTTTTGTTTTCACTACACGGATAGTACAATCCCTCTTTTTTCTGAATCTAAAATTTCCAGCCTCTAGCTATCTTCTGTGCTTGTACAGCCCGGTTTGTGTAGGACCTATTCAAAAACTACATTGTTGGTTTTCTCACAAGGCGGCTCAAATTATGAAAAAAGGGTGAGAAGATTTGAGCAAAGGGGAGTTAGTGTTTCTTTGCAAAATATGGTTACTTCCCTTGAAGAGATAATGTTTAATATATTCAATAGCAAATGCGTAAATAAGAAATAAGAAAACATATTAAAAAGTGCTCAACAAAAACTGGTTTACATTGACTGCAAAAAATTAAATGCACTACATTATTATTTTTTTTTTCAACCCAAATATTGCTGTGATAATTTAAGAACAATTTGTGTGATTAAATGGGGTGTGTTGTGGACTAGTGGTGGAGTACAGGACTCCAGAACCCAGTTGTTCAAAATTAATGACATCATTAGTTAACGATTCGTCAAAATTTCAAACATGAATATTACAAATACACTGTCATTTTTTGTTGATAAAATGTGAGAATCCTTTGCATTGCAAAGGATTCTCACATTTTATCAACAAAAAATAACAGTGTATTTGCTTATGTAGTCAGCATTAACTTAACAAGTTGAGGTCTTAACAATGACAATTAAGCTAATGAAGTTTTGAACAACTTGCCCCAGAGCGAGAGGCCCTTGGTCCGATACCTACCTTCAATGTTTACTGTTCACTGAGCAAGGGACTGAGTTTTCCATAGTCCTGGTTAACATCCAGGAAGTGTTGGCTATGTTACAACATGACTGAAAATTTGTTGATTGGGATTTATTGCACCAGACA
Source organism: Rugalucina vietnamica (assembly GCA_964017185.1). Taxonomy (NCBI): domain Eukaryota; kingdom Metazoa; phylum Mollusca; class Bivalvia; order Lucinida; family Lucinidae; genus Rugalucina; species Rugalucina vietnamica. The sequence goes on from OZ024873.1 coordinate 8,952,094, forward strand.
TTTGTAACCACGGCCCCCCAAGTCACTGGGTGGGGGATAGCGGTGGATATGATTGAGGGTATTATCGGGTATTATCTTCGTATTGTCCTCACAATGCGGGAGAATTACCAATGGTTTGCTCTATACACATGAAAATTGCAGTGCAATTATCCATCTAAATGCACTAATTATAGCCCCGCTTTGAAAAAGTGGGGCTATACTGGATTCACCCTGTCCTTCCGTCGTTCTGTCCTTCCGTTATTCTGTCATTCCGTTATTCCGTCCATAAGTCTGTTACCACTCATAACTTGAGAACCAGCTGTTAGACTTTAACCAAATTTGGCATATGCATCAATATTGACAATATCTACTTATGTATCAATGCATGTGGTTTTCCTCAAAGTTGCAGAAGAGTTATTGCCCTTGGATGACCCTATATTGATGTCAGAATTTTGTTTCCGCTCAATATCTTGAGAACGAATTGACAGAATCCGACCAAATTTTATATGCACATCATCATTGATAAGATCTAGCTTGGGATTGTTACCCGTCATTTTTCGCAAAATTTTGACGGAGTTTCGGCCCTTGATTGACTTCAGAATTTTGTTTCCGCTCAATATTTTGAGAACGAATTTACAGAATCCGACCAAATTTTGTATGCACATCAACATTGACAAGATCTAGCTTGGGATTGTTGCCCGTCATTTTTCGCAAAAATTTGATTGAGTTATGGCCCTTGATTGATGTCAGAATTTTGTTTCCGCTCAATATCTTGAGAACGAATTGACAGAATCTGACCAAATTTTGTATGCACATCAACATAGACAAGATCTAGCTTGGGAATGTTGCCCATCATTTTTCGCAAAATATTAACGGAGTTACGGCCCTTGATTGACGTCAGAATTTCGTTTCCGCTCAATATCTTGAGAACGAATTGACAGAATCCAACCAAATTTTGTATGTACGTCATCATTGACAAGATCTAGCTTGGGATTGTTACCCGTCATTTTTCGCAAAATTTTGACGGAGTTACGGCCCTTGATTGACGTCGGAATTTCGTTTCCGCTCAATATCTTGAGAACGAATTGACAGAATCCGACCAAATTTTGTATGCACGTCATCATTGACAAGATCTAGCTTGGGATTGTTACCCTTCATTTTTTCGCAAAATTTTGACGGAGTTATGGCCCTTGATTGACGTCAAAATTTCGTTTCCGCTAAATATCTTGAGAACGAATTGACAGAATCGAACCAAATTTTGTATGCACGTCATCATTGACAAGATCTAGCTTGGGATTGTTACCTGTCATTTTTCGCAAAATTTTGACGGAGTTACGGTCCTTGATTGACGTCAGAATTTTGTTTCCGCTCAATAGCCAGAGAACGATTTGACAGAAATCGACCAAATTTTGTATGCACGTCATCATTGACAAGATCTAGCTTGGGATTGTTACTCATCATTTTTCTCAAAATTTTGATGGAGTTACGGCCCTTGATTGACTTCAGAATTTCGTTTCCGCTCAATATCTTGAGAACGAATCGACAGAATCCGACCAAATTTTGTATGCACATCATCATTGACAAGATCTAGCTTGGGATTGTTACCCGTCATATTTCGCAAAATTTTGACGGAGTTATGGCCATTTATTGAGGTCAGAATTTCATTTCCGCTCAATATCTTGAGAACGAATTGACATAATCAGACCAAATTTTGTATGCGCATCAATATTGACGAGATCTAGCTTGTGATAGTTACCTGTCATTGTTTTTTTCACCCTGCAAAAAAGCTGAGAAGCGGGCCTACAGTCAGATTCTCTGACAATTCTAGTTTATCTATTCATCCATCCATCAGCATCATCAAAAATTGAACAAACTAAAGGGAAAATTAGCAGGGTCCAGGCAGTGTGGAGCTTTTAGGGGTTTGACTTTAGAAAAATCAAAGTCCCCACTATTCCCTGGAACTTAGAGGGCAATGGTTACAAATGTCTGGTTCATAAACCAGAACAAAAACAAAAACAAAAAAATGTATAAAATAAGATTTCATGGACTTCACTTTCATTATTATCATACTTCAGCACAATATAAACATTGCTCTATATTTGAGCCGCCTCGTTGGAAAACCAACAATGTGGTTTCCGACCAGGTCCGACACAAACCGGCCTGTACAAGCACAGAAAAGAGCTAGAAGCTTGAAATTTCGGATTTAAGTACAAGAGGAATTGTACTATCCGTGTAGCGAAAACAAAGGCGCTGATCAGCTTCGCGGTTACCGCGAAGCTGATCTGCGTCTTTGTTTTCGCCTATGCAGATTGTTGGTTTTCCCACGAGGCGGCTCATTTCATATTGTCATAGTATCTCATGTTTGGAAACACATTTAGAAAGGGTATCAGTTTTTGTGCTGGTGACCCTAATGCAACATTATTTATTTTACTTATATAATTGTGTTTATTTATCTAATGCCATAAAAGTGCTACAATTGAAGTTTGCAGTTTCACATATTGCAATTGCTTAATTATATTTTTCCCAAATTACATAACATATTGTTTAATAGTGGATTGTAGCTATGTTGTGTTGTATAAGAAACTTAAGTTGCTCTCACCTTCTGTATGATACTAAACAAAGTCTTACTTTAATTATACATTTACCATGTAAGACGCTAATGACCCTTGGGGTTGATGCATCTTTAAACAACAAACAAACTAAAAGTTATATGTCAAGAACAGAAAACTACAAACTGGACTATCTGAATGGTAAACTTTACCATGTATTAAAAAGAGATTCAGGTAGATTGTAAGATGTGATTTTTAGTGTTTCAAAAATACAAGAATAGTAAATTAAATATCTGCCTTGTAAAATGATGTATTGCGATTTGGTGATTGTTCATTGGTATAGCAACTTTATTCAGTTATTAAGTAACACATGAGGTTTAACACGTTTACTTATCATTTAATAAACTAAATGTTTTTGTATATGTTGAATCTTGTATTTTGACCTCAAGTCGTCATCCAATGCCCATTTCTACCATAATATTTAAGCCACATACCTAGGTTGCCAAATAATATGAGCAGTCACATAAGAAATCCAACAACATGCATAGAACCGGTGTCTGGGGTTTCCGACCAGGTCTGACACAAACCGGTCTGTACAGTAACAGAAGATGGCTACATGCTTGAAATTTCGGAAATAAGTAGAAGAGGAATCATACCAACCATGTAGCGAAAACAAAGGCGCTGATCAGCTGTGCAGTTACTGCACAGCTGATCTGCGCCTTTGTTTTTGCATAGGTAAAATCTGATTTTCTCATGATGTGGCTCAAATGATGTCTTGACATATTTTCTATAAATGTAAAGCAAACACACAAGCAAACAAAGAATGGTGAAGCTTGTTTTCTCTTTAGTATATTTATTGAAATCACTTATGTAAAATTTACAGACATTGGTTTTATCACAGAATATGCATGAGCTATGATACATGTACCTGTAAATGATACACAAAAATGATACACAAAAATGATACACAAAAATGATACACAAAAAAGAACATTCTATACAAAAAAGAACATTCTAAAATTCATTTAAGACTATTGGAGAAAAGCTACAGACAGAAATACAAGTTGAAACTGACTAGACTACTTATTGGGGTGGCCTGATCTAGATGTGCAGTGTTTGTCCAGACCTGAAGCATAGAAATAATCTTCATGTATGTTCTAAGTTTTTTACATAGTAACATTCACTGTCTTCGATTGTCATTATTTCTCCTCTACATTTAGTGTTTTGTCCAGTTTTCTTACATCTTAATTACTGTTGTCAGCAACATCAAGATGGTGGGAGTCAGAAGTGCTGAAAATTCCTTGTTGTTTGCGCCATCTGGAAATAAAAGCAGTGATATATTTGATGCAAGATTGAAGCCATCAGTTAAGCAATACAATGCTGGCACACTAATTTCTTCTAAAGAAACATGGAATATAGTCAGTGGATGGTCTAAAGTGATATGTACCAGTACACCTTAGACAATAATTGTATCCTTGATTGTAATATGCCTGAAAGTAGAAATGAAAGCAATCTGAATGCATCTTGTGCGCTACTTTTGAAATGAAACCTGAACTCACTATGTTGTATGACATAGGTATCATTCATAGCCCTATCCCAACCATCATAGGACACGAAACACTGGGCTGTCTTGTCTTTTAGTCTGTCATCTAGGTATAATGGGAGATAGCTCGTACTGTTACCATAACCTGGAATGTATGTATTTTGAAATGATTACATCAAAATAAGCGATGCACTGCAATTTAGATGACTGCCAAAAATACAATTTTTATTGCAACTGCTTATAGCAGGGTGCAATTTAGGAGTCCAAATTTCCGTACGTCAGCCCATTTGTCAAGGTTTACGTCGAAGTTTGGTTTTCTCTGCATCAGTGATAGCTGCGAGTGTGAAACCTTGAAAGTAGTAGTCCTTGACATTCTCTTTAAGCACGCACCTTGGTCTGGTGCCCTTGACCTATATTTCACGGTCCATTGACTTTGTAAACTTTTACATCAAAGTTTGGTTTTCTTTGCATCAGTGAGAGCTGCAAGTGTGAACCCTTGCATATTAATTGTCCTTGACATACTCTTCAAGCATGCACCTAGACCCGGTGCCCTTGACCTATATTTCACGGTCCATTGGCTTTGTTAATTTTTACGTCAAAGTTTGGTTTTCCCTGCACGTATGATAGCTGTGAGTGTGAAACCTTGCATTGTAATTGTCCTTGACATACCCTTCAAGCATGCACCGTGACCCGGTGGCATTGACCTATATTTTACGGTCCATTGACTTTGTTAATTTTTATGTCGAAGTTTGGTTTTCTCTGCATTTATGATAATTGCGAATGTGAAAACTTGTATGTAGTAATAGTCCTTTACATAACCTTCAAGCATGCCTCTTGACTCGGTGCCCTTGACCTATATTTCACGTTTTCAGTAATTTTGCCCGATGCAGGTGCGATAGCGAGCTCCGCTGCGTTCTTGTTCACATTACACTGAGGTATATTTCTTACATGCTTTGAAACAAATACCTGTTGTAAACACAAATAAACTCTAGCCACCTCAGTGGTGCAGATGGAACTCTGCTTGTTATGAGGCGCCGTTTTACTATAAAATCAGTTTTTTTGATATCACAAAATCGAATTTGTGATATCAAAAAATCGAATTTTTGATATCAAAAAATCGAATTTGTGATATCAAAATATCAGGGTTATTTCTTGATATCAAAAAATCGATTTTTTGATATCAAAAATTCGATTTTCTGATATCAAATAATCGAATTTGTGATTATCAAAAAATCAAAGCGATTTTCTGATATCAAAACTATAAAATCAGTTTTTTTTTTATATCACAAAATCGAATTTGTGATATCAAAAAATCGAACTTTTGATATCAAAAAATAGAATTTTTGATATCAAAAAATCAAAGCGAATTTTTTATATAAAAAAATCAAAGCGAATTTTTGATATCAAAAAATCTATTTTCTGATATCAAAAATTCGATTTTCTGATATCAAATAATCGAATTTGTGATTATCAAAAAAATCAAAGCGATTTTCTGATATCAAAAATTTGATTTTCTGATATCAAAAATTCGATTTTCTGATATCAAAAAATCAAAGCGATTATTTGATATCAAAAAATCGATTTTTTGATATAAAAAAAAATCTGGAAAATTTTCCATCTAAGAAATGATGGCTCCCTAACAAGAAACAATTAGAGTAGTTTCCCATGTAAAGAAAACAGTTTATGGGTTAGTTTGGGTGTTAGCTATTGTAACGGTAGTCAAGTAGATACAGTAAAATGTTTAGTTCCGCAAACACTTCTCGTCGTCGGGGTATCCTGAAATTACTACTGCATACATCAAAAATGGTTTGGCATGAGCATATCAGCAAATTTATATCCTTTCACATGCAGATTAGTTTTTTGAATTCGCGTCTTCCGTTTTGATTCTGGAAGCGTAAATGTAGGGGCACCAGCTGTTGTTAGGTCTAGTTCCGCAAGTGCTATTAGGTCAGTGAAATAAACATCATACTATAATTTGAGAAACGTTTGTCTGTTTGTTTGTTCCTCTACTCCTCCCAGGTCCTTGGGCCGATCTTCACCAAACTTGGTTGGAAGGTGGAGGGCGGCCCCGGATATTAGCTTGAGGGGTTCTTTTTTTGAAAGGTCAAGGTCATCGAGGTCAAAGGTCAAATTCATGTTTTTTTTCTATTTGTTCCCCTACTTCTCCCAGGTCCTTGGGTCGATCTTCACCAAACTTGGTGGGAAGGTTGAGGGCGGCCCCGGATATTAGCTCGAGGGGTTCATTTATTAAAGGTCAAGGTCATCGAGGTCAAAGGTCAAATTTCTGTATCTCCAAGGTCCTTAGGCCGAATTTCTTGGGCCGATCTTCACCAAACTTGGAGGGAAGGTGGAGGGCGGCCCCGGATATTAGCTTGAGGGGTTCTTTTTTTGAAAGGTGAAGGTCATCGAGGTCAAGGGTCAAATTTATGGGGTTTTTTTCTATTTGTTCCCCTACTTCTCCCAGGTCCTTGGGTCGATCTTCACCAAACTTGGTGGGAAGGTTGAGGGCGGCCCCGGATATTAGCTCGAGGGGTTCATTTATTAAAGGTCAAGGTCATCGAGGTCAAAGGTCAAATTTCTGTATCTCCAAGGTCCTTAGGCCGAATTTCACCAAACTTGGAGGCATGGTTGAGGGCGGCTACGGATATTGCCTTGAGGGTTCATTTTTTGAAAGGTCAAGGTCATCGAGGTCAAAGGTCAAATTTATGTTTCTTTCTGTTTGTTCCCCTACTTCTCAGGTCCTTGGGCCGATCTTCACCAAACTTGGTGGGAAGGTTGAGGGCGGCCCCGGATATTAGCTCGAGGGGTTCATTTATTAAAGGTCAAGGTCATCGAGGTCAAAGGTCAAATTTCTGTATCTCCCAGGTCCTTGGGCCGAATTTCACCAAACTTGGAGGGATGGTTGAGGGCGGCCCCAGATATTGGCTTGAGGGGTTAATTTTTTGAAAGGTCAAGGTCATCGAGGTCAAAGGTCAAATTTATGTTTCTTTCTGTTTGTTCCCCTACTTCTCAGGTCCTTGGGCCAATCTTCACCAAACTTGGTGGGAAGGTTGAGGGCGGCCCCGGATATAAGCTCGAGTGGTTCCTTCTTTAAAGTTCATCGAGGTCAAAGGTCAAATTTCTGTATCTCCCAGGTCCTTGGGCCGATCTTCACAAAACTTGGAGGGATGGTTGGGGGCGGCCCCGGATATTAGCTTGAGGGATTCATTTTTTGAAAGGTCAAGGTCATCGAGGTCAAAGGTCAAATTTTTTTTTTCTGTTTGTTCCCCTTCTTCTCCCAGGTCCTTGGGCCGATCTTCACCAAACTTGGTGGGAAGGTTGTGGGCGGTCCCGGATATTAGCTCGAGGGGTTCATTTTTTAAAGGTCAAGGTCAAAGGTCAAATGTCTGTATCTCGGCAGTCCTTGATCCGAATTGCATGAAACTTGGTGAGTGTATACAAGTTGATCTTTGATTAAGATTAATGGGTCCAATTGGGTCAAAGGTCATCGAGGTCAAAGGTCAAATTTATGTTTGTTTTTTTTCTGTTGGTCAGGGGTTTTTTTTCTGTTTGTTCCCCTACTTCTCCCAGGTCCTTGGGCCGATCTTAAAGGTCAAGGTCATCGAGGTCAAAGGTCAAATTTCTGTATCTCGGCAGTCCTTGGTCCGATTTGCATGAAACTTGGTGAGTGCATACAGGGTGATCCCTGATTAAGATTTATGGGTCCAATTGGGTCAAAGGTCATCGAGGTCAAAGGTCATATTTATGTGTTTTTTTTTTCTGTTTGTCATGTTATGTCTTATTTAAGATTGTGTGTATGTGTGTGTGTTATTTGTCTTCATCGCCGCAATCATCTTACTGCTACGTCGAGACGGGTAAAACTAACTAGTGTACAGAAGAATTGCAAACTGCCTTTTGTGCATAAAATAGTCAAAGGAGGCTATATTGAGGTGAATTATGTACTTTCTTTCTCAAATAACACATAAGATGTAGAAAAAAAAATCAATGAACCATGTTAAACTATCAACGTTATAACAACGTTCGCAAAATTCCGTCTCAGAAATATAAATTTTCACGAGATAAGTTCGATAGCATCGCCTTTTGGGTACAATAGTTACAAAAGTGTGACAGTATTGCCGACTTTGAGTTCTCAACATGCCAGAAACACACATGCTTATCACCATCTTTCCTTATGCTAAATTGTAAATTATTGTTTTCGTCTAAAGAGCGTATAAGACAATATTATAAGCATGTGCCTAGGCAATATGATGAGTTTTTTTTTTTTTTTTTTTTTTTTTGTTATACTACTTGTTGCTGTATGTTAACAACTACCTCTTGACATTTAAGAATATATGTTTGATATTTCAAACCGTGAGGGACTTACAAAGATGCGCCCAACATTCCTCATACGCTGACGTGGAACCTAAATTTACATTGCATGTGACAGAACAACTTACGTTCGCTTAATTGAATCTCAATTTTCAGTCCCTAATTATGACACTAACAACAGTTCTACTAATTTAGGAGCCTCGTTTTCTGAAAACATATTTTCGTTGATTTGGGGTTTAACATCCCACCAACAGCTAAGGTCATATGGGGACGAGACCTAAAAATGGCCAAATAAAAGTACTCATACTTTTTATGCTTAAGTCATTTTTTTCTAAATTACATGTAATTACGTTTATACAATACAAATGCAATTAAATTTATTCAGCATTAAGTATACACATGCATATAGCCTACAATAATATATATATACAATGGTTTATGTTCTTTATTTAATTTGTAAATATATGCAGATATTCAAGCCCCCACCCCATTGAGTTGTACATTAGAACAGCTCCAATTGACCAAGCTACTGTTCCTCATTGCCGTCAGTTTCCGGGGCTGCGCTTTACACCCCACCCCCGCCCCTCCTCACCACGTCTCGACACTTATGACATTCCATCATGTTTGTAGAGGTCCCATAAACTAGCAGCATTGTCTTACATGACCACAGCCGTTTTCTGGGACATAAATTAGTTGTGTTTGAACCGTATCAACTAAATGTACTGATTTCAGCATGGTGAAAATGAGTTTGCGGAACTAACAACACACCTTGCTTATGTTTGACATGGAATAATTTTTACAGCGTTTGCATATTTTCTATTTATTTTCATGAGTGCATACCTGATAAATTTGTCTTTCAGTCTAGCAGATTTAATTTCTTGTGACACGCCGTGTGTACCAGTATTACGTCATTGATCGGGTGTCATAAAATATCAGACTCGCTAAAAGCGACTTAAAATAGATGTATTAATTACCTCAACTTCTTTTGCCGTGGATATTTATCAGATATTGCAATATTTTGAAAAAATGTTTTCGCTAATCGAAAGAGGATTAAAATGGATTATAACCCACCATAAATTTATTTTTTGCTCGTAAGACATGTTGAAAAGCGATTGAAAATAGGAGTTTGCTAAACTAACAACTTTGCTAAACTAACACTTAAACTGTAGCTTTTTCGCTTTGCAACCGAGAGGTTGGGTGTTTGATTCCCCCGATCGGCCATATATGCATTTTATGTCGGTGATAAATTTTCATCCTCACTAATGAAAGGCAACTCGCTCAACTATCTGTCCCATAGTTTGACTTTCCGCGAAACGCTCTGTACCAGTCGCACCTCGTGGCATATCCACGTGCTTCCTTTTACCGGATGGACATAATTACCGGAATGGACTAACTGCTGTGTAATTGTGTAGTATTTCATATGCATAAAAATACAAGTATCAGATGTGTTTCATTTAAACATAACAAGAAAAGATATGACACAAGTGTCATGTATCAATAGCCTCAATTTTCTATCGCAGTCAATAACGTATAAGACAAACCGCGCACCGAGCGTGTGGAAAAATATGCCGAATAGTTAATAAATGAAACAACACCAACACGAACTTAAGTCCAGTTTTAATTACATTTATCACTTTATCCAACGTTTCGCCATCTCGGCTTCTTCAGGGATATAGTAAACAAGTATATGACGTCGCGCACCGTAAAACGCAATGTGTGACAGCGCGCCACGTCAGATACGTTGTGAGAAACTAGCGGAAAAATATACAATGTGACAGGGGCAAAAACAGCCCCGTAATTGTGAACGCAGCAGTTAAGCAAAAATTAAAAATCTTATAGAGACAAAACTATTGGATCGTGGGTGATTTTTTTTTTTTTTTTTTTTTTTTTTTTGTGAAAAATATGCCGCAAAATCAACCAATGTATTTCCATAGACATAGAGATACCTTGATTCAATAAACATCAGAAGCACGTCGGGGACACGTAACAAATGCGTTTAATACATACGTGGTTTGTCAGAAAAATTCGTGTACACCATTTATATTTTCAACAGAAAAATGAATATATCTGCTTTTGCAAAATTATTTTATAAGCAAATATACAAGAAGTTTTATTAAAATCTGACAAAAACACGTCATCTACAGCCTTTTCCCTGCACTTCCGAACCCAGTGCGGGGCAAAGGTCAACGTCTCTATATGACGTTACTTGACATTTTAAGCCGCCAGCGCGTTATACATTTGTTTCAGGGTGTGTTTTTTTTAACAAACGATCCTTGGCTATCAACATTTTTATGTCTGTGTATCCAGCTGTCAAATGCAGATACGCCGTACCAATTCTCGCAAAATTGTTCGTCCACCTGTTGAACATGTGTAACAATTTCTTGCGGCGAGCATGCCAGATAGCTGATCTTCCGTTTATCATCATAGTTGGACTTCAGAGCAGCTGAAAATCGACTGTGCCACAACTACTGTGAACTAAATAGTAACTGACAGACCGATGACGTTTCTGTTGTTTGTAACATTTTCATCGTATCTGTGGGTGATTTCCTTAAGGAAGCATACAATCGGCGTCGGCTGTTCTCCGACGTCAAATTACGCCATTATTTCAAACAGATTTTTCGGTCTGCTTCTGATTTTTTTTTTCACATAAATCAAACTACACTGCCGCCAAGTCGGAATCTTTCTGAAACTGAAGTCAGTGTTATGTGGTTACGAAATATACACATGGAAATAAGTTAGGGAACACCTGTAATAATGTGACTACCACCTTTGGACTGTATATATCCTTCTTTGTATAAAATATGAAGAATGTTTTGACAACTTATCAGAATTTGTAATATCCAAAGTTGCTTCTATGTGAAAATGGTTAGCATCAAGCATTATCTGAGGCGGACAGCGGCCATTTTTGATTCAGAAATTTTTTGCTAAATTTAAGAAAAGCACTGCTAGTCGTTGCGATAAATTCTTTATTTGAACTCGCATTGTCGTAATTTTTCGCAAGCATAAAGCTGAGACATTGCTTGTTGAACTCTGATCAAAAATTCTTTATTTTCTAACCGACTGTCGGCGGTAGGTCCATACTTTCCCGGGGGTAGGTTTCTTGATTACGTTTTGTTCTTTGGGTATACATATTGCAGGTAGTAAATGTTGGGTCAGATATTCGATATGACCCTTTAGGAATCTAAACATGCACGTTCTGGTTATAGTGTCTTAGCGGAATTATTCTTTTACGGCTTTATTTTCAAAATATCCAAGAATTTTGCTTTCCATAGAAATCAATGCAAACAGTAGAGTTTGTATGATTAGCTGGTTTAGAGATGACGCATGAAGTTTTAGCTCCGAAGTCGTTTATTCATTCAGAACGATCAGATTCAACATTTTATTCCTGTTTTGCTGTCAAAAATTGAGTTTTGCAGAGTGCAGAAGCAAAAAGGCAAACTTGAATTCCGTAAAAGTGAAGTTTTTTACATATGGCATATTGTATCCTCCGTAGTACAAAGACAAAATATTGTGAATTTCCATAAATTGGTCTGTAGCTAGGCCAAGGTATGAAATATATGTAATAAAAATTTCAGTATCGCCAGAAAAAAAGAAAACGGATTTTTTCAACCTTTCCCCAAGAGCTAAAAGTGTTCCCTAACTTATTTCCATGTGTATATTTTAATGTTATAACATATTTAAGTGCCGTTTGACAGGGAAAAAACACAATATGAAAATCGTCACATTTTGTTGACGTTTTGGCACCTGTCCCGTGTGGCCCTACGTACGCTTAAGTAGAAAATATGTCATATTTAACCTGTTGATACTTCAAATTGAAACAAATTCCTCAAATATGCTCCTAAGATATTGCTGCTTATATTTATACAAAAACAAAAAAACTTAAACAACATCACTACTTTTCCTGCTAGCCAAGGTGTCCACAAACCTCGTACATGTGCGTTCTGTACGCTTGGTGTACGTTAAAGTATTTTAAGCATGCAGCATGCTTAAAGCTCGACGTGTCTCGGGTATGTGTCTCGTACGAATAAGTTCAACACGCGTTACATTAAACGTTTGATACGCGCCTATACTGTATTGTGTGCTTAACATAACTGTACAAAAGTACATGCAATCCAAAATTTTCAGCATGCTGAGATTATTATACGACCTGTACACACCTTAAACAGCAGTCACACTGTAGCGTATAACCCAAACGCGCGCCGGGCGTATGAACAATCTCAACACGCTGAAGACTTTGGGCGTATAAAAATTAATTTGTTCCTTTAACACGCTTTAGCAGTCACACATTAGCGCGCAACTGGGGCGTGTGCCGGACGTATAAAAAATCTCAAAGTTTTGGAGAACGGTTGTGATACGTCCCAATCACGCTAAGCACGCGCTACATGCGCGCATCGAACGTTCAACGCGCGTTTCACACACGCTTGGGGCACGCTACTGAAGCAACATCTAATAAAATCGGAACGCGCATGGAACGTACACTGGCGTGCTTCAAACGCGCGCCAAACGCGTTCAGAGCGTATTCAACGCGCCCGTAGCCCGCGTGGAACTTATTCGGGACGTATAAGTCACACGCCCGGGACACGCCGGGCTTTAAGAAAATTTTTAAGCATGTTTAAAATTTTTTTAGCCCAAACGCGCGCGAAACGCGAAGAGACTTTTAGCGACGTACAGCGACGCGCGCCGGACGTACACCAAGCGTACCCAACGCGCTTGTAGCGAGTTTTGAACGTGTTTCCGACGTGCGTCTGGCGTGTGAGGAATTTTGCTATTTTTTCAACACGCCCGGCGCGCGTTTCACTTATACGTTGATGTGTGACTGCTCTTTAAGACACACGCTAATCATTTGTGACTGCTAATTACACCATAGAGACTATGGGCCCCCTCCCATTGGGGCCTAAAGAAATAGATATAGGCTACTTGTGCCTCCAGGTAAAGCTAAATACACTGCTGACTGACCGTCTGATTACTGGTTAACCGCGCTTGTCTGAGCCTGCCGAGGAAACATTTCAAGTCAAACCATCCATACGTATAAGCCTTTTGGGCCTTAGTTGGGTAGTTATATTTCAAGCACTTGTTGGATGTGATGACATCCTCATTTTGGGTAAAAGTCCTGTAAAATGGAGGCAACATCCCAACATGACCTTAGCTGTTGACTGGGAGGTAAAGCATCAATTCAAACCAAGAGGTTGCAAAAGTGGTCGGAGATTTCTCCATATTTCCATGTTGTGGTTGTACTAGATTTTAGTAATTGATAAGCCGTAAGTACTATACTATAGGTAAATAAAGTTTAAGAAGCAAATTTTCTTATTCAGCGTGTTGAGATTTTTTCATACGCCAGGGTCGCGTTTGTCTTGTACGTTAATGTGCGACTGACTTTTCAAGATTGACGTGTATGTATGGGTTTGGGTATATACTTAGAAGATATTTTACTTTTTTGAATTGAATACCAAATATATTTAATCGAGTGTGTTGATTTTGTACATTTTCCCATTGAAGAGGCAGGCGGTGAAAATGCAAAACAAAAAAAAAAAATATTGAAAACACAAATATTTTTGGTACACTCTTCCTTACGTTCTAAATAAAAAATTTAAGAACATGAACACCAATACTTTATGTTATTTCTTAATTGAGTTAAAGGCGTTAGAATTTCTGACGTGAAACACTTTTTAATGACGTCAAGTGAATGGAAACGTCAGAAGTTTTCAGAAATTTACAGTTAAAATATCGGCTGATATCAATCACTTGTGAAAATCATCACTTTACATAATTAACACCTATGTAATACATTTATCTTTTTTGCCATTGAAGATACGGTTACACATCATTTCAAAATTCAATATTTGAGCCGCGACGCGAGAAAACCGGTCTTCGGGGTTTCCGACCAGGTCTGACACAAACCGACATGTACAGTCCCAGAAGCAGCATAGAAGCTTGAAATTTCGGATTTAATAAGAAGAGAAAGTGTACTATCCGTGTAGCGAAAACAAAGGCGCTGATCAGCTTCGCAGTTACTGCGAAGCTGATCTGCGCCTTTGTTTTCGCATAGGCAAAAATCCGCTTTCTTGTGACGCCGCTCATTTGATAATGCAACATTCATCTGTCTGGGCCTACCAGTTATCGCCAGTACTGAACAACTGTTTTCAGCGTACTGCTAAATAGACTCCATAAAAAGGAAGAATAAAAACGAATGAAGAAAGAAAAGAAATTTATTATGATAACAAAAAAAAAAAAAAAAAAAAAGAAAGAAAAAAAAATAAAATAAAATAAAATGAATAAATAAATGAATAGCGGATACGCGGCGAGATTCGAACCTGTAAGTGTCTGATTAGAAGACCGATGCTTAACACACTGAGCTAATGGGGCCGACAGACTTTAAACGGCATTACTCATGTTATTATTGACATTTATGGTCTATAAATAATAATCTAAAAATAGTTGCCATTATCGGTTGGTTTCCCGTTATCAGGTTTATGTTATATGTAAATATATTCGGAATAGGAACCAGTGCCATGCTTAATTGACACCGAATCATTTTCCCGCCCTTGATTACTAGAGAGAGAAAGAGAATCAGGCTATCTCGGCTTCATTCGTACCTTCGAGGTTATCATAAAAAAAAACTATTGAAGTGACCACGGCAGTGTAGCGCTAAATACAAACTGCGATGAACTATTATTATTATGAAGAACAGACAGGCACTACAGGCATAATCAATGATAGAAATCATGTCTTAAGCATGTCGTTTATATATTAGAAACCGAAATAACAATTTGTATCGAAATAATTGGGGACGAATATGCCTTAGGCTTGCAAAGACCGCAGACTGATGACCGCCGACCGAATCACTACCCATGGCCTCTAAGCATTCTTTTTAATTTGAAACGTTAGTAACTTTCAAACTTTTAAGTGTCCCAGTTGACAAAACAATCGATTTACTTTTTGTATGTCTACAGCTTTACATCCTTAAATAATCATATTGACGAATAAACAATCTTTTAAAACCGGACTTAAGTTTTTTTCTCGGATGGATATCTATATGGGCCTTTTCCACATTAGCTATAGCTTTAGAAAAGTACATTGAAGGGTTGAGGCAATAATAAAAACAAGAAAAGATATGACACAAGTGTCATATCAATAGCTTCAATTTTCTATCGCAGTCAATAACGTATAAGACAAAGCGCGCACCGAGCGTGTGGAAAAATATGCCGCAAATTCAACCAATGTATTTCCATAGACATACATACGTGGTTTGTCAGAAAAGTACAGGTGATCTTCCGTTTATCATCATAGGTGGACTTCTGAGCAGCTGAAAATCGTCTGTGCCACAACTACTGAGAACTAAACAGTAACTGACAGACCGATGACGTTTCTGTTGTTTGTAACATTTTCATCGTATCTGTGGGTGATTTCCTTAACGAAACATACAATCGGCGTCGGCTGTTCTCCGACGTCAAATTACGCCATTATTTCAAACAGATTTTTCGGTCTGCTTCTGATTTTTTCACATAAATCAAACAACACTGCCGCCAAGTCGGAATCTTTCTGAAACTGAAGTCAGTGTTATTTGGTTTTAGGACGAAATGTTTAATGTTATAACATATTTAAGTGCCGTTTGACAGGGAAAAAACACAATATGAAAATCGTCACATTTTGTTGACGTTTTGGCACCTGTCCCGTGTGGCCCTACGTACGCTTAAGTAGAAAATATGTCATATTTAACGTGTTGATACTTCAAATTGAAACAAATTCCTCAAATATGCTCATAAGATATTGCTGCTTATATTTATACAAAAACAAAAGAACTTAAACAACAGCACTTTACTTTTCCTGCTAGCCAAGGTGTCCACAAACCTCGTACATGTGCGTTCTGTACGCTTGGTGTACGTTAAAGTATTTTAAGCATGCAGCATGCTTAAAGCTCGACGTGTCTCGGGTATGTGTCTTATACGAATAAGTTCAACACGCGTTACATTAAACGTTTGATACGCGCCTATACTGTAATGTGTGCTTAACATATCTGTACAAAAGTACATGCAATCCAAAATTTTCAGCATGCTGAGATTATTATACGACCTGTACACACCTTAGACACACGCTTATCATTTGTGACTGTTATTTTCGCCATAGAGACTATGGGCCCCCTCCCATTGGGGCCTAAAGAAATAGATATAGGCTACTTGTGTCTTCAGGTAAAGCTAAATACACTGCTGACTGATTACTGGTTAACCGCGCTTGTCTGAGCCTGCCGAGGAAACATTTCAAGTCAAACCATCCATACGTATAAGCCTTTTGTGTCTTAGTTGGATAGTTATATTTCATGCACTTGTTGGATGTGATGACATCCTCATTTTGGGTAAAAGTCCTGTAAAATGGAGGCAACATCCCAACATGACCAGTCCCCGAAGCAGCATAGAAGCTTGAAATTTCGGATTTAATAAGAAGAGAAAGTGTACTATCCGTGTAGCGAAAACAAAGGCGCTGATCAGCTTCGCAGTTACTGCGAAGCTGATCTGCGCCTTTGTTTTCGCATAGGCAAAAATCCGGTTTTCTTGTGACGCGGCTCATTTGATAATGCAACATTCATCTGTCTGGTCTACCAGTTATCGCCAGTACTGAACAACTTTTTTCAGCGTACTGCTAAATAGACTCCATAAAAAAGGAAGAATAAAAACGAATGAAGAAAGAAAAGAGGCTTATTATGATAACAAAAAAAAAAAAAAATGAATAGCGGATACTCGGCGAGATTCGAACCTGTAAGAGTCTGATTAGAAGATCGATGCTTAACACACTGAGCTAAAGGGGCCGACAGACTTATAACGGCATTACTCATGTTATCATTAATATTTATGGTCTATAAATAATAATCTAAAAATAGTTGCCATTATCGGCTGGTTTCCCGTTATCAGGTTTATGTTATTTGTAAATATATTCGGAATAGGAACCAGTGCCATGCTTAATTGACACCGAATCATTTTCCCGCCCTTGATTAGAAGAGAAAAGAGAATCAGGCTATCTCGGCTTCATTCGTACCTTCGAGGTTATCATAAAAAAAACTATTGAAGTGACCACGGCAGTGTAGCGCTAAATACAAACCGCGATGAACTATTATTATTATGAAGAACAGACAGGCACTACAGGCATAATCAATGATAGAAATCATGTCTTAAGCATGTCGTTTATAGATTAGAAACCGAAATAACAATTTGTATCGAAATAATTGGGGACGAATATGCCTAAGGCTTGCAAAGACCGCAGACTGATGACCGCCGACCGAATCACTACCCATGGCCTCTAAGCAGTCTTTTTAATTTGAAACGTTAGTAACTTTCAAACTTTTAAGTGTCCCAGTTGAAAAAACAATCTATTTACTTTTTGTATGTCTACAGCTTTACATCCTAAAATAATCATATTGACGAATAAACAATCTTTTAAAACCGGACTTCTTTTTTTCTCGGATGGATATCTACATGGAACTTTTCCATTACAGTTATAGCTATAGAATAATACATTGAAGGGTTGAAGCTATAATAACCTCCTGCAGTTGCGCATTGGGTTAAGGATGGCAGAAAGAGGTGGAGTGGGAATAATTGTTCTATGTTAACGCCGATTCAACGGTTTCTTCGCTCAAAACTATGACCAGACCTCATATCATGGGTTGTTTTATAAAACATTGATAGAAATGGGTAAGGAGTGGTGACAGCGTGACACCCTAGCATAGGCAATTCAGTGATGCCAGCTATTACCCCCATCGTACGCCGCAGCACACACTTGTATCAGGCTAATAATAACATTAATTATCTACATTTAAGCATATAATACTAAACATATGAGCCTGTGCGTGAGAAAACCAGTAATTTGGGTTCCGTCCAGGTCCGACATAAAACGGACTGTACAGTCACAGAAGCATGCTAGAAACTTGGAATTTCAGATCTAGGAGGTAGATGAACTGGTGATGTACTATACGTGTAGCGAAAACAAAGGCGCTGATCAGCTACGCGGTTACTGCGAAGCTGATCTGCGCCTTTGTTTTCGCCTATGCAGATTGTTGGTTTTCTCATGCGGCGGCTCTTATTCTATTCTGCCTTACAAGTACCCCAAGACGCATACGAGTGTCCATTAATTATAGGCACATTCCGGTCCATCGGAAACCGTGTATATTCTGCTGCGTATGTTTCAAGTCTTACCATGCTGCGCAGTTTATCGGTAGTTTTACTTCAAACATACACAGCGGATTTCAAGAAGATTTTCGCGAAAACTATAGTGACCATAGTTAAACACCTGAACTCAGCCCATGCAAGCCTATAAATAATTTGAGGGATCTGTCATTATTTCTCAGCAAAGGGAGGCCTAAAAGTTTTTTTGATATCACAAAATCGAATTTTTGATATGAAAAAATACTCTACATTTTTTATATAAAAAAATCGAATTATTGATATCAAAAATTGGATTTTGTGATATCAAAAAATCGTAGTTATTTTTTGATATCAGAAATTCGATTTTCTGATATCAGAAATTCTATTTTTTTTATATCAAAAAATCGAATTTGTGATATCAAAAAATCAGGGTTATTTTTTGATATCAGAAAATCAAATTTCTGATATCAAAAAATCGAATTTTTGATATCAAAAATTCGAATTTCTGATATCAAAAATTGTAGTTAATTTTTGATATCAGAAATTCGATTTTTTGATATCAAAAGGTCGATTTTTTGATATCAAATAATATTTTTTGATATAAAAAAATCGAATTTCTGATATCAAAAAATAATTTCTGATATCAAAAAATCAAATTTCTGATATAAAAAAATCGGGATTTTATAGTAAAACGGCACCCCATAGCTTGTGGCTCCACAAGTCAGATTCACCTAACTCCTAATGTGGCTTAAGAATCTGAAAAACTTACCTCTCGAGTCCGTAGTTGTTTCATTGATAGCCCTGTTAGTGTGGTCCACACCATCTATGAGCCACTTGAGTGGTGCAGGTGGGCGTCCATTGGTGGCTTCACAGGTCAGGTTCACCATGCTACCAACAGTGTTCTCACCAGCCCAGGAGATTGCTACGCTCGACGGTAAATCTGTTCGTGAGAAAAAGTGAATGTATGTTTCATTTTGGTGAGTAACATTCACAGAATTTGGAAAAAGAAGTAAATGAGAATTATTAAGAAGTAGAGCTGTATGAATTATGGATTTTCAGCATTATATTATGTTGTTGCGAGACGGCACTGCGCACTGTATCAGTGGCCTGTGCTACTACTTTCAAACCAGTTACATAGGGCAAAGAGGTTAAAAAGATATTGCATCATAACGCACGTTGCCACTTACCGACTACAGTAAGGTTCATATCATATTCCTTGAGCCCAACCATACATCTGTACGTCCCTTCATCATCCCACGTTAACGTCATCAACGTCAAATTGAACTCTCCCATCAGTGCGTACTTGGTTTTTGTACCCAACACGTTCTGGTTGAATGTGATTGCGTTAAACGTTGTAGTGCCGTTTTTTCTCTAAAAATAAAATATCGCATTGAAATTTATAGATTTTTCAAAAGGTGTTAATTCGCCCGTCAGTCCGTACTTCGTTTTCGTACCCAACACATGCTAGGTTGAAATTGTGCCGTTCCTTTTCTATAAGGAAGCATGCTTGTTAGACTTTTTAAGCGAAAGCAAGATCTTTGGCCGAAGATATTCAATATAGACTCAAAATCTCACAGGCAGTATTTAATGTGTTTTGGGGTCTATGCTGTCACAGAAAATGAGGCGTTGGGTATATGACGAGATTCATAAAAAGAGTTTGCAAATGCTATGTGAGCTTTGTAAAAGTACGATTTACTCACAAATTTCCATTGCACATGTTCGATTCTGTTTTCAACAACACATGGTATGGTCACGTTCCTCCCTAGCCCCTGGGCTATGTTGTATGGCACCACGGTCACGGTTTGGGGGAGTCCATAGCTGACTAAAACACATATAAATACATAAATGAGATAACACAGTGCTGGTGGAAAAAGGCATGTTAAATTTATGTTGGTAAAATGTAATAATACACACAGTTAAAATACGCTTACAAAAACATGTAAACCGGCAAATGAACTAGCCAAAAGAAGTTAATAGGTTCCCGCAAGTACAAATGTTAAGATCCTTCTGTGGCATGGAAGAGTAACTGAAAGTGATATGGTAAGACAAACGGACGAACTAAATAATGCCATATAAGTTAAAGACCTCTTATGATAAATAAATAAAAAATGTACTTACCATGAAGTATAACCGCAGCCAGTAAAATACGCACCAACATTTTTAGCATTTCGTTTTGGAATATCGGTCGGTACTCAGCATACGTTAGAGTGAAGCGTCTGACGCTGGCAACGGGCTTTATATGCGGTTTAAATGAGCCGCCTCGTAGGAAAACCAACAATGTGGTTTCCGAACAGGTCCGACACAAACCGGCCTGTACAAGCACAGAAGCAGGCTAGAAGCTTGAAATTTCGGCTTAAAGTAGAAGAGGAATAATACTATCCGAGTGGCGAAAACAAAGGCGCTGATCAGCTTCGCGGTTACCGCGAAGCTGATCTGCGTCTTTGTTTTCGCCTATGCAGATTGTTGGTTTTCCCATGTGGCGGCTCAAATATTGATACATCATTTAAACTGGTACCCAAAACAGATCATCTCGGCCCAAGCTGTATTTAAATAGACGTGCAAACATATTGAATAGAGAGGTCCGAAATTAGAGGGATCTGTACTAAGCTTCCTACTCTGCTAGTTTGCAGATTAACGGGGGATTGAATACTACATATATTTGTTTAACTCATTTTCACAAATGATCCCGAAGTTTATCTATTTGAATGCTCTTGCATTTAATCTGATTTTACCGTGCAAGTTTTGTTTGTTTGAATTGTTGATTCAAGTACCGTGTCCGGAAGACAAGATTTCTCCCAGTCTATACTAAAACCTAAACGCCCCAGTCAACAGCTATGCTCATGTCAGGACGTCTCCATTTCTGGGACTCCTACCCAATATTAGTGTCATGACTTGCGAAATGTTGTGTGGTTTGACTTGACATGTGTTTTCTTTGACAGGATCAGAGCTTCTTAGTTCGTTGGAAAATGCCGCACAAATATGCACAAATGTGTGTGCTACAACTTTAACCTACGATCAAAGGCTCGTAAACCAGTAGATGCTCAAATCAGCGTCAATACTAATGGAATCAAAGAAGAATACCAAGTTTCCATTGAAACTATTTCCTTGGTTGGGATGAGACTATACATTAGCCGTTGTCAGAGTGCTTTCTGATAGCGTTCGGTCACATATTTTATGGAAACCAACAGCTTATTTGAACTAAAAGGGTATTCACGTAATATATATTTTTCCTTGTTAATGTTATTACATGTCCATTAAGCATGTTTTTGTCTATTATTGTAAAATGTCAATCGTGAGTTTTGGAGTTGCATTTATAATCACTAGCATTCCAGGATATAATCACTTGAGAACAGGATGAAGTATCGCGTTTTTCTAGGATTTTATATTTTCTTTCTTTTGAAACCGTCTAATTTTTCACTTGCATCCCAACAAGTGTTGGTTCGAGAGAAGGAAACCCTGAAAACAAAGTCGCTGGATACACAACCAAAGACATGTTTGGAACATTTGCATGAAGGGCATACTTTATCTGGAATTTACCCTTTACAGTTGGATTCTGGAACAGTTATGGTAACATTTTGATCTTTTGTTTATCATACTTGTTTATAAGCCCCTTTGCAGTTGTTGATGTTGTTTTTGTGTTTGGTTTTGCTGTTTAACGTCACAAACAGCTATGCTCATGTCGGGACGTTATCCAGTATATCAGAATTTCATAACGAAATGTCCTGCAAGTCACATGGAGGCACAAGCACAGCCAATCTACTTCTCAGGAGGCAGTCTGAGAGAGGCGATATAATGTATCTGTTGCATGAAAGGGCTATTGACTTTGCATATATGCTCGACAAAAACACCAATCCTAAGGGTTATAAATAAATAGTGACCAAAGACAATTTTGTATGTTGGCTGTGCAATTTCATGAATGAATGTGCCGCATCTATAATTTAAGGCATTAAGCTAACGATAAGTATACACTAAATACATAAATTTTGTATGATTTCAGGTATACTGTGACCAAACTACAGATGGCGGGGGTTGGAATGTTTTTCAACGCCGGAAAGACGGTTCGGTGGATTTCTTCCGCGGCTGGAATGCGTATAGGAATGGGTTCGGTAACCTCACTGGTGAATTCTGGCTGGGAAACGAAAAGGTCTACCAGATTCTTCAGTTGCACAACGTGCATGAGCTACGAGTTGACATAAGAGACTACTATGACTCGGCTTACGCCAAGTACGACAACTTCTCGATTGGGCCGGAGAGCGCCGACTACCGTCTTACTGCAAACGGTTACACCGGAAGTGCAGGGGACTCGTTATATTACCATCAAAACGTGAGGTTTTCCACGAGGAACCGCGACAATGATATCTGGAGGAATCGGTCATGCGCAAAACTACGAAAAGGCGGTTGGTGGTACAAAGCATGCGCCTGGACAAATCTCAATGGACTGTATAATCCGCCATGGTGGGACTTGGAAAAAGGAATCACTTGGATGGAGTGGAAAGGCTGGACGCACAATCTGAAGTTTACAGAGATGAAATTTCGCGAACACTCCCGCCTCTAGTATACATGTACTTTCAGGGACCAAGGGGAACAGCGAACCAGTGCCTATAGAATGAACTTGCTTCCTAGAAAATAAAACGCATTATCATAAACACATTCGTGATTCTCAGACATTTCCTTTCATGAATATTTGAGCATGTAACATTCATTTTGGCGATTTTTTTTATCTTCAGCTGATGAAAGAGGCTAGGATCTTATAATTAAAACTGATCATCCCGGCATGGCCTTAGCCGGCGGCTATGGACGTAAATCACTAGATCAAATCAAATAACAAGTTCGATGTTAAGCGTTGTCATCCTACTGCCCGGTTTTTCGATGAAAATAAACGTCTTCTGGCCAACGTGCAATATTCACGCCCACTAAACTGGTCTTGCCATCAATATCCACAATGGCCTCAAATCCTCTAACCGACAGAAAGCTGACCAATTCTTGACCGGTCTGGTAGTGATACTTCCATTCCATTTGAATTAGGGAACGTCCACTAAATCGAAAAAGTTCTCCCCGCCTTTGAGTGCATGGTATTCATGGCCTTCAATGTCCATTTTTATAAGAACGCTTGTCTTTGAGTATCGGTATCAAATCATCTAATACGATTGATATAACGTCAAAACGACGTCCAGTTGTCAAGAATTCTATTTCTGTTTTAATCGTTTCTTTTTCCATTGCACCCGCTACATTGTCTTGTGGTACCACAAATGTCATCGTAGAACGTGTACCTGAAACCGCATTCCAGATCAAAGTAACATGTCTCTGAAGGTTTCCCATGGATAGTGACTTGTTCAAAAGTTGGAGGTTGTCTGTCAAAGCGTCAACTGCAACAACACTCCTGCCTAAACGTGCTATTGCAATTGTATAGGTTCCAATATTGCACCCTATGAAAGTGTGTCACTTTGGTTTATAGAAGAGGCATTTTGCGTCGGTTTCTTGTCATTGTCATCAATTTAAAAAAATGATGTACTCCATGTTCAACAAGCATCCTAGTTTGTTTCTGTTGAAAAAGAACAAACATACAAGTACAATCCTTCCCGGACCAAAACCAAGAGACTACTACAAGAATACTCCTACACAAGCTGTCTAGCCTGACTTTAGTGTTGAGGATATGTGAGTTAAATCAAAAAACAATTTCGTTGTAAGGCGTTGTCAGATTACTGCCCGGTTCTTTGATTGAGAAAGTAAACGACGGAACATTAGGCCAACGTGCAATATTCACGTCCACTAAACTGGTCTTGCCATCAATATCCGCAATGTCCTCGAATCCTCTAGCCGACAGAAAGTTGACTATTTCTTGTCCATTCTGATAGTGAAACTTCCATTCCATTTGAATTAAGGGAACGTCAACCGAATCGAAAAACATCTCACCGCCTTTGAGTGCATGCTATTCGTGGCCTTCAATGTCCATTTTTATGAGAACGCGCCTGTCTTTGAGCATAGGTACATGTATAAAATCATCTAATACGATTGATCTAACATCAAAACGTCGCCCAGTTTTCAGGAAAGCCGTTTCTGTTGTTATCGTTTCTTTTTCTATTGTACCCGCTACATTGTCCCGTGGTACCACAAAGGTCATCGTACCACGAATATCAGAAACCGCATTCCAGATCAAAGTAACATGTCTCTGAAGGTTTCCCATGGTTAGTGACTTGTTCAAAAGTTGGAGGTTGTCTGTTAAAGCGTCAGCTGCAACAACACTCCTGCCTAAACGTGCTATTGCAATTGTATAGGTTCCAATATTGCACCCTATATCAAATAGCAAGTCTGGCTTTTCGCGGAACATTGCTTCCAGTTTGTAAACAAGATCTGATTCATATATGCTACCACTTCGAATATTACTTGAAACGTATACATCGATTTCGCGGGCGTAAGTGCAAATAGGCGCCGTCCCATACCTCGTTTTAAGAGTGACACATGGTAATTCCGATGGTACATCCGTTGAGATATCATTGAACATGCGCACGCATGTATTCTTGGAAGAATTCGGAATACTCGGAAGACATGGATATTTGACGAAATCTCCAATGGGTGTGTCGTGACCTGTGTTTGAATGTGTTGAATTTAATGGGTTTCCAGCGTCATCAAGCAATACAACTTTCCGAGTTGTTCGTCGATCGTTTTTATTGGGCGATACAACTGTCCGAGGTACAGTTTACTCGACAATGGCGAATCACTAAGAGGTCAAACGCTATTATTTTAAACATGACCATGGGAATGTTATTCTGTTTGGTACTAAGGACATTTAACATATCTCAGCTTAACAGGAAAATAATAATTTTAATCCATTCAATTTGTTATAGGGAGAGAACTTTCTTGATATGATACCTCCCGCATTAGACAATGGGGAACCAAACTCGACAATGGCGAATCAAATAGTCTATAGCCCAAAAGAAACCATTTAAGAAGGGTATTTTAGCACACAAATTGTGCAATCATCACGCGAAACTAAATGGTGTTCGATTTGCTTATGTGCTTTACGTTCACTGTCATTAGCAAATGCCATATCGGAAAGGTCAATTATACCGATTTAAGGATGTCTTATTGCTTCAACGAATCAATGTAAGCCTAGAAGAAAGATGGTTAAACCACGACTTGCATCAATATTAGTTACGCCATTGACCAAACCAAATGTTTCGTGGGCAAGCCTTCCAAAGGTAGCCTTATCAGTTATTTGTGCACATTCTTTTCACCACACCAAGTATGATTCGCTATTGTCGAATTTACATGTACATATTTCTCCGCTTATATCTACCAACAATGTCAAACCTTTTATCAAAAACAGGCATATTGCATAATTAGGGATATTAAGCATTAAAGTAATGCAAAAGTGGTCATAATAAAATGCTTAGAAACGAGGTAAGAACCACATTTTATCTGAAGGTCGCTTTTAGTGGAACAATAAACTAGTCATCTTAGTTAAGGGGTCAAGCGTTTCAGCAACCCT
Source organism: Rugalucina vietnamica (assembly GCA_964017185.1). Lineage (NCBI taxonomy): Eukaryota > Metazoa > Mollusca > Bivalvia > Lucinida > Lucinidae > Rugalucina > Rugalucina vietnamica. The sequence goes on from OZ024873.1 coordinate 8,978,092, forward strand.
GATTTTATTGTCCGTTGGAATTTTGGATCCATTATTTTACCAAACCCTAAGGCATAGATGAAAGTAAATGACTGAGTTATATAATAAATAATATTTTGTCTAAGTTTCAAGAAATTCTGCAATAACTTTACGAGTGATTCGCCATTGTCGATGATTCTCCATTGTCGAGTTCACTGTATGTGTCTAAACATTACAAAACAGGGCAGTTCGGGTAAAGGTTGAAATTCGAAATATCCGACGCTGATAGTCAGGAGTACAGCAAACCCAAGAATGAATATACGATTAGCAGTTAACTTGTAACATCTAACGCCCATATTTTTTCAAGTGTAGTCGAATTCCCGCGCCCTAAAAATTATAAACAAAAGTGTACTAAAGACCACAGGTTTAAATGAAATAAAAATTAGACTAATGTTAATTTTACAGAAGATTCTTGTTTCGTTCAAGACTTAATTAGAATTTTAATAGAACATTCTCTGCATGCCAAAGACCGATATTTACTCAACGCCGGAGTAGTATAGCTAACTCCGAGGATATAGCCTACGTCTGAGGAATATTGTGTGAAGGGTTGTCACCAATACAATGTAAACATTTTAAAGTGCAAGGGGATAAGTTGTTTGAAAACTTTGAAATGATAAATTAAGGAAGACAATTGTTATAACAATATGTTAATATTGTTTGTTTGTTTGTGCGGGTTTAACGTCGCTTTCAACATTATTTGTCATATCACGACGGTGTCTGGTTGAGACAGGGAGCTCAATGCTCACTTTTATACGGCTGCCTCACTGTGGTATCATATCCCAGACACTTCTACCTGATACCACCCCCAGTCATATTATACTGACACCGGAGCGACCAGTCCTGGCCCTACCCCGAAAATCCGAGTGCCAAGCGGGGAGCAACTAGTACCATTGTTAACGACTTTGGTATGTCGCGGCCCGGGATCGAACCCGGCACCTCCCGATCTCGGAGCGGACACTCTACCTACTGAGCTACCGAGGCTTGATTTCGATATATGATCTCATTTACTTCAGACAATTAATTATACTGTTTATTCCGTAAAATACATCCGGCAGCGCTGTAGATAAGGATGCGTACTGTGTATATACGCATGATTATTCGTTCTGTACGCATAAAAAAATCAGCTGTGCGTACCATGTACGCATTAAAAATCAGCGGTACGCAAACGGTTTTCGGTTTTCTGCGTACTCAGAAAAAATGCCTTTAAATTGTCACAAACCAACAACTTTTCAACTAGTTTTGTCTGGTTGCTCTGTCTAACGATTGAAAAGTAGTTACAATATCAATGTAGCTTTTGATCGTTCCATATTACATGTCATGAAATAAATCATGTATCTTCCGTATTTATACATTAAACGCGCTCTCCGTCCAGAGCCTCGGCCAGACAAATTGTTTACCAAAGGTTTATTCACGAAGTTTAATGAGAGTGTGTCACTTTGGTTTATAAAAGAGGCATTTTGCGTCGGTTTCTTGTCATTGTCATCAATTTAAAAAATGATGTATTCCATATTCCACAAGCATCCTAGTTTGTTTCTGTTGAAATAAAAAAAAAAAAAAAAAAAAAAAAAAAAAAAAAAAAAAAAAAAAAAAAAAACATACAAGTACAATCCTTCCCGGACCAAAACCAAGAGAATACTACAAGAATACTCCTACACAAGCTGTCTAGCCTGACTTTAGTGTCGAGGATATGTGAGTTAAATCAAATAACATGTTCGTTGTAAAGCGTTGTCGGATTACTGCCCTGTTCTTTCATTGAGAAAGTAAACATCATTAGGCCAACGTGCAATATTCACGCCCACTAAACTGGTCTTGCCATCAATATCCGCAACGGCATCGAATCCTCTAGCCGACAGAAAGTTGACTATTTCTTGTTCATTCTGATAGTGAAACTTCCATTCCATTTGAATTAAGGGAACAGCAACCGAATCGAAAAACATCTCACCGCCTTTGAGTGCATGGTATTCGCGGCCTTCAATGTCCATTTTTATGAGAACGCGCTTGCCTTTGAGCATCGGTATCAAATCATCTAATACGATTGATCTAACATCAAAACGTCGCCCAGTTTTCAGGAAAGCCGTTTCTGTTGTAATCGTTTCTTTTTCTATTGTACCCGCTACATTGTCCCGTGGTACCACAAAGGTCATCGTACCAAGAATATCAGAAACCGCATTCCAGATCAAAGTAACATGTCTCTGAAGGTTTCCCATGGTTAGTGACTTGTTCAAAAGTTGGAGGTTGTCTGTTAAAGCGTCAGCTGCAACAACACTCCTGCCTAAACGTGCTATTGCAATGGTGTAGGTTCCAATATTGCACCCTATATCAAGAAATAGCAAGTCTGCGGCTGTTCGCGGAACATCGCTTCCAATTTGTAAACAAGATTTGGTTCATAAATGCCATGTCTTCTAATATCTCCTGAAACGTATACATCGATTTCGGGGGCGTAAGTGCAAATAGGCGCCGATCCATATCTCGTTTTCAGGGTGACACACGGTAATTCCGATGGTACATCCGTTGAGGTATCATTGTACATGCGCACGCATGTATTCTTGAAAGAATTCGGAATACGCGGAAGACATGGGTATTTGACGAAATCTCCAATGGGTGTGTCGTGAACTGTGTTTGCAAAACTGGGCTCGGGTGAAGGATGAAATTTGAGATATCCGACGCTGATTATCAGTAGAACGGCAAACCCAAGAACGAATATACTATTGTTTAACTTATGACCTCTAACGCCCATTTTATTGAGACTCCAATCGAATTCCTACGCCCTGGAAAATTTTGAAAGACATGTCAAGACAATTGGCCGTCATAGACATTTTTCAGACATTTCAGCGACAATTGTAATATTTAAAAGACATTAAAGACGGTTTTTAGACGGATTACAGTATAAAGACAATTCACCGACAGACTTATATCATATCTATCTATGTACAGACCTTATATGACCGGTTTCAGGGTCTGCAGAATAGATTACAAAATCAAGTTTCTCAGAGCAAAAGGTAAGCAATGACCATTAAATCAATATCAGTAGACCATTAAATGATCATTAAAAACCTTGTAAAATCAGAACCAAATCCCCCTTGTAGTCAAATAAAACATGGCTTTTATGGTCATTTACTTGAATTCCAGTCGATTCAACATGATTGACTGTTTCTTTCAGTAACATTTTGAACAAGTAGCCCGAGGGCAACGATCGCTCACATGAGAGTCAAAAAATACTGTCACTGGACAAAAGAAAAGTAGTTGTGGTTTTATCGTATATGGGCATGGCGGCCATCTTGGTCATGTGACCTGGATATTTTATACACACATTGGTTCGTTCGCCTTTCCTATAGACCCTTCATATAAAATTTGGCTTTGATTGGCCAAGCAGTTTCAGGGGGAGAAGAGGTTTGAATATTATGGTAATATACATATATTGCCCTGGGGTGGGGGCAGAAGAAACCCTTGGGTCCATTTTTTTCCCAGAATCATTGATATTCAGTCCTACTGCACATTTCCTGCAAGACTTTTCCTTTAAATGACATTTTTAAAACAGTTTTCCCCATCCAAATACATAGGGGACCTATGTTGACCTTGCCGTAAAATAGGTCACGGTAATCAAAGGGTCATGATTTATATATACATTGTGGTACTTTAGTTATTGATGCTTCATGCCAAGTTTCGTTGAAATTGGTCCACTGGTTTTGGAGAAGAAGATTTTTGAACAGTTTTTAACATATATGGGCATGGCGGCCATCTGGATTATTTATTTACACATTGGTTCCCCTTCCTATAGATGCTTGTATAGTAGTATAACAAAATTTTGCTTTGATTGGACAAGCATTTCAGAGAAGATGTTTGAATATTATGATAATGCACACGTATTTTGCCACGGGGTAGGGACAGATGAGCCCCTGGGGTCCATTGTTTTTCAGAATTATTGGTATTTAGGCCTGCAAGTGACATTACATGCGCGGATCCAGAGGGGGGGACCGGGGGTCCGGACCCCCCCCCCCCTGGAATTTGAAAATTTTACCTAAAAAAAGTTAATTTCGGGATTTTTGGGGGGTTGGACCCTCCCCCCCCCTCGTCTGTGACCAAAAATTACCATTTTCGTTGGACCCCCTCTCATGAAAATTTCTGGATCCGCGCATGCATTTTAACAGTTTTCCCCCATTCAAATGCATTGGAGACCTATGTTGACTGCTTTTAAATTGGTCAAGGTCATCACAGCGTCATGATTTCTATATACATTATAGTACTTGAGTCACTGACGCTTCATGCCAAGTTTCGTTGAAATCGATCCACCATTCCGGAGAAGAAGATATTTGTTGAAGGGTTTTTATCATATATGGGCATGGCGGCCATCTAGGTCATGTGACCTGAATTATTTATATACACATTGGTTCCCCTTCCTATAGATGCATCCCATAAAAATTGGCTTTGATTTGCCAAGTGGTTTCAGAGAAGAAGATCTTTGAATATTATTGTAATATACATGTATATTGCCCCGGGGTTGGGACAGACCAACCCCTGGGGTCCAATGTTTTTCAGAATCACATACCTTCAGTCCATTTGCCCATTTCCTGCAAGTTTTTCCTTTCAAATGACATTTTAACAATTTTCCCCATTCAAATGCATGGGCGACCTAAGTTGATCTTACCGTAAAATCAAAGATCATCATTTATTTATACATTGTAGTACTCCAGTCCCCGATGCTTCATGCCAAGTTTCGTTGAAATCAGGTAACCAGTCCCGCAGAAGAAGATGTTTGAATACTATGGTAATATACATGTATTTTGCCCCGGGTGAGGGGCAGATGAGCTCCTGGGGTCCAGTGTTATTCAGAATCATTGATATTTAGGTCTACTGCCCATTTCCTGCAAGATTTTCCCCTGACATTTTAACAGTTTTCCCCATTCAAATGCATTGGCGACCTATGTTGACTGCCGTAAAATTGGTCAAGGTCATCACTACAAGGATGATGATTTATAATCCCGGGGGGGGGGGGGGGGGGGGGGGCACTCCCTGGTAAGCAGTGTACCGATGCGTGATCAAAAAAACGATGAGAAAGGGTACTTTTTTCAAGAAGGGCAGTGCGCAGCGCTGACATCATTTAGGGTAGGCAAAATGTCGTTTTTGTGGAAAAAGGGTATGTTTTTTTACAATTCTGCTAAACCGCTGTGAAAAGGGGTGGACCGAGGCGTCCTTGGCCGATATGTTTTGGGTCGAAATTACTAAAATGTCTAAAACCTAAGGGATAAGATATGATTTTCCCTTTCTGTTCAACAATGTGTGTTGCTTCAATAGAAATTATTGTTTCTGCTAATTGAGTAGTTCATACAAATAAAAATGGTTTGTATTAAATCTTGTCTTTTGTACCCTGCTCTCCATAATGCTTGCTATATGTAAGTGCTTGGTATTTATCTACTATATCAAGATTTATTTCAAGTATGTATAGAAGCCTAGTGGTGTAGTGGGAAAGCTGCTTGCCTTGTAAACCAGGGGTCAATTCCAGGCTTCTCCAGTTTTTCGTACAAGACTTAAACTAATTTCCTATCGCCATATTACCTTAGCTGTTTAGTGGGACAAAACACAAAATTAACCAACCAACCATTATTTCATATATATTTGTGTCAATTTTCTGTGTACATTTGAACAAATTCAGATGCTGAGGGCAAAGCTTGAAAGCCCTGAAACAATTTAAACCCCCAATACTTTATTACTGACAGTTCCAAGGCGATACTTCCTCTGTGGTTAGTCTGTTTCTCGTTTCAGTGATGACAATTTCTTTTGTATGTGCATTTTAAGGTTTACCATCTTTTCTTATTGTACTTGTATGTTGCCTATTTGTAACTTTAGCTATTTCATGTGTTGATTGCATGACCAAATGTTTGTTTATGATCATATCAGTTCCACATTTTTAAGCATTTTAACCCAACAGAGCCAAAGTCTCAAAGGTGATCTTATAGGATAGGCAGGTACCTGGCATCCATCTTCCGTTACTGTAGTCTGTCTATATTTTAAAATTACTTCTCTGAAGCCATCAGGCAGATTGTTTGCATATTACACATATAGCATCTTCACGTGGTTATAAAAGAATTATTGCATTCCAGTGTTTTAGTTGACAACAGTGGAAAGGGGTACTTTTTGACGGGACACAGTGGAAAGGGTCACATTTTAAAGCAAACACAGTGAAAAGGGGGGTCAAATTTTAAATGTCGATCACACTGTTTAGGGTATGTTCAACAATCCTTTGATCACGCATCGGTACACTGCTTACCAGGGAGTGCCCTCCCCGGGTTTATAATATATACTCAGCGCCAATGAAAAGTTACCACCACTAAAATTTCGACATTTTGAAAAGGCAGTGGTTATTTTGCCGGACCCGGCAAAATAGCCCCTAGGAGCTATTTTGCCGGACCCGGCAAAATAGCCCCATAGGAGCTATTTTGCCGGACCCGGCAAAATAGTCCCTAGGAGCTATTTTGCCGGATCCGGTAAAATAGCTATATTGGACTTATAGGCTATTTTGCCGGACCAAATACTTATTCAAAATTTTATTTCATATTTTGTAGGGTATTCTAATCTATATTTTAGCTCGCCTGTACGAAAGTACAGGAAGAGCTATTGCAGTCACCCCGGCGTCGGCGTCCGCGTCCGCGTTCATGTTTGCGTTGCTCAAATGTTAAAGTTTTTGATTAAAGTTTTTATAAGTCTATATCTCTTGAAAATGTTGATGGATCAAGTTGATACGTTGCGTGTAGGTAGATATTGGTCTGAAGTTTTATGCAGTACCATCATGACCCACCCTGGGGAACCTTGAGGTCAAGGTCACAGACTAGAAATTTTGTGTTAAAGTTTTTGGTTAAAGTTTTTATAAGTCTATATCTCTTTGACATGTTGATGGATCAAGTTGATACCTTGCATGTGGGTAGATATTGGTCTGAAGTTTTATGCTCTACCATCATGACCTACCCTTGGTGACCTTGAGGTCAAGGTTACGGACTTAAATATTTTGTGTTAAGCTTTTGGTTAAAGATTTTGTAAGTCTATATCTCTTTAACATGATAATGGATCAAGTTGATACTTGGTTCATAAGATATACACCACTAGAGAAATTTTTACCAAAACTTTGACATAAATTCTACGGATGTTCCGGAATTACAAATAAACATACAAACTAACTTACAAACGGAAAAGCAAAAGCTATATACCCGTCGGCATAAATGCCGGGGATATAATGACATTTTGAGACAACTGAAAATTACCATATCTGCAATACCAATGAGTGTTGATTTCTATGTCATATATTCTTGGGGATTATCTGTGTGTATTCTGACTTTAATTTTCAGACCTTTTCATTACAATTTTTCTCCTTTTCTTAAGGGATTCCCATTTAAAGTGTCCCAGAATGCCAGCCATGCTCCCATAAGTCCCATTTATTGGCCCATTTGTATCTGAATAAAGTCTTTTATCAACATTTTCAGTATGTGTATTCTTATCTTAAAACATAATTATCTCAAATAAATAGGTGAATAAAATAAAAAAAAAATGCAGATAAAAAATAAATAAAAATATAAAAATAAAAATTTTACTAAGTTTTTGGTCCGGCAAAATAGCCTATATGTATATTATAGCTATTTTGCCGGGTCCGGCAAAATAGCCTACAGACCATTTTGCCGGGTTCGGCAAAATAGCCCCTAGGAGCTATTTTGCCGGGTCCGGCAAAATAGCCACTGCCTTTTGAAAAAACATAAAATTTCTTTCAAAACCTTTAGTTTCAATCACGATTCTGGTCAACAACAAATTGATTTAGAAATATTCAACAGTTCAAAAAGCCCTGGAACTATGCTGCACGTGCACCACGCGCAATTTGTGATAATCAAAATTTTGAGAACTAGAAAGCTCTATTTTCACAAGTCGTCATGTCTTCTTATGCCCCCAATACCCTCAGAAAAAACGCCACCAAATTGATTTAATTTTTCCAACAACTGCCGGAATAGAGGACAGTATACTTTTAGGAAGTTCCAAAATTTTGCATTCTCCATAGATTATTTTGAAACTTGGCATGAAGCATCAGGGTATGGAGCTCTACAAAGTGTATATAAATCTTGACCCTGGGATGACCTTGACCTATTTTACGGCAAGGTCAACATAGGTGGTCCATGCATTTGAATGGGGAAGGAAATGGGCAAATGGATTCCGCATTTAAGACTCTGAAAATATTTGGAACGCAGGGGTTATTCGGCCCCAACCTCAGGGCAATATACATGTATATAAATATAATTTTCAAAGATCATTTCTCCAAAACCCCTTGGTCAATTAAAATCAAATTTTATAGGAAGCATCTATATGAAATGGAACCAATTTATAAATAATTCAGGCCACATGACCAAGATGGTTGCCATGCCCATATATGGTCAAACACCTTAAACACCTGAACCTATTGCAATGAAACTTGACGCGTAGCAATTGGGAATAGTTTATGTGTTTATAAGCCATGGTCCTTTGATGACCTTGACAAATTTTAAGGAAAAGTCGACTTAGGTCATATGTGGCATTGTCTGCGATTTTAGGTCTTGACGTCACAAAACGTGACATAAAGGGAAACACTACCATTTGATTCCCGCATATGATCTTCATGAAATTCCACATGCTTCAATATATTTGTATCCTTGGACTAAAATCGAAATAAAAATGGGGGTTCACGGGCCTCGATCATTTCCATGGTATCAGAACATTTCAGATGTTTCTCATGCATTTCTGAAAACCGCACTCGTTGCGGACATGTTTTAATAAATGTGTTATTACTGTAAAAAACAACACACAATGAATGGTATTTTCCTATATTTTGATACTACTTGCTCTTGAATTGACGAGATTATAAGCAATATTAACTTTCCCGCCATTTAAGCTCACCTTAGCCGAAGGCTCACAGGTGAGCTTATAGTATACCCATGCTCCGGCGTCCGTCGTCCGTCCGTCCGTCCGTCCACAATTTCAAAGATCTTCTCCTCTAAAACCGCTAGGCCAATCAAAGCCAAACTTCATATGGAGCATTCTTAGGAAGGGGGAATGAAAGTTTGTATAAATGGTCCAGGTCACATGACCAAGATGGCCGCCATGGCTATAAATAGCAAAAACCTTTAAAAATCTTCTTCTCCAGAACCAGAAGGCCTATGACTTTGAAACTTGGCATGAAGCATCAGGCAATGGAGCTCTACAAAGTTTATATAAATCATGACCCTGGGATGACCTTGACCTTTTTTACGGCAAGGTCAACTTATGCTGACCATGCATTTGGATGGGAAAAAAACTAGGAAAATGTCAGTTAATTAATGCCAAACAACTTGCTAGGAATGAGCAAATGGGCAGAATATTTATGTTTTTGAAAATATTTTGGGCCCAGAGGGTTGTCTGCCCCTGTCCCGGGGCTATATACATGTGCGTGACCATAATATTCAAACACCATCTTCTCTGAAGCCGCTTGGCCAATCAAAGCCAAACTTTATGTGGAGCATTCTTAGAAAGAGGGAATGAAAGTTTGTATAAATGGTCAAGGTCACATGACCAAGATGGCCGCCGTGGCTATAAATAGCAAAAACGTTTTAAAAAATCTTCTTCTCCAGAACCAGAAGGCCTATGATTTTGAAACTTGGCATGAAGCATCAGGCAATGGAGCTCTACAAAGTTTGTATAAATCATGACCTCGACCATTTTTACAGCAAGGTCAACTTAGGCCGCCCATGCATTTGAATGGGAAAAAAATGGAAAATGTCATTTAATGGCAAAAAAAAAAACTTGCTAGGAATTAGCAAATGGACAGAAGATTTATGTTTATGAAAATATTTTTGGCCCAGAGGGTTGTCTGCCCTAGCCCTGGGGCTATATACATGTGTATGACCATAATATTCAAACATCTTCTTCTGAAACTGCTTGGCAAATCAAAGCCAAACTTTATGTGGAGCGTTCTTAGGAAGAGGAAATGAAAGTTTGTATAAATGGTCAAGGTCACATGACCAATATGGCCGCCATGGCTATAAATAGCAAAAACCTATAAAAATCTTCTCCAGAACCAGAAGGCCTACTATGGTTTTGAAACTTGGCATGAAGCATCAGACAATGGAGCTCTACAAAGTTTGTATAAATCATGACCCTTGGATGACCTTGACCTATTTACGGCAAGGCCAACTTGGGTTGCCCATGCATTTCAATGGGGAAAATTGTAAAATGCTAATCAAAGGGCAAAACTTGTAGTAAATTGGCAAATGGACTGATTTTTTATGATTTGAAAAAGAAATTGACACCAGGGTTTGCCCTGCCCTGGGCTTATATACATTTATATTACCATTCTAGCCAAACAAGTTTATTTGTTTATATCTCAGGTCTCAGGTGAGCGTTTACAGGACCATTGGTCCTCTGGTTTAAACCTGGAAAAAATACGTATTTTGCGATGTCTCCTAAACTACGGCATGTTAAACACGCATAACATTTTGATTAAATTACACCAACAGAATAAGGTTCCGTACAGCCTGCAACGCCAGTCAGACATCAGAAACAAAACGACGTTAAAGCCACGCATAACATGCATATTCTTAATATAAACGCCGACGGTGTGTAGAGTGCTCATAAACGACACAAGGATTGTTTCCCCTTAAAGTTTTTTTTACGTTAATTGGATTTTTACGGATTGAAAACGCCGTGTGATAAGAAATGTTGGAAATTTCTGGCGACAGCTTTAATTGATCTGATTCTATAATGTTAGTCATAATTTACATGGTAGGACGAAAGAACATGACACTATAACTTTGTGATACGAACGATTTTTCACGACCAATTAATTCTTTGTCATTTAAAACAACCTTTAAGGCAAAATTGAGGATGGTGTATGTTATTCTCTATTTTTTCATTTACTGTTACCAATATTTATTAAAACTTTTGGAAATCTTCAACAAACATAATTAACATTGTAAAAATATTAAAAACTAAATGTCCGACCTTTGACTCCACGTACAAGACCCGTTAGATGCAAAAAGCTATTAAAATGTCACTAAGAAAATGGGCAAATGGACATAATATTTATGATTTTGAAAAAGAAATTGACCCAGGGGTTATTCTGGCCCTGCCCATTACCTGATGCTTCACGCCAAGTTTCAAAATTATAGACCTTCTGGTTCTGAAGAAGAAGATTTTTAAAGGTTCCATGGCGGCCATCTTGGTCATGTGACCTTGACCATTTATACAAACTTTCATTCCCATTTCCTAACGATGCTCCACATAAAGTTTGGCTTTGATTGGCCAGGCAGTTTCAGAGAAAAAGATGTTTATGTATTATGGTCATATACATGTATATAGCCCCGGGGCAGGGGCAGACAACCCCTGGCGACATTGTTTTCATAAACATAAATATTTTGTCCATTTGCCCATTTCCTGCAAGTTTTGCCATCCAAATCACATTTTAAAAATTTTCCCCATTCATATGCATGGGCGACCTATGTTGCCCTTGCCGTAAAATAGGTCAAGGTTATCCAAGAGTCATGATTTATACAAACTTTTTAGAGCTTCATTCCCTGATGTTGCATGCCAAGTTCCAAAATTATAGGCCTTCTGGTTCTGGAGAAGAAGATTTTTAAAGGTTTTTGCTATTTATAGCCATGGCGGCCATCTATGACCTATACCATTTACAAACTTTCGTTCCCCCTTTCTAAGGATGCACTATATGGAGTTTGGCTTTGATTGGCCAAGTGGTTTCAGAGGAGAAGATCTTTGAAATTGTGAACGACGGACGCCGGAGCATGGGTATACTATAAGCTCAAATGAGCATGGGTATACTATAAGCTCACAGGTGAGCTAAAATCTAAACTTACCTTTAATTATATACCAAGTTTCAACTCAAGTTCATCATTTGAAGCTATTGATTTGTTATGTTGATCAGCTATGCTGTTATATAGTGATAAATGGACTCGCCCATTATTGGCATGTCAACGAGTCGACTTTTATTTTAAAGGGCATCAGGAGTGATTTTAAATTTGTGTTTGACTAGCTGTCAGTTTAAATTCCATTTAAGCAAACAGAATAGCCCCAGATGGAAAGCCACTTAAAGATGTAAATCACTGACAAGACACTATGTAATTTAAGTAAGTAAGTAAGTAAGTAAGTAAGTAAGTAAGTAAGTAAGTAAATAAGTAAGCAATGGCTTTATTCAAAGAGGGTGACTCAGTTGGTATGACCAATCTTCCCCGATGCCCTCTAAAGACATATATACATTATAATCAAACATACAATCAACATTAACAATACAAGTGACATATGCAATGAATCAATTATAGAAAGTAAAAACATTAAACATTAGAATTATAAGCATTATGAAAATACTTTTGGCAGTGGAGTTATATGAGTATTAATGATAAACGTTTAAGGTCACTCTTTCATCCATTGCAAACATTTATTTACGAAGGAATCAAATGTACTGGATTTTCTTATGTCAACTGGAATGCTATTCCAAATTAAGGCGCCCGAATATGATAAACTATTTTTAAACATGTTTAATTTAGGCTTCGATGTCTTAAATTTTTTTGTTAGAATCGGAGCACAAAGTCATCGTATCATCTTTAATACTACCTTTGATCTGGAACATTTCAGTAATGTAAATAGGTTACCTAAAACATTACTTTAGCTTTGTTTATGAAAATAAATCTTTCAAATGATAGCATACGGATGTATAATCTTTACCAAGTATTAATTTGCAGGCTCTTCTCTGTAATTCTTCAATTTTATACACTTTAGAATTAAACGAATTTCCCCAAATCACACAGCAATATTCTAAATGAGGCTTAGTATTTGCGATATAAAAAGTCATTCTGTGATATATCGGTAGGTATGATCTTATCTGAGACAAAAGCCAAAGGCGTGTTGAAATTTTCTTTGAAAGTGATTTGTCCATGTTAATCTATATAATGACCGTCCCAACCCGCTGGTTAATACCAACGGAGTGGAGCGGCCATCCTCTGTACTTGGTACCGGCAGACAGTCTCATGGGAAAGATTCTTCACATGAAAATCATTTTCCACCGCGTGATACGCAGCCATACTCATATAAAGATAGTCTTGCAAATCTAAGGTCCACTGTTCAAAGCAACGCAGTTTCAGAACGTGCGCCAAGTAACATACCTGTTCACACTACTACGAGAACTGCAACTTCGGATTATGATGATTTCTTTCGTGAGAATGAATCTACCAGTCATGCGACATGTGATGATGATGGTGACTTCGTTCAATACGTAAAGAAAACGCCACGTCGCTATTATCTTGGTGGGTTTCTACCTTCGATCACTGAAGATAAAATTGCGCGATATGTTAACAGGCGTGGACCCACAGTTACGTTCGTGCGTATTTGGCACAGTAAACGCAATAAACGTAATGTAGTTATTCGGCTGAATATAGAGGATAATGCGTCAGCTGCTTTTGTTGAGTCTCCCTCATTCTGGCCTCGTGGTGTTAGATGCCGGCCATGGCTAGATCGAAATGAGCGTAATCAAGTTCGTGATGCAACTTATCGCCAACGTGACAGTACGCATAAACCCCGTGAAAGACAAGTGTTTAGCAGATCCGATGTGGATGTATACAACCCGTTTGCACCGCTTCGTGATCAAGATAATTATCAGGAGAATTCCTATCAATCTTTTAATGGATATTAACATAATGACATGGAACGCCACTGGCATTATGTCCAGCTCAAGCTATTTAAGTGACTGTTTTTTATCAAAAAACATAGATATCTGCGGTCTGTCGGAGCACTGGTTATATGAAAAGGACTTAATATTCCTTAATCAAATAAACAGCAATTATAATTGCCATGCTGTATCTGATTTCGATCTCCGATTCCCAGGGCGCAGGCGCGTTGGGAAAGGCGGGGTAGCTCTGTTATGGCACAAAAAGTTGGACAGCATTATAACTCCTTTATCGTTTGAAGATGATAGAATCATAGGACTACAAATAGAAATAAGCCCTTCTTTCTATGTCTATGTATTTCAAACGTATTGCTCAAACCATCCAATTGCTGAATTTCTTGGGTATATTGACAAATTGGAAAATTTGCTGGGACTGTATGCTGATAAGGGCCTGGTAGTAATAATGGGGGACTTAAATGCTAATCTACTACACAGTCAATCTGTTTCTATGCAAAATAATAGATCTCGGGCTCTAATAGATTTTTTATCCCGTAATAACATGGTTTCCGTAAACACATTGAAGTTGTGCACAGGTGCTCGCTCCTCATTTGTTTCGTATGATAATACGTGCGAGACGCTGATACATCATATTTTGTGTCCAATTGAGCATGTGCAGCTTCTAAGATCGTGCGAAATTTGTGACGATGATGCACTTAATATAACGTTTCGCGTCACCGACCAGTCATTGCTCAGCTGCACATTCCGATCTTAGTCTCGGATACACCAATCGTAGAACAATCCGTCAATACTAACTGGAAAAAGGCTGATGAACCGTCAATTCATCGTTATAGAGATAACTTAGCTCGCTGCGATGTCTTTCAACGTTTGTGTGAAAGCAGCTTTGAGTCACAGTCTTCTTTAGATGTAGCATATATTGAGTTGACTGGCGTGTTAAAAAACACCGCCAGCAAAAGTTTTGCCCATAAAAGATACAAGCGTTACCTTAAACCTTATTGGAGCGAAGAGCTCACGACCTTACATAGATCCATGTCCGTTGCACGGTCAAACTGGGTGACTGGGGGCAAACCGAGGGATAGCAACCATGTTGTGTACTGTTCATATAAAGCTGCTAAAAGACATTTTAGGCGTAAGCATCGACAAACGATCGAACGTTATATGAAAAATCAATTTGAAGAGATTGATAAGCTCGCAGAAGTCAATAGCAGTTTGTTTTGGCATCATATCAATAGTCGTCGGAAGAAGTCAGCTAGTACTCCAGGATCTAATATCAACTTCGGTGGTAACAATGTCTATAGTGAAAGGGAGATAACAGATGAATGGGCGCGTTATTTTTCAGAACTTTATACCCCCTCGGAAAGTTGTGCATTTGATGAACCATTCAAACAGGCAGTCTGTGACACAGTTAGGCGGTTAAATCATGAAGCATACGAACCGGAAAGCTCTGTTATATCTATCAGTAGTGAAGAGGTTGAAGCTGCTGTAAAACTCACACATAAGGGTAAAGCTTGTGGTGACGACGGTATCTTTTATGAGCACATCCTTTTCGCTGGTGTCGTCTTGTATAAAATGCTATCAAATTTATTTTCTGCAATGATAAAGTTAGCGCATGTTCCTGTCGAAATGAAGAGGGGAACTATAATAACACTTTTTAAAGGTGGGAACAAAAGAAAAGACGATCCTGACAACTACAGGGCCATAACTCTGTCTTCTGTTCTCTTAAAATTACTAGAAAGGATTATTCTTACTAGAATTCAACTTTTTGATACTCCATGCCCTTCAAGGCGGCTTCCAGAAGAATTTCGGTTGTCTTATGACATCGTTTTTACTACGTGAATCAATATTCTATGCCAAAGAGAATGGTAGTAAACTTTATGTATGTTTCTTAGACGTTAAAAAGGCGTTCGATTGCGTCTGGCATGATGGGTTGTTTTATAAACTGTACAACTCTGGTATCAACAAGACATTTTGTCGATTGATCGTTAACATGTACACTGATATGTTCAGTTGTGTCCGTAGTCGTGGGTACAAATCATTCTGGTTTCCGGTCTTGCAGGGCACGCGTCAGGGTGGAGTTCTCTCCCCTTTCTTGTACTTGATTTATATTACGGAGTGGCTATTACCAGTCAACTGTCAGTAGCCAAAAAACGTTAAAATGGCTATTACCAGTCAACTGTCACTAGCCAAAAAACGTTAAAATGGCTATTACCAGTCAACTGTCAGTAGCCAAAAAACGTTAAAATGGCTATTACCAGTCAATTGTCACTAGCCAAAAAACGTTAAAATGGCTATTACCAGTCAAGTTAATTATTTACTTAGTATGTGGTAACATGTTTCTGACAAACTTGGGACTGAAACTATGTTTTGAACATTAGATCAAAGCCGTATTTGTATTTTTAATATTTTATTTTATTATATGAACTTATTGGGAATGCATTGCCTGACAATGCAATACAATTTTTATATACATTAGTTATGATATTTACGTTGCTCTTGTTTCGTTGGTCGCGTGTTTAGGACCAAGCAACATTGACTTTCATAATGAGGCGTTGAATTGTTTTTCTTCATCTCATCCTAAACCAATGCAAACTGCTGAAAAAAAAGACTTGCCAGCCACAATTTTAAGTGACTTTTTTTAACTAAAAACTTGATAAAATTATAAAGATTAATGCATAGTTAAGTTTTGAAAGAAAGAGCAACAATGTATTTTTTTTTTCATTTATAGTTCAAACTAATTGTACATGTTTATATACATGTGCATAAGAATTTTGCAATTGTAGACTGAGAAAAACATGCGACCTGGCTGGCATCGTTTATATGAGTACCGCATCAAACTTTCTGTAAAAAAAAGCCATAACATGTGCGCGCGTGTGCTTGCATGTGTGTTACCAAATTGAAAAAATGCCTAGACGGCAGGCAGTGTGTCCGATTCGACATCGAATCCGTGATCGCGCTCGACTATCATGTCCGCACATTGCGCAAACTTGTTTATGAACATATTTACAATGT
The DNA here is from genome assembly GCA_964017185.1 of Rugalucina vietnamica. NCBI lineage: Eukaryota > Metazoa > Mollusca > Bivalvia > Lucinida > Lucinidae > Rugalucina > Rugalucina vietnamica. The sequence goes on from OZ024873.1 coordinate 8,994,791, forward strand.
ATATTCATTTTTAGCTCACCTGAGCCGAAGGCTCACAAGGTGAGCTTATAGGATGGCCATGATCCGGCGTCCGTCCGTCCGTCCGTCCGTCCGTCGTCCGTCCGTCGTCCACAATTTCAAAGATCTTCTTCTCTGAAACCGCTCGGCAGATCTAGTTGAAATTTTATGTGGAGCCTCCTTGGGTAGTGGCATTTCAAGTTTGATCGCGAAATCCAGGTCACATGACCAAGATGGCCGCCACGCCCATATATGGTAAAAACCCTTCAAAAATATTCTTCTCCAGAACCGGTGGGACGATTTCCACGAAACTCGGTATGTAGCATCGGGGACTTCAGCCCATCATAGTTTGATAAAATGATGACCCTTGGATGACCTTGACCTTTTTTACGGCAAGGTCAAATTTGGAAACATAGGCTTTTACATGGGAAAAAGTGAAAACTATGGATTTTTTGAAAATTATTGCAGCCTGAGGCCTGAAAAGTGGTAGATGCAAACAACTAATGGAGTAGATGAAGGTATGTGATTAATTTAGGTCAAGGTCATCTCTTCACCTTGGCCAGTCTGTCGTCCATACACACTTTTCAAAGATCTTCTTCTCTGAAACTGCTTGGCCAATCAAAGTGAAATTTTATGTGGAGCATCCATGGGTAGGGGAGACGAAAGTTTGATCGCGAAATCCAGGTCACATGACCAAGATGGCCGCCACGCCCATATATGGTAAAAACCACTCAAAAATCTTCTGCTCCAGAACCGGCAGGCCGACTTTCATGAAACTTGGTATGTAGCATTTGGGACTCCAGCCCATCATAGTTTGATAAAATGATGACCCTAGGATGACCTTGACCTAATTTACGGCAAGGTCAATTTTGGAAACATAGGCTTTAACATGGGAAAAAGTGAAAACTATGGATTTTTTGAAAACTATTGCAGCCCGATGCCTGAAAAGTGGTAGATGCAAACAACTAATGGAGTAGATGAAGGTATTTGATTAATGTAGGTCAAGGTCATCTCTTGACCTTGGCCAGTATGTCGTCCATACACACTTTTCAAAGATCTTCTTCTCTGAAACTGCTGGGCCAATCAAAGTGAAATTTTATATGGAGCATCCATGGGTAGGGGAGACGAAAGTTTGATCACGAAATCCAGGTCACATTACCAAGGTGGCCGCCACGCCCATATATGGTAAAAACCACTCAAAAATCTTCTGCTCCAGAACCGGCAGGCTGATTTTCATGAAACTTGGTATGTAGCATTTGGGACTCCAGCCCATCATAGTTTGATTAAATGATGACCATAGGATGACCTTGACCTATTTTACGGCAAGGTCAATTTTGGAAACATAGGCTTTTACATGGGAAAAGGCGAAAAGAATGGATATTTTGGAAACTGTTGCAGTCTGAGACCTGGAAGTTGCTAGATGCAGACAACCAATGGAGTCAATGAAGGTAAGTAATTAATGAAGGCCAAGGTCATTTCTTGACCTTGACCCAAAGTCATTTAAATATCAAAATTAAAATTATGGTTTTCTCATAAATCACTGGTTTTGGAAACTATTGCAGCCTGAGACCTGAAACTTTGCAGATGCAGACAACTTAAGAATTCAATAAAGGTGTGTGAGTATTCAAGGTCAAGGTCATTTCATGATGACTTAATACTCTAGGATCAGGCTTCAGGTGAGCGTTCTCAGGACCAATGGTCCTCTGGTTCCTCTTCCCCTGGTCCAAGATCGGTGCACTAAGTTGGCAATCTGCTAAGATGAAGGTTTTGTATGAATTGATGCTTAAAGTCCCTGTCAACAGCTAAGGTAATGTCGGGACGTTTTACCCAACATGTTGATGACAAACAGCAAGTGCTTGAAACATAACCATCTAACTAAGCCACAAAAGTTTTATACATATGGATGGTTTGACATGAACCACTTTTGCTGGGCAGGATCGGACCAGAGCGGTTAACATGCCAATTGTGTTATCATTTGAAGCAACATGGTGTATCGAACGTCTTTTTGTGTGTTCTTTTCTGATTCAATGACACATCTATATGCGATCACGTCATGAAATTGTAGAGCCGCGTCATAATAAAAAGGCTTTCGGGATTTCTGATTAGCTCTGAAGCCGGACAGGAGAGACACAGTAACGTATGGCGGTTTGAGAATCAGGATTAACAGACAATGCATTGTGATTAAAAAATATCAAAACAGGAGCGTGGGCTAAAAGCTGTATAAAATGCACTTTTGTTTTGATTAAAAAAAAAGTTAAATATATTTTCTTGTGGTGCGGCTCAGGTGTCATAAAACACAAGAATACCCATAAAATGTTTTTACAGTACGCGTGGTTGAGCTTCTCTTTTCACATTTTTATGAGGCATTTTTATGACAACTTACCTTTGAGGTGTATTCGTGTGCGTCAATCTTTGATAAACCGCGAAGAATTACAGAATTTGAATAAATATGTATTTTAAACGATTTAAAATCAGGTACGCATGCCGCGTATAAAACATTAAATGTATTCCAGTTTTATTTGGTCCATGAACAGCTGGGACTGACTGACTGACTGACTGACAAAACGCATATCAGGTGTACTTAACCACTTGAAGTCGTTTTAAAAACTCTTTCTGGTATATTTTTACTCTTTACTCTTCCTTTATTTTTATTTCGTTTTTAAAATTGCATTTTAATTGTGTTTTTTTTTTGTGTGCGTCTTGAACGCAAATGTTTTTGTTGTTATAGAGCCACTCGTATATGTATTTGAGGACCCCATGGAAGATTGGTGAAAACATACATAAAACACCAAGACATAAAACAAAAAGAACCACCACAGAAGTTTTGCCGTTAAACATTTATTTCGAGCGTTGAAGTCTGTAACATGATTGCAGACTCTAGCAAACCTAATAAGTTGCGAAATGTAAACACCATAAGAAGCACGACGAGGAACGTCACCATCCAAAAAAGGAAAATTTACTATATCAAAATCAAAGTCATCGCGCTTATCATAAATTTTAGAAGAAACAAATCCATTTGCAACAGAAAGATGTAGATCTAAAAAGGGTAATGGTAATTCTGGATTGCATATTTTTGGAGCTTTGGTGCTTTGAAATGGAAGGTCATAATTTTGCATTATGTGTCGGTTCTGTTACTTGGAAACCAATCAAAGTTTCGTGTTGAAACTTTAAAGCATAATTTACACACAGAACACAAAAATCATAACTCTGGAATATTGAAGAAATGTTTGAACTTAAAAAGATGGAAGACATGAGTTTTCACAGTAAACATGGTAATACATGTAGTACTAACAACAAGCTAGGCAGTGCATTTAAGTCTATGATTTAAGAGGATACAGGCAAAAAAATTGAAAATCGTATTTTACGTATTCCGTTTTCTTTGGAAGTTGATTATCACCGTAGTTTTGTGGTGTTTACGTAATACACTGACTTCCGTGTTACATGAACATGCTGCTCTTAAAATGGTCCAAAGATATTCCCTTCTTATTTCTAAATTATATGAAGTTGTCCTTGTAAGGAGACACATTATACATGCTACATGTAAGCGTCCAGTTACGAAAAATGCCAGCAGCGAAGGCACTATCCGCACGTTCGTGCTTGAATATAACCAACACAAACCAGGCATGCTTGTTCATATTTGTCAAAACAAATATTAGTTGCATTGACTGGGAACTGACGCTTCACATTGTCCTAGATACGTGTACATTTACTCAAGGAACGAACTGCTGATTTCTGTGTTAAGATTTAGTCATGTACATGTATACTCTCAATATTTCAAGTCATTCTTTCTCTCCTGCTTTGCAATACGAGTTGCTGCCAATTCGTGATCTAATTCAGCTGGTAATCTCCGAACGGTTTATACAGGAACAGTGTGGTTGGTATAGCAGAGCACCCGGGCATGAGATCAGCTATTAACCGTGGATAGCAATGTATTTATTCAAATGATAAACATGAATTCGAATTTCAGCCTGTCCGTCATATGACTTGAGTTTAGCCGAAATCCATGAGGACTGGGTTCCGTCATTGGAAGCTGAATTAATTTGTCACATTATTTTAATGGTAAAAGAAGATAAGAGCCAAAAGATAGAACACTTTTCAAGCAAAAATAAAATTTCAAGTCTGACTGTAAATAGCCATTTTAACGTTTTTTGGCTAGTGACAGTTGACTGGTAATAGCCATTTTAACGTTTTTTGGCTAGTGACAGTTGACTGGTAATAGCCATTTTAACGTTTTTTGGCTAGTGACAGTTGACTGTAAATAGACTCTTCCTTTATATTAATGATCTTATTTATGAAATTGAACTGTCCGCTCTTGGGTTTTGCATCTATGGTATTAGCTGTGGATCACCAACAGTTGCTGATGATATGCTTGTCGGTGCATACTCAGTCTGGTGCCTTATACAATTACTTTCCTTATGCTTACGACATGGAAGCAAATGGCGATTCGAACACGGTATTATAAAATGCCTTGTAGTGGTCTTTAATGAACTCATGAGGGCGTATCAGCAAAGTAATAGACAATGGCCATTCGGTAATTTACATATAGAAGAAGGCACACAATATAAACACTTAGGAGTGATATGCGATAAAAACATGTCTATTGACGTAAACATCAAAGAGGCGTGTACTAAACTCAGAAGCACATTTTTAAGTCTCGTGAATTGTGGTATTTACGAGGACGGTTTGAATCCTTTGACGATGCGAAGAATTTACAACGCGGTTGTCTTGCCTAAAGCATTATATGGGTGCGAGATGTGGTCCAATATCCATGCTTCTCATTTAACATCGCTCGAGCGGGCACACCGTTTTTGTATCAAGTTTATGCAGTTCTTGCCAAAAACTACTAGTACTGACGTCGCCTTGGCTTTATTTGGTATTAACTCGTTAAAACCGAAATAGACTACCGGAAACTCGTATTCCTCGGACAGCTTTGTCGTTTGACCAGTGAACACAGGGTTAAGCAAGTTTTTCTTCATAGACTTGTCCACTATAATGAATCACCGGCAAAAATGCTGGGTTTCTTTCCTGATATTTATCGCATACTTTCTAAGTATGCCCTTACTCGCCATTTGATAGAATATATTGAAAATGGCACATTCTTATCTAAGTATGCTGGGAAAAAAACTGGTTCGAGATAAAATAAATGAAACATCTAGACGTGAATTAATAACGAGAGTTACTGCCTCTGAATCACTATGTCGGATTACAAGAATACACGCTGTCTTGCACGAGCCTCATATATTGTGGTCTCTCTGTAAAGAATTTCCACGATATAGGAGACAAGCACTGATGGCCGTTCGGTTAACTGGCATGCTGTTCAGTGGAAAATGGTTTTCATTGTGTACAAAATGCGGGGAAAGGACAGATGCATTAGCAGAGCATATTTTATTATATTGTCCTAGTTCTAATGCTTTTAGATTTGTGATGTGGCAAAAACTCTTTTCACACTTCGGTGTTGAATTTTATGGACGATTTATATCTTTAGCACCATGTGATCAAGTGAATGCATTATTCTCAGGATTTTATGAACAAGAACGTGATGAAGCTGTCCGTTTGGACTCACTTAAAATCCTGCTACAGTCGTTAAGACTAATAGGGTGTTACCTGTCTATGGATAAATTGATGCTTTCTTGAAAATGTTATTAGGTATTGTCCAAGATGGTGACGTAATCAGATAAACTAGATAAGATACTGTAGCTCTGTTATTAAGGAATGTTTTCTTAACATTTTCGCTCAATCAAATGTGGTGCTGTATTTATCTTCGGTGAATTTTCCTTATTTTTCGTTTCGGTAAGGCTGTACCGTTCAGTAAACACAAGCGTCACTGTCAAAGGGTTGAAGTCATGTTGTCAGCCGGACCTCTCAATACTGCATTGGTATTGATGGGAAGTCGGCATGTTCGTGACATATATGCATTGCATCGGTGTCTGCTGTATGCTACTGAAGGCATAGCGTTGTTGTTTCAACAATGTTCATTCTTTTGTCTTGTTTTTTTTTTTTTTTTTTTTTTTTTTTTTTTTTTTTTTTTTTTTTGTGCTGTTTTTCATTTATATTGTTTGTGTTTTGTATTTGTATGTATTTTTTGCTCTCCATATTTGGAGGATAATAAATTATCTATCTATCTCTTTTGTCTACTTGATATTAACATCAATTTTGTTTTGTCAATATTTATAATCATGCCATTTTCCAGACACCAAGTATATATTAAGTAAATTCAGGGTTGAAGATTGTTTTCTAATACGAGTATTAGGCTGCTGGCCAGTAGGGCAAACCCTCCCCCCAGGGGGAATTTTCTGCACCATGATTTTCTGAATGTATTTTTAAAAAGCTATCAAAAGGTACAAGTAGGCAAAGATCAGGAAAAGGCGCAATCAGAAAGAGATTCCCACTCCAAAAACCGAGGTGGGAAAAAACCAAACCAACAATCAGGCACTTATACCATGAAACATATCGTAAGCCGAATGAGCAGCTATTTTCCCAATAGGTGGCCACTCAGTTACCTTAACTTAATTAAAAATATGAAAACATACATAAGGCGCCAACAGCACAAAAAATTTTAAACACCAAGACATAAAACAAAAAGAACCACCACAGAAGTATCGCCTTGGAACGATAAGTAACACAAAGTTACTGGCGGGCTTAAACCGGTTTTACAGGATCCTAACCTCACCCTCAGCTTCTGCAGTGGTTCATAACATTTAGTAAGTTCTTCGGTCCTCGTGTTGAATCTCTAACTAGTCAATGAATCATCAAGAACAAACAAATAAATCATGATAAACATCCTGATGAATCAAAAACAAGGACTCACAGATTGAGTAAGCTGCCCGACGATGGAGATCCCTGGGCGCCGAATAACCTACTAACTCCGGAGCAAAAGAAAAACACCAGTTGGACACCGGTGGGCCAAGCAACAGACAAGAAGCTCCGGCCCCAACCAACTAAAATGAATAGCTTTAAGTCGGGGCCATCATAGAGTTTGACGCCCGACCCACCGGCGTGCAATTAAAGAAGGCAGCATAGTTATCAACCATGATTGGGTTAAAAACTAAGCATGCAGACTGTCGCATAACATTCAAGTTATAACCTATACGTCTGTAACGTGTTATGATTTTTCTGAACTGAAAAGAAAAATCATTAATTCCTATAAGTTTCTTAAATTTGTTAACTAAGTCACCATAAAATTCAGGTTCCGAAAGGCCCTCACTTAAAAGCGTCTTTAATCCAACATTTTTATTTAGAAATTAATTCATAGTGTCTACGATAAAATTTAGAAAAGGTTTTTCGAAGTTTATGATACCGATAGCCCTGTTGGAGAAGTTTTGCCGTTAGACATTTATTTCGAGCGTCGAAGTCTGTAACATGATTGCAGACTCTAGCAAACCTAATAAGTTGCGAAATGTAAACACCATAAGAAGCACGACGAGGAACGTCACCATCCAAAAAAGGAAAATTTACTATATCAAAATCAAAGTCATCGCGCTTATCATAAATTTTAGAAGAAACAAATCCATTTGCAACAGAAAGATGTAGATCTAAAAAGGGGGCTTCGGTATCTGAGATATTGGCTTTGTTCAACTGAAGTTCAGGTGGATAAATTTGATTGGCCATACCTTCAAAATAAGGGTTGTCAATGTTCAAAAGGTCATCGAGGTACCTAGATGTGGAATTAAAAGCCTCGATAACATCAGCTTGATTATCATGGTTAAGAGAATCCATGAAATCTCTTTCGTAGCAGTATAAAAATAAATCAGCTACGAGAGGTGCGCAATTTGTACCCATCGGAATTCCAACAATTTGTCTGTATAACTTGGTCCCAAATCTAATATAAATATTATCAAGGAGATAGGATAAGGCGTCGCATACATTCTGACATGACCAAAGTGTATACCGACTTTGGTCAGAGGAAGTGAAAAAAGCCTTTCTGTCATTACATGCCAAATAAAGTGAACCATAGTTTTTAATGCCCTTTTGAAGGTCCACTCTATCAAATCCAGAAGTTTTTCTTTTATTAGATTATGTGGTAATGTTGTATACAGAGTAGAAAAATCATACGTGGACAAGCTTGTCGCACGGAACCCTCTACACTTCAATTTACTGAGCACCTCACCAGAATTTTTTTTTGACCAAAACCAATTTTTATTTGAAGTTTCATACACTGTCTCACAGTATCTTATAACATGAGATTTGATAGCAGTAAGACAGGAAGTTAATAATTCAGAAAGTTCAGTGGTAGTACAAGAGCTAGAATTTGCAATAAATCTAGCTTTGTATGGTCTTTTGTGAAGCTTAGGTAACCAATACATCGTAGGAAGTTTGTCTTGGCCTTCATTGACACAAACAGAAAACTTAACAGGTAAATCGTTTAAGTGGGCATTAACTACAGACACCTCATCAGTATCTGTCTCCAGATAAGCCCTGGTACCATCAAGCTCCTGTTTTAAGGTGTTAACGTAGTGAAGCCTACAAACGACAACAACATTGTTTGCGGCTTTGTCCTGTTTTCTGCCCTCTGGAAGTGGAAGCGTTTGCATTTTACGCTGTGTTTTATTATATGACCTGACACCATCTTTTGTATAGAGATAATGGGGGTAGACGTAGAAAATCTATCATATCTCTGCTGTTACTGATCCTAGTCCATTGTACTTGGTGTTTTTTAAGCTTAGACATAGCCCTTTCATTCTATGAAAAGTAATGCAAAGTATCTACTTTGCATATTCATAAAAAATAATGAAAACATGAAAATGGTAGAAAATCATTAAAACCCATAAATTAACTTATTTCAGGCCTAAACTATCGTTGTGACACATTCATATTGCACCAATTAGACAAGTTTCGTGAATTTATTGTTGTAATGAGCCTTAATGAAAATTATCTCATTTGAATATTTATGAATATTAATTAAAAGGTAAAAATCCTGGAAAAATAGGATGTATACATATAGTATCATTTGTACCTGGGCTGTTGATAAACATGGAACACTTATGTGGTATCAAATGAATGCAATGGCCATGTTATCACCCTAAGACATATAATAAATGTACTTAAGGATATAAGGCTCATCTATTTTTCATGAATATTAATGAAAACTAGAAATTGCAGAGAAAATAATGAACTGGTAAACCTACAGAATGACTTATATCTGATTTTTTATTTTATTTTCATATTTTTTGTGTATAGAATATGATCCTATCAATCATTTGATACCAATTTCAGCTCTCAAGAGCTTATGGTAGCTAAGATATTGGATAACTCGTATATTCTATTGGTATATTCATTTGTCTCATGTCTTTTCTCTTATATCTTAAGTTTTCTTGATTTTGGCGACAAGATAGTCAACGTTTTCCTAAATTATTGTCATATCAATCATTTGATACCAATTTTAGAGCTCTCTAGGACTTTCTGTTGTTGAGATATAAACATTTCTGTTGGTATACCCCCTCTATTTTTCTGTGATTTTCCCTTATATTTAAAGACAACAAGAAAGTCGAATTATTCATTTATCATATTATATGGTTATAGAACATTATCACAGCAATCATTTGATATGAATTTCAGCTCTCTAGAGCTTTTGGTTGCTGAGTTATTAACCTTTTTCGTTGGTATACCCCCTCCATTTTTCTGTGATTTTCCCTAATATTTAAAGTTTTTATCAATATTCGAAAAACAAGAAAGTCAAAATGGTTGTGTGCCTTACCACATAATTATAGAACATAATCCTAGCAATAATTTGATACCAATTTCAGCTCTCTAGAACTTTTGGTCACTGAGATATTAGCAATTTGATTAGTATACCCCCTTCGTTTGCCAGTTATTTTTCTCTTACCTTTTACATTTTCTTAAATATCTGAGTAACAAGAAAGTAAGTTTGCTTATATTTCTTATAACATGGTTATAGGATATTGTCAAAGCAATGATTTGATATCAACTTCAGCTCTCTAGGACATTCGGTTGCTGAGATATAAACGTTTTTATTGGTATACCCCCTCCATTTTTCTGTGATTTTTATCTAATATTTAAAGTTCTCATCACTATTCGAACAACAAGAAAGTTAGATTATTTATATATTTTACCACATGGTTATAGGGCATTATCACACCACTCATTTGATACCAATTTCAGCTCACTAGAGCTATTGGTCTCTGATATATATGCAATTTTATTGGTATACCCCCTTCCTTTGGCAGTGATTTTTCTCCTATATCTTAAGTTTTCTTAAATATTTGAGGAACAAGAAAAAAGCTTGTTTATATATCTTATTTTATGGATATAGAATATTGTCATAGCAATCATTTGATACCAATTTCAGCCCTCTAGGACATTCGGTTGCTGAGATACAAACATTTTCATTGGTATACCCCTCCATTTTTCTGTGATTGTTATCTAATATTTAAAGTTCTTGTCCATATTCGAACAACAAGAAAGTAAGATTATTTATACCTCTTATCACATGATTATAGAACATTATCATACCAATCATTTGATACCAATTTCAGCTCTCCAGAGCTATTGGTCACTGAGATATTAGCAATTTTATTGGTATACAACCTTTCGTTTGGCAGTAATTTTGCTCCTATATCTTATGTTTTCTTAAATATTTGAGCAACAAGAAAGTCTGCCCATTTATAAATCTTATAACCTGGCTATATAATATTATCATAGCAATCATTTGATACCAATTTCAGCTCTCTAGAGCGTTTGGTCACTGAGATATAAGCAATTTTATTGGTATACCCCCTTCGTTTGTCAGTCATTTTTCTCTTATATCTTAAGTTTTCTTAAATATTTGAGCAGTAAAAAAAGTCAGCTTGTTTATATATATTATCACAAGGTTATAGAATATTGTCATAGCAATCATTGGACACCAATTTCTGCTCTCTGTGGCTTTGTTGCTGAGATACGTTTCCGTAGGTATACCCCTCCATTTTTTTGTGATTTTTCTCTAATATTTAAAGATTTCATCAATATTCGAACAGCAGAAAAGTCTGATTATACATGTATCTTGTTTCAGGGTTTTATAATGTTATCATAGCAATCATTTATTATCAATTTCAGCTCTCTATGGCTTTTGGTAGCTGAGCTATAAACGTATCTTTAGGTATATCCCCTCCATTGTTCTGTGCTTTTTCTCTACTATTGAAAGTTTCATCAATATTTGAACACCAAGAAAGTTGCATTCTTTCTGTATCCTATCACATTATTATAGAACATTATCATAACAATCATTTGATACACATTTCAGCTCTCTTAGAGATTTTGGTTTCTGAGATATCAGCAATTCTGTTGGTATACCCCCTTCCTTTATTTGTTACTTTTCTAATATCTGAACTGTTTTTTAATATTTGAGCATTAAGATAGCCAGCTTGTTAATATGTCTTATTACGTGGTTATAGAACATTGCCAAATCAATTATTTGATACCTATTTCAGCTCTCTAGGTCTATCAGTATCCAAAATACATGTGGTAATAGAGGTGTACCACACCCATTCCTCTGCTTATAAGGGGTGGGGGGGGGGGTGAACACTGTGATTTTACATGACCCAAATGGGCATTAAAGTGATCCTCTGACCAAATTGGCACCCATGAGCATTTGTTCTAAGGGTGCAAGGTACATCCTATAACCCACTCAAACCCTTCAAATGGCAATAGAGTAAATCTTGAGTTTCATCATTTTCGTTAATATTCATGAAAATGAAAATGAGATATTTTTTATCTAGGTCCCTGGCGTCAACAAATTTGTCAAATAGTATTACTGGTACAATAACACTGTGCCACAATGATAGTGTAGGTCTGAACTTAGTTTTTATGGGGATAATTGATTTTTAATTGCTTCTTTTTATCATTTTATTGTTTTAATGAAAATTCATGAATATGCAAATTAGATATTTTCCGTTACTTATCATACAATGAAAGGGCTATGTCTAAGCATTAAAATGAGACCAAGTTCAATAGTCTAGGATAAGAAACAATTGAGATATATTTTCTATGTGTACCCCCATTATTAAAACGCAAAAATTGAATATTTAGGGTAATATAATGAAACATGGCATAAAACGCAAACGCTTCCACTTCCAGATAGCAGAAAACAGTGTTTGATAGCTTTTTCAATATACATTTAGAAAATGATAGTGTAGAAAATTCCCCCTGGGGGGGGGGGGGGGGGTATAGGTAGCTAGACGACTATATCTTTATCAAAATCAATCTCAATTCAATGTCGTATCTTTGGCATACAAGTCCACCGAACGAACTGCATCTTTTAGACATAAAGGTAAATCGTTTATAAAGATTAATAATTAAATCAACTGCTCACTGTTATCCCCATCCACTCTTTATAGCGTCGTGGTCGGGTGAGAAAATATGGGTACCGCCCACTGGGGACCTAAACAAATAAATGGGCTGCTTGTGCCTCCAGGCAAAGCTTATACGCCACTGACTGACCTACTGATTACTGGAAAAGCGCACAGGTCGTAGCCTGCCCATGAAAAGTGGTTTCAAGGAAACTTAACCCAAAATTAGGATGTCATGACAAGTGCTCCTAAGATATAACCATTCATATGCCTATCTGGCTTCCACACTTTTTGATGTTATATAAAAATTGTATCCCTTGTGAGGGGTGAGGCCCTACCAGGGGTTTTGGGGATTCAGGGAGAAGGGCCATTTATTTTCAGGGAGCTGGGGAGCACTAGCAAATATTTTAAGGGATTTGGGGAGCAGCTTAAATAATTTTGGGGTTTTAGGGAGCAAAAGAAGAAAACGTTCAGGGAGCTGAGGAAAAACAAATCAGGGAGCTGGGGAGAAGGGTCAATTTTTTTCAGGGAGCAGGGAGCAAAGACCCCCCCCCCCCCTGGTAGGGCCTCAGGGGTGAATTATGTTTGTTATTTGAGCGCCACTTACTATTGGCTAATGTTTCCGAAATCGTTTTAGCGGGCCATTTGGTAAAGACTATAAAAGTCCAAGCTGTACTCAAGCATATTTTTGCTCGTGCAATGCTATGGTTTGAACAACGGTTACATGTCAAAGTCTACACATGTTAAATCCAATGTTAGTGGGATATTTCGTCATCGTAATTTCTTTGGAATTCTCTCTAACACTCCTTTTTATCGATCAGAGAAGTCGCGCTTGCTGGTTTAGGTGATCAGAAACCCGCTTTAATGATCTTAAATGAATTTTACCACTTCCAGTTTGGACACGGTGTTCGTTTAAACGTCCTTATCGATTTGGGGAGCAATTTCTCTTTTTGGCATATCTTTCCATGAATAATGTCTATCTTGAGGCCATTAAAAGAAATTCAGCATGCGGTCTTAATGGCCAGTGCATTCACGTTGCAGTCTCATTGAATAGGCATTTATGCGACAAATTCGCGGATTTCGGTCTAATTTTGAAAATATATCTCGCGACTGTCGCGCGATAGTCGCGCGACTGTCGCACGACATTCGTGAGAGTGTCTCACGAATTTCCCGCGAATTTAGCTTATTTTCATTTTAATTCGTACGACAGTCGCGCGACATTCGTGCGAGTGTCGCACGACATTCGTACGAATGTCGCTTAGTTTTATTTTCTCGCCAGATAGTCGCGAGGTATTCGCATGTTTTCTCAAGAATGTCGCGCGACCGTCGTGCGACATTCGTACGAGTGTCGCGAAAATTTCGCATTGTAAATTCGCGCGACAGTCTTGTGAAATATTTTGGCGAAAAAATTCGCATAAAATTTTTAAACATGTTTAAAACCTTTGCGACCAGTTCGCGACCAGTTCGCGACACATGAAAATTCTCCGTGACGACACACGCGCGACACTCGCACGAATGTCGTGCGAAAGTCCGCGACAAAATTCGCAAAACAGTCGCGAGAAATTCGCATGCCAGTGAGATACTAGCTTTACAGGAAGGGACTTAATTGGCAAAGTGTAATTTTAACTCAAATTGTGTGAAAATGCTGCATAGGTCTGTAATTTATTGTACATTTGCTTTTGCGATTTTTACCTCCAAATGTAAGTGTCGGGTTTCTTTTGTCGGCCAGTATATCTTTGAAGCACTGTTTGGATGTCATGACATCCTAATTTTGGGTAAAGTCCCATAAAATGGAGGCAACGTCCCGACACGATCATAGCTGTTGACTGGGGCGTACAGCATCTGTTCAAACAAACAAATTCTTTATAGCTTCAGTCTAGAGCAGAAACAGTTATTTCACGAGGGATATCCATTTGTAGTCATCTTCGTCCCATTTGGAAATTTCCCTTTAATGATATTGCAACATCGTGTATCCATTCAAATGCATAGACAACCAAACTTGACCTTGTATTAAGATAATTCTTATATAAAAAGGTACAAGTAGGCAAAGATCAGGAAAAGGCGCAATCAGAAAAAGATTCCCACCCCAAAAACCGAGGTGGGAGAAAACTAAATTAACAATCAGGTACTTAATTATACCATGAAAACATATCGTAAGCCGAATGAGCAGCTATTTTCCCAATAAGTGGCCACTCAGTTACCTAAACTTAACTAAAAATATGAAAACATACATAAGGCGCCAACAGCACAAAAAAATTAAGGATGTTCGCTGCTAACATTTGACATTTCGGAACTTCCGGTTTTTCATTTGTTGAATATCTCGTAAGCGGTTGCAGATATTTTCCTAATATTTTATATTTGGATACATATTGAAGATATGCATTGAATGAGCCATGAAAATTGTCAATCTAAGAAACTTCATTTTTTCACCCCATTTTCTGCAACATTTCAGAAAATTTTAGTTGTCAGTAAAATTTAGGGGGTAGGGTAGATTAAACTTGAATATTACACATCTTCAAATTAATTGCACTAGTTCGATGTTTGTTTTAGCTGCAGTATATGTGTACATGGTCTTCTAAGTCAGTCTTTGGGTCTTTGGTGTGCTGGTTATAAAATTTTAGGTGGTTTTATGAAATGGGCTTTAAGAAACGAAACAGCCGAAAAAAGGCTGAAAATGGCGATTTTCAAGTTGTTGGTTCTCTCTTATATGCACACTACCCTATAAATTTCTTTCTTTTATTCGAACAATATAATCAAGTTCTATGTTGTGTGAAAATACAAGAAAAAGTTTGAATCAATAAATATGGGTTTGGCACATTTCAAAATATTGCTATTTTCCGACTTTTCAAGTATGGGGGTAGGGTTGGAAAAGGAATCGTAAAATTTTGTCATCCACTTCAAGTTGAAATTTTTCTTTGCTTTTGGTCCAAAATAGTCTGAGATCAGTAAATACTATGACTTTTGAAAGCATTCTAAGTATATGTTTGTTCAAGACACGTATGCTTCAAAGAATTAAAAAATAAATTAATTTTACTAAATTTAAAACATCGTGCTCAGATGTCTCATTCAGAGGCCTGTAGCTTGAAAAAATGCACACTACCCTATATTTATTTTGTTATCAAATGTCTTGTGTTGTATTTTGAAATCAAAAAAGAGGGGTTAGAAAAAAAGTTTGAATACTTTTTCATTGGCAGCGAACATCCTTAAACACCAAGACATAAAAGAAAAAGCATAAAAACAAGACATAAAAACTCGCCATTCCAAAATAGAGTCAGCACGTGTATATGACTGACCGAATATTTTCTGAGATCATTATTTTTACTTTGAAAATGATAGACCGATATTTATTTATCTTATCATTCTTACTCAATTTTATCAAACATTGTCTCTGTTGAAACTTAACGTTACGGATGTAGAGGGATTGCTCCTTTAATATGAGTGGTGAAAACAATGTTAAGTTTTTTTTAATCATCCCAATCAACAGTTTTCAGTCATGTCGGGACGGCGGTAGGGCTACTGATCTGAAACAGTCCGTCACTGACTTCTATGTAAGAAAACTTGCGGCTTGACTGTTAAACTGGCTAGCCTGTTGTAGATACTTAGCTGTATTAGACATTTTTCACTTTTGAACGTAAATGTTGCTGGTGCGTGCGGTTACGACTTTCTGTGTGATGGGGGACGACTCGTGAGGGCATATGTGAGACTAAGACGAGGGGCAATATTAAGAATTACACAGTCAAAACTACCAATAGCCGAACGGAGACGAATTAAATAAGACATGCAATAAATGTTACAGTGTAGGACGTCTAGCTATGTAGTTCAGTAGCTAGCGTGCTAGGATTCAAAACGAAAGGTTCTGGGTTCGAGTCCTGGTCGGACCGCTCTTTTTCTTTTCTTTATTTGTATTATTAGCTGATTATATTTATTGGCGAATGCAAGAATCAGGAAATGCCCTTGTGCATAAAATACTTAAATCGTAAAGGAATTGAAGTGACATTGATGTTTCTCTCTTGTTGACTTTTAACCTATTGAAATCGACAGCTCGATCGTATTGTTTTTTTTTGTTAGCAGAGCTGATCTTCGAGCGATCCTCATGTCAATAGTTCTTTCTTGGGGACATAAAAATGTTCATACTCTGACGGCTTGTACAGGAATAATGTGGCTAGGATAAGTTAGCCACCCTGAATGACTTTAAATGTTTTCCGCGGACGTAAGGCACTAACTCAAATAGTATAGTGTACCTGTACAGACACATATGTATATTAATAAGGTGTAAAAACTACAGTTTCACGTGCTGTCTCGTGAGCGAACATAATTATACATGTATTTCAAACAGATACTCGAAAGCTTGGTGGGGTTTATTTGGTTGATATTTCGTTTTGATCCCATCCAACAGCCATCTGCATGTCATGAGTGCGATATCCTAACTACATGTACATTATGCATAGCCATACTAATAATTTGAGGTTTTGTAGACCTTCAACAGTATTTCAGCCATATCGAGTGCGATAATTACGAATTTTAGATAATTTTTGCAAGCCACAGGCTTTCTGTATGATCCTCATTTATTCTCTTGTAGTATGCGTGCTGTTTGTCTGGTTGACATAAAATAAATATATAATTAATCTTCAAACTAACACAATGTTATTTTCAAGTAAATAAATGATTATAAAACTGAGAAACATCGTCTGTTTTTAGCTCACCTGAGCCGAAGGCTCACAAGGCGAGCTTATAGGATGGCCATGATCCGCCGTCCGTCTTCGTCGTCGTCCACAATTTCAAATATCTTCTTCTCTGAAACCGCTTGGCCAATCAAGTTGAAATTTCATGTGGAGCCTCATTGTGTAGCGGCATTTCAAGTTTGATCGCGAAATCCATGTCACATGGCCAAGATGGCCGCCACGCCCATGTAAGATAAAAAACCACTCAAAAATCTTCTTCTCCAGAACCGGCGGGTCGATTTCCACGAAACTTGGTATTTACCATCAGTGACGCCAGTCCATTAACGTTTGAAAAAATGATGACCCTGGGATGCCTTGACCTATTTTACGGCAAGGTCAATTTTGGAAACATAGGCTTTTACATGGGAAAAAGTGAAAACTATGGATTTTTTAAAACGATTGCAGCCAGAGACCTGAAAAGATGTAGATGCAGACAACTGATGGAGTAGATGAAGGCATGTGATTAAATTAGGTCAAGGTCATCTCTTGACCTTGGCCAGTCTGTTTTCCATACACACTTTTCAAACATCTTCATCTCTAAAACCGCTTGGCCAATCAAGTTGAAATTTCATGTGGAGCATCCATGGGTAGGGAAAACGAAAGTTTGATCATGAAATCCGAGTCACATGACAAAGATGGCCGCCATGCACATATATGGTAAAACCACTCAAAAATTTTCTTCTCCAGAACCGGCAGGCCGATTTCCACGAAACTTGGTATGTAAGCATCAGTAACTCCAGCCCATTATAATTTAATAAAATGATGACCCTGGGATGACCTTGACCTGTTTTAACGGCAAGGTCAATTTTGGAAACAGGCTGTTACATGGGAAAAAGTGAAAACTATGGATTTTTCGAAAACGATTGCAGCCTGAGACCTGAAAAAATGCAGATGCAGACAACTAATGGAGTAGATGTAAGTATGTAATTAATTTAGGTCAAGGTCATCTCTTGACCTTGGCCAGTCTGTTGTTCATACACACGTTTCAGACATCTTCATGGCGGCCCCCGTGGTCGAGCGGTTGAGAGCGCTGTTTCTTAATCACTCGATCATCTCACCAATGTGTCTGGTGTAAGGTCGCGCCCCGCACTGGCCACATGTGAGACAAGCCAAGTTCTGCTTGCGGGTGTGCCAGGTGGTTTTTCTCGGTTTCTCCCGTTTTCGCCCCACCTACTGATTGGCCCGTTTCCTACTTGAAAGGGACGTTTAACTGAATATAAAAAAATCTTCATCTCTGAAACCGCTTGGCCAATCAAAGTGAAATATTATGTGGAGCATCTATGGGTAGGGGGAACGAAAGTTTGTTTGTGAAATCTAGGTTACATGACCAAGATGGCCGCCACGCCCATATATCAATGGCTAAAACCACTCAAAAATCTTCTTCACCAGAGCCGGCAGGCCGATTTTCGTGAAAATCGGTATGTAGCATCGATGACTCCAGCCCATCATAATTTGATAAAATGATGACGCTTGGATGACCTTCATGCTCGGATCCAGACATTTTTACGAGAGGGGGTCCAACCAAGATGGTAAAATATTGTCGCAGACGAGGGGGGGGGGGTCCAAGCCCCCAAAAATTCCAAAATTACCTTTTTAGGTAAAATTTTCAGATTCCAGGGGGTGGGGGTCCGGACCCCCGGTCCCCCACTCTAGATCCGCGCATGACCTTGACCCATTTTACGGCAAGGTCAATTTTGGAAACGGAGGCTTTTACATGGGAAAAAGTGAAAGCTATGGATTTTTTAAAAAAATGATTGCAGCCCGAGACCTGAAAAGTGGTAGATGCAGATAACTTATGGAGTAGATAAAGGAATGTGATTAATTTAGGTCAAGGTCATCTCCAGACCTTGGCCAGTCTGTTGTCCATAGCATCTTCATCTCTGAAACCGCTGGACCAATCACAGAGAAATTTTCATGTGGAGCATCCATGGGTAGGGGGAACGAAAATTCCGTATATGGTAAAAACCACTCAAAAATCTTCTTCTCCAGAACCGGCAGGCTGATTTTCACGAAACTTGGTATGTAGCATTGATGACTTCAGCCCATCATAATTTGATAAAATGATGACCCTGGGATGACCTTGACCTATTTAGCGGCAAGGTCAATTTTGGAAACTTAGGCTTTTACATGGGGAAAAAGTGACAACTAGGTCTCCGGTCAGCGTTTACAGGACCATTGGTCATCTGGTTTTCATTACGTGCTGCTAAACGGAATATTTCCATCGGTATTCTGTTAGACCTCTCCATACAAAGAAAAGGAGCGAGGTCACGAAGTGTATCGGAGTGCAGGTTAGCCAGCTGATCAAACGTGCTGCGAACCTTGCTTAACCCTAAAACAGGACAACAATATTCTGAATTTTAAGCGCGCATACACCTCTAACTCACAAACACACACTCACGCAAACACGTTCCGTAGAGGACTTTGTCTCGCAGTGGCTCAGTCAAATCACATGGCGATAATAAATACGTAGTTACAAAATAAGTTTAATAAGAACATTTGACTCGTTTCGCGGGTTGAGCGCGAGAACGAAACGCCTAAAAATGAAAATTGTTGTATTTCCGTTAAACTGTCTAATTCTGATGGAACAAGGAACCAGAACTGACCTTTGACACGAAGTATTTTCTAAAATCGCATCATATATATATCACTTATCATGTTTGCCATTAAAGATGCGTTACTCGTTCAATGCGAGTCGGTTTTACAAATGCTTGGCGCGAATAAAATGCCTCCATGTTAAAAGCTTTCAATGCAGAATTGAATTCGTTTTTTAGTCACTCGTGTGTATAACTAGGCGTCGCTCGTTCGATAAATCGAGGTCCCGTCTTCATATGACCATAACTGTTGGTGGGAAAAACCAATATCAACTATTTGTTATCGCCATGTGACATTTTACATACTGGCTTATGTATGTACATTGGTTCTGCTAAGCTACATTTTCACGTGTTTTTCGTGAACGCAGAGAAAATTTTATACATGTATACATGGCATGATTTACGATTTTAAACATATTAAAGTTGATCTTTAATTTTATGTGCAGTTTTTTATTCTACGCCTTACAACGTTTTGACATATTTCAAGTCATCTCGAGCATGGTCGGTTATCCATATCAGGATAACATGAACCACACTTTTATACAGCAAAACTTTGGTATGCATGGGTATACCTATTTTAAGCTCACGTGAGCCCTTCGGCTCAAAAAGCGAGCTTATAGGATGACCATGCCCCGTCGTCCGTCCGATGTCGTCCGTCAACAATTTCCATGATATTCTCCTCTGAAACCAAATGGCAAACCAAAGTTAAACTGCTTTCCGAGTATTCTTAGGAAGGGGGAACGAAAGTTTGCATAAATGACCCAGGTCACATGACTAAGATGGCCCCCATAGCTATAAATAGCAAAAACCTTTAAAACAATTTCTTCCCAGAACCAGAATTCCTATGATTTTGAAACTAAATTTGAAGCATCAGGCAATAGAGTTCTTCAAAGTTGGTATACATCATAATGCTGGGATGACCTTGACCTATTTTATGGCAAAGTCAACTTAGGTCGCCCATGCATTTAAATGGGGAAAATAAGTTAAATGTAATTAAATGGGTTGAAACTCGCGATGAGCATGCAAAGGTACTGAAGATTTATGTTCATGAAAACATTTAGTCCCCAGGGGTTTGTCTGCTCATGCCCGGGAGCAATGTACATGCATATGACCAAAATATTCCAACATCTCTGCAACCGCATGGCCGATCAAAGCCACACTTTATGGATTGTATAAATGGCCGCCATGGCTATAAACTGCAAAAACCTTTAAAATGTTCTTCAGAACCAGTAGGCCTATGATTTTGAAACTTGGCATTAAGCATTTACAAAGTTTATACATGGCCTAAATCATGACCCAGGGATGATTTTGACCTATTTTACGGCAAAGTCAACTTAGGATGCCCATGCATCTAAAAACACAGATTGTGAGTACTCGTTAGAACCGCCTCTGCGAGGCAGTTTTAGCGTGTACCAACAATCTATGTTTTGAGCAAAATAAAAAGATAAAAATGTTGAACTGAAAATTTTCATTTTTTCAACTTTAAAAACACTGTATATTGCTTGTTAAGGTTGTGTTATGCTAGCGTCAAGATACACGGCACCATTTTAGTTCACATGTATTACACATGCTGACAACAGAGCTACATGAACAACACCTTGATTATTCTTAACCTTACTCATATGGGCATTTTTGCGTCCGGAACTTGGCGAGCATAAATACACGTATGCTTCTTACTCAATCAGAATTTATGTAAATAATAAATTTAATTGGTTTGTTGATTTGAGGTTTAACGTTAATCCAACAGCAAAGGTCATATGGAAACGAGACATCAGTTTATAGTATCATCCGACAGACTTAAGGACCCCGGGATCAAACCCGCGGTCCCTGGTTTAAAAGGACGAACACATGCCGGTAACACTAACTGATTTCGGCTTGTTAAGCAGCAATGTGGTTTGATAACTGATCCTGTTTTTTTTTTTTTTTTTTTTTTTTTTCGAGGGGCCGTGGGACAAAAATTCAGCAGCCAAACACAGCACAATATTAAGGTTTACGGATGTCGTTTCGTTTGTAATAAAACGCCGGTAAATTGAGCACGTAAAATGTCTGCGTGATATACTGTACATGAATATGTATATTCAGGAATTGTCTATCAGTGTCAGCACCATCGTAAATGCCTGCGATACAACAAAAGTCCTTACAGCAAAGATTGATGCAACATCACACAACGTGATAAAATGGAGTAATTGAAAAAAGCAATATCGCTATGGCAACAACCATCACCAAGACAATGAACACTTTGTCGTAGGTTGCTGCCCAATTTATCAGTCTCACAATCACAGGTGGCACAAACCAAATTCTGCTTGTGGGTGTGTCAAGTCGTTTTCTCAGGGTTCTCCCCTTCCCCCCTCCTTGTTACTGATTTATCCGTGTCATATGAACTAAAATAATCTTGAACGGGGCGAAAATTGTATAAAAACGAAATTATGATCAGAAATGAGCACAATCAGACCTTATCTGCAATCAAGTAACAATAGAATGACCAAGAATCTATACAATTAAATTTCACATCCTCACTAAGGTGGGCGTAGTGTAATTCTGGGCCCTGATTAGATTTTAACAAATAGCAAAACTTCTCCGATGTTACTCGCGCCGATAAGAAAGAACATGCATTTATATTCCATCATGCATGCATGCTTAATGTAAACCATATAACGAGGAATATTCGGGGTCTTGCGTGCAAATAACAAATATTTACAAGCTGGACCTTTGTCTCGCCCGAAAGACGGAGTTACGCGTTGGATTGAACGCGCGGCCCGTTTTACGAGGCGACTGACTGAACCACTACGACATGGAGTCCTTTATGGAAACACTTTAGCAACTTGTAAAAATAATATTGTGTTAGTTTGATTTTAATCATATTTATTTGAATTCAACTAGGTAAACAACACGCATACAATATCACACAGAATAAATATGGATCAAAAAGAAAACTTATGTCTTGCCAAATTAATTTACTACATCGTAACCAGCACACTGGATATGGCTGAATTACTGTTGAAGGTCTACGAGGTCTGTCCCGGGAAATCATAAAGATGTCTGATATTTCGTGAACGGTTCGTTGAAAATTAAAGATATGTTCATGCTTTTAAACTACATTTGTACTGAGCAATGTGCGAAAATATTAGTTCAATCGCTTACAAATTGCAAAAGTTATGGAGATTTGTATGATGGTGTATCGGCGTTTACGGAGCACGTTGAAAATCATTTTGCTACGTTTTTGTGGAGGGGTGGTTAAATGTTTTGTGTGCAGTCTGTTTATTAGAGCCGAAATGGTGATGAATATTGCCATCTAAGCATTGATTAAGTCTTCTTAGTTAAAATTATAGTCAATAATTTGAGTTATAAATGATAAGTAGAAAAATAGCATGATCAGTTTAATTTTATATGAGGGAACACTAATTTTATTTTAGACTGAAATAAAACAAAAAGATGTCGCTTGTTTAAAATGACAACAAGAAACATGCAATTAGAATATTTAAAGAAAATATGTATACAGAATCATCACAGGATTATTAATAACACAATAGAAGGTTGATTTTATAAATTAATTTTGATAAATATACTTAACTGGAAAGAAAAGCTTGGGGAAGGTCTAATTTTGCGCCGCCAAACTTACATTACGTCACTGTTTTCCAATAAAATAATTGCAGTAGGTTTAAGAAAATTTCTATAAAATCAACACTGATGGTGGAAATTATTTCAAACTTTCAAAAACTTATCTTACATAATTATTCGTGCAACTGATAGCTAGAATTGCGTAATATCACCTTAACTCGCAATTACAGGAACTGTTGAATTTGATCTTGATGAATTTCAAAACAGTGTTTTTGACGTGCGCCGTAGACACCTACCCCTCTTGGAATAAATGCATATAAATCTGTTGTGTAAGGGGTGAATTCATCCTTATTAGTACGAAATGTTTGCTAGATGTATGCAAACAGATCATATAAATTTCATGAAATTCTGCAGACACATTACTGTTTAATCACAAATGTCTACGTATTTCTGGGACAGACCCCGTACAATAAACAAAATTAGTTGTGTGGCTTGGCGTAATGTAGCTACATGTAGGATGTTGCCTCCATCGCACTTCGTGTGGCATGCAGATGACTGTCGAATGACTTCGACATCAAGCTGATAATCGGTTTGAAATATAAACAGAATGAATTATGTTCGCTCACGAGACAGCACGTGAAACTGATATACATGTATCTGAACATGTACACTGTACACTATACTATTTGATTTATTGTCGTGCGCATTTTAGTTCAGTTTTACGTCCCTTTCAAGATTATTTCAGCTCACCAATCAGTAGGTGGGGTGAAAACATGAGTACCCTAAGAAAAACCACCTGGCACTCCCGCAAGTTGAACTTGGCTTGTATCATATGTGGCCAGTGTGGGGCTCGAACACAAACAAGACACAGCGGTGAGATGAACGATTAAGAAACAGCGCTCTTAACCGCTCGGCCACGGGGGCCGCTAAGTCATTAGAGGCGGTCAACATTATCTGTACCAGCCTTCAGAAAACAAATGTTGACGTGAGGATCGGTCGGGGGTCCGCTCTTCTGCCGATAATAACGATCAAGCTACCGGCTTAAATCGGTGAAAAAACAACAAGACTTAGTGAAAAACCTATACATGCGGACTACCTTCTCACTAGACACTTTAATCCACAAATTTACGATTTTTGTATTAAATGCAGCGGTGCATTTTGTGATTCTTGCATTTTTTTTTTTCTTTTCTTTTCTTTTTCATTTTCTAAGCTTTATCGTCACAGGGGCGAAAAAAGGAAGCAATTAAGAATAGAAAAAGAATTTTTGTCCTAGCCGGAATCGAACACAGGACCTTTTGGTTTTATTCCATACATGCTACCTACTGAGCTACAGAGTAAGACGTCCTGGACTATTTCTTTTTTGCCTGTCTTGTTTAATTGGTCTCCGTTAGTTTACTGGTAGTTTTGACCAAGTAATTCTTCATATCGCCCCACGTCATCGTCTCATATATGCCCTCACGAGTCGTCCCCCATCACACCGAAAATCGTAAACGCACGCGCCAGCAACATTTACGTTCAAAAGTGAAAAATGTCTAATTGACCTTTCTAACGGAGTTGGAGTTGGAATTGGAATTGGAATTGGACTTGGACTTCGTAATATTAGCGAGGGTTGTTTCAAATCAACGAAGGTAAATAAGTATAAAAGCAGAACTGTATACAGGGCAATGCTAGGATACGGTATTTGGATTCTGAATATGGAATATAAAAGAGGGGTGTCCCAAAGAGTTTTATTACTTCTTCTTTTCAATTGATTGACAGCAATTGGTTAATTTCATTACATGAAGTAAACTGTTCAATAGAATTTTATTAGACATACTCGTCGTCACTAGTGGCACAGCTGACGCCGACGCCAAGCTCTCTCAGAAGTTTCGAGACCTTCTTTGTTAGGAACCTTCTATACAGAAGCTGGTTCTCTCTTAACATATCCGGTAATGACCTACGGCCACGTCGTCATCGACCCCACCTCTCGCCGGCTGGGCAGGCAGATTTCCCGGGTTTGGCAGATTCTCCGTGTTTTGCAGATTTTCCGGGATAGGCGGATTATCTGGAGCTGGTGGATTTTCTGCAGGAGGTCAAAAGCACCGATACCAGTCCACTGGTAAAATTTTACCAGTCCACTGCTAAATTTTACCAGTGCACTGTTAAACTTAAACACAGTACTAGTAAATTTACCAGTGCACTGCTAAATTTTACCAGTGCACTGCTAAATTTTAGCACAGGACTGGTAAATTTACCAGTACACTGCTAAATTTTACCAGTGCACTGGTATTCGTTATGCAGGAGGTGTACAAAAAGGGTCAAAAGCACCGGTACCAGTCCACTGGTAAAATTTTACCAGTCCACTGCTAAATTTTACCAGTGCACTGTTAAATTTTAGCATTGGACTGGTTAATTTACCAGTGCACTGCTAAATTTTACCAGTGCACTGCTAAATTTTAGCACAGGACTGGTAATTTTACCAGTCCAATGGGTCGTAATGACCCATTCCATATACCAGTGGACTGGTAATCGCTCAAACACGCCAGCCAATCGTAGGTCTTGAATCATACGAACCTGCATCATCTTCAGCAACATAGATGCAATTGAAGATGACGGTATAAGGTATGTTTGTATTCTGCCAAATTACTCGTAATGTTGTGCATGCAAAGGATCTTGCACGAGGTTTTGGGGCCCCGCCGATTGGGGCCTAAAGAAATAGATGGGCTGCTTGTGCCTCCAGGCAAAGCATATACGATGCTGACTGGCTATCTGATAACTGGTTAACCGCTCAGGTCTGAGTCTGCCTTGGAAAAGTGGTTCCAAGGCGAACCATCTGCACATATAAGCCCGTTTTGCTTTTTTGGATGGTTATATTTAAAGCACTTGTTGGATGTCATGATGTTTTCATTTTAAGTAAGAGTCCCATAAAGTGTAGGCAACGTCCCGACATGACCTTAGCTGTTGACTGGGACGTAAAGCATCAGTTCAAACAAAAATTTCAAACGAAAACGTTCATCTTTAAATAAACGTGTGAATTGAAATAATATTACGCGAACCTTTCTGAGCACCATATCCATTATAATCAATGAAGTTATTAGCATGCTGTAATGCACTTATTTTTGTGTATCACATACAGCATTTACAGCCACAAAATCTATATTTTTATCGATCTTCGCCGTATACGTGACTTTTACGGTAACGTTACCAAAAATCTGTTTTGTATCCGGTTTCATGTAGTGCTCGTGAGCGGATAGGCAAGCAAACATCAGTGTACACTAACAATATTTTAATTACACGGAACCGGGTCTGAATCTACTAGTGGCGAAAATGACGTCAATTTAATATTGTTCAGTATTGTAACGTAAACTTCAGTCTTTGTACGACACACTTTTTGTTCATATGAATCAATCCCTACGCGTCAGGGATATAGAGCGCAGGTAAATAGAACAAGCGGACCAAGTAGAGCGTAACCAGCAGCAACATAACGAGCCGAACAACGCTAACGACCGTCGCAAGCAACTTCTACAATCGCTGAGCGATGATGAAGACCAGGCTGCAAATAACCAATAGGAGCCTCCTGCAGAAAACCCACCAGATCCAGAAAATCCTCCAGTTCCAGAGAATCTGCCTATCCCGGAAAATCTGCAAAACGTGGAGAATCAGCCAAACCCGGGAAATCTGCCTGCCCAGCCGGCGAGAGCTGGGGTCGACGATGACGTGGCTGTAGGTCATTACCAGTGGATTGGTACCGGTGCTTTTGACCCTTTTCGTACACCATAAACAGGAGCCTCCTGCAGAAAATCCACCAGTTCCAGAAAATCCTCCAGTTCAAGAGAATCCCCCTATCCCGGAAAATCTGCAAAATCCGGGAAATCCGCCTGCCCAGCCGGCGAGAGCTGGGGTCGACGACGACGTGGCCGTAGGCCATTACCGGATATGTTAAGAGAGAACCAGCTTCTGTATAGAAGGTTCCTAACACAGAAGGTCCCAAAATTTCTGAGAAAGCTGTCAATCAATTGAAAAGGAGTAGTAATGAAAATCTTTGAGACATCCCTCTTTTATATTCCATATATGGAATTCAAATACCGTATCCTAACATTGCCCTATATACAGTTCTGCTTTTATAGTTATTTACCTTCGTTGTTTTGAAACAACCCTCGCTAATATTACGAAGTCCAATTCCAATTCCAACTCCAATTCCAACTCCAACTCCGTTAGAAAGGTCAAATAGGCAGTGGCTCCGTGACAGTGGATACTGTGCAAATGATTTGATGAATCTACGAAACTAATTGAGCCGCGACGTGAGAAACCCGGTCTTCGAGGTTTTCGAACAGGTCTGGCACAAACCGGTCTGTGCAGCTACAGAAGATGGATATAGCTTGAAATTTCGGGTTTAGGAAGAAGAGGAATTGAACTATCCGTGTAGCGAAAACAAAGGCGCTGATCAGCTGTGTAATTACTGTACAGCTGATCTGCGGCTTTCGTTTCGCATTTTCTCATGACGCGGCTCAATTGATTTCCTCAAATATAACGAACTGTTCGTTCGTTCGTTCGTTTTTTTTTTTTTTTTTTTTTTTTTTTTTTTTTTTTTTTTTTTAAATGAATTTTTTTTACATTCACCGGCTTTAACCTTTACTTGTTGTTATTAATATTCATGAGGAATGCTCATGTGGATTTCTGCGCATGACGTATTCATTTGCACACGAAATCGAGGCTTATCTCAGTTAAGTATTGGAATGGTTGCGAGCTTTCAAATATCTTAAGTTATCGTTTGTTCTTCTTGTATTTGGAATCATTGTATTGAGCGCCAGAACGTACGTATTGTTATTTTATTCTTTTCAATATTTTGTATTTTCATTTCCTGTAGTAAAATACTTCATTATTCATTAGTATTTTGATATTTAAACAAAACTATCGCCTTCAGAATGTTGGCTATGTATTATGATTATCATTTGTAAAGTTTGCGGAAGGAAGCTATTTGCGGCGTTCAAGCTGCCCTTTCCTGTTTGTATTTTTAACAAAACCAAGAAGCATAATGTATTTATAAAAAAACGACCGTTCAATTTTTGTATATTCAATAGAAAAGATATGTGCTTCTTATTCAAGATTTTACTTTTCATGCATTCAACAAGTTCATAACTACTATTATAAAGGGATAAAACATGAATCAACTCGACTTGCATGCTCAAACGTACTTTTAAATGATAAATTATTCATACGTAAACATGGCTTAATCTTTAAATATATTTGTATATGATTGCAAATTAATGCACTTTCACGTTACTTCAATTAAGATGTATTGGCAATGAATGGATGATAGTATGTCGCGTTTTGACATTTCGTAGCTACCTAAAATTTTGAAACCATATCTCTATATAAATTCCATTTGGATATTTATTTAGTAACTGTTTTAAATGCTTGCAATGGTATATTTTTACTATTAAACGTTGCAAAAGTAGAGAATAGCCGATGGTATTTAGTTTTCCATTAAGACGGAGCATGTTTTGACGGACGGAAATCATATGCAAGTTAGTACATGTCCGTCTTTCTTTATTTCGCTATGCATCAATAGATTATGCTTTCTGGTAAAGAATCATTTTGCAAAATGAGCAAAAACGCTTTTCTTTGGTCAGAGAAACGCCGTCACAAAAACGCTTTCGCGAAAGATCAATCATTTTGTATCCCCTAGCATGTCTCAAGTAAGATAAGAAGACGTATCTCTCTCAATTTATCACTGTCCATTAACTTTCCATTAGGGTATCATATTTCTTTGAATAAATATTTATAATTCTGTCTATATTACATGGTTATTAAACGGCCAACAGCCTAAAGTACATTAAGACGTCTTAATTGACCAAGCACCAAAATCTTCCGTTTACAGTAGGTCTTAAATGCAAATATAAGAGCCACCTCGTGGGAAAACCAACAATGTGGTTTCCGAACAGGTCTGACACAAACCGGCCTGTACAGCTACAGAAGCAGGCTAGAAGCTTGAAATTTTGGAGTCAAGTGGATGAGGAATTGTACTATCCGAGTAGCGAAAACAAAAGCGCTGATCAGCTTCGCGGTTACCGCGAAGCTGATCTGCGCCTTTGTTTTCGCCTATGCAGATTGTTGGTTTTCCCATGGGCGGCTCATAATAGTAAGTAGTCCCAAAATATTCATAAGAGCCCCATCAAATTAGCATTTAACATTAAAAACAAATGTATTCAATCATGTTTTTGTACAATGTATTAAAATTTAGTAACGATCTTTGTGAGTAGTTGGGGTATAAATGATTTGACGCTCATTACATTAAAATTTTTACAATTTTCATTTTTTTTTTTTTTTTTTTTTTTTTTTTTTTTTTTTTTTTTTTTTCGATTTTGCCATGCCATAATATTTCATGACATTCATAAAACTTCGATTTTTATGTGCTTAGGGTTTCATTTTGTTTGATATTCTACAGGTTTCCCCCTATGCGCCAGTCATTTATGATTATTCATGCTGTATACAATCGAATATTTCTTCATATTTCCTTCAATTATTCATCAGTTCAGAACTAGTTTCCCTTGTGAATTAAATGTCACAGCGTTTTATACAACTGCATAGGTTGAATACAATACTTTAACAAGTCTTCTTAACAAGTACTATTATTAAGCTACAAGGGTTTTTCAGCTTTGTGACAGCCACTTAACATTTACAGCTGATTTGACATTTATTTTGTGATCTGAATGTAAATGTGACAAAACTGCACAGAAAATATATTTTCATCACAGGACGTCAATGAATAAGTGGTCGATAAATAAGGTAGCAAGGGATAGTAAATTTGGTCCCTATGCTGGCCGCGGCCAGTTTCAATATTTGATTGTTAATAAGAAGCTCATGTGTCAGCATGCAATTACTTTCTCTGTTCAAAAGTGTTCTAGATAGGATTAAAATCTGATTTAGACAACAAACATTCAACTGCAACTGTTCTCAGGCTGACAGTTACAGTTTTATTTTTACCCCACCCACTAATTTTTGCATAGAAAAATGCAAGAAAACTCTGAACTGTCAAACGGTACAGCAAATTACTTGCAAACACAAGGCATCCAGTGCATGTCTGGTTTAATTCATCAGTCAAATAGAATAAAGGCAATGAATCCCAAAGTACCTCACAACCAGTAAACTTTTTCAGTAATCGTCTCCGAAAAATACCCACTTTTTAAACCCGGAAGCACACACTGCAGATTTCAAAAGCCGCAATGACCTTGACCTTTCATCATGCATACAGAGCTAGCATTTGGATCCAGAATTTAGCCATTTTTGACAAAAACAATTGTTCTAAAAATGAAAATGGACCAATCTTATTTATTCATTGCATTTTAGAGGAACAATGATGGCTTTTTCAACCCCTATGCTAAAATATCTTTAAAATCCTCCGGGACCAATACGAAACTATCCCTTGCCACCTAAGGGAAACAAGAATCGACATAAGCTCCTTAGCGTCTCAGATAGATTCCATCAGGATAACGTCCGTGAAATCTATACTTTCACCACTTTTATATATAGTACCTGTAAAACTGGGGTATACAGGGTTATGTGAGGCGGTTCTAGCGTGTATGCACAATCAATGTTTTGAACAAAAATATTAAAAACAGCAAAATTTTCCAATGTAATTTTCCAGTTTTAATGCTGAAAAAAAAAATGTATTGCATGGGCAATCTGTATCTATATTTGAACAATATGATAATGTAGAAAACATTGTAACAATGTTCAGCGAAAACGAAATTCGTGTTATCTAGAGCAAAAGCTTTCCAGAAAACAATCGTTAAAGTCGCATTTGTAGTTCAAACTCTTTAACAAAGTGCCAAAACATTTGTTACTGAAGGTACTAAATTTAACACCTTTCACGTTAACCGATGATTGTTTGGAGAGAAACTCTCAGTCAAATGGTAGATTTGCCAAAGTTTTCAATCTTTGAATGAAATAACAAAAACTGAAAAGTGGGCTTTCAACAATGCATTTAATAAATAGCATATATTTTATTATATTCACGGCATTTTTGCCTTCAAACCACTAGGTTCTATTTAAGCTCATTCTGGCATAAGTATAGGTTTAAGCATGATAATGGTCATTCAAACATGAGCCGCATCGTGAGAAAACGGGATTATTGCCTATGCGAAAACAAAGGCGCAGATCAGCTTCGCAGTAACTGCGAAGCTGATCAGCGCCTTTGTTTTCGCTACTTGGATAGTACAATTCCTCTTCTACTTAAATCCGAAATTTCAAGCGTCTAGCTCTTTTCTGAGCTTGTACAGGTCGGTTTGTGTCGGACCTGGTCGGAAACGTGACCCCGAAGACCGGTTTTCTCGCGTCGCGGCTCAGCATGATAATGGTCATTCAAACATAAGTCTAGGTTTAAGCGTTAACATGTGAACTTTTTTTTTCACATGAAAATTGTCAATTTTACTATTAAAATAAAAATCACAATAGATTGCATATATAGGGTTCTCATTACAAATTCACTTTAATTCAGACAATTTGCCACTGACCTGTGTGAATTAAATAAGTATACACTTCTCACAAGTTCTGACCCGTTCAAATTTTCTGAAAGGCTGGGTATCTATTTCAAATTTTTCTGAAAGCAGTAAGATTGAATGGGTATATTTAAGTATGTAAACTATGTTTTATTTGAAATTCGATTTTAAGTTGAATTCGATCGTAAACAAGAATTTATAACCCGCGTACTGGAAATAAGCGGCAATAAAGTCAAGCCAAATCCTGTCATTTTAGACAAAATTTGAATAAAAAAATCTAATAAAGTTAGTATATATTGCATTTCCACTAACAGGTTTATTTTTAACCTTATACCCCGTTGTCACTGTAGTCAGTGTTGAATCAGCAGCATTTCAAAAAAGTAACTTCAGATTTTGCCCATCTGTAAACACAAACATTATCGTATTAATTACCGACATTACCATTTCCAAGTTTACTAGCTCTCTATATACACGTATATGCAAATATTCCACCGACTTTATCATCAGGAAAACATGCCCGTGCAATGTATACCCCTTTAAATCCCACATTTATATATAGTTAAACGGGGGGTTACATGGGTATACCTATTTTTCTTATTTTTGATAGATTGTGGGTACTCGAGGCGGTTCTATCAATTTTTTGAGCAAATATATTAAAAATATCAAACTTTACACATGAAATATATATGAGCCTGTGCGTGAGAAAACCAACAATCTGCCTATGCGAAAACAAAGACGCAGATCAGCTTCGCGGTAACCGCGAAGCTGATCAGCGCCTTTGTTTTCGCTACACGGATAGTACAGTCCCTCTTCTTCATAAATCCAAAATTTCAAGCCTCTAGCCATCTTCTGTGCTTGTACAGCCCGGTTTGTGTCGGACCTGGTCAGAAACCCAAATTGTTGGTTTTCTCACGCACAGGCTCATATTGCATGGACGTGTTTTTGTAATGCAAATTTAAAAAAAAAATCGTGTCAATGGCTTGGATGACCACTCAAATGCAGATGTTGCAATATTACATTTCTACCATACAGGGCCCAGTTGTTCAAAACTAACGACGCCGTTAGTTAACGTTTCGTTAAAATTTCAAACATTAATATTACAAATACACTGTTATTTTTTGTTGAAAAAATGTGAGAATCCTTTGCAGTGCAAAGGATTCTCACATTTTTTTCAACAAAAAATAACAGTGTATTTGTTACTTTAGCTGATATTTGCTTAACAAATTTATGTCTTAACGATGTTGTTAAGCTAACGTTGCTTTGAACAACTGGGTCCAGGTGTTTATGAAATATAATATATGTACAAGTAAACAGCTTTATCAGCACCAGAAATCATGCATACATGTAATCCATGTAGGCAATCAAACACAGCAAACTGTGCCTATGTAGGAATAATTCCACTGTTCAATGTACAAATTTCTATGACAGACAAAGGTAATGCAAAGGTCAAGTACTTTCATTGCATGAGCTCAACTCATAGTTTCTCCTCATTACGAAATTTTGCCCATGCAATATACAGAGATTTTTAAATCAGAAGAAAACAAATGAAATTTTCATTGGAAAACACGTTGGGTACACGTTAGAACCGCCTCACCACGAGTACCCACAATGTATTTTTGGATCAAAAGTCAGAAGAAAATTAGGTATACCCCTGCAAACCCCAGTTTTTCTATATAAAAGTGGGGTTTAAGAGGGTATACATTTCAAGGACATGTTTTCCTGATGTAAAGGTCTGCCCGAATTATCTGATCTCGCATTTTCATTAATAATTACAAGAATCAAGAAGTTCTAAGAATTTCGAGTTACTCAGGTAAATGCTTTGGGATTTTTATCTTATAAGACTTATCAAAAACCACAGGTAAACGATAAAATAAGCTGATAAACTTCTGCAGAAATACTTAATGCTGCCAAAGATTGGAAATTAATAGAAATACATTTCATGTTTTCTTCGGAAAATCCGTGTTACTGAGAAGTTTACAACTGTTTGAAAATATAATTATAACAAGAAACAACAAAACACACGTGGCCCACAAATGCTTGCTAGAGCATCTGGTGCCTCCCATAAAAAGACTTATTCCTTCATGCAAACATATCCATGCAGAGGAGGCGGTTCTAACGTGTACCCACAATCAATGTTTTGAGCAAATATTTCAAAACAATGTCACATTTTTCTAACGAAATTTTCAATTATTACAGCCTGACATAAAATCCATCTCTGTTCATCATGTATATTGCATGGGCAAGATTTCGTTATGTGATTTCGAGTCAAGACGTTGATCAGCCTAGCTCAGCGGAGTACGTCTCCCGTCGGAATTATGATAAGCGTTCCGAAAATTTGACGTAGGGTATAAGTCACATTTTTCATATCATAAAATGTTGTATGCAAATTAAAGTAAAAAGTAGACAATGATCAGGAAATTGCACGATCAGACAGAAATTTCCACTCCAAAACCGTAGTGGGAAAAACTGAATTAATAACCAGGTACTTATACTGAGAAAACATATAGTAAGCCGAATGGGCAGCTATTTTCCCAATAGGTGGCCACTCAATTACCCAAACATAACCAAAATATGAAAACATACATAAGGTGCTAACAGCACAAAATTCAACACCAAGATATATAGAACAATTTAAGAACTACCACAGAAGTATCGCCTTGGAACGATCAGTAATATAAACTTATAAATCGATTTTACATGGCCATAACCTCACCCTCAGCTTCTGCAGTGGTTCACAACATTTAGTTAGTTGTTCGATCCTCGCGGTGAATCTCTATAAACTAGTCAATGAATCATCAAGGACAAACAAACAAATCATGATAATCACCATGAGGAATCAAAAATGAGGACTCACAGATTTAGTAAGCTGCCCCTGAACGCCAAATAACTTGCTGAAATCCGGAGCAAAAGAAAAATGCCAGTTGAACCCAGGTGGGCCAAGCAACGGACAAGAAGCTCCGGCCCCAACCAACTAAAAGGAATAGCTCTATGTCGGGGCCATCATAGAGTCTGACACCCGACCCACCGACGTACAATTAAAGAAAGCAGCATAGTTATCAACCCTGATTGGGTTAAAACTAAGCATGCAGACGGTCGCATAACATTTAAGTTATATCCATAACGTCTGTAACGTATAATGATTTTTCTGAAGTGAAAAGAAAAATCATTCCTTTCTATAAGTTTCTTAAATTTATCAACCAAGTCACCATAAAATTCTGGTTCCGAAAGGCCCTCACGTAAAAGCGTCTTTAACCCAACATTAAACTTGGAAATCAATACATAGTGTCTACGATAAAATTTAGAAAATGTTTTTCGAAGTTTATGATACCGATAGGCCTGTTGGAGAAGTTGGAACGTTAAACATTTATTTCGAGCGTTGAAGTCCGTAACATGATTGCAGACTCTAGCAATCCTAATAAGTTGCGAAATGTATACACCATAAGAAGCACCATCCTTAAACTGATGATTCGTCACAACAATGATAAAAACAGGATGCCTGAAACTCAGACAATTAAAACAAGACGGCAATAGGTAACGTTCCAAGATGTCAAGAATGTAAGAAACATGTAGCTCACGTCGCCGACAGTGAGTTGGCATGTACATCCCATAACCAACCATAAAGTAAATTGAATAGAGAGTTACCATCTGAGCTTATTAAACGTAACAGGCACGAACTATACACAGCCTGATTACTTTAACAGTATTACAGACGAAAAGCTGGATAATATTGTTGTCATGGGCTTTAAACTAATTTCCCTAACTAAATAAATAGTTATTATAGTGATCTAGCTATCTTTTCCTGTGCAAATATAGACGGAAATGCTAATTAAATTATGATCAATATCACTTGAAGATTAGTTCGGTAACGGCTTCAATTTGTTTAAGATAGGGGCATTATACATACACTGCACTTTAGAATAAACGAAGCAAGCTAAAATACGCTTTATTTGTTGTCTTACTCGCTTTCATTCAGTCCGGGTTTAATTGTCCCCATGAGCAGCCCAGCTAAAAGCTTTCAGATAGTTATGATACATTTATTTCTATCTTCTTTTCCTTTCTTTTTTTCCATGAATATCCCTCGAATAATCATGTCTTGAAAGAGAATACTTTCTTTTAGGACCGGGAACAGTACACATATATCCATGTATGGCAATATAATATATGGTTTATAGTATAAATGCCAAATATAATTCATCTAGATTAGAAACGCCGCCTCATTTTTCCCAGACCACGCTTTAACTCATTTAAGCCTGGCGTCCTTTTTGTGGGACATAGGCAAACAGCATAGCCCCAGATGGGACGCCGTAAAACGCGGCGTCCCATCTGGGGCTATTCTGTTTCACGGAGAAATTTCATCGAAAAATGATATAAAGAATAAAAATCACTCCTAACACCCCTAAAAATGAAAGTGGACTCATCCTGATAATGATGGGAGAATCCATTATTCAAATATGGGTTAAAAATATGCCATGGTAAGCTTTGTATGGGAATTCTGAGATTACTTGATGGATATTTACTTAGCGTGAATTGTCTGGACATTGGCTGATACGGTCAATACTTTCGATTGAGATCTTATGGCCAAAATTAATTAATCTTGACAAACTCGGACTTCTTGCAATAAAGCAATATTTTATTACGTCTCTCTGGCAATAGCTCATTCAGTTTTTGCCATTCCCAAATAGAATCATTGTCAAAAAAGTAGCGACCAAATAATGTGTAGCCAGCCAACTCAGGTCACACTTTTATTTTAGGCTTTGTTTTAACCTTTTTAAAGTTCGTTTTCGTTGACGTAATGTTAACGTTACTGTTTAAACCAGACCTATCAATCTCTCGAAGATTCATCATCATGATGCATTTAGTAGCAATTTATCTGCCCCGGGAAATTTGGCGCGTTGCACATATGCAATGTTACTTTTATTTTAACCACTTTGAGTGTCACGGCGTTTTTGTTTTTCTCTTTATAGTGTATTTGGATAGGCTTTATTTTAACTTAGCATGTACACCAAAAGTGGTAAGGCAAATTATTTTAAAATGAAAATGTTTATCAAACTTTAACACAACAATACCCTCACTTAGGCATGAGTTCGTGATGTTGATACCATTTTTGCTATAAAGCTTACGTTAATTTGATAATTTGTTTTGTTTTTGTCGAAACTACATTTTAACAAGCACATTCATAATAATTGCGACTGTAAGTGGTGGGATAACAACGCAACACGATGGGCGCAAGCAAGCTAAAAGCCAGAATTATATGAATGGAGTATTCCATACATGTACATTAGCTAGACAATGACAGCATGTAGGCGTACCCTCCAGTGTCGAATATAAAATGATTTGAACCTGTCATTGTGTCTCAATTTTCAGTTACTCTTTTTTCCAGGTGGAAAACAAAACACGATGGCGCAACAAGAATTGATCGACTTGGAAGAGCTAGTAAAACATTGGGTCAACGAGTTTCCCCTGGATAAAAGTCAACGGAGAGACGCAGACGACATAACGTCAGCTGACATCAACTGGAACCACATGAGAATCCGACACGGTGCGACGGAATATTATGACCAGATAAAACAGTCCACCCCGAAGACGCACGTGCTCTTTACCGCGCATTTCACAAACGACACAAATCAGCCACAGGTTTATACGCTGAAAACCGAGAGGCGGACGAAGTCCACGTGTAACATTTCCATGGAAAAGTCGTACACGATTGGCATGAGCTTGGACGTTAAACTGGTTCCACCAAATCCGGTCATAGAAGCAAATGCAGGCTTCAAAGGTGAAATGTCAGTAACAAAAGCTGACGGTGAATCGTTCGAAGAGGAATTGGTTTGGTCTGTTGATAACCAGATAAGCGTTCCAGCAAAGGTCAAAACACGAGCGGACTTAGTACTTAAAGAAGATGAATACACAAGCCATTTCAAATGTGAGACCAAATTCGAAGGAAAAGTGCACGTGACACTTAGAAATAAGAAAGATAACTCTCCTATAACAACGTTAACCGGTGATGTCCGGCATATATTCCGTGCTGATAATGGTTTCCGGGTTGATAAAACGGGTGTATACTACATATCACAAGGACGTTGTAAATGTAGGTTCGGCATAGAACAACATGTGAAGCTGAGCCAAATAAAAGTGGAAGACATTGAAGCAGAGACTGATATAAATCAGAACGAAGAAGTGGCTGGAGCAGACTAAACAGAAGAAACAAATGTTGGTGAAGTGAACGTCAGCTAGCTACAACGCTTAGAACTGCGAGCTTGTAGAAACTTCATCTGAGAGAGCGGCAAACTTGCTATTATTACATGGGTGTAATCTAGAAAGTGTGTAAGGAGGAAATTAAGTCGCCAGAAAGAGCAGTTATATTGAACATGTGGGAATATAACTTGATGAAAATAGTCGTTCAGCCATTATGATTTATTAAAGTGAGTGCGAAATACAACATTTCCAGTTCTATTTTTGAAGAGGAATAGTTTAAAGATAGTAGAAGTTACCCCAATGCCTCTATTCGAAAACTCAAAACATGGATTGGTGCTAGATACACGTATTCATGATGTTGCTTCTTTCTTTGGAAAGCTGGTATAGGTTATGCTTTCGCTTTGGACTCGCGCGTCCCATGTGACTGGATTTACATTTGAAACGCGGATCGTTTTCAGAGTGAATTCTAGCTTGAAAATCACACAAGGATTCATCTGAACACTGTCTCTCTTTATAGTTATTTTCTATACAATGTGTATCTGTATATCAAAAATTGTTATTCAAGAAAGATATGAAATTGGAAAATGAAGTTAATACGAAGTAAATATTATCATAAAATATTTCTGATTTCACGCTTTTAATCACAGCCATTTGATTGTGAATTTCAGTAGTCTATATCTATGCAAGTTCACGATCCCTCATTACCTTAATAAAAGGAGATGATGCCAATAAAATGCAGTCAACCACTTGTGACAACAATATATGTAATGTATTTCTTATGATGTATGTATGATAGGTATGTCCCTGAGGCTGTTATCAATTTGTTCACATTGTAGGTGTCAACACCATGATCTTGTGATAAATTGACATCTTCATCGGACCTTGCGATATTTTCTGCAAACTAATTGTCAGCGCGTTTTACGTTGGTTGAAGTATCTGTGCCTATTCAAGCACCCGAATGCATATTATACGACATAAAGCGCTAAAACCGCTCTTCACCACACAAAATGTAATTATGTTTGGTATTGCAGTAATGAATTTTATCACTTTATTTTCCATTTTGTGCTATTCGATTATTCCATATTGCTTCATTGTTATATTTTGATTAGTGAGCGAGGCTATAAGAGAATCAGCAACCCTTATTCAATTATGACTTTAGACAGATCACAGATCAAGCAAGTCTATATTTTAGAACGCGAAATTCAGATTTTCCTGTCGGGTTCTACAAGGTTTCATCCGTCTAGGATAACAATGAACCATATTTGCCCAACTTAAGCTTAACATAAATACGCAAGTCTTTAACGGTTGATATAACGAAAGTCACAATTCCTTGAAAGCTTCTTCATCAGGCTTATATGTCTCGAATTTCCTTCATTTGATGTTGCGTGAGAGGCTTCTCTTCCTGTAATTGTTTTTCTAGGATAATTTGTATCCAGTCGTTTATTGATTCGTGCGTTTCCTTGACAATTTGTCGGAAAATTGACCCGTGAGATTTCATTAACAGTTCTAGACCTCATAGGAGATTAATAGACTTTGATCCTAAACTCGTTATGTCATCTTTATAAAATATTCAAACTGTATTTACATGCATGTGCTAAAATTTGTCCAGTGCGTTGTGACACAGACTACTTTAGAATAGAAGGGGATACTTTGAATGTGGAGACAGACTATTTTTTTAACTATATTCAGTCTCGTGACGAAAAATGCTGACTTCAGGATTATCCGACCAGGTCTTGACGGCTATTCGGCCATCAAAAATGTCAATAGACTTGCAATTTGAATACCCGAGGAGATTCCACGATACAACGGTCTTTACTCTGACGCATAACTGCGCTAATAAGTCTGCACAGAAGCGCATTTGAGCAGCGTGTTTGTTGTACGTGAACGGTTACAGTAAAATCTACCATGATGTGGCTTACTGACATGACAGAAGTATAGCCCATCGTGCATCAGGGAAAACACGTGATTTGTTAGGGTACACCTCTTCGCTATACATTAAATTATTGATGCTTCGGAGACGATTTATATACTTTGTTAGCAATCAGCCTCATGGTGACACAGTTCGTCGGAAAAAAAAAAAAAAAAAAAAAAAAAAAAAAAAAAAAAAAAAAATAGCAGCAAACATTACGAAAACATGACCATGCAATTTACAGAGATTTTTTTAGTTCTAAAAATGATTTTTTTTTTTTTTTCAATAGAAAAGTGGTGTTATTGTTATTATTTTCGCTCAAAACATAGATTGTGGGTACATATTAGAACTGCATCGCATAGGCGTCCACAATCTATGTTTTAGTGTAAAAATAAGAAAAATAGGCATACCCCTGCATACCCAAGTTTTGCTATATATAAAAGTGGGGTATACGGTTGTACACATCACACAGACATGTTATCGTGATAAATAAGTAAGCCAAAACTTTGTAACCCCTGCCGTTGTGACCACCATTGCAAGTAAGGATATCTGCAAATTTATTTAAATTAAATCGTAAAGAGCACCAATTCTTCTACAGGAATGAGATAAAGCACGAATGCAAATAGGACTGTAATAAAGAAAGTCAATAGTATCAAATCACATTCTCTCTACCACCGTTATTACTTCAGCATGAGTGCGCGCAAGTTTTAGGAGGGCCTACGTTGCAAATACTGTACTTTTTGTTGAGAGATGATGGGCCATAAAACCAGATGTTTTGCGGATGTTAGTGATCAACCTGTGTTGGGAAGCGCGGTGGCATCTTTAGTGGTATTGATGACCTCGCCAGAAGATGTCCTAGCTTCTGTGTATGTACCTATACCTCCGACGTGTAGTGCCCTTGTGCAAGAAGCTTTCAGCTCCCTTACATCAAAGAACCGGTGAACAATAAAAAGGCGGATGTTCTTTGGATAAATTGTTGAATGTGATGTTTATAATATCAGAATCAGAATCAGAATAGTTTACTGGTGACACGCCAAATGACATTATTTCACCAGGGGGTTCGGATGGGGGAGAAATTAGTCCGAAAACCGAATATGCAAAAACCGAAACAAACGCTATGGATCACTATGGCTGTCTAAGTAAACTGTCCAAGCAGAAGAAGAAGAAGAAGAAGAAGAAGAAGAAGAGGAAGAAGAAGGAGAAGAAGAAGATGATGATGATGATGATGATGATGATGATGATGATGATGATGATGATGATGATGATGATGATGGAGAAGAAGAGAAAGAAAAGCATGATGATGATACTGATGCAACTATCCAATTCGGAATATTAACAAAGTACGCATTATTGCAATTTCTCTGTATACATTGTATCATAATTTTTGGAAATAAGTCTTAAATCCTTTAAGAGAATGCAGGTTCTCCACCTTAAGCACTATTATTCCAAAATGGACAGATGTTCCAATTTGGAATGTAGGCTTTCCAATGAAGAATATTGACATAGTACGCATTTGTGTGATCTCTCTGTACACATTGTGTCATCATTTTAGATTTAATCTATAAACAGAACAGTGAACGCAAGTACTCAATCTTAAACACTATTATTCAAAAATGGACAGACATTCAGTTTGGCTTTCCAATATAGACTATTTACAAAGTACGCATTAAAGTAATCTGTCTTTGTCCATAGTGTCATCATTTTGGAATTTATTCTAAATTCTTAACAGAGAATGCCTTTATAACCATTATCATTCCAAAATGGACAATATGGAAAAAAAACGCTTTCAAATTTGGAATATGTGCAATTTACGCATTAGTGCATGTTCTCTGTATGCATTGCATCATCACTTTTGGAATAATTTCCATAATCCTAACAGAGACCGCAAATACTCCACCTTTACCTCTGTTATTCCAAAATGGATAGACTCTGCAATTTGGAATATACGCTTTCCAATTCGAAATATTTACAAAATACGCATTAGTTAAATCTCTCTGTATATATTGTATCATCATTTTTGGAATAAGTGTTAAATCCTTAAAGAGAATGCAGGTACTCGACCTGTGGCAATGTTGAATATTGACAAAGTACGCATTTGTGTAATCTGTCTGTATACATTGCATTTTCGTAAATGATCTCTGAATAATTACTTAATAATAGATATAGTGCCGTAATAAAAATGTGGCCAAGCATCCAGAGAGAGGAACCTCATATGAACAGAAACAACAGAGTAAATTCTCAAGCGTAAAATTCGATAGTAGAGACACAGGTTATAAAGTAATGCGATGATTGTCAATTCTTTCTTTATGAATTCGAGGACGTCCCCAGGAGAAGTGGTTTTCAGCGTTGTGCCCGGTAAAAACGTAAAGTTATGTCTCAGATAGAGTGGTTTGTCTTCATCATGCTTGTGCCCAGTTACAACGATAATTGGTGTCCCAGGAAAAGTGGTTTATCTTCATTATACTTCTGTTTATTGTGCCTACTTCTCTGTTGTACTCGTTCCCTTTCGTAAACTTGTGTTGAAACTTAGCCGGATGGCTACCTTGTTGGGAAAGAGCTAGTCATTCTGTTCTTCGAGTGTGTTGTCGGCAAACGTTTTGTTGTGTTTATGTATTTTCTTTCCCACCCACTGTCTATGTTGGGACTTGAAATTTAATTGCATTCGTTCTTGGTCTCTCTATTCTTACATTCCAAGTTGGATAGACTGTCCATTTTGGAAGTAGCTAAACTGGTGTAGAGTGTCAGTATACTTTTTCACTGGTATGCACTGCAAAAAAATGCATAAGATGTACCCAAAGCTGTGAAATAAAGTACGTCTTATCACTATTAAAGTATTAATTCTCGTAGTCTATTCCGGTAATTTGGTCCAATTTTGCTAAAAGAAATTGCCAACTTAAAATATATAATAAAACGGTAATACAAAGAAATAAAGCTAACTACGTGTTTTAAAACGTTTAAATTACAAATAGTCACCATTAAAATGGATTGAAATAGTTTTTGTTACCAGTGAACGGCAATCGTCAATCTCAAGATTGACATATCAAATTTGGAATTCCAAGTTGGACACATGTCAATCTTAAGATTGACAGGATTCCAAATCGGCTCGCAACATGGCCGACACAATCGCTGAATCTGAAGAAAAGATCCAATACACTAGCCCTGCCTATGGTTAGGAAGAAATTACTTTTGCAATTGCAATAAAAAAAGTAGAATTAAATATTTCCATAAATATATGGTAGAAAAAAAAAACTCCTCTCCAAATTGCCACCATTCTTTGGAAAACTTGCCAACACAAGTTAAGCTTTAACAAAAAGCTTGACCCTCTCAAAGCTAGATAAACAAGTTTTTATTGGTCTTAGTTTTTCTTATGTCTTAATGACCCGGTAAACAATTTCACATCAAAGCCTAAAAAGAGATTTGGCCATGACAACCCAAACTGAAATGAACCACGGACAAAATAAATTGCTATCCGCCTAACGGTTGTGCTGGTAGCACCGCTTATCCGCAAGGCAGTTATGCTGATTAGTGGGGCACGACAGAAATATCCAATATCTGTATATGTAAATTGATTTAGAAATGCATATGTTTTTGTTGATAAAAATCTTTTGCATGTTTTTAATAATAGAAACAGAATATATACACGCAGGATGTTCTAACGCTGAGCAAAGGCGGTTCTAACGAGTACCCAAAATGTTTTTTGAGTGAACAAGCCCTGTAAGCCCCAGTTTTACTTTATAATAGTGGGGTTTAAGTGGGCACACCTTTCATAGACATGTTTTCCAGATGAATCTAGCATTTCATGCCAAATTTTAACCATGTGCATGTATGTATGTGAAGGGGAGATAATCCGAATATCTAAAATGAAGATAAACTGGTACTCCATTATCACCAAAAGTAACAACTGGCATAGGTTACTGTCTCCTTGGTTTTCATCAGTTATTCGAAAAATCGATTATTGAGCCATTATTGTTATATTTCCATCATTCATTCTTTATTTAATCATCATTTCAAAGACTTGTGTTACGAGATAATGAAATTAACTTTACTTAAAGAATTATGCAATTTAATCAAAATCTCGTGAAATCTCTCTGAAGCCTCATGGGCAGAATCCTGCCCGTTTTCATTAGCCTATACATGTCCCTGGGCAGGTTCAAGTCAAAAATGAATATACATGTCTGTGTTTGATACACCCCTGTTAATATAGCAAAACTGGGGTATGAAGGGGTATACATATTTATCTTATTTGATCCGAATCATAGATTGTGGGTACATGTTAGAAGCGCCTCACCGCGGTCGCTCACCTTGTAAACCAAGGGTTGCAGGTTTGATCCAAGGCTTCTCCTGACCATCGGATGGGACTGTAAAGTAAGGTCCCATCACCATATGACCTTAGTTGTTGGTGGGCCGTTAAACCCCAATCAAC
Organism: Rugalucina vietnamica; assembly: GCA_964017185.1. Taxonomy (NCBI): domain Eukaryota; kingdom Metazoa; phylum Mollusca; class Bivalvia; order Lucinida; family Lucinidae; genus Rugalucina; species Rugalucina vietnamica. The sequence continues at coordinate 9,038,946 of OZ024873.1, forward strand.
CAACTTACTTTCTCATTTGCTCACCTTAGCCGAAGGCTCACAAGGTGAGCTTATAGGATGGCCATGCTCTGTCATCCGTCCTTCCGTCGTCCGTCCATCCATCCATCCGTCGTCCACAATTTCAAAGGTCTGCTTTAAAACAGCTTGGCCAATCAAAGCCAAACTTCATGTGGAGCATCCTTAGGAAGGGGAAACAAAAGCTTATATAAGTGGTCCAGGTCACATGACCAAGATGGCCGCCTTGGCTATAAATAGCAAAAACCTTTAAAAATCTTCTTCTCCAGAACCAGAAGGCCTATGATTTTGAAACTTAGCATGAAGGATCAGGGAGAGGAGCTCTACAAAGTTTGTATAAATCATGACCTTGACCTTTTTTACAGCAAGGTCAACTTAGGCCGCCCATGTATTTGAATGGGAAAAAATAGGAAATATCATTTAATGGCAAAAAACTTGCTAGGAATGAGCAAATGGACAGAATATTCATGTTTATGAAAATATTTTGGGGCCCAGAGAGTTGTCTGCCCCTTCCCCGGGCCTATATACATGTGTATGACCATAATATTCGAACATCTTCTCTGAAACTGCTTGGCCATTCAATACCAAACTTTATATGGAGCATTCTTAGGAAGAGTGAATGAAAGTTTGTATAAATGGTCATGGTCACATGACCAAGATGGTCGCCATGGCTATACATAGTAAAAACCTTTAAAAGTCTTCTTCTCCAGAACCTGAAGGCCTATGATTTTGAAACTTGGCATGAATCATCAGGCAATGGAGCTCTACAAAGTTTATATAAATCATGACCCTGGGATGACCTTGACCTTTTTTACAGCAAGGTCAACTTAGGTTGTCTATGCATTTGAATGGGGAAATTTGTTTCAATGTCATTTGAAGGGGAAAACTTGCAGTAAATTGGCAAATGGACTGAATCTTTATGATTTAAAAAAGAAATTGACTCCAGAGGTTGCTCTGCCCCTGTCCCAGGGTTATATACATGTATATTATCATTTTAGTCAAACAAGTTTATTGGTATATATCTCAGGTCTCAGGTAAGCGTTTACAGGACCATTGGTTTTGTTTGTTGCCCCTACCAAAATTTAAAGTTTACGCCCTCGCCATAGTCTCCAAATTGAATAGCTTTAAAATATTTCAGCCACAGATGAAAAGAAAAAGGATGGCTTTGTCCGAGTTATTGTTGCTGTTAAAAATCTCACTACATCTAACACAATTGTCAGGAAAGGACTGCTGCCCAAGACGGTGAAGAAAGCAGCAAATGCAAAGGTTAACATGGTGTTTGAAAACCAGTAAGTAATGCAAACTGAGTGATATGAGCCGTCTCATGAGAAAACCAACAATGTGGTTTTTGAATGGGTCCGACACAAACCGAGCTGTACAGCCACAGAAGACAGCTAGAAGCTTGAAATTTCGGATTTAAGAAGATTAGGGATTGTACTTTCAGAGGAGCGAAAACAAAGGCGCTGATCAGCTTTGTGTTTACTGCGAAGCTGATCAGCATCTTTGTTTTCACCTACATGTAATTAATGGTTTTCTCATGAGGTGGCTCATATTTTGATGTAGGATCTAAACATCTGTGGTTATTCTCAGTACATTTCGTATGTAGCTTTCCATTACACATTTAATGTCATAAACATTGTACTTTTTAATCACATTATTGGACAGTCCTTACTAAAAATTGTGAGATGCTGTATGAGAAAACCAACAATTTGGAAATCAGACTAGGTCCAACACAAACTGGCCTGTATGGTCACAGAAGAAGACTAGAAGCTTGAAATTTCGGATTTAAGAGGGAGAGGGGTTGCACTATCTATGTTACTAAAACAAAGGCACTGCACAGCTGATCTGCATTTTGGTTTTAGCAGATACAGATTGTTGTTTTTCTTGTGCCTCAGCTCACTGTATCTATTTTGTAAATGTTTCACCTCAGAATTTCAGTTGCAGACTGGGTGAATCAAATGGCACTTACACTGTTTACTGAGTCAAGGATACACCAATAACACCATATGTTATATATGAGCTGCCTCATCAAGAATCTGCTAACGCAAAAACAAAGGTGCAGATCAGCTTCGCAGTAACTGCGAAGCTGATCATCACCTTTGTTTTCGCTACAAGGATAGTACAATTCCTCTTCTTTCATATACAAAATTTCCAGCCTCTTACCATCTTCTGTGACTGTATAGTCCAGTTTGTGTCGGACCTGGTAGAATCCAAATTGATGGTTTCCTCACTTACAGGCTAATATACAAATACAATGTACCTGCTGTCAGCAATGATTACGGTTGTCAATTGAGCCTAGATACAGCTGTAGACAGTAAGTTTATGTATGTATGTATGTATGTATGTATGATGTAGACAGACTCAGTTCATCCCAAATTTAATATATTCACTCCTGTGAAATAAGGAAACCTACGATATATGCTGTATCCTGTTTTCTGTTAACCAGGGCATTTAGTCTAACAGTGAATGGAGAGAAGGGTGAAATGAAAGGAAAGAATATCCAGCTGAAGATTGTAAAGCTGCCACATGAAATAGATACTGATAAAAGTTATCATGAGGTAGGAAATGGTGTACATCTACACTCACTGGCCATAAATGAGTTCCCAAAAGGGAAAAATGCTAGATTTTTTGAGTCATTTTTTTGTCTTCAAAACAATATTAAATGATACATATTCCTTTAAAATTATCATATTACATACCAACATGTAGGGGAAGCTTTTACAAGCAAAGTTTAAGTATTTGTCTCATTTATGATGAAAAAGGAATTGGTTGCTAAGCAATTTTAGAACAGTACCCAAAATGGAGCATCAGTCTACTGTTTGTGGTTGCTATGGTAACAGTGGGGAACATTATCACCTGATATTTTGTGAGATGAAGGGTAAGATATTAGGCTCTAATGTTAAAGTCACTTTGAGGTTTTAAAATAATGAAGTTTAAAATGGCACTAGTATAATTGCTGCAGAAATTCTGAGATTATTGACACTCCCATTGACTCTTCTTGTTAATTTTGTGATTTTTGCTTGTCAAAAACCAACCTTAAAGTTTAAAAGGCTGCAGTTTCTGTTTGCCTGGTTCCATCAAGTCTAAACATATTTCTATATAAAGTTTTATACATAATCTTAACTTTCAGGAGTAAATCGGCCAGGTGTTAACATGTATGTTACCATGGCAACCGTTTAAGCTGAACAGGTACACAATGTATCCATTTTTCAGTCATGTTCTTAAATTGCCTAGCAATTAGCAAAGAATTTTAAATCAAAGTTATGGTCAACAAGAATTTATTCCTAGGTAATTTTGCTTTACAATGATATGTAAGAAGATAAAATAAGTTTTAAAATACGATTATAATTAATATTTAAATCCCAAAAATTGACTTAAAAACTTGCATTTTTTAGCTCACCTGAGCCGAAGGCGCACAAGGTGAGCTAATAGGATAGCCATGATCCGGCGTCCGGCGTCCGTCCGTCCGTCGTCGTCCACAATTTCAAAGATCTTCTTCTCTGAAACCGCTTGGCCAATCTAGTTGAAATTTTATGTGGAGCCTCCTTGGGTAGTGGCATTTCAAGTTTGATCGCGAAATCAAGGTCACATGACCAAGATGGCTGCCATGCCCATATATGGTAAAAACCACTCAAAAATCTTCTTCTCCAGAACCGGTGGGCCGATTTCCACGAAACTTGGTATGTAGCATCGGGGATGTCAGCCCATCATAATTTGATAAAATGATGACCCTTGGATGACCTTGACCTATTTTACGGCAAGGTCAATTTTGGAAACATAGGCTTTTACATGGGAAAAAGTGAAAACTATAGATTTTTTGAAAACTATTGCAGCCTGAGGCCTGAAAAGTGGTAGATGAAAACAACTAATGGAGTAGATGAAGGTATGTGATTAATTTAGGTCAAGGTCATCTCTTGACCTTGGCCAGTCTGTCGTCCATACATTTTCAAACATCTTCTCCTCTGAAACCGCTTGGCCAATCAAACTGAAATTTTATGTTGAGCATCCATGGGTAGGGGTGATGAATGTTTGATCGCGGAATCCAGGTCACATGACCAAGATGGCCGCCACGCCCATATATGGTAAAAACCACTCAAAAATCTTCTTCTCATGAACCTGAAGGCCGATTTTCACGAAACTTGATATGTAGCATTTGGGACTACAGCCCATCATAGTTTGATCAAATGATGACCCTAGGATGACCTTGACCTATTTTAGGTCAAGGTCAATTTTGTAAACATAGGCTTGAACATGGGAGAAAGTGAAAATTATGGGTTTTTCGAAAACTATTGCAGCCTTAGGTTCCATTCACAGTCGTACTTTTGAGGTGGGCCAAAAATTTCAATATTAAGGGGTAGGGCATGAAATTGGGCTGTAAATTATCCTCTTTCAATAATTTGCCGACATCTTTCCCCAAATCGGATCAATTATGCCTCAAACATGTGAAAAATACTTATTTTCTATTTTTAGACTGGTAAAAACCGGAATTATATAAGGATCCCGGATCGTTCGCCAGTCATAGCCGGTGACGCTCTTCACTGTCGACTTTGCAGGGGTTATCTTTGTTCACAAATAGCGAAAAAAGTAGATGGATGGCACATATTTGTGCACTGCTCATTATGATCCTGGGTCGATTCTCTAAGTAGTTGCATGAGATTTATGGGGCTTCCTTTTGCACAGAATATGCATGGGGGCCCAGACTTTAGGTATATTTTACGAAAATTCACTGGTCTGAAAGAGGGGGTAGGGGAAAATACCCCCAATACAGGTAGGGTGATAGTCAGCGCTAGGCGATTTAAATGATGTTATTTTGTTGTTAGACATTTGATTTAATGATTTTATGGGAGAAATCGGATTGTTCACCAGATTGGACAGAAATATTATCCATTTTGGCGGATCTAGCTAAATTAACTGAAAAATGCTCTAAAAACTGTGGATTGCTACCTTAAAGCAATAACCGATTTTTTTAATTTCCATTTTAAGGTCTCATTTGCCTTTGATCAGGTGGCCCAATATATGGACATAACTGTTTCGTGATCTGTTGGTCACTCGCACGACCACAGAGTGAGTAAAGCTGGATGCGGTTAGTTGGGGCTCCATTCCGCAAAAATCGACCTAAAAATGCCTCGAAACCATATGATTCGTTCTGACTCCTCCTGAAAGGCCAGTTTTAATGCAAATCCACTTTCTTTGCCTGAATTTAATTGGAGTTATGTTAAAGAATAGTTTTAGACGAAAATTGCCAGAAACTAGTGCAAAAAGTTTTGCTTTAAGGTTCCATTCACAGTTTCGTACTTTTGAGGTGGGCCAAAAATTTCAATATTAAGGGGTAGGGCATGAAATTGGGCTGTAAATTATCGTCTTTCAATAATTTGCCGACATCTTTCCCCAAATCGGATCAATTATGCCTCAAACATGTGAAAAATACTTATTTTCTATTTTTAGACTGGTAAAAACCGGGATTATATAAGGATCCCGGATCGTTCGCCAGTCATAGCCGGTGACGCTCTTCACTTGCAGGGGTTATCTTTGTTCACAAATAGCGAAAAAAGTAGATGGATGGCACATATTTGTGCACTGCTCATTATGATCCTGGGTCGATTCTCTAAGTAGTTGCATGAGATTTATGGGGCTTCCTTTTGCACAGAATATGCATGGGGGCCCAGACTTTAGGTATATTTTACGAAAATTCACTGGTCTGAAAGAGGGGGTAGGGGAAAATACCCCCAATACAGGTAGGGTGATAGTCAGCGCTAGGCGATTTAAATGATGTTATTTTGTTGTTAGACATTTGATTTAATGATTTTATGGGAGAAATCGGATTGTTCACCAGATTGGACAGAAATATTATCCATTTTGGCGGATCTAGCTAAATTAACTGAAAAATGCTCTAAAAACTGTGGATTGCTACCTTAAAGCAATAACCGATTTTTTTAATTTCCATTTTAAGGTCTCATTTGCCTTTGATCAGGTGGCCCAATATATGGACATAACTGTTTCGTGATCTGTTGGTCACTCACACGACCACAGAGTGAGTAAAGCTGGATGCGGTTAGTTGGGGCTCCATTCCGCAAAAATCGACCTAAAAATGCCTCGAAACCATATGATTCGTTCTGACTCCTCCTGAAAGGCCAGTTTTAATGCAAATCCACTTTCTTTGCCTGAATTTAATTGGAGTTATGTTAAAGAATAGTTTTAGACGAAAATTGCCAGAAACTAGTGCAAAAAGTTTTGCTTTAAGGTTCCATTCACAGTTTCGTACTTTTGAGGTGGGCCAAAAATTTCAATATTAAGGGGTAGGGCATGAAATTGGGCTGTAAATTATCCTCTTTCAATAATTTGCCGACATCTTTCCCCAAATCGGATCAATTATGCCTCAAACATGTGAAAAATACTTATTTTCTATTTTTAGACTGGTAAAAACCGGGATTATATAAGGATCCCGGATCGTTCGCCAGTCATAGCCGGTGACGCTCTTCACTTGCAGGGGTTATCTTTGTTCACAAATAGCGAAAAAAGTAGATGGATGGCACATATTTGTGCACTGCTCATTATGATCCTGGGTCGATTCTCTAAGTAGTTGCATGAGATTTATGGGGCTTCCTTTTGCACAGAATATGCATGGGGGCCCAGACTTTAGGTATATTTTACGAAAATTCACTGGTCTGAAAGAGGGGGTAGGGGGAAATACCCCCAATACAGGTAGGATGATAGTCAGCGCTAGGCGATTTAAATGATGTTATTTTGTTGTTAGACATTTGATTTAATGATTTTATGGGAGAAATCGGATTGTTCACCAGATTGGACAGAAATATTATCCATTTTGGCGGATCTAGCTAAATTAACTGAAAAATGCTCTAAAAACTGTGGATTGCTACCTTAGGCCTGAAAAGTGACAGATGCAAAACAACTAATGAAAGTATGTGATTAATTTAGGTCAAGGTCATCTCTTGACCTTGACCAGTCTGTCGTTCATACACACTTTTCAAAGATCTTCTTCTCCAAAACTGCATGGCTAATCAAACTGAAATTTTATGTGGAGCATCCATGGGTAGAGATTATGAAAGTTTGATCGCGAAATCCAGGTCACATGACCAAGATGGCCACCATGCCATATATGGTAATAACCACTCAAAAATCTTCTTCTCATGAACCGGCAGGCCGATTTTCACGAAACTTGGTACGTAGCATTTGGGACTCCAGCCCATCATAGTTTGATCAAATGATGACCCTAGCATGACCTTGACCTATTTTACGGCAATTTAAATTTTGTAAACATAGGCTTTTACATGGGAAAAAGTGAAAACTATGGATTTTTTGAAAACTGTTGCAGCCCGAGGCCTGAAAAGTGGTAGATGCAAACAACTAATGGAGTAGATGAAGGTATGTGATAAATTTAGGTCAAGGTCATCTCTTGACCTTGGCCAGTCTGTCGTCCATACATTCTTTTCAAAGATCTTCTTCTCTGAAACTGCTTGGCCAATCAAAGTGAAATTTTATGTGGAGCGTCCATGGTTAGGGGGAACGAAAGTTTGATCACGAAATTCGGGTCACATGACCAAGATGGCCACCATGCCCAACTATGGTAAAAACCACTCAAAAATCTTCTTCTCCAGAGCCGGCTGACCGATTTGAGCAAAACTTCGTCTGAAGCATTTGGGACGCCAGCCCATCATACTTTGTTGAAATGATGAACATAGGATGACCTTGACCTATTTTATGGCAAGGTCAATTTTGGAAACATAGGTTTTTACATGGGAAAATGCGAAAACAATGGATGTTTTGGAAACTGTTGCAGCCTGAGACCTGAAAGTTGCTAGATGCAGACAACTAATGGAGTCAATGAAGGTAAGTTGTTAATGGAGGCCAAGGTCATTTCTTGACCTTGACCCAAGGTCATTTAAATATCAAAATTAAAATTATGGTTTTCTCAGAAATCACTTTGTTTGGAAACTATTGCAGCCTGATCATGAGACCTGAAACTTTGCAGATGCAGACAACTTATGAAGTCAATAAAGGTGTGTGAGTATTCAAGGTCAAGGTCATTTCATGTTGACTTAATACTCCAAGATCAGGCTTCAGGTGAGCGTTCTCAGGACCTTATCAGTTATTTACTAGAGATTTGATTTTTACAATGATCTATTTGCTACCACATAAAGAAGCCTCTTGTTAACCAGGGAACATGGGTTTGATCTTGAGAGGTGAGGGTTTTGAACCCCACTGACGCTGGATTAGAACCTTGTGCATGTTAACTCCCCGTAGTACTGATTAATACACAGAAAGTGGTAGCTAAAATAGTTCACTGGAACTGGGCCATTTCTAACACCATACAAGAAATTTATAAAATACTTGCATTTGAAATTTGAGAGACTGATTGTGACAGAGCATCGTTAATTTGTAGGTTGACGATGACAGAATATTGTTATACCTTGCTAAGAGACAGAACAAGTCCTGGTACCCAGAGTTGGACAACGGTCTGGAAACTGCAGAGGAGGAGGAAGAACAGTCATGAATGGGAGTTGGGGTTACTAGGGTTTTCATTGGTTAATTTACAGTTAAAACCAGTTTTTCTTTACTAGTATGAATCATCCTGATACACTCGAGGATAGTTGATTGTTATTATACCCCCGGCATATACGAAGTATATAGGGGGTATATAGTTTTTGTCTTTTCTGTGAAGATGTTTGTGTGCGTGTGTGTGTGTGTGTGTGTAAACTTTTTTTCTGTCAAAGATTTCTCTGGAACTACCTGACATAGGATGATGAAATTTGGTACAAACATTGGGTATGGTAAGTTGTATTGTGTAAGAAAGAATCAGTCATCTCCGGCTTATCAGTCCCTTTATTTATCCATTTTTCTTTCTCTCTGATTGAAATTTCTGTCACAGATTTCTCAGCTCCTATTTATGCCAGCTTCTTCAAATTTTGTATACATGTGGACAGTGTCCAAGTGTATTGTGTAAGAGAAAATCAGATGGCCAGTATTTGTTTTTCTATCCTTTTTCCACTTTGTAGTTTTTCCATCTGTCACTCCTGTATAATGAATATGGAAATTTTTGTCAAAAATTTCTCAGGAACTGCTTACAGGATAGTTGATTGTTATTATACCCCCGGCATATACGAAGTATATAGGGGGTATATAGTTTTTGTCTTTTCTGTGAAGATGTTTGTGTGCGTGTGTGTGTGTGTGTGTGTAAACTTTTTTTCTGTCAAAGATTTCTCTGGAACTACCTGACATAGGATGATGAAATTTGGTACAAACATTGGGTATGGTAAGTTGTATTGTGTAAGAAAGAATCAGCCATCTCCTGCTTATCAGTCCGTTTATTCGTCCATTTTTCTTTCTCTCTGATTGAAATTTCCGTCACAGATTTCTCAGCTCCTATTTATACCAGCTTCTTCAAATTTTATATACATCTAGACAGTGTCCAAGTGTATTGTGTAAGAGAAAGTCAGATAGCCAGTATTTGTTTTACTATTCTTTTTCCACTTTGTAGTTTTTCCATCTGTCACTCCTGTATAATGAATATGGAAATTTTTGTCAAAAATTTCTCAGGAACTGCTTGACATAGGATGATGAAATTTGGTACAAACATTGGGTATGGTAAGTTGTATTGTGTAAGAAAGAATCAGTCATCTCCTGCTTATCAGTCACTTTATTTATCCATTTTTCTTTCTCTCTGATTGAAATTTCCGTCACAGATTTCTCAGCTCCTATTTATGCCAGCTTCTTCAAATTTTGTAAACATCTAGACAGTGTCTAAGTGTATTGTGTAAGAGAAAATCAGATGGCCAGTATTTGTTTTTCCATTCTTTTTCCACTTTGTAGTTTTTCCATCTGTCACTCCTGTATAATGAATATGGAAATTTTTGTCAAAAATTTCTCAGGAACTGCTTGACATAGGATGATGAAATTTGGTACAAACATTGGGTATGGTAAGTTGTATTGTGTAAGAAGGAATCAGCCATCTCCTGCTTATCAGTCACTTTATTTATTCATTTTTCTTTCTCTCTGATTGAAATTTCCGTCACAGATTTCTCAGCTCCTATTTATGCCAGCTTCTTCAAATTTTGTATACATCTAGACAGTGTCCAAGTGTATTGTGTAAGAGAAAATCAGATGGCTAGTATTTGTTTTTCCATTTTTTCCACATTGTAGTTTTTCCATCTGTCACTCCTGTACAATGAATAAGGAAATTTCTCAGGAACTGCTTGACATAGGATGATGAAATTTAGTACAAACATTGGGAATGATAAGTTGTGTTGTGTAAGAAATAATCAGCTATCTCCTGCTATGTTTTTCCATCTGTCACTCAACCCAAAGCCTTTCATTGTGAATATAATTATTTATGAATATATTTTATCTCCAAAAGTTTGTTGTTGTTGTTGTTGTTGGATGTAACTTCATGTGAGCTATGCCACGATAAAACCTTTCTTTGGGATCTCAAAAGAGGTTGGAGATAGATGTGGCTATATAGCACAAAATGGTTAGACACTAGCAGTTTCTGATTTAGAATGTTGAGGGATTGATTTTGCAGCTGATCTAAATCTTTGTTTTTTCACATATGAACGAGCAGGTTTTCCTTTAATACAGCTCAGGTCTCAGAACTTTGTTTTTATAATTTTCTTAAATTTTTTAACAAATCTACACCAGAAGAAGATAACTTGATGTTCTATCTTTGTAGCTTACAGTACACCTGGGTATTCATTTGATGAGACTAGATGTATACCAGGGCTTTAGATAAGTTTTCAATTAAATGAGTACGTTACTCGTCAATTTGAAAATAAAGGAGTAACGATAAATTTTAATGAGTAACGGCTGTTTCCCAAATGAAAAAGCTTTATAGAACTACCATTATTTCTGATGCAGTTAAAAGAAAGCTTACAGTGTAACAGCTTGTAAATAAACTTGTCTTTCTTGGGGTTGAAGAGAAAAAGAGTAAGGATTTTAATTTAATGCAAATCAAATTTATATTTAATTATGATGACTTGATTCATATCTTTACTTTGCTGCTGCTATATTTGACCTGGTGCACAATGTGGAAGCTAAACATGACCAATCAAACTTATTTGCATTCTAAAATTACAATAGGTCGTATTGATTATAATGGAGTCGGTGTGCACCGCATAGAAAACGGCTTACGCTGATTGTATTGTATTGTATTCTACGGAGTCATTTCGTCCCAAACCAGCACTAAAGACGCGAAGCGCGCCACTGCTTTCTCATCGAGTCGAACTTTTTCGATGTCAACCAAACGAGCCCGGAATGAAGGGGCGCTACTTACGATTCAATCGGATCTCTTCTACCTTCGGGAAAACGATAAAAAAAATGGACATTACGCTCAGGAAAAATATTAAATGCGTAACGCTAATTTGATTTTCGTACTTGATACGCATTAGAATTTTAAAAAATGCGTATCCTTCCAAATATTTTCGTAATTTACGCGGTACGTAGGCAGGGTTCGAAGTGCCCATCTCTCCCCGGGTTTACCCATGGGTTTTACCCGGGTAAACCCGGGTTGGGCTTTAAGCCTTATTTTGAAAAAGTGGGTACTTAGTGGGTCCTCACTATTTTTGATGTTCACATTTGTGTATTTTACAGTAATTTGACAGACAAAAAATTTTTTTTTTTTTTTTTTTTTTTTTTTTTTTTTTTTTTTTTTCTTTAAAAACATACACTTAAGTAAAATTTACTACTAATGTGTTCTTTATATTACATCCACTAAAATTCCATGACACCATCAATTTTGAATATTAGTAGGAGCTAATAGTTTTAGAACTGTACTTCAATGAAAGCTAGCAATGAAAGTATGTCATCAATCAGTCTCTCACATTTAATAGACAATTGCTTTAATCCTTTGTTTGTGTTTTCACCTAATTATTGTTCTAGGAAGTGTTGATAACACTTTTATAACAATACCCCATATGACACCTATTTAGGCACTGCTAAAATGAGGTGTTAACTAATTGTTTGGTATGTTTGTTCTAAATTTATGTCACTTAGTTGACTGCCTTGTAATCTATGTCTAGCTATAATGACATCTGGCATGGTAGTTAAATGACGAATTATAGGTTAAATGTGACTTAGCTAGATTTATCTGATTATTTTTATGGCAGTAGAAATATCTTTCACCATTCTAATCTATTATCATAAGTCTGTCACAGACCAAGTCTTTCTTCTGTGCATGTCGATCAGCCATTTAGTAACAACAACAAAAAAACTCAACAAGAAGTTAAAACCTCTGTATCTTTTCAATTCTGTCTAATCGTCAAACACCCCTAATGCAATCTTGCCAGCTTGGTTAGATAGCTGATTGTTCTTTTGGGATTGCTTCACACAAACTAAATAAGTTATTCAAATGAGATAAATTCAAATGTCTTGTTACTTGTACATTCATTTCTAAAATGCCTTAATACCTTGCTCAATACTCGAGTATCATCATTAGATATAAAGATCATAAAATTTCTAATACTGGTCACTACCCACTACCCAGTGGGTATACGGGTTTACCCGCAGAAACCCACTGGGTTGGGTTTTATGGTTAAATACCCGGGTTTTTCGAACCCTGTACGTAGGCTTATCTAAAGCCATGGTATACCTTTTTTTGTAATCTGCTTTTTGTCTCAAAGTGGTATGACCTCTGATGGCTACCGCCGGGGGTATGTGAGCTTTGCTCACTTTTGCTATATTGTATTAATTCGCTACTACACAAGATCATGTAATGGTAATGAAAATTAATCGTAGCAAAGAAAAAACATTTCGACTCCAACACTATAGAAAAAGAAATGCATTTTTGCAATCTTGGCAAGGTTTAAAATGGTTCTTTTATATTAATTTATAAATAATTCAAAATGTTTGTGACAGAACAATGTTAATCATCAGACAATATGATGAGACTTGTCATTATCTTGATATTTGAGCTTTTCGAAGTCATTTTGTCATCAAAACTTTTTGAAGCTTTTAGTGTATCTTATAAAATGTTACAGTACTTGTTGCAAGTTTAAGCTTGTTAAGAATTTATGGATTTTTAAATTAAATAAGTCTTTACTCTTTTCATTTTATGTAATATTTTCATGGGAAAAGGGCAAAGTTAATATTAAGTGACATACAATCTTAGAAGTTATTATTATTTGTATGTATGTTTGATTTGATTTTAAACATCCAAGTTCACAATTTTTCAGTCATGTTCAAACTGAAGCTATGCCTCCTGGAAGGTATCAGTACTGTGGTGAATGAATGTGTTTTGCTGAGGTCACAACCTAACAGAAGGAGGGTTTTGGCCTAGGGCCCTTTGATAAAGATTCGGCTTCCTACACTCTTCCACTAAGCCACTGTACATGTATAAAGAAAAAACAATAATTAAGGATTAGTTACATGTATGATAAGCTGTCAAGTAGTCTCTTAAGTTAGTCTTCCACTTTCAAGTAGAACATTGATTTAGTAAGTAAAGAAACTGTGTATCATATATTACACTACCTCATTCTGTTCTACATACAAAGACCGTAGGTAAAAACCTTTTTTACATCTGTTTTGTTTTTAGCTCACCTGAGCCAAGGCTCACAGGTGAGCTTATAGTATACCCATGCTCCCTTGTCTGTCGTTGTCGTGGTCATTGTCGTCGTTCACACTTTTCAATCAATTTCTTCTCTGAAACCACTTGGCCAATCAAATTCAAATTTCATGTGGAGCATCCTTAGAAAGGGGAATGAAAGTTTGTATAAATGGTCCAGGTTACATGACCAAGGTGGCCGCCAGGGTTATGAATAGCAAAAACTTTTAAAAATCTTCTTCTCCAGAACCAGAAAGCCTATGATTGGTATGAAGCATCAGGCAATGGAGCTCTACAACGTTTGTATAAATCATGACCTTCGGATGACCTTGACCTTTTTTACGGCAAGGTCAACTTAGGTCGCCTATGCATTTGAATGGGAAAAAATAAGAAAATGTCATTTAATGGCAGAAAACTTGCTAGGAATGAGCAAATGGACAGAAGATTTATGTTTCTGAAAATATTTTGGGCCCAGGGGTTGTCTGCCCCTGCCCCCGGTCTATATACATGTATATGACCAAAATATTCAAACATCTTCTTCTCTTAAACCGCTTGGCCAATCAAAGCCAAAGTTTATGTGGAGCATCCTTAGGAAGAGGGAATGAAAGTTTGTATACATGGTCAAGGTCACATGACCAAGATGGCCGCCATGGCTATAAATAGCAAAAACTTTTAAAAAATCTTCTTCTTCAGAACCAGAAGGCCTATGATTTTGAAACTTGGTATGAAGCATCTGGGAATGGAGCTCTACAAAGTTTATATAAATCATGACCCTCGGATGACCTTGACATTTTTTACGGCAAGGTCAACTTAGGTCGCCCATGCATTTGAATGGGAAAAAATAAGAAAATGTCATTTAATGGCAGAAAACTTGCTAGGAATGAGCGAATGGACAGAAGATTTATGTTTATGAAAATATTTTGGGCCCAGGGGTTGTCTGCCCCTGCCCCTGGTCTATATACATGTATATGACCAAAAAACCGCTTGGCCAATCAAAGCCAAACTTTATGTGGAGCATCCTCAGGAAGAGTGAATGAGAGTTTGCATGATTCATGGTCACATGACCAAGATGTCCACCATAGCTATAAATAACAAAAATCTTAAAAAATCTTCTTTTTCAGAATCAGGAGGCCTATGATTTTGAAACTTGGCATGAAGCTTCAAGGAATGGAGGTCTACAAAATTTATATCAGTCATGACCCTGGGTTGACCTTGACCTATTTTATGGCAAGGTCAACTTAGGTCGCCCATGCATTTGAATAGTGAAAATTATTAAAATATCATTTGAAGGGCAAAACTTGCAATAAATTGGCAAATGGACTGAATTTTCATGATTTGAAAATACATTGACTCCAGGGGTTAATCTGACCTTGCCCTGGGGTTATATACATAGTACCATTGTAGTCAAGCAAGTTTATTAGTGTATATCTCAGGTCTCAGTTGAGCGTTTATAGGACCATTGGTTCTCTTGTTTAAAATTCTAAAAACAAAGTCTGTGTTTAGATAATGTCAATATATGGAAATTACCCTGCTGCTTAAACATACCATATTCATTCTAATTAGCGCACATGCTCCAATAAGGGCACACCCTAGTCGTTTTCGAAAAACATGTGCATAAGCATAATTTTTATACAAAAATACTGTATTAACTGCATTAAAACATAACCTAAAATGGTCAAACACTATTTTGAAATGATTGGACCTCTTATATGTTCATTTTATTAGATAATATATTGTTTTGGTTCATTGTGTATGCTTATTAGAATGATATTTTGTTACCTTTAGATTATTTTGAAAACTTAAGCGCACTGTGCCCTAATTAGAATGACTACAGTTAATTTTTTACTTCAATTAAACAGAAAGCTCATGAAAAGCATCCTGAAGGCACAGATTGTTGACATTCTGTGACCATACATAGTGGAGGATCTGGAAAAACCACTGTCAGAGACAGTCTGCAGAGTAAGGTACTTAGGGTTGAATCTTAATTGTTCTATTACCTTAACAGCATTGTCTCTAAGTTATGACGAGTGATCTATTTCACATTTGATATCAAAGTTCCCTTGCTCGAAATTTTTAATCTTTTTAGCGTGGGTTTTAGCAATGTGTTCTTTATGTATTTTTGTTTTACAAATTACATGATATATAGATCTGTTATTTTACACTATTTACACACTTGTTCATGGTTGTTGCAAATCCTTTTTTTTTTTCTTTAATGTTTTACAAGTGATATTTGATGCTTTGATAAATATCTTTTTTAAAACTTATTTTGGTGCTTTATTTTCGATCCACATATTCAGAATCTGTAAAAGTGAAACTGTGTTACTGTTATAAAGAACTTGTTTAAATTGTCGGTAAATCAAATTATTCTACTTGAACTGTCATCCAAGTCATATATATATACACCATAATATGCAAAAGTCTGCTGTTATCCAAGTTAAATGCACAGTTGTATCATGTCTTGGTCATCAGCCAAATAAGTAAATAACGGCTGCTTGTATCCTCGGACAGCAGCTGATTATGGCATACAGATGACTTGAAAACAGCACAGATTAGCAGATTTTTTCCATCAAATTGTGATTAATTTGTTTATGTACGATATGTATATTTTTTCTGCTTTCAAACATGCTTGTAGGATAACACTTTTAAAAGACCCCCCACCCCCCACAACAGGCATTTATTAGCTAGTCTATGTTTTTTTTAGCTCACCTGAGCCGTAAGGCTCACAAGGTGAGCTTATAGTGTACTCATGCTCCGTCATTGTCATCGTGGTCGTTGTTCACACTTTTCAATCATCTTCTCTGAAACCACTTGGCCAATCAAATTCAAATTTTATGTGGAGCATCCTTAGGAAGGAGGAACAAAAGTTTGTATAAATGGTCCAGGTCACATGACCAAGATGGCCACCAGGGCGATAAATAGCAAAAACCTTTAAAAATCTTCTTCTCCAGAACCAGACGGCCTATGATTTTGAAACATGGCATGAAGCATCAGGCAGTGGAGCTCTACAACGTTTGTATAAATCATGACCCTGGGATGACCTTGACCTTTTTTACTGCAAGGTCAACTTAGGTCTCCCATGCATTTGAATGGGAAAAAAAAAAGGAAAATGTCATTTAATGGCGGAAAACTTGCTAAGAATGAGCAAATGAACAGAAGAGTTATGTTCATGAAAATATTTTGGGCCCAGGGGGTTGTCTGCCCCTGCCCCTGGGCTATATACATGTATATGGCCAAAATATTCAAACATCTTCTTCTCTGAAACCACTTGGCCAATCAAAGCCAAAATTTATGTGGAGCATCCTTAGGAAGAGGGAATGAAAATTTGTATAAATGGTCAAGGTCACGACCAAGATGGCCGCCATGGCTACAAATAGCAAAAACCTTTAAAAATATTCTTCTTCAGAACCAGAAGGCCTATGATTTTGAAACTTTGTATGAAGCATCTGGAAATGGAGCTCTACAAAGTTTATATAAATCATGACCCTCGGATGACCTTGACATTTTTTACGGCAAGGTCAACTTAGGTCGCCCATGCATTTGAATGGGAAAAAATAAGAAAATGTCATTTAATGGCAGAAAACTTGCTAGGAATGAGCGAATGGACAGAAGATTTATGTTTATGAAAATATTTTGGGCCCAGGGGTTGTCTGCCCCTGCCCCTGGTCTATATACATGTATATGACCAAAAAACCGCTTGGCCAATCAAAGCCAAACTTTATGTGGAGCATCCTCAGGAAGAGTGAATGAGAGTTTGCATGATTCATGGTCACATGACCAAGATGTCCACCATAGCTATAAATAACAAAAATCTTAAAAAATCTTCTTTTTCAGAATCAGGAGGCCTATGATTTTGAAACTTGGCATGAAGCTTCAAGGAATGGAGGTCTACAAAATTTATATCAGTCATGACCCTGGGTTGACCTTGACCTATTTTATGGCAAGGTCAACTTAGGTCGCCCATGCATTTGAATAGTGAAAATTATTAAAATATCATTTGAAGGGCAAAACTTGCAGTAAATTGGCAAATGGACTGAATTTTCATGATTTGAAAATACATTGACTCCAGGGGTTAATCTGACCTTGCCCTGGGGTTATATACATAGTACCATTGTAGTCAAGCAAGTTTATTAGTGTATATCTCAGGTCTCAGTTGAGCGTTTATAGGACCATTGGTTCTCTTGTTTAAAATTCTAAAAACAAAGTCTGTGTTTAGATAATGTCAATATATGGAAATTACCCTGCTGCTTAAACATACCATATTCATTCTAATTAGCGCACATGCTCCAATAAGGGCACACCCTAGTCGTTTTCGAAAAACGTGCATAAGCATAATTTTTATACAAAAATACTGTATTAACTGCATTAAAATTTTGAAATGATTGGACCTCTTATATGTTCATTTTATTAGATAATATATTGTTTTGGTTCATTGTGTATGCTTATTAGAATGATATTTTGTTACCTTTAGATTATTTTGAAAACTTAAGCGCACTGTGCCCTAATTAGAATGACTACAGTTAATTTTTTACTTCAATTAAACAGAAAGCTCATGAAAAGCATCCTGAAGGCACAGATTGTTGACATTCTGTGACCATACATAGTGGAGGATCTGGAAAAACCACTGTCAGAGACAGTCTGCAGAGTAAGGTACTTAGGGTTGAATCTTAATTGTTCTATTACCTTAACAGCATTGTCTCTAAGTTATGACGAGTGATCTATTTCACATTTGATATCAAAGTTCCCTTGCTCGAAATTTTTAATCTTTTTAGCGTGGGTTTTAGCAATGTGTTCTTTATGTATTTTTGTTTTACAAATTACATGATATATAGATCTGTTATTTTACACAATTTACACACTTGTTCATGGTTGTTGCAAATCCTTTTTTTTTTTCTTTAATGTTTTACAAGTGATATTTGATGCTTTGATAAATATCTTTTTTAAAACTTATTTTGGTGCTTTATTTTCGATCCACATATTCAGAATCTGTAAAAGTGAAACTGTGTTACTGTTATAAAGAACTTGTTTAAATTGTCGGTAAATCAAATTATTCTACTTGAACTGTCATCCAAGTCATATATATATACACCATAACATGCAAAAGTCTGCTGTTATCCAAGTTAAATGCACAGTTGTATCATGTCTTGGTCATCAGCCAAATAAGTAAATAACGGCTGCTTGTATCCTCGGACAGCAGCTGATTATGGCATACAGATGACTTGAAAACAGCACAGATTAGCAGATTTTTTCCGTCAAATTGTGATTAATTTGTTTATGTACGATATGTATATTTTTTCTGCTTTCAAACATGCTTGTAGGATAACACTTTTAAAAGACCCCCCCCACCCCCCACAACAGGCATTTATTAGCTAGTCTATGTTTTTTTTAGCTCACCTGAGCCGTAAGGCTCACAAGGTGAGCTTATAGTGTACTCATGCTCCGTCATTGTCATCGTGGTCGTTGTTCACACTTTTCAATCATCTTCTCTGAAACCACTTGGCCAATCAAATTCAAATTTCATGTGGAGCATCCTTAGGAAGGAGGAACAAAAGTTTGTATAAATGGTCCAGGTCACATGACCAAGATGGCCGCCAGGGCGATAAATAGCAAAAACCTTTAAAAATCTTCTTCTCCAGAACCAGACGGCCTATGATTTTGAAACATGGCATGAAGCATCAGGCAGTGGAGCTCTACAACGTTTGTATAAATCATGACTCTGGGATGACCTTGACCTTTTTTACTGCAAGGTCAACTTAGGTCTCCCATGCATTTGAATGGGAAAAAAAAAAGGAAAATGTCATTTAATGGCGGAAAACTTGCTAAGAATGAGCAAATGAACAGAAGAGTTATGTTCATGAAAATATTTTGGGCCCAGGGGGTTGTCTGCCCCTGCCCCTGGGCTATATACATGTATATGGCCAAAATATTCAAACATCTTCTTCTCTGAAACCACTTGGCCAATCAAAGCCAAAATTTATGTGGAGCATCCTTAGGAAGAGGGAATGAAAATTTGTATAAATGGTCAAGGTCACGACCAAGATGGCCGCCATGGCTACAAATAGCAAAAACCTTTAAAAATATTCTTCTTCAGAACCAGAAGGCCTATGATTTTGAAACTTTGTATGAAGCATCTGGAAATGGAACAAAGTTTGTATAAACCATGACCCTGGGATGACCTTGACCTATTTTACAGCAAGGTCAACTTAGGTCGCTGAGGCATTTGAAAGGAAAAATAGGAAAATGTCATTTAATGGCAGAAAACTTGCTAGGAATGAAGATTTATGCTTATGATAATATTTTAGGCCCAGGGGGTTGCCTGCCCCTGCCCCTGCCCCAGGGCTATATACATGTATATGACCAAAATATTCGAACAGCTTCTTTAAAACCGCTAGGCCAGTCAAAGCCAAACTTTATGTGCAGCATCCTCAGGAAAAAAGAATGAAAGTTTGTATAATAGTCATGACTGAGATGGCCACCATGGCTATAAAAAACAAAAATCTTAAAAAATCTTCTTCTTCAGAGCCAGGAGGCCTAGGATTTTGAAACTTGGCATGAAGCATCAAGGAATGGAGGTCTACAAAATTTATATAAATCATGACCTTCGGATGACCTTGACCTATTTGACCTATTTTTGCATGAGGCAAATTGTTAAAATGTCATTTGAAGGGCAAAACTTGCAGTAAATTGGCAAATGGACTGCCCTGGGGTTATATACATACATATTACCATCGTAGTCAAACAAATTAATTAATATATATCAGGTCTCAGGTGAGCATTTATAGGACCACTGGTCCTCTTGTTTTGTCAAATAGTACAAAATGGTTACTCTGTTAATGGTATACTTGTTTATATTGCAATATCTATACTTACATTGTATATGAATGATAAAATAAACAAAGATTTTTTTTTCTAATTGGAATTTTGTCTTTTTTGTCACCAGGTTTTAGGAATTTGTGTACATTCATTATGAGGCCACATATAAGGCTTTTTTACCACAAGGTGAGCTTATAGTATGCTAGTCGAGCCGTTGTCTGTCCGTCCGTCCTTGTTTCAATGCCTGCCTCTGGGCCCAGCAGATGTTAATGCATAGAAAACCATGTTTGATCCCTATATTCTTGCATAGATATCTATGCGCATGGCTGTTTGAAGCCATTTTCGATTGGTCGAAAGCCGTGTTCAAACTGCAAAACCCATGTTCAAATCATGAAATTCACATGCCGTTTGAACATGGGTTTTGGCCGACATCATTGGTCAATGCGACGTGACGTCATGTGTTTTGTAGAAACAAAATGGCCGACGTTGAAAAAGCTCCGCGGTTTTCGATGAGTTTTTACGTTGTTAATGTTATTTTCATGAAATTTTAAGTGGATTAGAGTGAAAATGCAAGAACAGCGATCAACCATGGTTCGTTTCAGTGTTCAAACATTCGCTGGATCACTCGGAAGGTGTTTGAACACGCGGCCTGCGGCCTTGTGTTCAAACACCTTCCTCGTGATCCATCGAATGTTTGAACACTGAAAACCATGGTTGATCCCTATATTGGTAAGCCATTAACATAAGCATTCTTTTGAAACTTACTTTTAGAAAGTCCATCCATATTTAAGAGAGCAATAGGTAACCAGAGGACCAATGGTCCTGTAAACGCTCACCTGAAACCTGAGATATACACCAATAAACTTGTTTGACTAGTGGTAATATACTTCAATATATGTATAAAACCCAGGGCTGGGTCAGAGCAACCCCTGGAGTCGATTTCTTTTTCAAATCATGACAATTCAGTACATTTGCCAATTTACTGCAAGTTTTGCCCTTTAAATGTCATTTTAACAATTTTCCCAATCAAATGCATGGGCGACCTAAGTTGACCTTGCCGTAAAATAGGTCAAGGTCATCCAAGGGTCATGATTGTAGAGCTCCATTGCCTGATGCTTCATGCCAAGTTTCAAAATCATAGGCCTTCTGGTTCTGGAGATGAAGATTTTTAAAGGTTTTTGCTATTTATAGCCATGGCAGCCATCTTGGTCATGTGACCTTGACCATTTATACAAACATTCATTGCCCCTACTTAATGATCCTCCACATAAAGTTTGGCTCTGATTGGCCTAGCGGTTTCAGAGCAGATGATGTTTGTATATTATGGTCATGTACATGTATATAGCCCTGGGGCAAGGGCAGACACCACCCTAGGGACAAAATTTTTTCATAAACACAAATATTCTATTTGCCCATTTCCTGCAAGATTTGCCCCTCAAATCATATTTTAACAAATTTCCCCTTTCAAATGCCTCAGCGACCTATGTGGACCTTGCCTTAAAATAGGTCAAGGTCATCCCAGGGTCATGATTTATACAAACTTTGTAAAACTCCATTGCCTGATGCTTCATGCCAAGTTTCAAAATCATAGGCCTTCTGGTTCTGGAGAAGATTTTTGAAGGTTTTTGCTACATGTATTTATAGCCATGGTGGCCATCTTGGTCATGTGACCTTGACCATTTATACAAACTTTCATTGCCCCTTCCTAATGATGCTCCATGTAAAGTTTGGCTTTGATTGGCCAAGCGGTTTCAGAGGAGAAGATGTTTGAATATTATGATCATATACATGTATATAGCCCCGGGGCAGGGGTAGACAACCCCCTGGGGACAAAATTTTTCTATAAACATAAATATTCTGTCCATCTGCCCATTTCCTGCAAGTTTTGCCTCTCAAATCATATTTCAACAATTTTCCCCATTCAAATGCATGTGGGACCTATATTGACCTTACCGTAAAATAGGTCAAGGTCATCCCAGGGTCATGATTTATACAAACTTTGCAGAGCTCCAGTGCCTGATGCTTCATGCCAAGTTTCAAAATTATAGGCCTTCTGGTTCTGGAGAAGAAAATTTTTTGAAGGTTTTTGCTATTTAGAGCCATGGCGGCCATCTTGGTCATGTGACCTTGACCATTTATACAAACTTTCATTGCCCCTTCCTAACGATGCTCCATATCAAGTTTGGCTTGATTGGCCAAGCGGTTGTTTGAATATAATTATCATATACATGTTTATAGCCCTGAGGCAGGGGCAGACAACCCCCTGGGGACAAAGTTTTTCATAAACATAAATATTCTGTCCATCTGCCCATTTCCTGCAAGTTTTGCCTCAAATCATATTTCAACAATTTTCCCCATTCAAATGCATAGGCGACCTATATTGACATTGCCGTAAAATAGGTCAAGGTCATCCCAGGGTCATGATTTATACAAACTTTGTAGAGCTCCAGTGCCTGATGCTTCATGCCAAGTTTCAAAATCATAGGCCTTCTGGTTCTAGAGTAGAAGATTTTTAAAGGTTTTTGCTATTTATAGCCATGGTGGCCATCTTGGTCATGTGACCTGGACCATTTATACAAACTTTCGTTCCCCCTTTTTAAGGATGCTCAACATGAAGTTTGGCTTTGATTGGCCAAGCGGTTTCAGAGGAGATCTTTGAAAAGTGTGAACAACGACGACGATAACCACGACGGAGCATGGCCATCCTATAAGCACACTTTGAGCCTTCGGCTCAGGTGAGCTAAAACGTCGGTCGAGGAATCAGTACATGGGTGGAATTGTGGCCGATTATTCTGCCAAGATGGTGGCCACAAAAATTGGGTCTAAGCGAGTTACAAATTTCTGGTCTGACATGACAATAGGGAAAACACCCTATCATCCATAGTCATATTGGTTTCTTCAGTTCTTGATAAATAGATATGGTCTATTCTGACTAAAGCTAGACTGTGCATTTCAGTCAAGGTGTCATTTCCTGCATAGTAACAGAGGAAAGCCAGAAGCTTGAGATTTTGTAATAATAAAATAGAAGGATTGTACTGTCCATGAAGTAAAAACATAGGGGCCATCACTACTATAACTACACAGCTGAGCTGTGTCTTTGTTTTTTGGATGATGTGGCTCATTAAAGTGTCTTAAACTTGGAGAAATAATTCAAATGAGGAAGCCAAATGAAAATACACACACTGATCACAGTTTTAAAGATTTTTTATTATCATGTTTTAAACATATAATGATATAAAAAAACAACGAGAGAGAAGGAATAACCCAAAAAAGTAAACATGGACTGATGACCGGTTCAGGAATGTTTGGTAAAGTAAGAATAGAGGAAACAGGAATAGATAGAATTAAGCTTAATATCCCAACATAGACACCAGGTGGGAAAGAGAAGGCAACACAAAACATCACGATAAAGAGTAACATCCAGTCTTTGTCTATACTGGTTGCAATTACACCCCTAATTGGGACATCCAGCTTTAACTGAATTATAATAAATAGGTTAATTGAATATCAGCTTTTATAAACATTAAGAAAACACGCCCATGTAGTATGCAGATTTTTCTTGAGTTGTAAAAGTTAAAAATTTTCAGTTAAATTTTTTGATTTTTTTTTCTTATTTTTGCCAAAAACATACACGTAGATTGTGGGTACACGTTAGAACCGCAACGCGTACCAAAATCTAAGTTTTGGAGCAAAAATAAGGAAAATAGGTATACCCCTGCATACCCCAGTTTTGCTATATAAAAGTGGGTTTAAAGAGTATATACATTACACGGACTTGTTTTCCTAATAAATGGGTTAATTCAATTACATGTATAACAAAATGAGAGCATATATGATAAGAACCTGATGTGGCAGTGATCTTATTACTAACCATTTGAGCCGCCTCATGGGAAAACCAACAATGTGGTTTCCGACCAGGTCCGACACAAACCGGCCTGTACAAGCACAGAAAAGAGCTAGAAGCTTGAAATTTCGGATTTAAGTAGAAGAGGAATTGTACTAAGGGAGTAGCGAAAACAAAGGCGCTGATCAGCTTCGCGGTTACCGCGAAGCTGATCTGCGTCTTTGTTTTCGCCTATGCAGATTGTTGGTTTTCCCATGAGGCGGCTCATTTACTTCTTTCATTTAAAAGACATAACCCTTAAGTCTGTCAGTTTGCTTCCTCTGTGCAGTAGCATATACTCCAGAAAACATTAATAAATTGAGAAGCTCTGTGGCTGAAACATTTTGGTATTTTGTGCCAGAATGACACTAAGAGCCGCGACGGGAGAAAGCCGGTCTTCAGGGTTTCTGACCGGGTCTGACACGAATCAGCCTGTGCAATCACAGAAGGTGGCTAGAAGCTTGAAATTTCGGATTTAGGAAGAAAAGAAATTGTACTATCCGAGTAACGAAAACAAAGGCGCTGATCAGCTTCTCAGTTACTGTGAAGCTAACTGCGAAGCTGATCTGCGGCTTTGTTTTCGCATAGGCAAAAATCCGGTTTTCTCACGACGTGGCTGCTATCTCTCTTCTCTAACCCTTTAGATAAGTATACAGACCAAACAGTACTCTTTCATGCATTGTTTAAGTTGTTTGTTTTTTTTCAGTTAACATTACTAGACAGGCAGTGAACTAAGTATGTTTGATAGATGGACTCATAATTACAGTGCAGTATGAAAACAGTTAACAGAAAGTGTTGCAAAATCACCCGAAACCTGCAAGTCATAATCCAGAAATTCCTAGGCCTGAGGTTATAATCTTTTATGTTCAACTTAGCAAGAAATTTCACCTGCTGGTAAATACTGAAATAGTCATTATCATTGGGATCACAAATATCACATTTCATGCACAAAAAAGACATGGCATTTACGTGCAGGAAAAATTTCAGTCTCAGCTGAGTTCAGCATGAAAAATAAATATGTCATACAATGCCAGAGCCTGGATCTTCTTGTGATGATGCATCCATCAAAACTCTTGATGTTGATGCTGTTTCAGTTACTTTGGTGAATGTATTACTTCTGTCATCACAAACTTAGAACTAAGAGTATGGCAGTATAAGGCAGTGATTTGAAAGAGGTGGTCTCCACTTTGGATTTTTATGGTCCAACAAAAATTTTGAGAAAGTAACTCCATCCATTTCTTTTCCTGTTCCCGCCTTTTTCTCTAAATACATGCCTGAAAGAAAAATGAATCAAAACAATGAAAATACAAGCATTATTAAACCTTCAAGTGCTCAAGCCATCATTTGTGGCTGTACAGTATGGTTTGTCTTGTGTCAGGTTGGAAGTTCTGAATGCATATTTTCTTGCTCCTCAAATTTAAGAGACAGTATATCACTTTCATATGATTCTTGACTAGGGCTTCTTGAATTTCTCATCTTTATTATTAAGATAGGTAAATGAGCCATTGCATGTTAAAACCAAAAATTTGCAAATGCCAAATCAAAGGCGCAGACCAGCTTTGCGGTAACCACGAAGCTGATCAGCGCCTTTGTTTTCACTACACAGAATAGTACAATCCCTCTTCTTCTTAAATCTGAAATTTCAAGCTTCTAGCCTGCTTCTGTGACAGCCTGGTTTGTGTCTGGACCTGGTCATAAACCCAAATTGTTGGTTTACTCTTGCACAGGCTCAAATGTCATACCTAATTCACTTCTGGGAGGCAGTGATATACTCTTGTTCCAGTTGGGTTCCTCTAAGTTTAATAAATCCCTGATACTTTTGGCAATTATCTGAAAGACAAATGTTGAAAGACAAAAGTTATGATTATGGAGTTAGTGTGTAAGAAAATTGTTCTCATAATTCTTTCATATGTTACTTTAAAGGCTGTTAAGACGAAGATTTTTTTTACTCAAACTGATTGTGATATTTTGTGATAAATGAGTAAACGTCCATTGTGATGCAGTTCTCAGAAACACCAAATCTTTAAGCGAGTAATAGCATGAAACCAGAGGACCAATGGTCCTGTAAACGCTCACCTGAGACCTGAGATATATACATGTACCAATAAACTTGTTAGACTAGAATGGTACAATGCATGTATATAACCCTAGGGCAGGGTCAGAATAACTCCTGGAGTCAATGTCTTTTTCAAATCATAAAAATTCAGTCCATTTGCCAATTAACTGCAAGTTTTGTCCTTCAAATGACATTTTAACAATTTTCTTTATTCAAATGCATGGGCGATCTAAGTTGACCTTG
Organism: Rugalucina vietnamica; assembly: GCA_964017185.1. Classification (NCBI taxonomy): domain Eukaryota; kingdom Metazoa; phylum Mollusca; class Bivalvia; order Lucinida; family Lucinidae; genus Rugalucina; species Rugalucina vietnamica. The sequence goes on from OZ024873.1 coordinate 9,065,502, forward strand.
CCGTGAAATAGGTCAAGGTCATCCCAGAGTAATGATTTACACAAATTTTGTAGACCTCCATTCCTAATTGCTTCATGCCAAGTTTCAAAATCATAGGCCTTCTGGTTCTGAAGAAGAAGATTTTTAAAAAATTTTGCTATTTATAGCCATGGTGGCCATCTTGGTCATGTGACCTTGACCATTTATATAAACTTTCATTTCCTCTTCCTAACGATGCTCCACATAAAGTTTGGCTTTGATTGGCTAAGCAGTTTCTGAGAAAAAGCTGTTTGAATATTATGGTCATCTACATGTATATAGCTCCGGGGCAGGGGCAGACAACCCCTGGGCCTAAAATATTTTCATAAGCATAAATCTTCTGTCCATTTGCTCATTCCTAGCAAGTTTTCTACCATTACATGACATTTTCCTATTTTTTCCCATTCAAATGCATGGGCGACCTAAGTTGAAGTTGACCTTGCCCTAAGATAGGTCAAGGACATCCCAGGTTCATGATTTATATAAACTTTGTAGAGCTCCATTCCCAGATGCTTCACACCAAGTTTCAAAATCATAGACGTTCTGGTTCTGAAGAAGAAGATTTTTAAACGTTTTTGCTATTTATAGCCATGGCGGCCATCTTGGTCATGTGACCTTGACCATTTATATAAACTTTCATTCCCTCTTCCTAAGGATGCTCCACAAAAAGTTTGGCTTTGATTGGCCTAGCGGTTTCAGAGAAGAAGATGTTTCAATATTATGGTCATATACATGTATATAGCCCCGGGGCAGGGGCAGACAACCCCCTGGGCCCAAAATATTTTCTTAAACATAAATCTTCTGTCCATTTGCTCATTTCTAGCAAGTTTTCTGCCATTTAATTACATTTTCCTATTTTTTCCATTCCAATGCATGGGAGACCTAAGTTGACCTTGCCGTAAAATACGTCAAGGTCATCCCAGGGTCATGATTTATATAAACTTTGAAGAGCTCCATTCCCAGATGCTTCACACTATTAAAGTTTCAATATCATAGACCTTCTGGTTCTGAAGAAGAAGATTTTTAAACATTTTTGCTATTTATAGCCATGGTGGCCATCTTGGTCAGGTGACCTTGACCATTTATATAAGGAAGTGGCTACTGACAGCCGGCTGTTAATAGCGAATGTTCGCTACTGACAGCCAGCTGTCAATAGCGAAAGTTCGCTATTGACAGCCAGCTGTATATTCCTTTATATTTTTGGGTTTCTAACAAGTGGCTTATCTGTAATATTGTCAGATACATGCATGGCATTAAATCTTATGACTCTAGATTCATCACATGTACCTTTTATGCATATTTTTATATGTATGTACTATGGGATTTGGGCCAGAAGTCAGACTTTCAGAAAATGCTAAAATTTGTGATTAACTAAGTTCATGTTTTTCTTTTCAAGGTTTCCATGTTTTGACAGCCACTTTAATGACATACAAGGCATTCATCAAACCATAAGTGCCTTTAAGGATAGCTTTTATCCAATAACATGGGCCTCTAGGGTCCAGGTTCCATACCCAGAGTAGTACTAGAGACATCACAATAATCTTAGAGCATCTTTTAATATAAAACTTTCTTCATACTAATGGCCATCTTTTGACAATGTTTCCTTGGAAGAATTTTAGTAAACTAGAAGACTAGTCTTCCACATTATGGCATCAGACCCAAGGGATCTTTGATCTGGGACTGTGTGGGGGGAGGGGGTGTTTAAAGGCCAAAATCTAGACACTTTTAAAATCCTAAATCCATACCATTCTACCAAAACAGATCTATTTATATTATACTAAATTGTACCATGTAGGATTTTATGGAGTGACTTCTTGTAGCATATTGCAAGGCCCAAATGATGTCTGGGAGTGTTATTTAAGGGAATATTTAGTACACCTTTAATTTAGATTTTAAAGGTGGTATACCCAACAAAATAGGAAACACATCTGTGAGATTTTCCATGTCAGATTACATCTTGTTGAATCTCTAGTATGGCATATACATACATGACTTTTTGTACTTTTAAAACCACTTTGATAAACTACTAGGCAAGCTGGCTGTCACTAGCGAAAGTTTGCTGTTGACAGCCGGCTGTCGATAGTTAAAATTCGCTGTTGACAGCCAGCTATATATTTCTTAATATATCTACTGATTTCTAATAGGGATTTAGAGTCTTCAGTAGTAAGATAAATGAAATTCAATAGCATTAAAACCTTATGACTCTAGCTATCATTCTAGGACATGGGGCTCTGGGGTGCATACACAGGGCCCCAGGGTGCATACACAGGGCCCCAAGGGTGCATACACAGGGCAGGGCTAGCTATCAAAATAATCTAAAGTATACTTAGTACTTTCTTCATATCAATGTTTCTTAAAGACCATCTTTTAACAACTGCATACTTGGAACAAGTAGGCTGCCTATAGGGCTGGTGTTCCATATATGGCATCAGATCTGGAAGTGGGGACAGGAGGTGGAACTAAAGTCCAAAATCTAGTATGTCTTTAAAACACTAAATTGATATGGTCCTTTACAGCCAATACAGAAATCATTTATTCTTGTACATGTACCATATAGGATTTTATGAAGCGATTTGGGAGTGTTGGTTGATTGAGGTTTAACGTCCCACCAACAGCGAAGGTCATACGATTTGGGAGTGTGACTAATAAGGTCTAATAATTTTGAAAGTATACCCGACAAAATAAGAAACACAATTGTAATATTTTCCTGCTAAGTTCTCTATAAATTGGATACAAAATACCATAAAAACTCCAAGTCAGGTCACATATTGTTCACATGAAAGCATGACATAGATGACTATAAGTTATTTACAACTCCATGGCAAAAATACACTATTGGCTTCGTAAATGAATATGGTTTTAATGTGACTCTACTTTCATCAAGAAATTATAGCATGTGTGTTTCAGTCGCACTGTTATTCAAGGTGCTCTTAAATTAAATCATGTTTTTAACATTAAAAACCCCATTTTAGTCAGTCAGAGTCATTTACACAGTAAATAAGGTTTACCTCCAGTATGTAAATGCTAACAAACAGGTTGAGAAATGACAAGAGATCAGAGTGTTTGAATCCCATAAATAAACAAAATGCAGACTCATTACTTGCAAGCTTTCTGAAACACTGATGAGATTCACTATTGTGTTTCTTTTTTTGGTCTGGTATGAGCTAATCTTTGTGTTTTCATGCTTCGACAGAAATATAATACACTTCTATATTTATAACAATGGTTAAACTATGTTCATTCGACGTTAAAGGGCTAGGAAATAAGGAAAAAAATTTTTCAATGGTTAATAGACAAAAACGTTGATATATGCTTTATACAAGAAGCACATTATACAAACGCATGTAAAGACATATGGGCAAAAGATTGGGATGGGGATATGTACTTTAGCGGTAATAATTCAAGATGCATGGGCGTGGGTTTTCTCTTTAATAAAACTTTAAATGTTAATGTTGTAAGCATGAAAGAAATAATTGAAGGCCGCATGCTTGCTTTAGACATTGAGATAAACAAAAAAGAACTGACTTTAGTAAACATTTATGGACCGAACAAAGAAGATACCACATTTTTTCAAAATATTGAAACATTTTGTAATGATAACGACAACTGCATTTTTGGAGGCGATTTTAATATAGTTTTAAATCCTGAAGTGGACAAAAGTGGAGGAAACAAAAATACTCATCCTCGCAGTAGGACCAAATTGAAAGAAATAATGGATACATTTGATTTAGTAGACGTGTGGAGAGCTTTCAATCAGGACAAAAAAGCTTTTACCTGGCATTCGAACACACGTCCAAAAATATTTTGCAGATTAGATTATTTTTTACTTAAAAAACATATGATGAGCACAGTGGTTAAAGCTGAGATAAAGAACAGTGTTAAATCAGACCACTCTGTAGTTTTAATAGATTTAAAAATAAACGAAATAATACGAGGGCCAGGGATATTTAAACTAAATAACAGCTTACTGTTAGACGGGGCATATAAAGAAAAAATTAAAAAGGCTATAAGAGATATAAAAGAGCTTAACAGTGAGGCAAACCCTGCGGTATTGTGGTCTCTTATCAAAGGAGTGATCAGAAATGAAACAATATCTTATTCAAGCAAAAAGCATAAAACCGAAGAGGAAAACTTAAGAAAGCTGGAACATGAAATAGATAGTTTGGAAGAACGCTTAATACAAGTTAACAACAATAGTAACAGCAATAATAATAATAATAATAATAATAATAATGATAATTATAATAATAATAACAATGATAATAATAATAATAATAATAATAACGTTCGACTGCAAACTCTTGAAAACAATATTAATAACGAGCTTAGAAATAAGAAAGAACAACTGGAAGAAATTTATAGAATTAAGGCAGCTGGAATTTTAACAAGACTTAAGATGACGCATCTACAAGGCAGTGAAAAAAATTTAAAATACCTAAAAAGTTTAGAAACGCATAAAGCCGAGAGTAAAATAATAAACCAACTCTGTATAAATGGGAAAACAGTAAATGATCAGAATGAAATTTTGGACGCGCAGATGCAATATTACAAGAAACTCTATGAAAAACGCAACAGCTGTGAACCGACATACAACTTTTTTCAAAATCATGATCTACCGACATTAAACGAACAAGAAAAACAAAAATGTGAAGGCCTTTTAACCGACAAAGAATGTGAATCCGCGATAAAAGACATGAAAAACGGCAAATCTCCCGGTTCAGATGGTTTAACGAATATTTTGGCAAGATCTCAAAGACACCATGCTGAACTCATTCAATCATTCTTTTCAAGTTAATTCAATGTCGGACATCCAAAAGCAAGGTCTTATAACTCTTCTTCCAAAAAGTAACTCTTTCTAATTGGAGACCAATAAGTCTTTTGAACGTCGATTACAAAATAATGAGCAAAGCGATTGCAAATAGAACTAGAGGACCATTGGTCCTGTAGCTCACCTGAGAGATTATCACATTGTAAGCTCATGAGATTTAAATTAATTGAGAATCGACCAATGAAAGTCTATGCATGGACACTATTGACCCCCGGGGCATGGCCAAATTTGACCCAGGGGCATGACTGGCACAATTTATAATGGGGACTACCAAACATTGCTACATATAAAGTATAGAAGCTCTGGGCCTTTTGGTTTCAGAGAAGTTTTTTTAGTTTTTCCCATTGTAAGTCTATGGAGACTATCTACCCCCGGGGCGTGGCCAAATTTGACCCCAGGGGCATGGCTGGCATAATTTATGTAGAGGACCATTAGCCATTGCCACATACAAAATATCAAAGCTGTGTGCCCTGTGGTTTCAGAGAAGAAGATTTTTGAATTTTTTTCCCATAGCAAGTCTATTGAGACTATCAACCTCCCGGGCGTGGCCAAATTTGACCACAGGGGCATGAATGGCACAATTTATGTAGAGGACCATTAGCCATTGCTACATACCAAATATCAAAGCTGTGGGCCTAGTGGTTTCAGAAAAGAAGATTTTTTTAGTTTTTCCTATTGTAGTCTATGGAGACTATCGACCCCTGGGGCATGGCCAAATTTGACCCCGGGGACATGATTGGCACAATTTATGTAGAGGACCATTAGCCATTGCCACATACAAAATATCAAAGCTGTGGGCCCTGTGGTTTCAGAGAAGAAGATTTTTGAATTTTTTCCCATAGTAAGTCTATGGAGACTATCAACCCCCCGGGCGTGGCCAAATTTGACCCCAGGGGCATGAATGGCACAATTTATGTAGAGGACCATTAGCCATTGCTACATACCAAATATCAAAGCTGTGGGCCTAGTGGTTTCAGAGAAGAAGATTTTTTTAGTTTTTTTCCTATTGTAGGTCTATGGAGACTATCGACCCCCGGAGCGTGGCCAAATTTGACCCCAGGGGCATGATTGGCACAATTTATGTAGAAGACCATTAGCCATTGCCACGTACAAAATATCAAAGCAGTGGGCCTGGTGGTTTCAGAGAAGAAGATTTTTTTTTTTTTTTCCCATAGTAAGTCTATGGAGACTATCAATCCCCGGGGCATGGCCAAATTTGACCCCAGGGGCATGAATGGCACAATTTATGTAGAGGACCATTAGCCATTGCTACATACCAAATATCAAAGCTGTGGGCCTAGTGGTTTCAGAGAAGAAGATTTTTTTAGTTTTTCCTATTGTAAGTCTATGGAAACTATCCACCCCGGGGCGTGGCCAAATTTGACCCCAGGGGCATGGCTGGCACAATTTATGTAGAGGACCATTAGCCATTGCCACATACCAAATATCAAAGCTGTGGGCCCTGTGGTTTCAGAGAAGAAGATTTTTGAATTTTTTTCCCATAGTAAGTCTATGGAGACTATCGACCCCCCGGGGCGTGGCCAAATTTGACCCCAGGGGCACGAATGGCACAATTTATGTAGAGGACCATTAGCCATTGCTACATACCAAATATCAAAGCTGTGGGCCTAGTGGTTTCAGAGAAGAAGATTTTTTTAGTTTTTCCTATTGTAGTCTATGGAGACTATCGACCCCTGGGGCATGGCCAAATTTGACCCCGGGGACATGATTGGCACAATTTATGTAGAGGACCATTAGCCATTGCCACATACAAAATATCAAAGCTGTGGGCCCTGTGGTTTCAGAGAAGAAGATTTTTGAATTTTTTCCCATAGTAAGTCTATGGAGACTATCAACCCCCCGGGCGTGGCCAAATTTGACCCCAGGGGCATGAATGGCACAATTTATGTAGAGGACCATTAGCCATTGCTACATACCAAATATCAAAGCTGTGGGCCTAGTGGTTTCAGAGAAGAAGATTTTTTTAGTTTTTTTCCTATTGTAGGTCTATGGAGACTATCGACCCCCGGAGCGTGGCCAAATTTGACCCCAGGGGCATGATTGGCACAATTTATGTAGAAGACCATTAGCCATTGCCACGTACAAAATATCAAAGCAGTGGGCCTAGTGGTTTCAGAGAAGAAGATTTTTTTTTTTTTTTCCCATAGTAAGTCTATGGAGACTATCAATCCCCGGGGCGTGGCCAAATTTGACCCCAGGGGCATGAATGGCACAATTTATGTAGAGGACCATTAGCCATTGCTACATACCAAATATCAAAGCTGTGGGCCTAGTGGTTTCAGAGAAGAAGATTTTTTTAGTTTTTCCTATTGTAAGTCTATGGAAACTATCCACCCCGGGGCGTGGCCAAATTTGACCCCAGGGGCATGGCTGGCACAATTTATGTAGAGGACCATTAGCCATTGCCACATACCAAATATCAAAGCTGTGGGCCCTGTGGTTTCAGAGAAGAAGATTTTTTTCCCATAGTAAGTCTATGGAGACTATCGACCCCCCGGGGCGTGGCCAAATTTGACCCCAGGGGCACGAATGGCACAATTTATGTAGAGGACCATTAGCCATTGCTACATACCAAATATCAAAGCTGTGGGCCTAGTGGTTTCAGAGAAGAAGATTTTTTTAGTTTTTCCCATTGTAAGTCTATGGAACCTATCTGTTGCCATGGAAACCACAATTTTGATACAATCTGCTCCAAAACCTAATGCCATCAATCCCCCAACCCAATTATGGTTCACATTAAATTTGATCAAGATCGGCCTACTAGCTTCAGAAATATTCTTCTTTGAAATTGTGGACGGACGACGGACGGACGACGGACGGACGACGACGGACGACGGATGCCTGCCTATCCTATAAGCTCACCTGTGAGCCTTCGGCTCAGGTGAGCTAATAAAAAAGGTTCTCAAAATTTTGATAGACAGCAGTCAAACAGGTTTCATCAAAGGTCGATATACTGGCGAAAACATACGTCTCCTTTTTGATATAATCGAATATACGGAAGAACACGACTTACCTGGTATATTACTCTTCACGGATTTCGAGAAAGCTTTTGATAGTAGAAATCACGAATATATTGAACAAAATTTAGATGTATTTAACTTCGGTCCAGATATTAAATCATGGGTAAAATTGTTTTATAACAACGCAACAAGCTGTGTCCTTTACAATGGATATTTAACCTCTTTTTTCCCCATCCAACGAGGAGTAAGACAAGGGTGTCCCCTCTCGCCTTACATATTTATATTGGGTATTGAAATCCTCTCAGTCGCTATTAGACAAAATAAAGATATACGCGGTATCACTATTTATGGCAAAACAGTAAAAACTACTTTGTTCGCCGATGACTGCACTGTTATATTGGATGGCTCTGAACAAAGTTACAATGCAACTATACATTTATTCGAAGAATTTGGTAAACTATCAGGATTAAATTTGAACTTTAATAAGTGTGTCCCATTAAAAATCGGTTCCCTACGAAACGTGCACGATATAGTTTATAGCAAAAAGAAAGAAATCATATGGAACAAAGATACGGCTAAAGCTCTAGGAATACACTTCCATTCGAGAACTGAACAGATAATGGAGCTGAATTTTAAACCAAGAATAGAACAATTTCGCAGAGATATTACATCATGGAAAAAACATAAACTAGCAACGATAGGCAATATTACTGTGTTCAAAACCTTTATTCTATCTAAATTAACATACTTGTTCTCAGTTCTCCCTAATCCATCATCAGAAATTATAAAATCATTAAAACAGCAAAGTTTTGAATTCATATGGAATAATAAAAGGGACAAAATAAAACGAGATACACTCATAAAACCATATGAAGAAGGCGGTTTAAGGATGGTTGACTTGAACTGTTATGTAAATTCGTTAAAAATTACATGGGTTAAACGCCTTATTGATGAACAAAATAAGGGAGCATGGAAAATATGTTACGAAAACGAACTAAGCAAACATGGTGGGTCTCTGGTTTTTGAAAGTAATCTAAACCCTGCAGATTTAAAATATTTACACATTAAAAACTTGTTTCTAAAGGATATCTTATATACGTGGTGCTATCTCAACTATGACAAAAACCCTCAGGAAATTAAAGCGCAGATTCTTTGGAACAATAGTCATGTAAGAAATCAGTCAAAACCCTTTGTTTTTTTAACATGGATTGAAAAAGGCATTAATCATATTAGACACATTTTTGATAATCAAAATAAGCGTTTTAAAACGTTTGCAGAACTACAGACTGAGTTTGCACTACCGCCAAATGAATATTTAAATTATTACAAGTTAATATCATCAATACCGAAAGAATGGCTAAGACAGTTAAAAGCGCAAACACTAGAGATAAAACAAGAACCAGCTCTATTTACAGTCGTCAAAGCAAAAGATCAAAATAACATTTGCAAATACATTACAGACTTTCAAATGAAAAAAAGTAATAGTAATGAAAAAAACTAAAGCACAGCGTAAATGGGAATCGTACTTCCAAGATGTAACTTTTGACTGGAAATCTATATTTCGTAACATATTTGCCATTTGTAAAGAAAACAAACTCCAAAACTTTCAATATAACTTTGTACATCGTAACATTACGACGAACAAGTACCTGTTAAAGTGTAAATATACAGAATCGAGCTTATGCTCCTTTTGTAACATGGCTATTGAAACTATCGATCATTTGTTCTGGGAATGCCATTTTGTACAATACTTTTGGAACAAACTCTTTGATTTCCTATCACAACATCATTTTATTGACATTGGGAATAAATTCAATATATTTTTATATACAGGGGACCGCTTATTGTCTTATATTTATATATTTGCAAAATTCACTGCTGGGAATCACGTGATACGCAATGTTTATGATATGTGCAAATTGTAAACAAGAAGCCGCCATTTTCCACCGGGTCTAGGTAAGTCTATCGAGTTTTCTTTCAAATGCTGAGGGTTAATGATGGATGAATATGCCCATTCCATGCAGATACATCAGATTTATTTAACCATGTGCGAGCTAATCTTTCAAAGTGTTCTGTTTGTGTAAACACTTCATTCCCATCATCAAAATTGTTTGTTGCCATGTACACCAAATATTTATTTTGTGCCTTATTCATTCTTCCAGCAACAATGCGTCCTTTCTTAGAGGTAAAATAACATTTTTTTCAAAGGACAATTACCTCCATTTTACAGAAATATGCTAAGTGCCACATGAAAAAAGATAATCAACATCACTGACATTGCATCCCTATACACATGCAATGTGGATTGATACCCTCCACACTAAAACAATAGTCATCATGTTTCTATTCTTTCGTCGATAAAGATAAATGTATTGATTGCTAATGCACCAGTCCTTTGTAACCATTGCCCCCCTCCCCCTCACACATACCTACGGTGAAGGGTGGGGGATAGCCGGGCTTAAGTGCAGAGCAATTACTTGTCGAGTGTATCCGCAGTGCAGGGGGAATGACGAGGTCTTTTATGCATTAGGATCCTTACTCCAGGGCAATTTTCTATTTCTAAGGTGATGCCAAAGAGCAAAGTTTTGACACCCCCCCAGTTTGCCCCCCGTGTGTGCGGCTTATAGCAGGGCACTGAAAGCAGAAATGCCACAATCACCGCCCTTCCCCGTAGGTGGATGAGCAGTGGTTACAAATGCCTTGTGCACAATTGCAGCTAAAATATGATTCAAAAAAGAAAAAGTAGCCATTCTCGGTTTTGTTCAATATTGAGAACGAATCTTTGAATGCTTTCCTGTCTTTATTATATATCAGCAGTCACACATTAGCGTATAACCCAAACGCGCGTCTGGCGTATGAATACTCTCAACATGCTTTAGATTTTGGACGTATAAAAATAATTGGTCCCTTTATCTCGCTTTAGCAGTCACACATTAGCGCCTGACTGAGACGTGTGCCGGACGTACAAAAATCTCAAAGTGTTGAAGTACGTTTGTGTTACTTCCCAGACGCGCTAAGCATGTGCTACAGGCGCACAGCAAACGTTCAACGCGTTTCTCACAAACGCTTAGGGCACGCTACGGAAGCAATATCTCATAAAATCTGAAAACGCATGTGGCTTACACTAGCGTGCATAACACGTGCGCCAAATGCGTTCATAGCGTATTCAACGCGCCTGTAACGCGCATGGAACTTATTCGAAACGTAAAAGACATTCGCACAAGACACGCCCAGCTTCTGGAAAAATTTTAAGCATGATTAAACACAAACGTGCCTAGAGCGCGCACCGACCTTTAGCGACGTATATCAACGTACACCCAGCGTACACCAAGCGTACACCAAAAACGCACATGTAGCGCGTTTCTAATGTGTCTCCGACGTGCTCCTGACGTAGGTTGAATCATTCAAAGTTTACATTTTTGTCAAACCGCCCGGCGCGCGTTGGCTTATTCTGCTATTTCAAACAGCAGTCACACACTAGCGTATAATCCAAACGCGAGCCGGGCGTGTCGACAAAAATGTAAAATTCAAAAAACGCCAGGAGCACGTTGGAGACACGTTAGAAGCGCGTTAAAAGCGCGTTTTTTAAGCTTGGTGTACGCTTGTTGCACGTCGATATACGTCGCTGTAAGTCGCTGCGCGCTCTAGGCGCGTTTGCCCCCCCCCCCCCCCCCCCCCCCCCCCCCCCCCCAAAAAAATCAAACATGCTAAAAAACTTTATATAAGTTCGGTGTGTCCCGGGTGTGTGTCTTATACAATGTACGTTTCGAATAAGTTCCATGCGCGTAACATGCAAATTAAGCATGACCTGAAACAGACAAGCTACTTTCAAACTAGATGCACTGCGACAGATAAAATGCAGGTTTGTCGTACACGCACGTTTAACATATCGCAAATTTTACACCCATGTACATCACATTAATTTTGAGAAATGTGACATTAATTTTGCATATGCCAGTTTCGATAAGTTTTTGGGTATCAAGTATGCTTTTCTTTTGCTCCGGAGTTAGTAGGTTATTCGGTGCCCAGGGATCTCCATCGTCGGGCAGCTTACTCAATCTGTGAGTCCATGTTTTTGATTCATCAGGATGTTTATCATGATTTATTTGTTTGTTCTTGATGATTCATTGACTAGTTAGAGATTCACCACGAGGACCGAAGAACTTACTAAATGTTATGAAGCACTGCAGAAGCTGAGGGTGAGGTTAGGATCCTGTAAAACCGGTTTAAGCCCGCCAGTAACTTTGTGTTACTGATCGTTCCAAGGCGATACTTCTGTGGTGGTTCTTTTATGTCTTGGTGTTTAAAATTTTTTTGTGCTGTCGGCGCCTTATGCATGTTTTCATATTTTTAATTAAGTTAAGGTAACTGAGTGGCCACCTATTGAGAAAATAGCTGCTCATTCTGCTTACGATATGTTTCATGGTATAAGTGCCTGATTGTTAGTTTGTTTTTTTTCCCACCTCGGTTTTTGGAGTGGGAATCTCTTTCTGATTCGCCTTTTCCTGATCTTTGCCTACTTGTACCTTTTTCCAATTTAATACGTTTTTATCATTGTCGTGTGAAGAATTTGTACGTATTCATCACATCTGTGAAGAACTTTTTTTTAATATATAAAAACGATACCAAGATTCACGTGTGTATTTTTGACATGTGAAGAATTGGTGCGTATTTTCCAAACTTTCTGTCAAGAACTGTTGAATTAAACTGTGCGTATGTTAATTTTCTGGGGCACATGGTGCTCTTGACGGTAGAAAAGTCTATGCTTTTACACGTCAAAAGTGAGTATAAAAAGGTAAGGAGAAGTTTTTGATATGTGTAAAAAGCTAACTGATACTTTTTGCACACTTTTTGCATTAATTTAGAAGCGTGTGAACTTGTCTTTGAGAGACTTTAAAAACTGGTTTAAGGCCCCCAGTATTTTTTTGTATTACTGATTGTTCTTTGGCGATACTTCTGTTGTGGTTCTATTTGTTTCATGTTTTGGAGTCAAATTTTCGTGCTGTTTGAACCTTATGTACGTTTTTCTAGTTTTGGTTAATTTCGGGTTACTGTTTGGCACTTATTGGGAAATAGCTGCTCATTCGGCTTAAAGGGAAACATAATTATTAAATTCCCGCATATGATTTTCATGAAACTTCACATGCTTCAAGATAATTGTATCCTTGGACTTAAATCGAAATATAAGTAGGATGTCACCGGCCTCGTTTCCATGGTATCAGAACTTCTTGAATGTTTCTCGTGCATTTTATAAAAACGCGTTCGTAGCGGACATGTGTTTTAATATTATGTGTTATTTTTGCATAAACAACTTAAACAGACGATCAGTGTTATTTTCCTAAATTTTGATACTATTTGCTTTTAAACTGAGGAGATTACAAGCAAAATAAACTTTCCCGCCATGTTTTCAAACCTGGAAAAAAATATGTATTTTTGCGATATCTCCTAAACTACGCATATGATTTTAAGTAAATTAAACCAATAGATATGAAACGATGTAACCATTCAAAAGTTGAAATAAAAAGTGGGGGTCATCGAATTGCGTTGGAAGATTTAGAGAAAACCCGTTCAATATTCCCGCCTTTTTCATTTTAATGTCAAACGTTGCACTGATGTCGCGTATATTAATGCGACGTCATCAACAGCGAAATAACCGTTTCACATGTAATTAACCTGATACACGAATTAGGGTATATCAATTGTCGCATAACTAATTTAAAATAAAAATGAACAATATGTTTACCCGCTTTAGGACTTAATTATGTAGAAACAAACAAAATAAGATTCTACAGCTTGCAACGTCATTGGAAAATCAAAACAAAACGACGCTAAAAGCTACGCGTAACATGCATACACTAAACGCCGACATTGCGCAAACAGTGTGCTCATAAACAATAGTAATGTTCTATAAGTATAAGTACCTAATTGTCAATTTGTTTTTCCCACCTCGGTTTTTTTTTTTTTTTTGTTTTTGTTTTTGTTTTTTGAGTGGGAATTTCATTATGATTGCGCCTTTTCCTGATCATTACCCACTTGAACCGTTCTAATTTGATCGCTCATGATCGCTACAGCTAATAAAAGTTAGCCTTAAAACTTTTCATGGTTTATACGGTTTAGCTCCAGTAAGCATTTTTGTTTAAATTAGGGTTACAAGCCTTAAAGGAGAACGTTCAACGACAATACCTTTTAAACTCAAGGTCTGATCTAAGAAACATTTTGGTGCAAATTTTGTTCAAATCGGTCAAGGATTAAGTGAGATATTGTGATTTGAAGTTTTGGATCGAAGTGAATATTTAATTAGAAAACTGTTAAACCATAAACAATGAATAAATTCTATATTTCAAATCTTTTATGGAGGTTTATGTCCAAAATTGAAAAATTAACAGAAAAATATTAATAAGGTTTCATTATTATTAATTATGCATATTTAAGTAGAACTTTATGACGGCATAAAGCCTAATGAATATCCAAGATGGCCGCCTCTTTTAACAGAAATTAATGTATATTCAAACCAACACAACTTTCTCAATATCCATCTTATTTTAATAAAACTTGTACCAAATTGTTAAGAGAGGCAACTACTTTCATTTAAGCTGCATTGTGTTTTAACCTTGCCTTTCCCTTTAAGAAGGTACAAGTAGGCAAAGATCAGGAAAAGGCGCAATCAGAAAAAGATTCCCACTCCAAAAACCGAGGTGGGAAAAAACCAAACTAACAATCAGGTACTCATACCATGAAACATATCGTAAGCCGAATGAGCAGCTATTTTCCCAATAGGTGGCCACTCAGTTACCTTAACTTAACTAAAAATATGAAAACATACATACGGCGCCAACAGCACAAAAAAATTTTTATACACCAAGACATAAAACAAAAAGAATCGACTTGGAACGACCAGTAACACAAAGTTACTGGCGGGCTTAAACCGGTTTTACATGGCCATAAGAGTCCATGTTAGAACAAAATGAGAATAAAAGATGCAAAGAGTGTGTGTCTGGGGTCCTTGAAGTGTAATCAAAAGATTCTAAATATCTAAAGCAAATACCAAAGTGAGGGTGAAAAAGGTACAATTTTAAAGTGACTTAACATATGACTCCCACCTGGTTGATGGCTAATTTTCGAAGCACAGTTTTTGCCCCTTGTTCAAAAGTGTGATCGAATAGCATATCTATGAAATGGAATCCATAAAATTTTGTTAATTCTTATGAGCTTTATAGAAAATTGGTTAATGGCATCATTACGTTTCTAATTTTGTCGGGTATAGTAACTAAAGAAATGAAGAAAGAAAAAGGTATTCAACATGAAACATTTAAAAGACCATTGATGGATATGAGTGGTAAAGAGTCAAACAGTTTGTATGATCTAGTACTTTCTGAACTAGCGAAAACATGGCTTTGTCCGTCATTGTATTGGACCTAATCAATTTTAGAGAGCCAAGAATTCATCTACTTAAATATTAAACTGACAGAAAATAAGAACACAATTTGTTTGTGTGGAAGGAATCAATTTGGTTTGCTGTGTACATGGTATCTAGCAAAGTAATCTGCTCGTAAAATTGCAGAATTTGGTTTTATCCGTTATGAAACAACTACCCACGTTTTTATAATCCCACAGCAGTATGTAATGAATTTCAATGTCATGATTAACATTTAATATTTAAGATATTGATGGAAATAAAGCTTATGTGTGTAGGGTAACAGCGTATTTTATGTGAATTTTTGAAGTGTTTGAAACACTGGCCAGGTGAAATGCCACAAACTATGGCTCAAATTCTTCCAAAAAGGGTTGTCCATGGAATGCACTAGGTGGCATAAAAATCAACAAGCGTATCTTGAAGTTATTTGGAAAGAAAACAAAACTGATGACGTCATTTGTTTACATTTTGGTGTATATGGAAACATTTGCGGTCACATGATTCCCAGCAGTGAAAATTCTACATTTATCAGTGTAAGTTCAGAAACATGATACCCACTTTAAACACTTTTAGTACTAAACTTAAGAACAGAAAAAATCTTGAACACAAAATAGCCCTTGAAAATGATCGCACAGAATACTTCCACGAAATTTGGGACAGGTTGCAGGACCTTTAACGAAGCATGAAGACACAAAAATGGATGCATTGCTTATGTAAAAATGTTGTTGTTAAAAAAAAAAAAAAAAAAAAAAAAAAAAAAAATAGCTAATAAACAGTGGGTCATTGTAATAAATCCTGGCTATGAACTCAACTCCGAAACTGCTTCAAGAATCATATTTTTTTGCATGTGAAGTAGGAAAACTGTTATAAATATATTACATGGTTAAAAACATTGTGCAGGAAATAGCCAAATGGATAGGAAATAAATCTTTTTGGCAATGTTTGAAAACATGTTGAAATTTCTGTTTGCCCCTGCACAAAAGCAGTTTACATGTATTTGATATAAAATTTATTTGTCTCTTATACAAACTACTAGGTGAGCTAATAAATAAATAAATATTATAAAGCCATCTACTTATATGAAGATTTAAACTTCTGTATATGAAATACCATATAAAATCATTAATATATATGAAAATATGTAGCTGGCTGTCAATAGCGAACTTTCGGCTCAGGTGAGCTAAAAAGTATACTGCTGTATTAACCCCCCCAGGATATACTGTATACAAAACTGTGTTGAAGCATTGAAGGTTTTCTTAACTTGATCAAGTTAAATTGATATTATGTTACTGTACGGTGCCGGTGCAGTCCGGTAACATTGCGCACCTAAGGTATTTCATGCCAGGTCTGACGTCAAATATAAACACTGACGAACATCACTTACCATTAGACATTTTATTGATTCAATTATTAAAATATCATGACATGAAATGTTAGCAAATTCTAGCAGCTTTAGAAATATTGTGGCTTAAGCATATGCACCCCCGTGAAAATATGGAGGCAATTTGTCCCCTAACATTGCGCACTGCTAAATCAAATGTATATTTTATAGCAACCTGCAATATATCCACAGCAGTTGTATTTCTGGCAATACATATGACACCCATGTGACAAATTACAAATAAGAAAGTTCAAAGAAATTCATGCTGTGTATGGTGACACAAAAATGTCACCACACAGTATTTCAAAATTAAACAAAATCACTAAATTATTCAATCAGATAGGGAGGAAAATCATTTTTGTCTTTAAATTAATCTTGTACACTCTTGTTGGTGTAATATTTGAGAAAATTGCACTGGTAGTCAAATATTGTTTGAAATCTGGTTGACATGCCATATGTGCAATGTTGCGGGACGCGCAATGTTAGGGGACTCGACTGTACTACCGCATAAGAAAACCAACAACATACAAAAGTAAAAACAAAGGTGCCTTTGTTGTCCCTACATAGATTGTACAATCCCTCTTCTTAAATCAGAAATGTCAAGCTTCTAGCCTGCTTCTAAGATTGTCCTGCTCCTTTTGCGTCAGACCTGTTAGGAAACCATATTGTTTGTTTTCTCATAACGTGGCTCATACACATGTTTCCCAGACCTCACCTTAATGTGTTCAAAATCTGTTACACCAATGTTTGGTAAATGTGATGCATCAATGTGTAGAAGTCTCCTTCCATTTATCATATTTTCTGTGATACATTCCTGAATAGAAAAAAATGAATCAGATAGACATACGAATAAAAGTTCAGATCAGTCTTCGCAAAATCTGTTGTTGTTTTTTTTCAGCTGCAGGACAGCTGTCTAGGAGACTGTAATTTTTTGCTGCTGGACAAAACCAGCAAAACAATCGGCACGACCGTCGTGCGGATAGCCAGTGTCCTGCTATTAATCACCAGTAAGCATGCCCACAGTGAAGTTGTGTTTGATTGTTTGTCTTAATTTGTCTTAAATCACACAAGATTTTACTCTCAGATGTGAAATCCTAGGGGCAGTGCAAGCAATGTTGAGCCCTTCCCGTAGGAGTCTGGGCACATAGATTTTTTTTTTTTTTTTTTTTTTTTTTGAATTATCCTCACACAACCTATTTTCGACCACTGCCTATTTTCGACCACCTAAGACTTTGCCTTAGAAAAATCTTGATACACTGAATTTTGCAGCTGTTGGGTATCATTGTTTTCAGCAAGGATAGCCCTGTTAGGAAGTGTTATTCTTTTAACTGTTTAAGCTCAGTGGTAACTATTAAATGACATTATGTTGGAAGACCCTGTTTTCTTGGGCTTTTTCTTATCACCAAAATTTATGCCTGTTTCCATGGCAACGATTTCTAAATTGTTGAGCAAATTTATATAATTTAAAAATATTTTTTATCCACAGTGATTTCAGTTACTATTGCAACACAGTAAAATTTCAAAGCTTTCTAAATGAAATAATTTTAGAACAAATAGTTGCTATACCATCCTTATGACAGTTTTCTTTGTTTCCATCAATTTTTAAAATTATCAAACTTTCAAAAATGTTAAATAAAGCACCACATAGCCATGTACAACAGTTATCATCTACATGATAGCGAAGCATAGTTTCTTTTGAGTTGAAATGAACTTTCTTTGTCTCTGATGGAAGCGTAAAACATTTTCTATACTAATATTCCCAACCCTACCCCCATTAATTCAACAGCCCATTCAGTGACATGTACCTTGTATGAATTGCTCTTGTGTGTCGGACTCCTTGCTTATTTTCAAAACCATTTTGCTTGTTTATTGCTTTTGTAAGGTTGTGCCCAAACAGCAGAAATGCATTCAGTTCTTACTGTATGTGCCATATACATTTTACCACTGGCGGTCGAAAATAGGTTAGTAAATTCTGGAAAGGCCTAGCTCTGGCCACCTCTATATTATCAGGGCATCCCAGACACAAAGGAGGAAATTTGAATATTTATTGTTCTCGGTTTATTACACATGGGCTGATAGATGATATAAAACAATCATATCAGGAATTAGGCATGAGACCAAATAGAGCAAGGCAAAATACCTCTTGGGTGGTCGAAAACTGGTCGTACCGGGATAATTGGAAATGCTGGAAAGAAAAATGAAAATCCACTAACTCTGTAATCTGGAAATCCCAGCTCTTCTATCCAGTCAGCCACCTGGTTAACGGACCAGTACAATGCTGGTGGCACTCGTTCATCTTTCAGATCTTCAACGGCACTAGCCATCTGCGCCATTTTTGTAAACGTCTCCAAGGATATTGATTACACCCCTTTGCACGCACCTGCTCCCCGAGTAATTTCCCTTGTATAGATGTATTCGATTAGACGCTTGATGAGCGGTGTGTGTAATGACCGGATCGGACCGGATCGGACCGGATCGGGCCTAATTACCGGATCGGACCTATTTTCTATATATTTTCTTCATTTCTTCTCACTTTTTCTTCCCTTTTTCTTTATTTTTTTTTCTTTTAGATTCTTCTTTCATCAATTAAAGAACCAATTAGCAATAGTTGATCGCTAATTTACCTCTGAATTCAACACACAAGCTCATCAACATTGATTATAGCACTTTTACTATGTTAATTATAAAGTGAGTGAAATGCTTCAGAGTGACATCTCCTTGATCTTTTTCTGCAAATAAGTTTGATTACTTGTACTTTGAACATCGTTCACACTGAAATTAAAAGAGATGAAAATCGTTCAACATGACAAGCATCACTCAGATTAGCGATTTAGTATATATATCTCTCATTATTCCACCTTCTCTACAATTGCTCTAAGATTCTACAAAGTATCAGAATGAGTACGTTTGCATTATATGGAGACAGCTACATCAGGCATCTGGGAAGGTTTTGTGGGTATAATCTCAAGGTAATTAGATTTTTTTTTCATATCACCTGAATATGTTTTGTTTGCGTCGACCGATATCTCTTGCATTGATCGTAATTCATACTGGTGAGAAAACGATTTAAAACATACACCATTTACGCGTACTATTTAAACTCATTTTTTAATTCTTTCCTTGGAACTGTTTATATTCAAATAGTTTTAAAAGCGAACATTCTAATTTGTCGTTTTGTAATTAAAAAAATATTGTCTTTTAACCAAATTCTTTTTAAAAAATTGACGGGTAATGTTTCGGTTTTTGAATGCGTGTATAATAATAATAATAATAATAATAATAATAATAATAATACTAATAATAATAATGGAAAGTGTAGGAAGTTACGATAATGCGAAACTGACTCGAACCGTCTTTATTTTTCACATAAAATTGTTTGATAATTGAATTTGCTACCTGTGATCACCTGTTTGATAATCCAATTATTAAACAGACCAAGGTGTGATAATCGATTAGCGCACGTGTGAACCAATTATCAAAATGACACCTTTGTTAATTGCATATAAAAGGAGTGTTAAAGAAAGAAAGAAAGAAAGAAAGAAAGAAAGAAAGAAAGAATCATAAACAAATACCGTTTTACATCATATACATTTTAATTAAATGTTTCTCTGCCCATTTCAGGTTCCCGGTGACGTTGGGTTCTTCACATCTGGTGGCATGACTGCGACCGATTACGATGATATAGAATTGCAGAAGCTAACTGACTTTAATCCAGATGTGTGTTTTGTTTGTCTAGGTGGAAATGACATAAGACCAGATTCTGACCCATCTGACTTAGTGAAAAAGATTCTAATAGTTACTGATAAAATGAAGGAGAGCGGTGTGAAGAAAATTTACGTATCTGAAATATCTACTCGTGGTAACTTTAAGAGAGTACCTGGTCTTGATAAAAAGACTTTTGACATTAAACGAGAAGCCATGAACAGGAAGTTGAAAAGAATCTTCAAGGACCGGTTCGTTACATTCAAGACCATACAGTATCCAAATGATTATAACGACGATCTAGTGCACTTTGGTTCTGGTGGCGAGAAGAAGGGATTAAAGAAATATTTCTTTTGCATCCGTGGACTTTTCATGTCGTACAAGACTGTGTAAATGTTGTTATATGTTAAGGCCATTGTTTTTTATTATTGAGTTGCAAGTGGTCGTGGTTTAATAAGTGGTCATGGTTCATAAGCAATAATCATAAGCAATATATGTATGTGATGCAGACTGTGGAAATTTCCAATGTCAACATTTTAATCATTAGATTTCAGTTTCTGTTTCGCCGTAACTCAATTAGTAAAAAGAATGGCCTTTTTATCTATATATTTGTTTGTTGGTTATATTTGTTTGTTTCATAGATGATGCAAAGTGAAAAAGATATTATATTAATGCCGACTTCATTCTTTTGATTTCCAATCTTCAAACATAAGAGAACAATGCGTCATGTCTTTTAAGTACGGCTAATTTATTCCAGCAATTAAAGTATAAAAATAAGATTTAAAGAAGCACCAATTTGATTAGCAAGTTTTACATAAGAATTAATGTTCCTAGTGACAAACAAAATAATTGTCGCCGACTTTGATAATTCAGGCAGGAAAATTATTTGAGTAAATTTTTAATATAAAAGCAAGCCTTTTTTTTCTGGAAAATTACTTCGCATTGCAATCATGGCTGAATACCCATGCGTTGAGTGCTGTCAGGAAGCTGACAATAATGTTTTAGAATGTTCAAATTGCAAAAACTGGGTGCATAGGGACTGTGTGCAAATGTCTGCCTCTGCATTTAGGGTGTGGTCAGTGAACGGTAGAACTTTTTTGTGTAGGAAGTGTTGTTTTCGTGGGGATAACTATGACGCTCAATCAGGCCTAGACAGGTTAGTGTCCATTATGTACTTTGCTTTTATTTATTTATTTATTTATTTATTTATTTATTTATTTATTTATTTATTTATTTATTTAATTATTTATTTATTTATTTATTTATTCTTATGTTGCATTTATTTATTCTTATGTTGCATTTATTTATTTGACCGACCACCTGATTACTGGTTATTTACTAAGAAGATCCGAGTCCGACATGACGATATTGCTGTTGTCTAAATCATTATTTATTTATTTATTTATTTATTTATTTATTTATTTATTTATTTATTTATTTATTTATTTATTTATTTATTTATTTATTTGACTGACCATATGATTACTGGTTATTTACTAAGAAGATCCGTGTCCAGCATGACATGTCAAATTCATTATTTATTTATTTATTTATTTATTTATTTATTTATTTATTTATTTATTCTTATGTTGCATTTATTTATTTATTTCACCGACCACCTGATTACTGGTTATTTACTAAGACGATCCGAGTCCGTCATGACGATATTGCTGTTGTCAAAATCATTATTTATTTATTCATTTATTTATTTATTTATTTATTTATTTATTTATTTATTTATTTATTTATTTATTTGACTGACCACATGATTACTGGTTATTTACTAAGAAGATCCGAGTCCGACATGACGATATACACGCTGCCTACCCACCGTGATATAGCTTGTGTCAAAATCATTATTTATTTATTTATTTATTTATTTATTTATTTATTTATTTATTTATTTATTTATTTATTTATTTATTTGTTTGACCGACCACCTAATTACTGGTTTAAAATGAATTTTCGATTTTAAAAATGCTTATTCACTTAGAAGATCCGAGTCCGACATGACCATATAGTTTGACGCTTTAGGCATATACGAATATTAGGTATATATCTTGACGATAACATTAAACGATTTTAAATGTACTGGTTGTCATTTGATGTCATTTGAGTTATTGAATGCAGACTGTTTATTACCTGGCACGTGGCTATAATCTGTATCCTAAGTGACACAATTGGTTAGTTGTACCTACATAATTGAACCGCCTCATGGGAAAACAAACATTCTGCACATGCGAAAACAAAGACATAGATCAGCTTCGCGGTAACCGCAAGATGATCAGCGCCTTTGTTTTCCGCTACTTGTATCCAACTAAAAATGAAACTAATAGAAACAGACTGTAAGCAACTCGTTCTAGGAACCGACGACGAGAAGGCTCTGGTGAAAGCGATTCAGACCGCTTTCCCAGAGTCGACTCACGTGCTCTGTTCTCGGCATCTGAAACAAAACGTGATACATAAATTACAAGACGACGCCGTGTCGAAATCAGATCGAAATGTCATCATTGACAAAATATTTGGGGATGATGGCATCGTCAATGCAGATGATACCATCTGCTTTGATCATAAGTGCGACGTTCTGCGCCGAGAAATCAGAGAAGTTCCTTACATACTTCGACAGTCGCCTGAAAACTCAATTAAAAACTAAGTTAAATGACCCGGCTAGGCAAGATAAGATTGACACCGATTGGACCAACAACAATTCCGAGTCAATGAATCACGTGTTAAAGCAAGCAACCGATTGGAAAAAGAAAAGTCTTACCGAAATCGTTGAAACCATTCAGAATGTTGTTGAAGGTCAGTTTAAGGAATTAAGGGCAGCACTTATAGGGACCGGTGAGTTAAGGCTGGCTGACACCCATAAGCAATTCAGCATGTCTAAAACAGAATGGGTGACAAAGGATGCTCGGCAGAGAAACCCGTGCATACATTAGGTTTCGGTCTTACATACCGAAGCATAAGAAGCTGGTTACGTCCACAGATGGACAGTCTACAATTGTGGCTCCAAGAACCCTTGGGAAAAAGCCGCACCAAACTACCAGGAGGCCGAAAACGGTTACTGTTCGATGCAAACCAAAGTCAGACTCCAACTAGGCAATATATATAATGATCTCTGTCTAAAGTCAATTAGGCCCATGGCAATTCAAGATGAAATAAAAATAATCATAATGAAAACAGTGAAATGGCGCGCCGCCGTTCCTCGATGTTGAGGGCCCGCAAGGGTAGGAGCGGTCATTTCATGTTTTTTATTTTTATTATTTTTATTTCATCTTGAAAAAAAAAAACAACCTTTGTCATTTAAGTATAGAAATAGGTAAAGAAATGGCGCGCCGCCGTTCCTCGATGTTGAGGAGCCCGGCTGGGTAGGAGCGGTCATTTTTTTTTTTCTATTTCTATCTTAAATGGACAATTTTGCTAAGGTCTGTAATTGTCTTTTGACATGTATTATAATATAGACAACGAAACATACATGTATTCTCTTCAACTCATTACATGTACAAGTGTCAAGTTACTTATTCTTCTTTGTTGTTTTATTATGACATTTGCGCCTGCGTATGAGAAAGACAACAATCTAGGTTTCCGACCTGGTATGACACAAACCGGCCTGTACAGCCAAAGAAAATAGATTCTAGAATCTTGAAATTTTGGATATAATTTGAGAAGAAATTATACTATTCGTGTAGCGAAAACAAAGGCGCTGATCAGCTGTGCAGCTGTGCACAGCTGATCTGCGGCTTTATATTCCCATATGCAAATTGTTGGTTTTCTCATGCGAATGCTCATTTTATATGCCATTGCTGGAATAGGAATAAAACAAAAAAGTCTTTGTGTGTTATTCTTTTTTGTTATTATCCAAAACGCTACTGAAATATAACGACAATGAGCATGATAGTCATCTCCAGTATGAATAAAAAGTCAAACATGTACATATTGCATTTCTACAACGGTCTAAAAAATATCTTGCTTCAACATGACCAAACAATGAATAAAACTCAATAATCTACTAGAAAAACAAAACGTACACAACAAAATACACCATAACCTGCAAGAACCTGGGTCCGATCCGGTAATTAGGCCCGATCCGGTCCGATCCGGTCCGATCCGGTCATTACACTCACCCCTTGATGAGATTATGGTCGTTTCGATACTCTATGCTTCCTACGATGTATTGGTTACCTAAGCTTCACAAAATACCGTACAAAGCTAGATTTATTGCAAATTCTAACTCTTGTACTACCACTGAACATTCTAAATTATTAACTCCCTGTCTTACTGCTATCAAATCTCATGTTATAAGATACTGTGAGACAGTGTATGAAACTTCAAATAAAAATTGGTTTTGGTCAATAAAAATTCTGGTGAGGTGCTCAGTAAATTGAAGTGTAGAGGGTTCCGTGCGACAAGCTTGTCCACATATGATTTTTCTACTCTGTATACAACATTACCACAATCTAATAAAAGAAAAACTTCTGGATTTGATAGAGTGGACATTAAGAGAGATAGAGAGCATTAAAAAACTTTATTTGGCATGTAATGACAGAAAGGTTTTTTCACTTCCTCTGACCAAAGTCGGTATACACTTTGGTCGTGTCAGAATCAATGTGTGCGACGCCTTGTCCTATCTCCTTGATAATATTTATATTAGATTTGGGACCAAGTTATACAGACAAATTGTTGGAATTCCGATGGGTACAAATTGCGCACCTCTCGTAGCTGATTTATTTTAATATTGCTACGAAAGAGATTTCATGGATTCTCTTAACCATGATAATCAAGCTGATGTTATCGAGGCTTTCAATTCCACATCTAGGTACCTCGATGACCTTTTGAACATTGACAACCCTTATTTTGAAGGTATGGTCAATCAAATTTATCCACCTGAACTACAGTTGAACAAAGCCAATATCTCGGATACCGAAGCCCCCTTTGTAGACCTACATCTTTCTGTTGCAAATGGAGTTGTTTTTTTTTTTTTTTTTTTTTTCTAAAATTTATGATAAGCGCGATGACTTTGATTTTGATATAGTTAATTTTCCTTTTTTGGATGGTGACGTTCCTCGTCGTGCTTCTTATGGTGTATATATTTCGCAACTTTTAGGTTTGCTAGAGTCTGCAATCATGTTACAGACTTCAACGCTCGAAATAAATGTTTAACGGCCAAATTTCTCCAACAGGGCTATCGGTATCATAAACTTCGAAAAACCTTTTCTAAATTTTATCGTAGACACTATGAATTGATTTCCAAATATAATGTTGGATTAAAGACGCTTTTAAGTGAGGGCCTTTCGGAACCTGAATTTTATGGTGACTTGGTTTACAAATTTAAGAAACTTATATGAATTAATGATTTTTCTTTTCAGTTCAGAAAAATCATAATACGTTACAGACGTATAGGTTATAACTTAAATGTTATGCGACACTCTGCATGCTTAGTTTTTAACCCAATCATGGTTGATAACAATGCTGCCTTCTTTAATTGCACGCCGGTGGGTCGGGCGTCAGACCGACTTAAAGCTATTCATTTTAGTTGGCTGGAGCTTCTTGTCTGTTGCTTGGCCCACCGGGGTCCAACTGGTGTTTTTCTTTTGCTCCGGAGTTAGTAGGTTATTCGGAATTAATGGAATGTTTCGACTCAACTTATTGTAAGAAGATTTTAATGTAAACAGGCTTTTTAACATGGCTTACGAAACATGTTTTTGAATTAGAAAATAAAAATATCAGTAGGCGGCCCCCGTGACCGAGTGGTTAAGAACGCTGATATTTCATTACCGCACTTAACCATTCGATCATCTCACCGCTGTGACTGGTGTGAGTTCGAGCCCCGGTCTGGCCACATGTGAGACAAGCCAAGTTCTGCTTACGGGTGTATCAGGTGGTTTTCTCGGGGTCCTCCCGTTTTTCGTCCCACCTACTGATTGGCCTGTCTCATATGAGCTCAAATCATCTTGAAAGGGACGTTAAACTGAATAAAAAAATCAGTATTAATGATTGTTTAGTTAAAATCACCAGACCAAAAGTCCCTATATGTCTATATGTCTATAAAAATTATGGGCCGTAATGGTTATGGGCCGAAATGGTTATGGGCCGAAATGGTATGGGCCGAAATGACCTCTTGGGACGTTAAAATATGACGGCATCTGCACTGCAACAATGCCATACTGTATTTTATAAAACATCGACAGTCGCGAGTCATAAGGACAATATTCAATGGAGCGCCCAGATTGCTCAGCATATCGCAGTAATACTCTCGTACGAGGAATATTGATTTGAAACCACCAACCCTTTGAACCGTTTCAATTGCTTCTATGTTATTGTTAGTGTGAGGGTTCCAGACGGTGGAGGCTTATTCAAGTTTTGGCCTGACAAAAGTTTTGTAGGCTAATTCTTAAACTGATTTTTTTTTTATAAAATAAATGTTTAACAGCCTAACTTCTTCAGCAAGGCTATCGGTATCATAAACTTCGAAAAACATTTTCTAAATTTTATCGCAGACACTATGAACAGATTTCCAAATTTAATGTTGGGCTAAAGACCCTTTTACGCGAGGGCCTTTCACAACTAGAGTTTTATGGTGACTTGGTTTACAAATTGAAGAAACTTATAGGAAGAAACTTATAGGAAGGAAAGATTTTTCTTTCCAATTCAGAAAAAAATCATAACGCGTTACAGACGTATAGGATATAACTTAAATGTTATGTGACAGTCTGCATGCTTAGTTTTTAAACCCAATTACGGTTGATAGCTATGCTGCCTTCTTTAATTGCACGCCGGTGGGTCGGGCGTCAGACTCTATGATGGCCCCGACATAAAGCTATTTATTTTAGTTGGTAGGGGCCGGAGCTTCTTGTCTCGGGGTTCAACTGGTGTTTTTCTTTTGCTCCGAAGTTAGTAAGCTATTAGGCGCCCAGGGATCTCCATCGTCGGGCAGCTTACTCAATCTGTGAGTCCTCGTTTTTGATTCATCATAGAATTTATCGTGATTTATTTGTTTGTCCATGATGATTCGTTGACTAGTTAGAGATTCACCACGAGAACCGAACAACTAACTAAATGTTGTGAACCACTACGGAAGCTGAGGGTGAGGTTAGGTACCTGTAAAACCGGTTTAAGCCCGCCAGTAATTTTATATTACTGATCGTTCCAAGTACCTTTCTAACATTTCGTTTTACAAAGCCCATGTCATGTACAACCCGCGACATCATAATGGTTTCACGTTTTGGCAAGGTCACAAGTTGCTCAGCGCGGATGTATTGTACCACATTGATAAAAGCTTTATTTACATGTATTGTGGTGATGTAGTTATTACCAGTGATGGATAAGATGTTCCAGTCTATATTTGATAGATTTTCATTCCTTGGTCAGTAATCTTGAATCTATATTTTAGTTCACATATACACGAATCAATGTTATGGGACCCGATATGGATTCACGGCATTGTCATATTTCTGTCTCATAAAAATGGGTCTGACATTGCTATGTTTTTGCTACAGGATATCTTGTTTCAAACAATTATTCTGTTTTGTAAGTGATGCCTTTCAATAAAGCTCATACCTAATTAGTCTGCTGATAAACCAATTAAAGATCACATCCAGTAGCGATATAATTGGCGATTATAATCTAATCAATAGGGCATACATTGTAATTTGTTGATTGTTTGGCCCACTTATAATACTCGTGTCATAAATTGACTTCTTTATTACCTTTAATTTTATTTTCTGATAGCTACAATGATTTGGTAAAATAAAGATAAACGTTAAATTATTGGAAAAGGTCCCTCAGGACCTTTTCCACAGTGTTTACTTTGAATATGAAGAAAATTGTACCCATGATCGACTGCTCTCTCTCAATTACGCGTTTTGTCACATAAAGCGCTAAATAAAAACTAGTGAACCCGTCTATGTTGACTAGACAGTTCACCGCCAACAATTTAATTTATCCATTGTTGACACTCCCTGTCAAAAAGCGTTAAATATCTAGCAAGCAGTTTCGATCGTGGCGACTTCTTATCATAGCGCATCTAAGTTAAGATCGTAGATACCCTGATGAGGGGTACATAAACTATAGGAACTCTAGATGGCTGACTTTTAGTTCATCACATCGGACCCATGGGTCTCTCTCCGGTAGTGTGGCTGCAAATCAAAATTCAGAACTCTGTCACAAATTGACTGCACTGCAAAATGGTTTTCTACACTGTGACATATCGACATATTTGATTGTAATCGTGTTCTCTTTAGAATTAGCTTTGATTCTGTAACATCAAGCATTCATAACATGAAACGATATTTATACGAAACTGAAACGTATGGGAATCGAAATTAATGACAAACCAGAGAATCAACAACACTGAAATCTGGAGCAAAAGGATGCTCTTATATCAAACTGCTGCTGACCTTTTCATTGGTTTCTTTTTAAAGAAGCCAACTTGTACAACCTAATTGTTATACCATTTTTATCCTAGGTAAGTGCCAAAATATAATGTGTTTTTTTATCAAGGAGTTTCTATACCTTGAAACTCCTTGGTTTTATTACCTTGTAAATAGAAACTTTTCGGCATATTTTGGCCTGGGTGCATTTCTATTTTATCATACCATGAGGCTAATTCTTTAAATGAGGTAATTTTCCACAGTATGCGTTTATTTTTTTGTAATTATCCATGCAATACCTTAAAAAAATTATAGGAGTGAATTTTATTTTTGTTGATGTTATCGATGTGTAAACTCAGGCGAATCACTCACAAACTGAATAAAGCCCGAATAATAATTCAAATAATTCCAACTTTGTCTCATTACACTGCATTTGTCGGCTTTGATTCAAATTTTCATAGACACCGGCAGGAAAATAGATTACAGAGGATCTTCATGAAAAGGTACAAGTAGGCAAAGATCAGGAAAAGGCGCAATCAGAAAAAGATTCCCACTCCAAAAACCGAGGTGGGAAAAAACCAAACTAACAATCAGGTACTTATACCATGAAACATATCGTAAGCCGAATGAGCAGCTATTTTCCCAATAGGTGGCCACTCAGTTACCTTAACTTAACTAAAAATATGAAAACATACATAAGGCGCCAACAGCACAAAAAATTTTAAACACCAAGACATAAAACAAAAAGAACCACTACAGAAGTATCGACTTGGAACGATCAGTAACACAAAGTTACTGGCGGGCTTAAACCGGTTTTACAGGTACCTAACCTCACCCTCAGCTTCTGCAGTGGTTCACAACATTTAGTTAGTTCTTCGGTCCTCGTGGTGAATCTCTAACTAGTCAATGAATCATCAAGAACAAACAAATAAATCATGATAAACATCCTGATGAATCAAAAACCAGGACTCACAGATTGAGTAAGCTGCCCGACGATGGAGATCCCTGGGCGCCGAATAACCTACTAACTCCGGAGCAAAAGAAAAACACCAGTTGGACCCCGGTGGGCCAAGCAACAGACAAGAAGCTCCGGCCCCAACCAACTAAAATGAATAGATTTAAGTCGGGGCCATCATAGAGTCTGACGCCCGACCCACCGGCGTGCAATTAAAGAAGGCAGCATAGTTATCAACCATGATTGGGTTAAAAACTAAGCATGCAGACTGTCGCATAACATTCAAGTTATAACCTATACGTCTGTAACGTGATATGATTTTTCCGAACTGAAGAGAAAAATCATTTATACCTTTAAGTTTCTTTAATTTGTAAACCAAGTCACCATAAAATTCAGGTTCCGAAAGGCCCTCACTTAAAAGTGTCTTTAACCCAACATTATATTTGGAAATCAATTCATAGTGTCTACGATAAAATTTAGAAAAGGTTTTTCGAAGTTTATGATACCGATAGCCCTGTTGGAGAAGTTTTGCCGTTAAACATTTATTTCGAGCGTTGAAGTCTGTAACATGATTGCAGACTCTAGCAAACCTAATAAGTTGCGAAATGTATACACCATAAGAAGCACGACGAGGAACGTCACCATCCAAAAAAGGAAAATTTACTATATCAAAATCAAAGTCATCGCGCTTATCATAAATTTTAGAAGAAACAAACCCATTTGCAACAGAAAGATGTAGATCTAAAAAGGGGGCTTCGGTATCTGAGATATTAGCTTTGTTCAACTGAAGTTCAGGTGGATAAATTTGATTGACCATACCTTCAAAATAAGGGTTGTCAATGTTCAAAAGGTCATCGAGGTACCTAGATGTGGAATTAAAAGCCTCGATAACATCAGCTTGATTATCATGGTTAAGAGAATCCATGAAATCTCTTTCGTAGCAGTATAAAAATAAATCAGCTACGAGAGGTGCGCAATTTGTACCCATCGGAATTCCAACAATTTGTCTGTATAACTTGGTCCCAAATCTAATATAAATATTATCAAGGAGATAGGATAAGGCGTCGCTCACATTCTGACATGACCAAAGGGTATACCGACTTTGGTCAGAGGAAGTGAAAAAGCCTTTCTGTCATTACATGCCAAATAAAGTGAACCATAGTTTTTTAATGCCCTTTTGAAGGTCCACTCTATCAAATCCAGAAGTTTTTCTTTAATTAGATTATGTGGTAATGTTGTATACAGAGTAGAAAAATCATATGTGGACAAGCTTGTCGCACGGAACCCTCTACACTTCAATTTACTGAGCACCTCACCAGAATTTTTTATTGACCAAAACCAATTTTTATTTGAAGTTTCATACACTGTCTCACAGTATCTTATAACATGAGATTTGATAGCAGTAAGACAAGAAGTTAATAATTTAGAAAGTTCAGTGGTAGTACAAGAGCTAGAGTTTGCAATAAATCTAGCTTTGTATGGTCTTTTGTGAAGCTTAGGTAACCAATACATCGTAGGAAGTTTGTCTTGGCCTTCATTGACACAAACAGAAAACTTAACAGGTAAATCGTTTAAGTGGGCATGTACTACAGACACCTCATCAGTATCTGTCTCCAGATAAGCCCTGGTACCATCAAGCTCCTGTTTTAAGGTGTTAACGTAGTGAAGTCTACAAACGACAACAACATTGTTTGCGGCTTTATCTGCCGGAACCAAGACATACTTTCTATGAAATTCTTGGATACCCTGCTTCAAATGCCTAAATGACGATTTGGGTTTAGGAGGTAAAAGATTAGTATTTTGTGAATAAAACTTAATACGTTTATCCACGATAGTGAAGATACTTCTTTTCCATTCTTTAAGAGCATTATCCTCAACACCCTCTCGTTTACACCATCGATTACCGAAATCATTTAATGCAGATGCAATCTCCTCTCTACATTTGTCGAAAATAATGTAGGAAGGGAATCTATATTTCGGACCTTTAGAAACAATTTTGCGAATTCTAGAATCCGAAATTATTTTTAAATTTCCAGTAACTATATGTCCAGCTGGTTGATAAACATATTTTGAATCTTTACAATCTCAAGACTTAGGAGTATTAGCATGGATATCAAGATCAGAAACAAGTTTATTGAAATTAAAAATAGTATTTCTGATTGGTTTGTTATATTTGTAACAAATAATAGGAGGTTCTGAATTTTGGAAGTAGGTAGGTATAGACTGTATCACTGATTTATCCTGGAATATGCTTGGTAAATCAATAAAGTCAATTCCTTTATTGATGAAAGGAATTTTAATAAAACTTCTAATGTGATTAGATTCGGAATCGATAATTTGACGAAGAGCATGCTGAGTATAACATCTTGTTAACAGTGCAGCGTCATACATTTGATGATTTCTATCGTAAAATCTATTAGCCTCTGTGTCCAGGGAACGTAATGCAGCAATAGGTAGAGAACTAAGA
The DNA here is from genome assembly GCA_964017185.1 of Rugalucina vietnamica. Taxonomy (NCBI): domain Eukaryota; kingdom Metazoa; phylum Mollusca; class Bivalvia; order Lucinida; family Lucinidae; genus Rugalucina; species Rugalucina vietnamica. The sequence continues at coordinate 9,097,617 of OZ024873.1, forward strand.
TAAGACAGCATTGGATGTCGACCGTGAATCCTTAGTTTAACAGCTAAATCATTAAGGGAAATGTTCAATTTCAATGCAGCGCACCGTTTACGTTTGTCATTACCCCTTTTCCGTATACCATGAGATCTAGATTTACGTTTACGAGACTCTGAAAGTGTAAGTACATCAAGCAGCCATCTTGAAAATTTCTAAAACACACAACTCACTCCTTGCAATTTATAGCAGCCATAACTGGTTTGCTATAGGCAGGCTGTAAAAGCGGGAGCTTTAAAACATCTTCCCTTCATTCAAAATTGATCTTTTGGGAGAAACTATCCCCGTCTGGACTGACAGAAAGACATGCCGATTGTGAACTGGGGGTCGAAGCATAAGAAATTCAAATGTCAAATTTCAACGCACAGCTCAAAGATATATTCATTTCGACGCCTTCAAAACGCGTTCAGCCATTGTTTTTATGACGTTTAAATTTGGTGACGTCAACGTTTCTTCAAAGAAACGTCACGTTTTTACGTAACGTCGCACCATTTTTAAAATGAAAACCGAATTTTCTTACGCATTGCTATTATCGAAGTATAAAGTCTTCTAATCAACCAATCAGAATGTTGGAAATTAGTTAAGTTGGAATTATAAGTCAAGCAAAATAAGATTGAAAATACTTGGGTACGAGTTGACTTGGGTACGAGTTAACTCGGGTACAAGTTGACCAATATTGGTACGAGTTAATAGTTTTAATGGTCCACCCCAAATGTTTAATTTTCCCTTGACTAAATTCTAAATTTAGCCACCCACCCCACACCTGAGGTGATGATCAGAAATTGATCGACTCAGTATCAGAAGATAGATAGAGTTTACTTGGGTACGAGTTGACTCGGGTACGAGTTGACCAGTTACCCCGGATCACGTATTAGTTCTTAATCGAAGCAATCGTAGATTTATATCCGGTTTGCGACACGAGAGGAAAGAACTACAAAAAAAATAGGTTTTGAACCGAGAAGGGCTTCTTTAAATCATGGATGATGAAGCTGAAACATACAAATTGTGGCGCATCCGTAAGACAATAATGCAGGTAAATGATTAGGCTTATGGGCGCTACCTTAGTCCACAATTGGCCAGATAGACTCAACAAACTAGGTTTTTCATTGAGCGTGTCTGAAGGTGCAAAGTTGGTAGAACTTATAAGTGACCACGAATTGGAACAGGTAGTGCACTTCCCCACAAGAGGACAAAACACATTGGATTTGATTATCACTTCACTTCCCGGACAATTTGTTGATATTCATTCCCCGGACAGGCTTAGTGATCATGACATTGTCTCTGGAACTTTGAAAATAGTTATTCCCCCCATCAAGAAACCTAAGAGAAAGGTGTATAAATATCAGAAAGGTGATTATGAATCTATGAAAGGTGATGCCCTTAAATTTGCAAAGGAGAAATATTTCAACGGTTACTCTGGCACACGGTCGGTTCAAGAAAACTTTAATTTGATCACATCTTTTATCCAGGAATCAGTGGATAAACATATCCCATCAAAGACTAGCCGCTCAGTTTCCTCAGTCCCATGGTTAACTCCTGAAATAAGAAGAAAGATTCGTAGAAAAAATGCAACTCACGCTAAAGCGAAGAAAACTGGGAATGCAAAATTTAGAACGAAATTTGAAACTTTGAGAAGAGAAATCAAAGCAGATATCAGAAAACAGCATGAGTTGTATGTAAATAACTTGGTTGGTGATGTTAAGGCTAATCCAAGAGATTTTTATCGGTACATAAATAGTCAGAAAAAAGATGTTCAAGGTATCCCCCCTTTGAAAAAGCGAAATGGAAGTGGTCTTGCTGAATCAGATTTTGAAAAGGCTGGTGAATTCAATGGTCAGTTTACGGATGTGTTCACCAAAACTGAACATAGCCAGGTCCCTCTTCTGAATAGAAAAGCCCCGTTTATGGAAGACATAGTGGTATCCAAAGAAGGTGTCACAAAACTTCTGAAAGGTTTGAACCCGTCGAAAGCTTTAGGTCCTGATGAGCTTCATCCCAGAGTCCTTAAGGAATTGGCATCTGAGCTAGGTCCTGTTTTTGCACATCTTTTTCAACAGTCAATAGACTCGGGTGAAATCCCCAAAGAATGGTCTTTAGCAAACATTTGTCCCCTGTTCAAAAAGGCTGACAGGTCTCTTGCTTGCAACTATCGTCCAGTTTCCTTGACCTGCGTACCCTGCAAACTTCTGGAACATATAGTGTGTTCTAATATCATGTCCCATTTGGATCATCATAAACTTTTGTCAGACAGGCAACATGCATTCAGGAAATCCCACAGTTGTGAAACCCAGTTAGCTACAGTGATTGATGACTGGGCAAAAATCTTAGACAATCAAGGTCAGATTGACACATTTATCTTGGATTTCGAAAAAGCTTTTGACACTCCTCCGCATGAACTCCTTAAAAGCAAATTGTTCAGTTATGGAATTGGTGGGAAGACAATTAAATGGATTGATGCCTTCCTTTGCTATAGACAACAAAGAGTTGTGGTTAATGGCGTTAAATCAGACTGGGCTCCTGTTGTATCTGGTGTCCCACAGGGCACCGTTCTTGGCCCCTTGTTGTTTTCGTTGCATATAAATGATATCACCTCAGATATTGAATCGGAAATCAGACTCTTTGCTGATGATTGTGTTTGTTATCGTGAAATTAAGAATGTGGAGGATACAGTGAAACTTCAGAAGGATATTGATCGATTAGGTAGTTGGGCCAGGAAATGGGGTATGAGATTTCAACCTGTCAAGTGCAACATGATGCAGCTGACAAATAAACATACTAGTAAAATTCAGGCTTCTTACAAGCTTGAGGGTACTGTGTTGGAAAATGTTGAGAGTATCAAATATCTTGGTGTAACAATAACTAAGGATTTAAAATGGAATACTCACATCAGCAATGTGTGTACCAAAGCCAATAGGACCCTTGGTTTTTTGAGACGAAATCTGTTTTCTTGCCCCCAAGATGTGAGAGAAGCTGCCTATAAAGGTCTGGTGAGACCTATTCTTAATTATGGTAGCTCAGTTTGGGACCCTCATTATGAAGGTTTGATAGATGATTTGGAGAAGGTGCAAAAGCGTGCGGCTAGGTTTGTAACTAGGAACTATACATATGAAAAAGATAGTATGACTGGCATCCTTAAAAAACTAAAATGGGAATCCCTGCAGAAAAGAAGGAAGGATAATAGAATTATATTACTTTACAAAGGTCTAAAAGGGAGAGCAAAAATACCCACGGATGACCTTATCCCCAAAAATAGGCGTTGTAGGAACCAACACTCCTTGGCATTTCAGATACCTTCAGCAAGTACAAATGCCTATTTACACAGTTTCTTCCCCCAGACCATTAGAGATTGGAATGAACTCCCTGATTCTCTGATCTCCTCTGCTGAATTGTCAGATGATTGTGTGTCTAAATTTACTTCTCTGGTGAGAGCTCGGGACTAATCCCCTCCGGTCAAGCCCCATCCCCCCTGGTGTAGTATTGTCAGTTTGACGTTTCACCAGTAAACTATTCTGATTCTGATTCTGATTCTATACTACAGTTAGGTTTCCCTTATAGAAAAGTTGCCATTAGAGAAAAATCTTGAATGTTTGATGAATTTTCTCGGAACTGGATAGTTTCAAAATAATTTTGATTTCGGTGTCATACTGACCAATCCATGCAGATTCAAAGCATACACCATTATATTTCAGCCTTGTTGCATTTTGTCTGAGATCTGCTTGAAAAAATTATTAGCAGTTTGCTGACCTTCTTTGGCTGAGGCTATCCGCACGACGGTCGTGCCGATAAGCGGCGTTATCCGCACGACGGTCGTGCCGATAAGCGGCGTTATCGGCCCGACCGTCGTGCGGATAGCCAATGCTACAGGTATTGGCTATCGGCACGACGGGAGTATAAGATTTTCTTACAAGATTACGAATGCATTAAACTATTAATTTGTCATTAAATAAATAAATTATGGTTTTAGCTATTTAGAAATACATTCGAAATTAACATTTTTGTTAATTATGACTAAGAAAACTAGTTTGATTTGATTTATCTAGCTGATGTAAACTGAATCACAGCAGACGGAGAAAAATATAATCATTGCAATTATTTTAATTGTGTAACTGAAATGTTTCCATACTTCATTGTTAAAATTAAAGGCTGTTTATTCTTTTGGATTACCACATTTTTTTTAATATTTAGGTTATGATAATTGACATAATTTCTTTCTCATTTACGCATACGCATGACTGATTTTTACTGGTAAATTCACAGGTAAGCCAATTTCAGCAAAATTACAATTTTGTTAATTAAAAAGTAAAAAATTCCTGCATGTGTAATATTCTGTTTCAGTTTAGAAGCCAGTGTAATATATTTATCAACTTAAAATGTATCCATTTCTAGACATTTTTAACATTTGGATATCGATTTCCCTGTCGTGCGGATAACGCCGTTTATCCACACGACGGTCGTGCCGATAAGCGGTGTTATCGGCACAACCGTCGTGCGGATAGCCAGTGTCACCTTCTTTATTTGGCTTTATTTTGAAACACATTTTTTGTACATATGCGTCACTTTTTCTTTTCTTTGAAACAAGGTACTTAAAAATGGTATAATACTGAAGTATTTTTACTCCTGAATAGAAGTATACCAAGAACCGCTAATTGCTAATTCACATACTGGATTTATAGACAAAAATGTAATGCATGGTAAGGTTGCCATTAGGGGTTAATGAATTCATATGTTGGAAGTATGTCACCCAGGCTCATCCTGAAAAGTGATTTTAGCTGATCAAGTTGGCTCATTTATCACATCAAGGTGTCTTAGACCTCCAAGGCACAAAAAGATGTAAAGGTTTTCAGAATTATAGGCAAAAAATTAAGTAAAACACAAGGGCGTGTTATATTTACATAAAATCTTTGCTTACGCATTATAGTGCAGAAAAGTAACAAAATTGTAAATTTTCCTGGAAGATGACAAAAAGTGTTTAGGTTGCCAGCTGTCTGGTGACTGGTTCTGAGGTTTCAGAGTGATTTTAGCTTTTTTCAGGTGGACAAATGTCACCAAAGGTGATTCTATAAGGGGGAAAATGGTTCTCTATAGGAGACTGAATGGGCATAAGAGAAAACAATGAAGCATTTTCAGCACAAAATTATTTCAAGGAACAGACATATCTTTTATTAGATGCATTGATAGTCTTCCTATACCAACCATTAGAAAAATCCAGAAATGTTCTGTAAAAGAAAAAAATCCATACTTTGAATTAGTGATTCTATAAAGGAAGCCTCACTGTACACATATGTTCCATATCTCTTCCACATTGGTCAATCTATACGTTGCATTGCCGGGGTCTACACGGACTTGCCGGGGATTGATATGCTGATTTGTGGAACAAAATGGCGGCCAACAATAAACAAACTGCGGAAGTGGTACGTATTATCCTGCTTTTCTTCAGTTATATGGAGGTTTACCCGAAGACAGGAAAATCTACAGATATATCTGAGCAAGAGCTTCAAATAGACAATTACAACTTATATCTATCACATGTTGAGGAAAATAGTAGAGGAGTGGCAATTTATGTAAAAGATACAGTATCATCAACATTGAACTTAGAATTGACAAACCATTCATTTAATGAAAATGTCTTGGTGAATATACAGTTAAAAGAAAAAGAAACTTTCTTAATTGGAGGAGTATACAGAAGTCCCCAATCAAGTACAGAAAATAATGATTTGTTGTTGGACTTGCTAGAAAAGGTGAAAAGAGAAAAGTTTTCTAATTTACTGATTTTAGGAGATTTTAATCTACCGGAAATAAACTGGGAATTATGGACAACTAATAGGGGTGAAAATCATTTATCTTACAAATTTCTCGAGTGCCTAATGTATCCAAATCAACTGGACCATACAACTTTCACCCCAGATTCTTGAAAGAGACTGCTGACAATATTTCTTATCCAATTACCGTAATTTTCAATAAATCACTCAGTGAGGGTATTCTGCCTAATGAATGGAAACTTGCCAATGTAACAAGTACATGTATATTCAAAAGTGGCGACAAAACAAAGTCATCATACTACAGACCAATCAGTATAACTAGCATACTCTGCAGAATGCTTGAAAGTATTATAAAAAGTGCCATCATGGAACACTGTAAAGACAGTAATATATTCACAGACTCTCAATACGGATTCAGAGAAAGAGGGGGGTGCATATTACAATTATTGACAGTATCTGATGCTTGGTCGAAGTATATTGACTCGGATATTCCAGTGGACACTGTATTCTTGGATTTCAAGAAGGCGTTTGATTCCGTTCCGCACAAACGCCTTCTTTACAAACTTGAAAGACTAGGAGTGTCAGGAAATGTTCTAAAATGGATATCATACGTCCCATCATGGATTATGGAAACACCATCTGGTTCCCTGTGTTGAAAAAGGATATTAGAGCAGTTGAAAATGTACAGAGGAGATTAACAAGACTTCTGCCAGAATTTCTCATCTCAGTTATGAAGAACGATTACGTGAATTAAACTTAATAACACTCCACTACAGAAGATCTAGAATGGATATGATACAGGTTTTCAAAATATTGAACAACATAGATGACGTAAAAATGGATGGAATGTTTGCGTATTCGGAAATGAATACCCGTGGTCACAGCAAGAAACTGGTTTAGCCAAGAGCATTAAAAACATTCAGGTTAAACTCATTTTGTGTCAGAACTATTGATAGATGGAATGATCTCACCAAGGAAATAGTGACTTCTACGACAGTACTAAGCTTCAAGACCTTGTATGATAGATACATGGGAGATAAGAAGTACCAAACTGGAGATATTTACTAATTGAAACATATACATTCACTGTATTTGGAAAGAGAATTTAGTGCCATTGTACGCTGGAGCTGGCGGAACCATGTGATATGCGGTTTGCCGGGTACCTTTTTAGCTCACCTGAGCCAAAGGCTCACAAGGTGAGCTAATAGGATGGCCATGATCTGGCATCCGTCCGTCGTCTGTCCGTCCGTCGTCGTCGTCCACAATTTTAAAGATCTTCTCTGAAACGCTTGGCCGATCTAGTTGAAATTTTGTGTGGAGCCTCCTTGTGTAGTGGCATTTCAAGTTTGATCGCGAAATCCAGGTCACATAACCAAGATGGCCGCCACGCCCATATATGGTAAAAACTCTTCAAAAATCTTCTACTCCAGAACCGGTGGGCCGATTTCCACGAAACTTGGTATGAAGCATCGGGGACTTCAACCCATCATAGTTTGATAAAATGATGACCCTTGGATGACCTTGACCTGTTTTACGGCAAGGTCAAATTGGGAAACATAGGCTTTTACATGGGAAAAAGTGAAAACTATGGATTTTTTGAAAACTATTGCAGCCTGAGGCCTGAAAAGTGGTAGATGCAAACAACTAATGGAGTAGATGAAGGTATGTGATTAATTTAGGTCAAGGTCATCTCTTTACCTTGGCCAGTCTGTCGTCCATTCACACTTTTCAAAGATATTCTTCTCTGAAAGTGCTGGGCCAATCAAAGTGAAAATTTATGTGGAGCATCCATGGGTAGGGGAGACGAAAGTTTGATCGCGAAATCCAGGTCACATGACCAAGATGGCCTCCACGCCCATATATGGTAAAAACTTTTCAAAAATCTTCTTCTCCAGAAGCGGCAGGCCGATTTTCATGAAACTTGGTATGTAGCATTTGGGACTCCAGCCCATCATAGTTTGATAAAATGATGACCCTAGGATGACCTTGACCTAATTTACGGCAAGGTCAATTTTGGAAACATAGACTTTAACATGGGAAAAAGTGAAAACTATGGGTTTTTTGAAAACTATTGCAGCCTGAGGCCTGAAAAGTGGTAGATGCAAACAACTAATGGAGTAGATGAAGGTATGTGATTAATATAGGTCAAGGTCATCTCTTTACCTTGGCCAGTCTGTCGTCCATACACACTTTTCAAAGATCTTCTTCTCTGAAACTGCTGGGCCAATCAAAGTGAAATTTTATGTGGAGCATCCATGGGTAGAGGAGACAAAAGTTTGATCGCGAAATCCAGGTCACATGACCAAGATGGCCGCCACGCCCATATATGGTGAAAACCACTCAAAAATCTTCTTCTCCAGAACCGGTGGGTCGATTTCCACGAAACTTGGTATGTAGCATTGAGGACCTCAGCCCATCATAGTTTGATAAAATGATGACCATTGGATGACCTTGACCTATTTTACGGCAAGGTCAAATTTGGAAACATAGGCTTTTACATAGGAAAAAGTGAAAACTATGGATATTCTGAAAACTACATGTATTGCAGCCTGAGGCCTGAAAAGTGGTAGATGCAAACAACTAAAGGAGTAGATGAAGGTATGTGATTGATATAGGTCAAGGTCATCTCTTGACCTTGGCCAGTCTGTTGTCCATACACACTTTTCAAAGATCTTCTTCTCTGAAACTGCTTGGCCAATCAAAGTGAAATTTTATGTGGAGCATCCATGGGTAAGGTAGACGAAAGTTTGATCGCGAAATCCAGGTCACATGACCAAGATGGCCGCCACGCCCATATATGGTAAAAAACACTCAAAAATCATCTTCTCCAGAACCGGTGGGTCCGATTTCCACGAAACTTGGTATGTAGCATCAAGGACCTCAGCCCATCATAGTTTGATAAAATGATGACCCTTGGATGACCTTGACCTATTTTACGGCAAGGTCATATTTGGAAACATAGGCTTTTACATAGGAAAAAGTGAAAACTATGGATTTTTTGAAAACTATTGCAGCCTGAGGCCTGAAAAGTGGTAGATGCAAACAACTAATGGAGTAGATGAAGGTATGTGATTAATGTAGGTCAAGGTCATCTCTTGACCTTGGCCAGTCTGTTGTCCATACACACTTTTCAAAGATCTTCTTCTCTGAAACTGCGCGGCCAATCAAAGTGAAATTTTATGTGGAGCATCCATGGGTAGGGGAGACGAAAGTTTGTTCGCGAAATCCAGGTCACATGACCAAGATGGCCGCCATGCCCATATATGGTAAAAACCACTCAAAAATCTTCTTTTCCAGAACCGGTGGGCTGATTTCCAAGAAACTTGGTATGTAGCATCAAGGACCTCAGCCCATCATAGTTTGATAAAATGATGACCCTTGGATGACCTTGACCTATTTTACGACAAGGTCAAATTTGGAAACATAGGCTTTTACATAGGAAAAAGTGAAAACTATGGAATTTTTTGAAAACTGTTGCAGCCTGAGGCCCGAAAAGTGGTAGATGCAAACAACTAATGGAGTAGATGAATGTATAGCTCGGCAAATAGGTCACTGTATGGGCGTTACCTTTTGAATACGTTATTGGGTATGGTCTACTTTTGACCTAGGTAAAAGCTAAAGGTATACAGTTGAAAGACTCAACTCACATGTTGTCCGTTAGAATGAAAATCAGAGTTTGTCTAGTTTACTGGATTGGACAAAATAGGTAGCTGATCTTTAACGGTAAAATATGTGACAGCGCTCTTGGCTGACTGAATTCGACTTTTCTATTATCTCCCTACTTGAACAGATGGACTAGCCGACCACACCCAGATATGAATATTAAAGTTGCCGCCCATACAGTGACCCATTTGCCGAGCTATATGTGATTAATATAGGTCAAGGTCATCTCTTGACATTGGCCAGTCTGTTGTCCATACATACTTTTCAAAGATCTTCTTCTCTGAAACTGCTTGGCCAATCAAAGTGAAATTTTATGTGGAGCATCCATGGGTAGGGGAGACGAAAGTTTGATCGCGAAATCCAGGTCACATGACCAAGATGGCCGCCACGCCCATGTATGGTAAAAAACACACAAATTTCTTCTTCTCCAGAACCGGCAGGCCGATTTCCACGAAACTTAGTGGGTAGCATTGAGGACCTCAGCCCATCATAATTTGATAAAATGATGACCCTTGGATGACCTTGACCTATTTTACGGCAAGGTCAAATTTGGAAACATAGGCTTTTACATAGGAAAAAGTGAAAACTATGGATTTTTTGAAAACTATTGCAGCCTGAGGCCTGAAAAGTGGTAGATGCAAACAACTAATGGAGTAGATGAAGGTATGTGATTAATATAGGTCAAGGTCATCTCTTGACCTTGGCCAGCCTGTTGTCCATACACACTTTTCAAAGATCTTCTTCTCTGAAACTGCGTGGCCAATCAAAGTGAAATTTTATGTGGAGCATCCATGGGTAGGGGAGACAAAAGTTTGATCGCGAAATCCAGGTCACATGACCAAGATGGCCACCACGCCCATATATGGTTAAAACCACTCAAAAATCTTCTTCTCCAGAACCGGTGGGCCGATTTCCACGAAACTTTGTATGTAGCATCGGGGACCTCAGCCCATCATAGTTTGATCAAATGATGACCCTTGGATGACCTTGACCTATTTTACGGCAAGGTCAAATTGGGAAACAGGCTTTTACATAGGAAGAAGTGAAAACTATGGATTTTTTTAAAACTATTGCAGACTGAGGCCTGAAACGTGGTAGATGCAAACAACTAATGGAGTACTGTGTTGAGGCTTAACGTCCCAGTCAACAATTTTTCAGTCATGTCGGGACGGAGCCAACGCATCCTGGGTTAAACCAGTACTGTAGGGAGTTGATGTGTCTTGCTCAAGGACACAACACAGTGACGCTTGTAGGGATCGAACCCAGGACCTCTCGATTCGGAGTCCGACGCTCTACCACTACACCACGAGTAGATGAAGGTATGTGATTAATATAGGTCAAGGTCATCTCTTGACCTTGGCCAGCCTGTTGTCCATACACACTTTTTATACCCCCGGCATTTATGCCGACGGGTATATAGTTTTCGCTTTTCCGTTTGTCCGTTCGTCCGTTCGTATGTTCGTTAGTTCGTTTGTTCGTTCGTTCGTTCGTTTGTTCGTTAGTTCGTTAGTTCAGTAGAATTTGCGTCAAAGTTTTGGTTAAAGTTTCTCTAGTGGTGTATATCTCATGCAGTTATAGTCAGAAACCATTCATATTTGGACCATAGGTACCCTATAGGGTTTGCCTTGTTTCCATGAGTTCGGACCCCAGGGTCCATGCCCGAGGGTGGGGCTAGAGATCAAAATCTAGGTCACCTTTAATTTGCGACAAAGTTTTGGTTAAAGTTTCTCTAGTGGTGTATATCTCAAGAACCATTTATCAGAAATCATTCATATTTGGACTTTAGGTACCCTATAGGGTTAGCTTTGATTCCAAGAGTTCGGACCCCAGGGTCCATGCCTGGGGGTGGGGCTAGAGTTCAAAATCTAGGTCACCTTTAATTTGCGTCAAAGTTTTGGTTAAAGTTTCTCTAATGGTGTATATCTCATGAGCCAATTTTCAGAAATCATTCATATTTAGACTTTAGGTACCCTATAAGGTTTGCTTGTTTCCGTGAGTTCAGACCTGAGGGTCCATGCTCGTGGGGTGGGGCTAGAGTTCAAAATCTAGGTCACCTTGAAAATGTGCTATTTACATAGTGTTTTTTTCTTCTCTAAGTTCATATATTAACAAAGACTTATAGGAATGTATTCCTATTTGGATCATAGATACCCTTTAGGGTTGAATTAAATTCCATGGCACCAAACTCTAGGGGTGGGGCTGGAGGTCAAAATCTAGGACACATTTATAAAATACAATAGTTACCAAGATTAATATTCTGTAGGTCTATATCTTGACAACCATTTGTCAGAAAGCATTCATGCTTACAACATAGGTACCACATATTAAGGGTTAGACCCAAGGGTCCATGCATGGGGGTGAGGGTGGGATGGACCCAAGGGTCCATGCATGAGGTGGGGGTGGGACTTGAGGTCAAGGTCTGGGGCATTTTTTTTTATTTTTTTTTATTTTTTTTTTTTTTTTTTTTAAGAATGACACTCTATTTTCATTCCAATCTAGGACTGAAGACCTGACCCACAATGTCCGTGGATTATGTCCTAGATTGAGTATACACGTCAGCTCTGTATACTGCTCTAAAATAGATCTGTCATTCTAAAACACCACTCCCACAAGTTTGTATGCAATGTGCTTTACAGTGCTTATTTCTAAAGTGTACTTGATAAGGGTACTGTCTTTCATTGGGGATTTGAGGTTCAATGTCAGGGGTGATCATGTGCAGGGTTGTATAGGTAGGGGGTAGGGAGGGGGCTTTGTGGCTACCAGCCGGGGGTATACGTGCCTCTCAAGGCACTTTTTCTAGTTAAAGATCTTCTTCTCTGAAACTGTGTGGCCAATCAAAGTGAAATTTTATGTGGAGCATCCATGGGTAGGGGAGACAAAAGCTTGATCGCGAAATCCAGGTCACATGACCAAGATGGCCACCATGCCCATATATGGTTAAAACCACTCAAAAATCTTCTTCTCCAGAACCGGTGGGCCGATTTCCACGAAACTTTGTATGTAGCATCGGGGACTTCAGCCCATCATAGTTTGATCAAATGATGACCCTTGGATGACCTTGACCTATTTTACGGCAAGGTCAAATTGGGAAACATAGGCTTTTACATAGGAAGAAGTGAAAACTATGGATTTTTTTAAAACTATTGCAGACTGAGGCCTGAAACGTGGTAGATGCAAACAACTCATGGAGTACTGTGTTGAGGCTTAACGTCCCAGTCAACAATTTTTCAGTCATGTCGGGACGGAGCCAACGCATCCTGGGTTAAACCAGTACTGTAGGGAGTTGATGTATCTTGCTCAAGGACACAACACAGTGACGCTTGTAGGGATCGAACCCAGGACCTCTTGATTCGGAGTCCGACGCTCTACCACTACACCACGAGTAGATGAAGGTATGTGATTAATATAGGTCAAGGTCATCTCTTGACCTTGGCCAGTCTGTTGTCCATACACACTTTTCAAAGATCTTCTTCTCTGAAACTGCATGGCAAATCAAAGTGAAATTTTATGTGGAGCATCCATGGGTAGGGGAGACGAAAGTTTGATTGCGAAATCTAGGTCACATGACCAAGATGGCCACCACGCCCATATATGGTAAAAACCTTTCAAAAATCTTCTTCTCATGAACCGGCAGGCCAATTTTCATGAAACTTGGTATGTAGCATTTGGGACTCCAGCCCATCATAGTTTGTTGAAATGATGACCCTATGATGACCTTGACCTATTTTACGGCAAGGTCAATTTTGGAAACATAGGCTTTCACATGGGAAAAGGCGAAAACAAACTGTTGCAGCCTGAGACCTGAAAGTTGCTAGATGCAGACAACTAATAGAGTCAATGAAGGTAAGTAATTAATGAAGGCCAATGTCATGTCTTGACCTTGGCCCAAGGTCATTTAAATATCAAAATTAAAATTATGGTTTTCTCAGAAATCACTGGGTTTGGAAACTATTGCAGCCTGAGACCTGAAACTTTGCAGATGCAGACAACTTATGAAGTCAATAAAGGTGTGTGAGTATTCAAGGTCAAGGTCATTTCATTATGACTTGATACTCCAAGATCAGGCTTCAGGTGAGCGTTCTCAGGACCAATGGTCCTCTGGTTTAAGCACCTGGTAGCCTGAAATATGTCCAAAAAGCATCAGGACTATTAATCCTTCCTTTTACAGCATGCCAGGCAACCACTTTCCTCTACTATCTAAAGCGAATAGAACTACTTTTTGACCATCAACACACCCTACGGCCTACACACACATGGACACATGCATTGTCATGGACATATTTCAGGCTACCAGGTGCTTAAAAAAGGTACCCGGCAAACCGCATAGCATAGCACATGGTTCCGCCAGCTCCAGCGTACAACGATATTTTTCGTGATATTTCTCAGAAAACAAACATCTCTTCCCAACTGTTGTTAGTTTCTGATGCTATGGGCCCAAATGATGACTTGTGCATGGCTCAACAGAAAGAAAAGTAGAACATTTGAAAGTCATGAATTTACAAGAAATCTTCAAAATCGTTCTATCCACCGTATCGTTACTAAAATGTATTCCTAAATGCTTGGATAAATCACCAAGTGCATACCACGCATGTCTTTCCGATACAATTCTATAGTCCCTTTGGCATAGGACACTAACAACTTTCTATGCTCCTTTTGCTCTTGCATAATTAGCAGCCATATTTGTTTTGGTAATTTAAATATTTTCTTTTTTTAATTACTTTTTGATTCCTTGCGATGATAAGTGAAGGAGAACTAAAATAGTGCATTTATAAATATAAATTAATAAAAAATATGATTTTGAAGCGTCAAAGAATACCTATAAATAGGAAATTCAGTACCACTTCCTGTGTTTACATGTTTTTGGACACTGAAATATAGCGTTTAAATGAATTTTCCTGAGCCAGGTCAGACTTTTCCTGGAAAGAATGATGTCTATATTTTCATAATATATCAAAATTATTTTGAGTCACACGTTTGCTGCGAGAGTCATGGCATGTTTTTGGACCCTACTTTTTGTTTACATAGATGACCATATTTGGAAAGTAAATAAATTATTTTTTTTTATTTTGCATAAATTTTCTTTCAGTTTCACATTTGCAGACAGGAAATACTTAAAAAAATATGTTAACAACAGAAAGAAAATAAAATTTGGTTTTTTAATGACAAAATTTTGTGAATTTGTAACTGTCAGATTTGAATTTGCTTATAAATATTCATGTAATAACCCCTCCTTATTTATCTGAGCATGCTCAGTGATGCTGAATTATTGGAAAATACAGATCTAAAAATAGATTTTGGTGGGATTCCAGCTTTTCACAGGAGCAAAGGCAAAGAAGGAAAAAGTTGTTAGTGTAGGAAATGTTTTGGAATAAACTATAACTGAAGAAAAGTGGGACAATACGTACCACTTTCGCAGTTTGTTTATTGTTGGCCGCCATTTTATTCCATAAATCAGCGTATCAATCCCTGGCAAGTCCGCGTAGACCCCGGCAATGCAACATTATAGATTGACCAGTGTGTCTTTGTTGCGATCCCAGTTGGTTTTTCAATGGTGAAACAAAGTGTCGATAATTGCAACTTTTTCAAGAATAATCAAGAAGAATACACTTCAACAATGCAATAATGACATGTTTATTGTGCTTTTAGAAAAAATCTAACCTTTTTGTCCGTTTTTAGCGGTTTTATTCTCGTTTAAAAACTTCTTGATCAATTAGTATAATGCAGCGCGTGTTGCAACGTAATGTTGATGTCAAATGCCATGCGCCGAATTCAAAATGGCTGACCCGATTGACGTCATTTGTAGAAATATGTGCATATCATTGGACAAGGCCAAATCATCACCTTTCAACCTGAATAAATTTATGTTCGACGTCAGTTTCCGTAACGTCGGCATATGTGTGTAACGAACAGCCGAGCTAAGCCACAGAAACCCCGTCAGTGGAAAAGCATGCTCATCCACCAAGGGTGGTTTACTGCGCTATATACCTAACACTTACTCTAATCACAAAGTTTCGAGTTTCTAATTTGCATATTACTATCCGCTAATATGCCGCTAATACGTTGCACCAACGTATTCTACAAGGGAGACTATCCCGTTACATTACTTCCCCCTCCGAGAAGACTCGCCCCGAGTCTTGGCCTGGGGACTACATGGGTAAGGCAACTCCGTTCTGGCAGTTGTCATCATCCCACCGCTGCCACCAAATGTAACGAACGGCCGAGCTAAGCCACAGAAACCCCGTCAGTGGAAAAGCATGCTCATCCACCAAGGGTGGTTTACTGCGCTATATACCTAACACTTACTCTAATCACAAAGTTTCGAGTTTCTAATTTGCATATTACTATCCGCTAATATGCCGCTAATACGTTGCACCAACGTATTCTACAAGGGAGACTATCCCGTTACATGTGTTTGGCTCGTTTCGGAAATGGCCCCACACGAGTGAACACGATGACAAACAGCGGGAAAATGAAACTGTTGCAAAAAGTAGACACCGAATTTTGTGGAGAAAACTTGATTGTTAGAAAGTTAAATGTGTGTTTCATCAAAATGGCTAAGTGTTGGTGAGCATTTCTTTAACGATAGAATTCTAGGTGAAACAATCGATTTGTAAAAACGGCTTATTCTCACCATCTTGATTTACGGATGGACACGAGGCTTAGAGTACATTTGTACATTTGTCGTGAGGAAGGCAGTGGCTAGAGATACTGAATCTGAATCTGAATAGTTTACTGGTGACAGGCCAAATGACATTATTTCACCAGGGGGTTCGGATGGGGGAGAAATTAGTCCCTTGAATGCTCTTGTAGATCAGCTTCGCTGTAACCACGAAGCTGATCAATGCCTTTGTTTCTGTTACACAAATAGTACAATCAAATCAAAAATTTCCAGCTCTAGTCAACTTCTCTGCTTGTACAGCACAGTTTGTGTCAGACTGCTAGGAAACCCAAAATGTTGGTTTTCTCATGACATGGCTCATTTATCATTTGAGCCGAGATGCGAGAAAACGGGTCTTTGTGGTTTCCAACCAGGTCTGACACAAACTGGCCTGTACTGCTATAGAAGATAGCCAGAAGCTTGAAAATTCCTATTTTGGAAGAATAGGTATTATACTATCCAAGTTGCGAAAACAAAGGCGCTGATCAGATTCACAGTTACTGCGAAGCTGATCTTTGCCATTGTTTTCGCATAGGCAAAAATCCAGTTTTCTCATGATGCGGCTCATTTGTCTTGTAGCTATGCCATGACAGAGGCTACCTGGTTACACAAGATGAATTGGATCAAACTCTGGATGAATTCAAAGGACAGTTTGGTGATAAACCAAGGTACAATGTACAGTACAACTGTAAAGAAATGAGCCTGTAAGCGAGAAAACCAACAATTTGGGTTCTGACCAGGTCCGACACAAACCGGACTGTACAGTTACAGAAGATGGTTTGAAGCTGGAAATTTTGGATTTAGAAAGTAGAGGAATTGTACTATCAGTGTAGCAAAAACAAAGGCGATGATCAGCTTCGCGGTTACCTCGAAGCTGATCTGCTTCTTTGTTTTCGCCCATGCAAATTGTTGGTTTTCTCATGCAATGGCTCAAATTTTTTTTAACACCAAAGATGTTGTGGACTTGCTTTTACTGAAATACTTTTGTCCCAAAAGACATCGATTTCTTGGCACCATTGCTGTTGCAGTGATAGCATAACCATACCAGGATAAACAAAATTAAAGAATAAAAGGACAGTCTTACAGAGAATGTATGCCTATCCATGTATGCCTATCCATTTGAAAAGGCAGTGCTTTTTTTACTTGTATCAAGATTTTTATAAGTGGGCATCCACATTTTTCAAGGTATCTTAAAGTCTTATAAAATTACTTTATTTGATATAAAAAATAATTGATATTGTTATACATACATACATGTTTTTTTATCTTTTCCTGTAAAGCATGCAAAGAAAGTCAACAAGTCTTAGTCTTAATTAACAGATTAACTTGAAGATCTGAGAAGAGCTGCAAGTTAAGGTTCGGTCATAAAGATTTCAAACCAAGTTTTGATTTAGCAAAAAAACACAGGCACAGATACAGAAACATAAGCTTTCATAAGTTGACTAATCAGTGCACAAGTTCAGATGGTAAAATGTGCACAGAGATCTTTTAGGCTCACCTGAGCTGAAGGCTCACAAGGTGAGCTTATAAGTATACCAGTCAGTCCTGCCTCCATCCGTCTGTTGTCCACAATTTCAAAGATCTTCTCTCAAACCGCTTGGCCGATCAAACTGAAATTTTATGTGGAGCATCCATGGGTAGAGGGAACAAAAGTTTGATCGCCAAATCCGGGTCACATGACAGAACTGACAGTCTGATTTTCATGAAACTTGGTATGTAGCATTTGGGACTCCAGCTCATCATAGTTTGATCAAATAATAAACTTAGAATGACCATGTCCTATTTATGGCAAGGTCAGTTTTGGAAACATAGGCTTTTACATGGGAAAAAGTGACAACTAGGTCTCAGGTAAGCATTTACAGGACCAATGATCCTATGGAAACTATTGCTGCCATAGACCTGAAACATGACTAAGATGGCCATCATACCCATATATGGTAAAAAAAAAAAACAGCCACTTTGTGACAATTGTCCAGTGACTGTAGTTGTTGACTCTCAGGTGAGCGATCGTTGCCCTTGCCTTTGGCTACTTGTTTGTTAACTGATATATGATATTTTTTGTTACAATTGCAGTGAGAGAAAGCCAAGTAGGAGTGACTTGATTGTTCTGGTAGCCCACAACGATGATCCCACAGGTATTTCTTCTAATTTTCGAAACAATTATTATTTTCATTGAAAAATATTAACCTTTTGATTTTGAATTAGCCTTTTGCTAAAGCTTGTAGCATGTAGACAGCTAAAATTTAAGAGTTTCTGGTTGTCATTTTTAAATCCTAAAAAAATGGAGAAGGAAACATTATAGTGACAGAGTAACTAACAAATTTCACATCTGCATGACTTGTGTATCATTGTTTTAAGCACTCCATGCTTTGTCCTAGAGCATGACTAATAAAGATTCTCTGGAGTATGGGTAAGTACCCACGTAGCATTGGCCTTGTCTTCACATGACTAAATGAGCCGCCTCGTGGAAAAACCAACAATGTGGTTTCCGAACAGGTCTGACACAAACCGGCCTGTACAAGCACAGAAAAGAGCTAGAAGCTTGAAATTTCAGATTTAAGTAGAAGAGGAATTGTACTATCCGAGTAGCGAAAACAAAGGCGCTGATCAGCTTCGCGGTTACTGCAAAGCTGATCTGCGTCTTTGTTTTCGCATATGCAGATTGTTGGTTTTCCCATGAGGCGGCTCAAATATTATTGACATTTTTTCTTATTTCCAGATCAGATGTTTGTGTTTTTCCCTGAGGAACCAAAGATTGGTATAAAGACCATCAAGACCTACTGTCAGAGAATGCAGGAAGAAAACATCACCAGGGCCATCATTGTCGTACAGATTGGGATGACACCCTCTGCTAAACAGGTACATATTTAGTATTAGGAAAATGTGTCACATCAGGATAACATGTCCGTGTATTAAATATCCCCCTAAACCCCACTTTTATATAGTAAAACTGGGGTATGCAGGGGTATACATATTTTTCTTATTTTTGCTTCAAAACATAGATAGTGGGTTCTTGTTAGAACCGCCTGGGCGAGGCGGTTCTAACATGTACCCACAATCCATGTTTTGAGCAAAAATAAGAAAAATGTCAATATTTTTCCTCAGAAAATTATCGATTTTTTTGACCTGAAAAAATTACTGTATATCATATGGGCAAGTTTTCATAATGGTATAACTTATCTCATGAGATAAGCATTTGAACCAGCGTATTTAACCCAACTTGCATTATTTTAAGAGACCTGTTTCACAAACAGTTAAACATTTGCTTGCCTCAAATAGAGCTGGGCTTGATTCCAGGCATTTGACAAGAGTAGTGATGGCCAGCCCAATGTCGGTGATATTCCCATATTCTCTAGTTTTGAAATCTTTCCTCCACTGTTTACACCATTATCTGTGCCTTCAAGAAATAACCATTCTTTGTAATTGAAGTAAATAAGTTTAAATATTTAGGACTTTATTTAGAACTTGTATGACGAACATGTTTCAGGCCCTAGTTGACATGGCGCCAAAGTACATCTTGGAACAATTTCTTGAGTCAGAGCTGTTGATCAACATCACAGAGCATATGGTTAGTTGCCTGGGTGTTGTCAATACTGAATGAGCCTTCAAGTGACAAAACCAACAATTTGGGTTTCAGACCAGGTCCAACACAAACCGGGCTGAGCAGCGACAGAAGATAGCTAGAAAAGAGTAGAAGCTTGAAATTTCGTATTTACAAAGAAGAGGCATTGTAGTATCCATGTGGCGGTAACCGCGAAGCTGATCTGCACCTTTGTTTTCGCACATGCAAGTTGTTGGTTTTCTCATGCAGAGGATTAAAGAGCATCAGGCTTAGGATACAATTTTGACATGAATTCACCTGTTAACATTGGACATACAGTAAGAAGCAAGATTGAAAAAAAAAGTTGAGAGAAAAAACAGATATGTCTCTATACATTCTATGCTGTTAGTAGATGCTGTAAAGTGGTTTCCTTATTACAGCCAACAATGAAGAAAATTGATTTGCATCCCTTTTCCATGACATTTTTTGAATAAATCTGATATGTGTGTGTGTGTTTTTTTAACATGAAACTTTGCATATGCATGTATATTTTATTTTCAGCTTGTTCCTGAACATGTAGTGATGACACCTGATGAAAAACAGGAGCTGTTAGACAGATAGTATCCTTTTTCATTGTACATGCCAGTTCTGTCAAAATCTAAACTAAAATTTTCTTTTAAAAGAAAGGCATCATCAGTTTTGGAAGTTAAAATTCAGCCACGAGGATATAGAAACTAGGGCTTTGGTCGTAGGAAGTCAGGAACCAACTTTTAAGTTTAGCCATTTTACTACATGTATTAGGCAGAATGGATATATGGCATTTAAGGAAAAAAAACCACTCAAAGTGAAAAGGTTGGCCATATTGTACAATTTTTGTTAATACACCTCATCAGTGACCTTTTACAAACTGGCAACAAATGAGCCGCTTCATGGGAAAACCAACAATCTGCATAGGCGAAAACAAAGCCACGGTAACCGCGAAGCTGATCAGCGCCTTTGTTTTCGCTACCCGGATAGTACAATTCCTCTTCTTCCTTAGTCTGAAATTTCAAGCTTCTAGCCTGTTTCTGTGCTTGTACAGCTCGGTTTATGTCGGACCTGGTCGGAAACCACATTGTTGGTTTTCCCACGAGGCGGCTCAAATGCCTGATACTTGTGCTGCAATTTCAAGAATTTACATCAGGGTAATGAAAGACCAGTTCAGTGATGGCTTTCCTGATTCAAACAATTGAGCCGCCTCGTGGGAAAACCAACAATGTGGTTTCCGAACAGGTCGGACACAAACCGACCTGTACAAGCACAGAAAAGAGCTAGATGCTTAAAATTTTGGATTTAAGTAGAAGAGGAATTGTACTATCCGAGTAGCGAAAACAAAGGCGCTGATCAGCTTCGTGGTTACCGCGAAGCTGATCTGCGTCTTTGTTTTCGCCTATGCAGATTGTTGGTTTTCCCATGAGGCGGCTCAATTCACCATGTCTTATTTCGATGAGTTAAGGACTCATTGATAATTATGAACCATTGTGTAGTAAACAAAATAAAAGTTTCCTTAACCAGTCACAGTAAATTAAAAGAATCTCAGTTACCTAGGATACAACAAGGTGATCCAGTAGCAAGATATTTTGGTCTCAAGAGAGGACAGGTAAGACACATTTTTGTGTTAGCTCTATGAATATGTCAATAACCTGCTAAAATAATTTGTCAGACCTTCATTACATAAAACAAGATTTTTTTTTTTGAAAATGTATTAAACCTATATGAGTCTTTAGAGAACAATTTTGAAGATATCCACTCATTCCACTGATACCTAGTTCTGCAGAGAGCCTTTAATAGTGAACAAAATATTTATTGAATTATTATCATTACTTAAAGCCAGATGTACGTAATTGACCTCACGTTTGAAATTTTTTATTTTTGGCATGTGGGTGTGTTTTGATGTCCTGCATACGAAAATGAAAGGAAATCGATACCGTTCCGAGCTTGTTTTCGAGATATCGGCCTTCAAAATCGTCAAATTTGAGAGCGAAAATACATTGACGTCAACGTAAAATGCGATTTTTAGACCCCCTTTTTGTTAATTTTCTTGATATATTTAAAAAAATCCACGGTAGGATTTTTAAAAAAACTGATATGTATTTAATAGAGAAATTCCTGAACTACAGGTAGATAACGAGAAAGTCCTTAGTTACCGGGTTCGTTTTCCTGCTATAAGCGTGCGAAGAGAGGTAGTCGTTGCTGAATTCAGTATGTTTTATGCGCGACGTCGATTTTCCGACAAAATTTCCGACGCTATTTAGTATTCAATATTGCTAACTGTCGCGCAAATGTTGTTTTTCTCGGGATAACATGTCCACAATCTATATTTTGAGCAAAAATAATAAATAATATCAAAATTTTTACATTTCTGAAGTCCTCTGCATAATTGAATATACATAGTTTCGTATTCCGAACGTAAACTGACGCTAGAAATGACGTTTTGAGCGAAAACTGACGTTATGAATGCAGCGTAAAAATGATGTTTCGACCCTTAGATACGCACGTTCCTTTGAGCGCCTTCAATTACGTACATCTGGCTTAATTGTTCTACAATAATGTTTGATATGCCAGGTAATAAGCTACAGGGAGACTAGGGAGAAATAGTCTCCCCTAATTGAAATGACTACTCCCTATTTTCAGATTCTTGAGAAGAGAAGAAACTTGTCTGTTTCTTGGTTAGCCTGCATCATGTTATTCGCCCGGGCATGCTCTAGGTCAGATATCTTAACATCAGACTCAACCCTGATTTTATTTTCAGGTTGTCAAAATTATTCGACCCAGTGAAACAGCAGGAAGATATGTCAGCTACAGGTTATGTGTATGACACACCAAACCACTGGTTGGTGTAACGATTGTACTTGTGCTGATAACCGAGATCAAGAGACGCTGCGTCCACACTTTGATAGTGTGCCATTGCTTGAAGATTCTAAGTTAAAAGTTTTCTAATGCAATGGGCAAAGCTCTCAAGAAACAAACAATGTAATATGATTGAGAGGCATGCCTATGTCATTAGCAGGAGCGGAACTCCTAACAAGCATTGTCTTAGCATTTTTCATAGGACACCATTAATGACCATACATCAACAAAAATCTGAGATTCAGAGGAATATTTATGGTTCCAGTTCTTTAATATTTCTTATTTTAACACTAAAGAGAACCCCTTAACTCACATAAGCCTGGCGTCCCTTTTGTGGGACATAGGCAAACAGTATAGCCCCAGATGTGACGCTGCAGAACGTGGCGTCCCATCTGGGGCTATTCTGTTTGTACAGAGAAATTTCATCGAAAAATGAGATAAAAAATAAAAATCACTCCTAACACCCCTAAAAATGAAAGTGGACTCACCCAAATGATAATGATGGGAGAATCCATTAGTCAAATATGGGTTAAGTAAGTGTTGCAATTTGCAATATTGTCTCACACCAACTTCTCTCAAAAAATAAGATATGAAAAATCAGAAGATTCCGGGATCAGTTTCAAGATTCCAGGATCAGTTTCAAGATTCCAGGATCAGTTTCAAGATTCCAGGATCAGTTTCAAGATTCCAGGATCAGTTTCAAGATTCCAGGATCAGTTTCAAGATTCCAGGATCAGTTTCAGTGGTCTTGGTTTCTTTCTTTTCCTTTTTCACATCACGAAAACTTGCCCATGCATTAAGCAGAGATATTTTGAGCTTCAAAAATTGAAAATTTTCAACTGAAAAATTTTGATATTTTTTCTTATTTTTGCTCAAAACATAGATTGTGGGTACATGTTAGAACCGCCTCGGCAATCTATGTTTTGGAGCAAAAATAAGAAAAATAGATATACCCCTTCATACCCCAGTTGTGCTATATAAAAGTGGGGTTCAAGGGGGTATACATTACACGGACATTTTTTCGTGATGAGGCACTTCAGCCTGGCATGATCTAGTGCATTAAGTTTGTGAGAGAAAAAATCTTTTCTGCACTGGATAGCTGTACTAATTGAGCCGCGACGTGAGAAAACCGGTCTTCGGGGGTTCCGACCAGGTCTGACACAAACCGGCCTGTACAGTCACAGAAGCAGGTTAGAAGCTTGAAATTTCGGATTAAGGAAGAAGAAAAATTGTACTATCCGTATAGCGAAAACAAAGGCACTGATCAGCTTCGCAGTTACTGCGAAGCTGATCTGCGTCTTTGTTTTCTCATAGGCAAAATTCCGGTTTTCTCATGACGCGGCTCAATTAGTAGTTTGTAATCCTCAATGGTTATTTCATTCATTCATTATTTATGTTATCATGTATTTGATTATGCCATTTTGTTGATACCACTTTTATAACATAAATATCATACTTCATCCATGTTTCATTTATGTATGTGATTTTAGTAACTTGACTTGAAAGTAAACGAAGAAATTGATTTTATGTGTGCTCATTGCTATTAAACCATAAAAGATTCTTGGTAATGTTAGCCTAGCTAACACTGACTCTGACAGCCAAGAGCCAATAAAAGTTCAAATCTGTTTAAATCAGTTTTCACATGCAAAATCTTTATTGTATTTTGTACTAGCAAAATGGAGACTGTGGTGGTGGGATGGGGTTAGTGTTTTATGTCTCTCTCAGACTCAACAGCTAAGGTCTTATATGAGATCAGCAAAACAAGCTTTTCTTAATCCTTGCTTGGGATAATTCTTCAACCAGAGCCTACAATAGTATAGCAAACAAGAGTATTGTGAACGAGTCAGATTGGGGTTTTGGTTGATGGTTTTAGAAACATATTTAATGGGATAATGGTCTATAAAATGTCATTTAAATAGAGCTAAAAGAATAAGATGAACATACGTACGTAATGTTTTGAATAAATAGAGCTCATTTCTTTATCAGTTACAGTCAAATTCATTTGCAGCATCCACTGGGCTTATTATGATCTATATTAGGATAAGTTATCAGTTGTACACTTACCATTTGCAACATCTGCCACCTGTACATCAGGAAAACATGTCTGTGTATTGAATACCCCCTTAAACCCCACTTTTATATAGTAAAACTGGGGTATGCAGGGGTATACATATTTTTCTTATTTTTGCTCCAAAACATAGATTGTGGGTACTCGTTAGAACCGCCTCGGCGAGGCGGTTCTAACGTGTACCCACAATCTATGTTTTGAGCAAAAATAAGAAAAATATCAAAATTTTTCAACTGAAAATTTTCAATTTTTAAAGCTCAAAAAATCTCTGTATATTGCATGGGCAAGTTTTCGTAATGTATCAGTAACTACTCACCACCCACTCTAGCGCCCGGGTTTTTATCAGTTGCTAAGACATATAAAGGTTTATTTTTTTATTCCGATATATTTTATAACACCAACAATATTTTACACTGAGAAAATAAGAATACTGAACCTAAATACAAACCAGTATTATACTTGTAAATATGTGAGCCGCCTCGTGAGAAAACCAACATTCTGCATATGCGAAAACAAAGATGCAGATCAGCTTCGCGGTAGATCAGCTTCGCGGTAACCGCGAAGCTGATCAGCGCCTTTGTTTTCGCTACTCGGATAGTACAGTTCCTCTACTACTTAAATCCGAAATTTCAAGCTTCTAACTCTTTTTCTGTGCTTGTACAGGTCGGTTTGTGACGGACCTGTCCGGAAACCACATTGTTGGTTTTCCCACGAGGCGGCCCATGTAATAAGTGAGCAATAACAAGACAACTCCATCACCCTGTGTGCGCTAATACAACATAGCTACAATCAACATCCAATCATCTACTACCATTCAACCTGACATAAACTTAAGGACAAAAGTTCTGCAAGAGTGAAATTTAAAGGCAAAGCCTTGAAGAACTCATAACTTCTAGTAGTCCTGAAGCAATGTGGTTTTCTACAGACCTGTACAAGCACAGAAGATGGCTTGAGGCTGGAAATTTTGGATTTAGAAAGTAAAGAAATTATGCTATCCATATGCAAAGCTGATCAGCACCTTTGTTATCGCATATGCAAAATGTTGGTTTTCTCATGGCGCAACTCATGTAGTCGTCGTTCAGCCGGCAGCTTTATAGTGATGTAATTCATCAGACCAAAACTGACCTATATTAGACACCCAAGATGTACAGATTTATATGCAGAAGCAGTATAGATATAAAAAGAACAAAAGGCTCTCATTAATACAAGAGAAAAATTAGAGTACAGTTTTCTCATATGTTTGTGTCCTATTCAAAGATAACAAATTTGATATGAACATCTTTGGCTAATAAAGACCCTTTCAACCCATGCAGATTTTTTGTCATTTAAGTACAAATATATGTGCAAAGATACACTGTACTGTCATTCTACAAAAATGTTATGAAACAAAGCAAAAAGTTACATAATCTAAAAACAAAATGCTCTTGAGGTATAAGGCAGTGTTAAAACAAATATTACACATTCTGTATATATAAAAGTTATTGCTGAACACCAAGAGTAGTAATGAGCCACATCATGAGGAAGCCTATCTTAACCCATTAATGACAAATGGATTCACCCATCATTGTCATTTGGGGGAGCCGACCCTCATTTTTGGCGCAACGGGCGATTTTAAATATTTATTACATTTTTCCATGAAATTTTGCTTAGCAAACAGAATAGCCCCAGATTGGCTACCAGGGTATACTGTTTGCCTATGTCCCTCAAAAGGCTTTTATGGGTTAAGCAATTCAGACAAGGTCTGGCAGGTGAAACAAACTGTTCAGTTACAGAAGATGAAGGGTTAATTAAGGCTTGAAAATCAGATAGATAGATATTGGAATGAGAGTCAGTTATGTCAGGGGGAAAAAAGGTGGAGGTTAATAGCTGCATGATTGTTTCAAAGTGCACAAAAAGTAGGTTTTCTCATGATGTAGCTCAGATAATAAAGCCTAAAAGAGGGTCTCAATGGGGTATCTCTGATATAGTTCATCAGAAAAATTTTGGCCGAAAAATCACTAATCAGTAAAAGAATTTGGCTGAAAACTTGCTAATTAGAAAAAATCGCTATTCAATCAGTAAACCCCATTGAGACCTTCCTAAAAATATATAATGCTATTAATATGAAAACTGAATAATGAAAGAAAATGTTTGTTATGCACATCAGGATAACATGTCCCTGTAATGTATACCCCCTCATGCCCCACTTTTATAAAGTAAAACTGAGGTATGCAAGGGTATACCAATTTTTCTTAATTTTGATCCAAAACATAGATTGTGGGTACGTGTTAGAAGCGCCTCGTTGAGGCGGTTCTAAGGTGTACCCACAATCAATGTTTTGAACAAAAATGCTAAAAATATCAAAACTTTTTCCATTTATTTTTTAATTTTTACAGATGAATAAATCACTACATATTGCATGGGTAAATTTTCCTAATGCAGTTCCCTTTCATCAAGTTTTGATACTGTAAATGTTAGGTCAACTTTACCTTGTGTTTTGATTATTGCTTTTTGAATCTTTACTTTTCTTAAACATATGAGCATAAGAAAACCAACAATCTGCATAAGTGAAAACCAAGGCGCAGACCAGCTTCGCAGTCACAGAGAAGCTGGTCACGCCTTTGTTTTCGCTACATGGATAGTACAATCTTCTTCCTTCTTTCTAAATTTGAAGCTTCTAGCTATCATCTGTGACTGTACAGGCTGCTTTGTGTTGGACCTGGTCAGAAACCCAAATTGTTGGTTTTCTCAGTCACAGGCACATATTGATTGTGCTTTAAATACAATGTTTATATAGAAAAAATCCACCATATTTGTATTTTAAATTGATTTATTTTAAAAAGAACCAAAAGAGGTTATCTCTTACCAAAAAGGACATACAAAAAGACTTATCATTGACTGGGGGAGTTTTAAATCTTCAATATGTAGATTGTATAAATTGGTTAAAAATACAAAGACCCACTATTTGAAAAATGAACGTTTTTTCTTTGATTGTTTCTTGCTGGCCTTCTGTTGACTATCTTTGCCAGACTGTTTAGATGGAGATGACTGGGTCTGCAGCTGAACTTTCTGCCGTTTGATTCCAATATCTTGTTCCCACAAAGGTACTTGACTCTTCACCATAGCCCAATAGTTCTTCTGCAAGCACAGATACAGGTTGAATGGTTATTTACAGTAAGTGCAAAGTTTAGGTGAAAAACTTTCACCTCTGTCAATATATGATATATATTTGCATCAATCAGTTCTTTCCATTTCTTAATTTTTGCAGATATACTGAATTAAAATCAAATTTTGCCGTGAAATATGGTCCAGTACATTATTGTTGAATGAAGATTTCTGTATGAAACAATCTATTGCTATTCATGATAACAAATAAAATGAAAAAATAAATACATAATAATAAGACATTTGCAAACCTCCAAAGTTGTAAACCTTGGGCTTGGTGGTTTAGTGAGTTCATCATAAATTCTGGCTTGTATCCCTCGAAAATCCTGTAACATATTAAAAATTCATTACAATTTTGTATTTTCATGCAAAATTATAATGTCCTGTGACTTAATAATAGCCATGTGAAGCTACAGCATTGTAGCAAATGACAATAAATTCTATCTGAAAATGTTAATGCAAAAATCTTTTAAGACATGCAAGAGATTGCAATAAGTATGATGCATCAGAATATTAATGTTATTTGTTTGTTTGAATTGATGTTTTACGTCCCAGTCAACAACAATGGTCATGTCAGGACTTTGCCTCCAATTTATGGGACTTTTACCCAACATTAGGATGTCATGACACTCAAAATGCACTTCATAAATATAACCACCCAACTAAGCCAATAAGGCTTATATGTTTGGATGGTTTGACTAAACCACTTTTCCTGGGCAGGCTCAGACATGAGCGGTTAACCAGTAACCAGATGGTCGGTCAGTAGATAAGAAGCTTTGCCTGGAGACACAAGCAGCCCATCTATTTCTACTAGGCCCCAATGGGTGGGGACCGATGTTAACTTTACTAGGAAACATTAATGCATTTGAAATTTTGGAAAAAACACACGTCAGTAGCCAAAAAAAGAGTCTGAATTATTCATTATGTCAATTATCTCCAAACATCTCTTTATTATTCATCATGCATACTTGCAAAAGCCTTTCATTTCTTTGGTAAGCCTGGTCCAATCCCCAACCATGACCACCATTTCTAGCTTCTTGGCTTCTCTGATAAGCAGCACTACAGTTGAGTAACACTTCCCGTCTAGACAGTCTGTAAAGACAACAATTCCAACATACTTACTCATTTTCATACATAAATAACTATTCCAAAATACCTACACTAGTCTATTTAAGTATAACTGCACAGCTTATCAGTGTATGTGTGTGTTTCTGTTTGTTTTGTTTTTTTACTTCATGGATAGTACATCCATCTAGCTCTTACAGCCAGAATCTCAAGCTTCTAACCTTCTTATGTCAGTTCTGTACACACTTGTTTGTGTCTGACCTGGTCAAAAACCATTAAAACTGTATGGTGTGACATATATTTTTTGCTCTCGCCAGGGCTTGGTAACAATCATATAAGCACTGGGTGTTGTGAAAGATAAAGGGGGTGTTGCAGTATCTATGGATAAATTTTAAGAAGAACGCCAGGTGATCTTCTTAAAATTTATCCTTAGATACTGCAACACCCCCTTTAGTGACCATGATTGATATGATCAGAATGATGTCACCGGCGGGTCATGAGTAATGAAAGGTAGACAGCAAAGAAAAGAAAAAAAACTGTGTTTAACATTATAAATAATGTTAGATCTTTTCTGGCATATAGGACATCTATTATAAATATTCTAGTTATTATAGTATACAGAATCATAAAATAATTCATTGTTATCTGTGGAAAATTTCAAATATGTCTATAAATAGATCAGGGGAGACTACTGTAGAATAAGTGACTCAAAGTCGAAAATCATGTTTTTTCTACTTTTAAGGTCATTGTTCTAAACACTGGCATATTTTGGCTGTTTCGAACATGTTCGGCCAGTTTTGACCATCTGATTGGAGAGAAAACAAGAATGTATTTTGCCAAAAGTTTGTCCGACTCTATTATGAATAGTTATTCTTTATTGCCAAACATCACAATTTTAATCATGCAAAGCACCAGTATGGCGTTACAAAGGATATGAAAAGTGACCAAAACAAGCATTTTTGATAAACTTACCACCATGAATAGCTTAGATAATCCTTTTGCACGCGAATGGCAGATTTTTTCTGCACATCACATCCCGACTGCATTAAACAAGATATTTAACTATCCAAAAACACATTTGTTTTGAGAAAATTAGTTATGGTTCATGTAGAGCAATGTACGCGGAAAATGTAGTATATAATTTTCCTTGCGTACATGTTTTAATATTACACAACAGTTTTGAGAAAGTCCTGAACACGGGGTGCAATATACTCTTCCTCAAAAGTCCTGTCACCCTATTAGTTTTCATTTGTTGAATAAATGAAAATGCATTTTTGTCTATTGAAATATACATGGCAAAGTCCAGTATGCTAAATGTCCCTTTCATGTAGTTACAAGGGTGCGAATGGGTGGGGATCGGGGGTGGAGGTCAGTCCATGTTAGTTGCATCCTTCGGATACAACTGAAGTCTAGAGCATCCGTGGTGTGGTAAAGCTATCTGCTATGTAATAAGTGGTTGGGAAATCGCTCTAGGGCTTCTCCGGCATATTCATTCCAGATGAAATTTCAAATATGCCCTGTCTCAGTTTGAATTCGTTCGAATTGATGCTTTACATCCCAGTCAACAGCTAAGGTCATGTCGGGACGTTGCCTCCACTTTATGGGACTCTTGCCCAAAATGAAGACGTCCCAGTCAACAGCTAAGGTCATGTTGGGACATTGCCTCCATTTTATGGGACTCTTGCCCAAAATGAAGATGTCATGAGTCTTTGACATCCAACATGTGCTTCAAATATAACCAGACAAAGCCAAAAGGGGTTATAATATATGAGCCTTGATGCGATAAAACCGGTCTTCGCGGTTTCCTACCAGGTCCGACATAAACGGGTCTCTGCAGTCTCAGAAAATGGTCAAAAGCTTGAAATTTCGGATTTAGGAAGAAGAGAAATTTTACTATCAGAGTGGTGAAACCAAAGGCGCTGATCAGCTTCGCAGTTACTGCGAATCTGATCTGCGCCTTTGTTTTCGCATAATATGCAAAATTCCGGTTTTCTCACGATGCGGCTCATATTATAATGTGCTGATGATTAGACTCGGAACCTCTTTTCCTGGGCAGGTTCAGACCCGAGCGGTTAACCAGTAATCAGATAGCCAGTCAGCATCGTACAGGCTTTCACTGGAGGCATAATCAGCCCATCTATTTCCTTCTGGGGCCCCAATGGGTAGGGGCCCCTGTTTCAGTATGACTTGCGATGTAAGTAGGGCATAAAACGCTGACACTACAACAAGAATATGATTCAGTGGACTAAGTTTCAGATTTTTCTTAAATAGTTGCTATTCGTCTTACTGCTGATATATATTACAAAGTATGTGATTTGGGACTTCACTTCAATGCTACACTGCTAAACTGCTGACAGCCCCACAAGCGTTGGCTCCGCCCCGACATGACTAAAAATTGTTGACTGGAATGTTAAGCCTCCATACAAACAACCAAATTAACTGCTGACAGCCTACGGATATTTTTCCCAAATCGTGCTTGCTCATTGTGTAATGGTTAGAGTGTCGTAGGTTAGATCCAGAGCCGCATCATAAATAAGACCGTTTAAATGGTATCAATGGCTACTTTGCTTGGCGCTCAGCATTTTAAGGCAAGCACTGGATTCTCTTCTTTCAAAATATAGC
This sequence comes from Rugalucina vietnamica, assembly GCA_964017185.1. Classification (NCBI taxonomy): domain Eukaryota; kingdom Metazoa; phylum Mollusca; class Bivalvia; order Lucinida; family Lucinidae; genus Rugalucina; species Rugalucina vietnamica. The sequence continues at coordinate 9,129,059 of OZ024873.1, forward strand.
ATTACTTACATCTCGAAAATATATGAAAATGACTGAAAAAAAATAAATAAAAAAGGTCTGATACTGATCACTGTCTGTATTCACTGGAGGACCATATGGAAGATTGTCAATTGTGCTAAATTTGTTGTCCTCCTAAAATATAAAATTTATTTATTTATTTATTTATTATTATTATTATTTTTATTACAACACTTAAGGTTACCCATACCAACAGCAAAGCAAAAAAAAACAAAAACATATATATATATATATGAAAAATGAAAAAAAAAACAAACAATGACCACTGAAACTTGTCTATCTTGTACCCCCTTATAGGATAGTCCTTGGACAAAGTCGGTCAAGCAAAACATTGGTCAACCTGGTACAATATCGACATACATGTACATGTATACATAGCTCTGTGCCTATTGAACTGTTTCCAGAGTGGTATTGATCCAAGGGTTCTTCAGCCTTTCCGGTTAAAATTTAAAATGAGCTAGTTTATCCGCATGACCTTAGCTACAGTATTAAGTGGGACGTAAAAACATTACCAAACAAGCCATTGAAGCAAAATTTAACTGTTTTGCCTAGACATGTTATTTGCAACCTTGGGTCTAATGCACAATGTAAATACTGACTCATAGGATGGTTGTGTCAAGTCATTATTTTTTTTTCTCACTTTCTTTTGTGTTTTGGCCGTAATGTATTTCACAAATATTATTTAGTCATTGCGAGACAAAGCCATCCCTTTCTGGGTACGTAACCGGTACTTTGTGGAGCTTGAAGTTTTTTTTTTTTTTTTTTTTTTTTGTTTTTTTTTAATTCAATTTTGCATCCCTTTCAAGCTTTTTAACTCATATCGAGACAAATCAATCGGTAGGTGTGGCGAAAACCGGAGTACCCGGGGAAAAACCACCTGACACACCCGCAAGCAGAACTATGCTTGTCCCACATGTGACTCATGCCCCGTGCGAGGTGCGAACCCAAAGAGGTGAGATGATCGAATGATCAAGAGCACTGAAGTCAGCGACCTTAACCATTCGGCCACGGGGACGCCCGGAGCTTGAAGTGTCTTGCTCAGGGACACTACATGGCGGAGGCGGGTATCGGACCGAATCATGACCTCTCAGTTGTTAGTCCGGTTCTCTGTTAGCAAACCAGGCTCCCCACGTTTTGCTAGGAGAGCCGCTTTTTCTTTTGTGTTTCTTGGGTGAATAAATTTAGTAATTGTCATAAAATCAAATTTCCATTACAGTCAAGTACTTGGTTTCGCAAAATGTTCTTGTCAATGATAAATCATTGCCATCAGAAGAATAGAATTTTAATTACTGCTAAACTATACCCGACAAGATGTAGACAAAGTCATATCCTTTACTTTGCATGAAAGATTTTTATGACCAAATCGTTCGTTTCTTGAAGCCATAACCTCATAGAAGCGACTATTTCAAAAGAAATTGTACATTCTTGCTGATTTTTTAGCCCCGGCAATGTGTCATCCTACGTAAGTTTGAAGTATTGGGTTCTGGTCCAGCCTGTGTTTGCCATTAAATATAATGTAACAGTGTTTACAATTTTTCTATATAATTTTATGAGATCCTTCATGTACGTAATGTACATGGTTGTTTCCATGCTTAATCGATGTTTCTTTGCTCTCGGTATGTAACAATGTGACATCAGATGTCATAAAATTTGACATGCAAAAAGCTACTGAAGATAAAAGATTGGTGTGAGTGAACTCATTCACAGATATTTATTGGATAATGCAATGTCTAGAAAATTGCCAAGAGAACAAAAACTGATTAATATTTGTTTTGAAGGTACTGGTAATACATGTTTAACCATGTTTTTAATAAGGATTTCTGGAGTCGGGAACTTTGCGTAACCGGAAACTCGACTGTACATTGTATTTTAACAATATTTGAAGATCATTTCACCCAAAGTCAACTCGGTAATATTGTATACTCTTCAATATTAAACATTAAACACACTCAATGAACATGCATTTTTGTACTTCAGTTTTTTATCATTCACCAAATATTACATTTGTAGCGCGTTGCATTGGCGCAAAGCCATCATGCTCCTCACATGGCTGATGTATTATTCAATCAAAATGACCAAATAGTGCATGGGGCCCTAAAGAAATAGATGGGCTGTTTGTGCTTCCAGGCAAAGCTTACACGCTTCTGACTGACCAGCTGATTACTGGTATACCGCTCTGGTTTGAGCCAGCCCAGGAAAAGTGGTTCAAATCAAACCATCCATACATATAAGCCTTTGTGGCTTAGTTGGATGGTTATATTTGAAGCACTTGTTGGATGTCATGACATCCTCACTTTGGATAAAAGTCCCATAAAATGGAGGCAATGTCCCGACATGACCTTTGCTTTTGATTGGGACGTTAAGCATGAAGTCAAACAAAAACTTCCTTTGCCATGTTTGCCTTCTGTGTTTGTTGATGCATATATATGGTAATGTCTGTGTCATGGTATCCTAGGGTGTGTTTCAAACATTTTGTGACCACAAATAAATTCAAACATGTGCTTGGACATGCTTTAAGGTCAAAATGCGTTGCAATGTGACATCTGGATATTGTGTGTCGAGTCTCAAGGAATAGATAATCATGATACGGTATGTTGAGTGCAAATTTCAATTTAAAAACGCTACACACTTTGGCTCTAATTAGATGAAATCCGTGTGTATTTCCCAAAGCGAAGACAAAGATGTCCCATACAACATCCTTAATTTAAACTTTGTAGGCAATTTTATGGTTTTACTGGAACATTTTTGCCACTCAAATGCACAACAAACATAACATGATCTATACCAAAATAACGCAGCTACAAGTAACTTACAAAATCTGTACCGGTAATCAGTTTGACATTGGTTTAAAGGCAACAAATGCTAAGCTGTCACAGAAGTAACCAGGGTGACTCAGTAACAATAGATAGATAGATTTTCATAATGATCAATTATCTCCCTTGCGAATGCAAATTCCGTATTCAAAAGTCATTTTGGTCATAAAAACTTTATCTATTCACTGGTTTTCAAACTTTTTTGTAGGTCCTATTTAGTTCCATCCATAAAAACTCTGGGGTTTTCTTGTTTTTATTGTGATGTTTATATTGAAAACCCCGTGTCACAGATGGACAACTATCAATATCGGTCCATCCTGGACGATAAACTGGTTGATCTAGGTCCTATTTGGAAAAGCTAAGATCAAGACTTTGACATGAAAATAATTTTCCTATTGCCTCCTGTACAAATTTTTTCTGCCAAAAACCATTATCAGAGAAAAGTTTAGAGAGAGTAAACAAGCTCAAACGAGCTTTCAAGACTCTTTAAATCAAGAATCAAATGAATCAGAGGCAAGTTTTTTAGACATACCGTGCAGTCTGGGAACACTGCGCACCTAAGATATTTCATGCAAGATCTGACGTCAAATATAAACACTGACTAACATCACTTACCATGAGACATGAAAGTGATTCAATGATCAAAATATGAAATGTTAGCAATTTCTATCATCTTTAGAAATAATGTGGCTAAAAGGTATGCACCCCCTTGAAAAAAATGATGGCAATTTGTCCCCTAACATTGCACAATGCTAAATCAAATGTATATTTTATAGCAACCTGCAATATATCCACAGCAGTCATAGTTCTGTCAATACATATGACACCCATAACAAGAAAGTTTTTTTTTAAAAATCATGCTGTGTATGGTGGCACAAACATGTCTCCACACAGTATTTCAAAATTAAACAAGATCACATAATTGTGCTAAAAGGAAGGAAAATCATTTTTGTCTTTAAATTAATCTTGTATACTCTTGTTGGTGTAACATATAAGAAAATAGCATTGGTTGACATGCCATATGCGCAATGTTGCGAGCTGCGCAATGTTAGGGGACCCGACTGCAATGCCAGCATTACGAAAACACGTCCATGCAATATTCAAAAATTTTCTTCAAGTGTAAAAAATGAAAATTTGGATTTTTTTTTTATTTTTCTTATTTTTGCTCAAAACATAGATTGTGGGAACACATGGAACCGCCTCGGCTGTTCTAACGAGTATGATGGTACCTTCGAAATTCGGTGTAGTTAATGTTTAGTAACAAAGTACAGCTCTCTCTTAAATCTCAGGTTCAAAACAGTTCTTGCACATGTTCACTGACATGCTGTACTGAAGCATAATTGAGAAATTGATCACTTTCATGCGTCAAGATAAGTATCCTTGAATACAGTTGCTCAGGTAGGATTTTCAGCCTGACCAAAAAGTCCTTTCTAAATTCGGTGTAGTAGTAAACAAAGTTCAAATTAGAATTATCCAATGGTACCACAACAGCCAGAGTTTCAGCAGTTTGTAGAATTGGATATCCCCAAAGCACTCATGGTACTTGAAATTATCTATCCTGCCTGGTTTGTATTTGAGTTAACTTTAATCTTAGGGATTATATTTTATTAGGAATTTCCTTTTCTTCATTGTTTAAAAAAATGGGCGCACGAATATAAATGCTTGCGGACTTTTACAAAATTGTTGTTCAGATGCAATTTTCATACCATTTTAAAGTGCAATCATCTATGTTTTAACTAGGGATAAAACTTATCAAAACGCTTTACCTAGAAAGAGAAAATGTAAGAAACATAAATTACCCCGAATTTCGAATTGCCCCGAATTTCGAAGGTTCCGCCATACCCACAATCTATGTTTTGGAGCAAAAATAAGAAAAATAGATATACCCCTGCAAACCCCTGTTTTGCTATATAAAAGTGGGGTTCAAGGGGGTACACATTACACGGATCCATATGTTTTCCTGATGAGTAAAAAGGGACTTTAACGAAAATTACATCTCTTCGTGTAGCCTTGCCAGTTGCAGCTCACGTGATGTCCATTCTTTTAACCTTCCCCCGTATGAATTTTCGCCCATATTAACTGTTAACAGCTATTTCAATTCATTTTTATTGGAATTTTCTTTCCATTAAACTTTTTATTTACATGCTAACTTTTTCCAACTCCAATTGAAGATTCATCATTAGTCTATTTATTGAAACTTCGTGTTCCAAATCCTAGTCAATTCGCTCACTATAATTGATTAAATAATAAATACGATCCACAGTCATACACGTCAATGATAAATGATGTGTGTGTTTTTTCCATTCTGATTTGATAAAAGCATTAGGTGTTTGATAATACCATGGTGCATTTTTCTTCTTTTATTTGTATGAGCCTCCTATATTTCAGACGAGCACCCGTGTATTCAGGGTAAGTATGTCGGTGTCGATAGGGCGTCGGATTGAAAAAATAAATAAATAATAATAATAATAATAATAATAATTTTGGTTTACATCAGATTACGGGTCATATCCCTGGCCACCATATTACGTAAAATGGGCAGTCCTTAGTATGAAGTTTGTAACACAGATATCTGGAAAATCTTTCTATTTTGTGGATGAATTTTATAAGTCTTCATAGCGTGCTTCCTTATGATAACATAACCGAAAAGTGGAGTCGTATAAAGCAAGACCGTTTACAAGCTACTTTAACCGTTTACTTTTTCAATTTCTCAGACTCTTTTTTCAATGAACAGTTTAACTTGGAAAGTGAAAATAGGTTTGACCTACTTGCAAGAGGTCATGAAACCAAGTCCACTGAAACTTTGAATAGCAAAAACAGTTTTATTAGTGGTCTGAAATTTTCCAGTATCAACATAAACAGTATAAGAGGAAAAAAACTTGAGTTGTTGGCCTTCATTGATTTTCATCAATCTCAGATTTTGGCGATTCAGGAAACAAAAATTGACAATTCCATATTAACGTCTGAATTATTTCCGGAATCTTTTCCATACAGCGTGTACAGAAAGGATAGAACCTTAATGGTGGTGGTGTTATGCTTCTTGTACACAAGGACATCCCACACATGCCCCTCACAGAATTGGACAATGACTCAGAGTCAGTTTGGGTCAAACTTTTTGTAAATAAGAAAACTCACTTTGTGGCTAGCTGGTATCGACCACCTGTCGATGGTCATTTACCAGTATCGGACAATGGAAATGACTTATTGAATTCCCTGGAAAAGTTTGACAATTTATTTAGAGAACAGCTTGACAAAATCAAAAATATTAATAAAGGCAACAAACCCCCCTTAATTCATGTTTTAAGTGATTTTAACTTTAGAGATATTGTATGGCCGGACAGACTCAGCAAATCTTGGTCATCATTGGGTCAGACGGAGGGTCAGATTTTGATAGATATCATGAATGACCATGGTTTGGAACAATTAGTCAATTTCCCCACCAGAGAAAGAAATACTTTGGACTTAATTTTGACCTCTCTTCCTGGTCAGTATGTAGACATTCATTCCCCGGATAAGCTCAGTGATCATGACATTGTTTCTGGCACATTGAAAATTGCTATCCCCCCTATAAAGAAACCTAGGAGAAAAGTGTATCGTTATCAGAAAGGTGATTATGAATCTATGAGAGCAGAAACACTTAAATTTGCAAAGGAAAGATACTTCAACGGTTACTCAGATACTCGGTCGGTCCAGGAAAATTTCAATCTCATTACATCGTTTATTCAGGAATCGGCAGATAAACATATCCCCTCAAAAACTAATCGCTCAGTTTCCTCTGTCCCTTGGATAACACCTGAAATAAGAAGGAAGATTCGCAGAAAAAAATGCAACTCATGCAAAAGCTAAACAGACTGGTAGTGCAAAATTTAGATCTAAATTTGAATCTTTACGGAAAGAGATCAAAGCTGATATCAGGAAGCAGCATGATCTTTATGTGAACAACTTGGTAGGAGATGTTAAGGCTAATCCTGGAGATTTTTACAGGTACATAAACAGTCAGAAAAAAGATACCCAAAGTATTCCCCCCGTTGAAAAAGAGAAATGGAAGTGGAATAGCTCAATCCGAATTTGAGAAGGCGGAAGAATTTAATGGTCAGTTCTCGGATGTTTTCACTAAAAGTGAATACAAACAAGTCCCTCTTATGGATAGATCTGCCCCATTCATGCATGATATTGTGGTCACAAAGGAAGGGGTGACCAAACTTCTCAAAGGTCTAAACCCGTCTAAAGCCTTAGGGCCTGATGAGCTTCATCCCAGAGTCCTAAAGGAATTGGCTATGGAATTAGGGCCGGTATTTGCCCATCTCTTCCAGCAGTCAATTGATACAGGTGAAATTCCTAAAGAATGGTCTCTTGCTAATATTTGCCCCCTGTTTAAGAAGGGCGACAGGTCACTTGTCCGCAATTACCGCCCTGTTTCTTTGACATGCATTCCTTGTAAGCTTCTTGAACATATTGTATGCTCTAATATTATGGCCCATCTTGATGAACATGAACTCCTGTCGGACAGGCAACACGCATTTAGGAAATGGCATAGCTGTGAAACTCAGTTGACTACAGTGATAAATGACTGGGCCAAAATCTTAGACAAAAAAGGCCAGGTCGACACTTTTATACTCGATTTTGAAAAGGCTTTCGATACTCCTCCCCATGAACTCCTTAAAAGCAAATTGTTCAGCTATGGAATAGGTGGAACAACACTGAATTGGATAAATGCTTTCCTTTGTTTCAGACAACAAAGGGTAGTGGTTAATGGTATTAAATCGGATTGGGCTCCAGTTGTGTCGGGTGTCCCTCAGGGCACCGTTCTCGGCCCCTTGCTGTTTTCCTTGTATATAAATGACATCTCAGCAGACATCGAGTCTGAAATAAGACTCTTTGCTGATGATTGTGTTTGCTATCGTGAAATCAAGAATGAAGAGGATACATTGAAACTTCAAAGAGACATTGATCGCTTAGGCAGTTGGGCTAGAAAATGGGGAATGAGATTTCAACCCGTCAAATGCAACATGATGCAGCTGACAAATAAACGGTCTAGTAAGATACAGGCTAACTACACCCTTGAGGGCACTTTACTGGAAAACGTTGAAAGCATAAAATACCTGGGTGTAACTATCACAAATGATTTGAAATGGAATACTCATATTTCCAATGTTTGTACAAAGGCTAACAGAACTCTCGGATTCTTGAGGAGAAATTTGTATTCTTGTCCCCCAGATGTGAAAGAAGCAGCTTATAAAGGACTGGTGCGGCCGGTCTTGGAATATGGAAGCTCAGTTTGGGACCCTCACACTCATGGCCTCCAGGAAGAACTGGAAAAGGTCCAAAATCGTGCGGCAAGGTTTGTGACGGGAAATTATGTTTTTGAAACTGGGAGCATGACTGGCATTTTAGGTCAACTGAAATGGGAATCTCTTAAGAAAAGGAGGAAGGATAGTAGACTTATATTGCTATACAAAGGTCTAAAGGGCAAAAGCCAGAATACCCACAGATGACCTTATCCCAAAGAATAGGCGTTGTAGAAATCAACACTCTTTGGCTTTTCAGATACCTTCAGCTAGCAAAGAAGCGTACAAAAGTAGTTTCTTTCCACAGACTATCAGGGACTGGAATGACCTCCCTGATTCACTTGTCTCCTCTGCTGAAATGTCTGATGACTGTGTGTCCAAGTTCGCTTCACTCGTGCGGTCAAGGGACTAATTTCTCCCCCATCCGAACCCCCTGGTGAAATAATGTCATTTGGCGTGTCACCAGTAAACTATTCAGATTCAGATTCAGCTACCCCTGAAACGGTTTAACTTGGGTAATAAGACATTCTTTTCACGGACAGACTTTACTTCGAGTAAAATGCACTTTCTTTGCATTTTATGCAAGAGTGGAACCAGAGGACCATTGGTCCTGAGAACGCTTGCCTGAAGCCTGATCTTGGAACATTTAGTCATCATAAATGGCATCGACCTTGAATACTCACATACTTTTATTGACAACTGCCACGTTGCAGGTTCCAGGCTGCAATAGTTTCCAAACAAATCCGTTGTTTTCACTTTTTCCCATGTAAAAGCCAGTTTCCAAAATTGACCTCGCCGAAAAATATGTCAAGGTCATCCTTCGGTCATCATTTGAATAAACTTTGACTGGCTAATGTCCCCGATAAGTACTACATACCAAGTTTCAGGAAGATGGAGAAGAAGATTTTTTTATTGCTGAGCATGGCAGCAATGTTGAGCGTTCGACCAAGATTTTGCGCATAAAATTTTGTCCCACCCCCCTAAGCATAGAGGCTTCACATGAAAATTCACTTTCTCAGGCACAGTGATTTCCGAGAAAACCATAATCTTAATTTTGATATTTAAATGACCTTGTATGACCTTGACCATAATTAATTGCATACATTCATTGACCCCATTATTGTCTGCATCTAGCAACAGTTACTTTCAAGTCTCAGAATGCAATAGTTTCTAAAATATCCCTTGCTTTCGCCTTTTCCCATGTAAAAGCATATGATTCCGAAATTGACCTTGCCGTCAAATATGTCAAGCTTATCCTAGGGTCATCATTTGGGCAAACTTAGATGGGCTGCAGTCTCCGATGCTACATAACAAGTTTCGTGGAAATCGGCCCACTGATTCTGGAGAAGAAGATTTTTGAACAAAATTCCAATGCCACCATCCAAGGAGGCTCCACGTAAAAATTCAATTTCATAGGTTTCCCGCCCAAAGTTTGAGTGTTTCTGGCAGCTTCTGTGTGATTTGTATAGAAAATATGTTGCATTCTCCGTAAAATTCAACATTTGATCAATGTGACAACATGGTGGAAACGGTTTAACCTCTTTATATTACATACATGCAGCATAAATCTATGTCAAAGGGGGAGGGGGTCAGATTTTTTCAAAAAATATTTTGTCAGAAAACATATTTTTGCAATAGATTATCAAGGAAATGCTACAATATGCTTATTGCAACTCAAAATTTGAGGTAGAAACTATTTATCCACGAATAATGAGTACAACATCTTTATTAGATTTATAACTGTAAACAGCAGTGTCCATCACTTTTGCAAAAACTTGTATCTTAATATACTATGCGAAATAAATTAAGCAATTTTACTTTAAACAGTGACTCCATATGTTTAGTAGACATTACTTAGGGAAGTTCTTCTGACGATGGCTTGCATGTATCAAATTATGGTAGAACCAGTCTTTGTGTGATGCTGAAGTGACATTTGATTTAAAGCCCACGGAGGCATATCTCAAGTAAAATATGAACCGTCAAATATTGATATACATATTTTGCATAGTATATTTATATATTTTGCATAGTATATTTATATGCAATATAAGTGTATATTTTGTGTATATAGTCCAAAAATATTCACCTGGTGTTGGGTGAACTCTATTAGTATATAATTATAGTTCGTTGCAATTTTAAATTTATCTTCGGAACGCCTCGTGGTTGCTCGTACATCATCGTGACTCTTCGTGATTGTAAGCAAGTTAACTGTATCGGTGTATAAGATTGCTATGCCAAGAAATTGTTCAGGACTGCATAGCTCAAATGGTAGAGCACGCAGATTAAGATGATATTACTTTTCATTTTACAGATAGCGGGTTCGAGTCCCACGATTGATTGCATCTTTCTATTATTATTTCTTATGTGCCGTATTCATTCTCTGTCGTATTTAATAATTTGATATTTTAGTCAATTTTGTGTATGTTTTATTTCTATTTTTATACATATATATATATATATATATATATATATATATATATATATATATATATATATATATATATATATATATATATATATATATATATATATATATATATATATATATATTTCATACTCTAATTAATTTCATCTATTGGCTTGAATGGTCCGCGCGCCGTAGTCTTCTAGGGAGACAGCAATATGCCAGTTTCCTTCTTCTCCCGTCGAACTCGATCCACTATGTTGCGGCTCACACCCGTAACCTTTGCTGTTCTGTCCAAGAATGAATGACCCAGAGCCCGGCGTCTGTTCTTTCTCGAAGGCGTCAGAAGCTTTGAAAATAATTTCTTTGGCTTTAGAAGATAAGAAATGGGTTGACTTCTGCTTAGACATATTGTCGATGTGGTTGTTTGAAAACGCTAATTATGCACGATATGACACATGAAAAGTGCAATAATTTATAAAGCAAAAATATGATGTTCTCCGTGCGATTGCTTTTGATAAAACGTGATGTGCATTTTATTTAATAAAATGAAAAGAAAAATATATTTTTCATCTTCTATGGGATACGAACCAGGGATCCCCATGTTACAAATCCGGTGTCCTAACCACTAAGCTATGTACGTCCTTGTGATACACGATGTAGCAAACTGCTTGTATACTGGGTACACATTCTTCGCATACTTTATCGAGTCTTACCGACGGTGCACGAATCAATTACGATAATATCGATAATTTATTATACAGCGTCATACGATTTAATTTATGCAATGCATATAAAGGTCAACGTCGGGTGAATATTTTTGGACTATACCTGTTAAAATAGGACAGTCAGTCTGTTCATTCAGGTATAACATACATATACAAAATATTTCCATAGCCCTGGTGAATTACAAATAATGGGCCCATTTATCGGTTTTTGAGACCCTTCCCCCCTTTGCCCAAACATGGCATTTGGATATAATATGTCATTTACAAAATAACAGGTGTGTTCAAAGTATTTTAGTTGGGCAAGGGGGGGACATGGACTTATAAAAGGTTTCCTATTTCTATGCTATATTAAATTAAATTAAATGATTTTGTCCAATTTTTGAAGAAGTCACTGCTTGAGATACACAAAACATTACATGCCTAAATACAATAGAAACTAATTTTTCGACTGCAATAAACGTCATTGTAGTGCCTGGAACGTGAGAATTTGAAAATTTCTTGGGCATTTCACAAAAGAAATCTTCCGAAAACCTTGATCAGCCAAGCGGTTTCTTTGAAATTGTGGACGACGAAGGATGGACGGGCGGACGACACGGACGGACGCCGGATCATGCCTATGCCATAAGTTCTCGATGAGCTTTGGCTCAAGTGAACTAAAATTTGCATTGATGAATTAGTGTCATTCCCAGCTAGGTTGAGTGTGTCCATGTCTATAAGTCAAGTTGCATTTCCAATAAAATCGGGAACAACGAAGAACATATCGATGCATTAATATCAACATGCAAAGTATCAGCTTGGCCCATCTACACATTCAAATGATATAGACTTACAAAAACTTTAAACAAAAACTTTAAAACAAAATTTCTAAATCCGTGACCTTCCGTCACCAATATCTCATCAACATGCAAAGTATATCATATATCAACGTGATCCATCAACATGTCCAAGAGAACTTTCACAAACTCTAATAAAAGCTTTAACATATAACCAACGCCGACGTTGACGCTAACGCCGACGCCGGGGTGACCGCAAAAACTCTTCATATGTACTTTCGTACAGGCGAGCTAATAAACCTTGCATGCCCGGGCTTGCATGGTATTCTAATGAGGATCGGTTATAAAGACTCAACTTTGTGGAATTCAAGAAGTCTACCCTGAAGTAATAAGACATTCATTCCTACAAATGGCGATTGACTGTAGCGTCATCTAGAAAAACTGGGAAACTTGTCACACAGACACAGACTGTCACTATATCTATCAGATAAGTTTTCACAGTAGACTCCTCGCATACATGCTGCCCGATACGGCAAGTTAGAACTTTCCTCAAATCACGTAAGGAGACACAATGGCCCACATGAGAAATCACTAACATTTTTCCTGCAAGCCAGAGAGTCCTCATTTACACAAATACTTGTATATAAACTTAAAATCTGCATGTAAATATTGACTGTACGGGTGGTGGAATTCAAACATTGAATATAGAGACTATTATCTACCTGAAAAGTGTGAGTCTGCGAAGGCAGAATTTCAAACACAGAATACAAAATTGTACCATTGGTAGATATATAAATGTTTTACAAATGTTACCATCGGTAATGCTATTTGTACTAATGATACCCATGCTACCAACACAATATTATGGCAGCAAATAATGCAGACAAAGCCTGCGTTTTTGGTTCTTAACATTGGTAAAATCTGTACCAATGGTAGTTTAAACATATCTTAATGCCAGTTTCAAGCAATGGGGTTTGGCTACAAGTTCTTACAAAATTCATTACAGCCCGCCCCCTAAATTTACCAACGGTAGACAAATACCGCTCAATGTTTTACTGGTATCAATGGCATTAGCAATGGTACCATTGGCAAAACCTTTAACTATATTTGTCTACCATTGGTAAATATGTTACATGCATGAGGATAGAACCTGAGGTCACAAGACGTTTCGCCCCCAAGACGTTTCCCCCCTGGTCGTTTCCCCCCTAGTCGTTTCGCCTCTATTTTCCACCCTAGTCGTTTCGCCCCCAATACCCTAGATGTTTCGCCCCAAATACCATTTCCCCCCTAGTCGTTTCGCCCCCAATTTTTATTTATTTATTTGTTTATCTATTTATTTATTTATGAAGGTCAAAGTTTATTAGATAGATAGATAGATAGATAGATAGATAGATAGATAGATAGATAGATAGATAGATAGATAGATAGATAGATAGATAGATAGATAGATAGATATCAGGTTTGGTGTGGTAATAAAGTGAAGGTGTGAAAAACTTACGGTATAATAATGTGCAGAATTAAAGTCATTAATTATTGACACCGACTTCTAAAGGATGATTAACTAAAGTGTGAAAAATAGATTCTTTGATCAAGGATTGCTTTCCGAATCCTATGGTTTTGTCGGCATGCGACAGGCTTTGTCTTTAAAAGAACTTATTGACTCAATGGAATTTTAAATCTAATTATCTTTTATTCAGCGATTTCTTTTAATAGATCGATTATCGGGTATATAAGATGTTCATACATCATTGAATTCTCTATAATGTCTGATCTGTGTATTGCATGTAATAAGGTTGTCGGAAAACGCCATCACGGCGTTACCTGCGACGTCTGTGACCGATGGCAGCATCGCATATGTGATACAGGTAATAAATATTTAATAATAAATTATTCGTAATATCATGCTTTTGTATATTTTGTATATATCTAACAATTGCTTAATTTACGTTATCATTACAGTATAATATTGGTAAACAGAATAAAACAATATTATAGTGTAACAAGTCCTAGTCACACCTCCCCGAGTGGCCAATATTTATTAAGTGGGCAATATTTATTATTGGCCTGGTACTGGCCGGTAACTAAGGGTAAGGTACTCATAAACCTTACCCTTATGCTGACGTGACAGGGCGACGATGCTCCATCATAAATTTCTTTCCAGATATTAATTTACAAAAGCCAGCGAAATGACATGTCTTTTGCAAACGAACTCTTTTACAGCATTGATTGCCCTAGTGAACAACTTATAAGACTTTACAATAAAAGTTTGAATTTTTATTGCCTAGCATAATTATTTACATGAAGCAAAATGATGTACATAAGGTAATTATACTATATCTATATACTAGGGGGCGAAACGACTAGGGGGGCGAAACGACTAGGGGGACGAAACGACTAGGGGGACGAAACGACTAGTGGGGGCGAAACGACTAGGGGGGAAACGACTAGGGGGGAAACGTCTTGGGGGCGAAACGACTAGGGGGCGAAATGGTTTGGGGGCGAAACGTCCCGGATTCGAACCTGATATCACTATTTTTGCATTATCGGCTGGTTTCCTGCTGACAAAAATCAATATTGGAAAAACAGGTAACCAGTAACCCCCCTCAGGGGGGTTCTGGTTACCTGTATTTCCAATATTGATTTTTTTAAAGCTGGGAACCAGCGGATAATGCAAAAATGGTGAATGTGGATCTTTAACCTGCACATTGGATGACTGTCCTGCACAGGGGAACTCCAGCTCACGTCCCGATACAAAGAACGGTGCACTGTGTTCAAGTCTTATTTGCAAGTTACACGAAGGGAAACGTGTTCGGGCCATCAAATTGTCCTCGCCGCCGGCGAGGATTTAACTCAGAACCTCTGGCACCAGAGGACTGAGCTACCGCGCTTTGTGTCTTAGTCGAAATGACTTGGTCTCATACAAGTTTCATTTGATTAAAGATACATACGCTTCGATCAACTAGAACTGGCCAATCAAGTTTCCTTTAACAAAATTGCCTTTCATTTTATCCAATCAAAACGTTTGAAACAACTCCGTGTCATCCAGGAACTCGCGCCATCCATTTTCGCGAAAAAATAATTTATGTACCGAATATTTAAGTTTTCAGATTATGGCGAAAGTAAACATTGTTAATGTCGTTGTCCTGGATAACCCATCTCCATTTCTTAACCCCTTTCAGTTTGAAATAACATTTGAAGCTTTAGAAGATCTGAGTGAAGGTAGTTTACCTGCCGGTGTTTTTGTTTCGATTTTTGACATTTTCAGCAAATACATGCTGTCAGTTATTTCATTATTTTGTCATTGTGTTGTGCAATATTGACCTGCATCAAATTGAAATGCAAGTTAGTAGTTTCAGTGAGCACTCATTTTGACGGCTGATACTAACTGACGACGGTCGTGCAGATAAGCGGTGTCAGGGTCTCTATAGAAGGGGTCAAGAATCTTTGTCTTATGTTCTAAAATCTTGTATGTCAGTTTCGTATTTACTCACCTAAGAAACAAACATTCAAAATTTATATTAATGTCAATTTACCATAATCCTGTTATTAATTCTTTCATTTTTTCTATATAGTATATCAGAATGGCTAAATTATCCAGTGTACATAAATAATAGTACTATAGTTTGGAATTTATATCTGTTTTGACTTAATATGTACCACAGTCACACTGGTAAACGTAAACGCTTTGGCTAAGGCACGAACGTATTGGCTAAGGCTATTTCAACGCTATGGCTAAGAAAGAAAATGGCGGATAGAGAGACACATGTGCAGGTTTGTTGTTGTTTTACAGTTTCATTTTCCGGTTATCAATGATAACAGCTACTGGCTTGGCGGCGCGGGACCCACAAATGAGTCACAAACTTACGTTCGATGGTCCGATGTCGCCAGCTGCAGCCAGTAAAAGTGTAACCTCGACAAAGTGGAGACACTGAACCTCGAAATCTCATGATTTTTCATGAAACACAGTTTTTCTTTGATATTGTACACTGTCTTGTAGTTTATACATATGCAAATGATAAATCGGACGCCTTTCAGCACGATTTATGAAACAAATGAAATTGAAAGGCCCCCAGCGTGTGACAATACTCTAAGTTTCATTACAACGCTATTGGCTAAGGAACTGGAAACAACGTAATGGCTAAGACCCCACAGTTTCTCGGTGGGAATATGTTATAATATGGTCGTAAGATTCGTAAGTGTCGAGTTCTCACTAGGATTTTGAAAACAGGATTCTAAGAATCCATCACTGGAAAAAGTTGGAGTCAGAAATGAAAACTTGGAGTTTGACCAAGAAAACTTGGAGTTTTACCTTATAAATATATTTCAATAACTTTTTTCTCAACTAGGATTCCACCTAAAATTTGTACATCCTGTAAACAAAACAAAACAAAAAACAAAAAAAAAAAAAAAATTTTTTTTTTTTTTTTTTTTTTTTTTTTTTTTGACAAAAGCCAATACTTGTTTTTCCAGACGTCGCAAAATAATTGATAAGATTCTGTCAACTTTACTGAAGTTGAAGCAGCCAAAATTTATAAATGAGTGTTTTTTATCACACATGAATGCAATTCAGGCCAATACCGATGCCAGAGACTGCTCTATAGAAAATATGCCTGTGTTTTAAGGGGACAGATGTAATGTCATAAGTTTTCGTGGCGGTAGAAAGGTGGGTTTTTTTCTCTTCTTTTCTGCCAATTTCTCATTCGGAATTTCTTAAAGGCAATTGAAATTGTGATACATTCTCTCATTCAGAGAATTTCTATGCAAATAGGGTTGGAAATGAATGCAAAAAACACAAATCGCACCAGAAAACGATCTCTCCATTGTGTACATTGTTCCGATTCCATAGCGAGTTTTCATACCGAAATTACGACGAACATATAGATCTGCGAACACTTTCTTCAATGATCGCTAATAATATTTTTCAACAACATCTTGTTTTCCTATCATCCTTTTGTGTAGATAAGGACCTGACAAACATCCATTGAATCAACACAAATTTGTGATCCGTGAAAATTGACCTGTCAATCTCCATCAACAAAAACTTGATTGTCAGTTTACTGCGCTCTGATTGGATAAGGGCATAATTAGTTCACGCCTACTTGCTTCCCCACATCAGTGGCACGTGTCAGTCACTTGCTTGATCTTTGAACAATGTCTTGCGGCTATTCTGCCTTGATCTTTCCGCGGTAGCTTATTTTTAGCTCACCTGAGCCGAAGGCTCACAAGGTGAGCTTATAGGATGGCCATGATCCGGCGTCCGTCCGTCGTCCGTCCGTCGTCGTCGTCCACAATTTCAAAGATCTTCTTCTCTGAAACCGCTTGGCCGATCTAGTTGAAATTTTATGTGGAGCCTCCTTGGGTAGTGGCATTTCAAGTTTGATCGCGAAATCCAGGTCACATGACCAAGATGGCCGCCACGCCCATATATGGTAAAAACCCTTCAAAAATCTTCTTCTCCAGAACCGGTGGGCCGATTTCCACGAAACTTGGTATGTAGCATCAGGGACTTCAGCCCATCATAGTTTGATAAAATGATGACCCTTGGATGACCTTGACCTATTTTACGGCAAGGTCAAATTTGGAAACATAGGCTTTTACATGGGAAAAAGTGAAAACTATGGATTTTTTGAAAACTATTGCAGCCTGAGGCCTGAAAAGTGGTAGATGCAAACAACTAATGAAGTAGATGAAGGTATGTGATTAATTTAGGTCAAGGTCATCTCTTGACCTTGGCCAGTCTGTCGTCCATTCACACTTTTCAAAGATCTTCTTCTCTGAAACTGCTGGGCCAATCGAAGTGAAATTTTATGTGGAGCATCCATGGATAGGGGAGACGAAAGTTTGATTGCGAAATCCAGGTCACATGACCAAGATGGCTGCCACGCCCATATATGGTAAAAACCACTCAAAAATCTTCTTCTCCAGAACCGGCAGGCCGATTTTCATGAAACTTGGTATGTAGCATTTGGGACTCAAGCCCATCATAGTTTGATAAAATGATGACCCTAGGATGACCTTGACCTTATTTATGGCAAGGTCAATTTGGGAAACATAGGCTTTTACATGGGAAAAAGTGAAAACTATGGATTTTTTGAAAACTATTGCAGCCTGATGCCTGAAAAGTGGTAGATGCAAACAACTAATGGAGTAGATGAAGGTATGTGATTAATGTAGGTCAAGGTCATCTCTTGACCCTGGCCAGTCTGTCGTCCATACACACTTTTCAAAGATCTTCTTCTCTGAAACTGCTGGGCCAATCAAAGTGAAATTTTATGTGGAGCATCCATGGGTAGGGGAGACAAAAGTTAAATCAAGAAATCCAGGTCACATGACCAAGATGGCTGCCACGCCCATATATGGTAAAAACCACTCAAAAATCTTCTTCTCCAGAACTGGTTGGCCGATTTCCATGAAACTTGGTATGTAGCATCGGGGACTTCAGCCCATCATAGTTTGATAAAATGATGACCCTTTGATGACCTTGACTTAATTTACGGCAAGGTCAAATTTGGAAACATAGGCTTTTACATGGGGAAAAAGTGAAAACTATGGATTTTTTGAAAACTATTGCAGCCTGATGCCTGAAAAGTGGTAGATGCAAACAAGTAATGGAGTAGATGAAGGTATGTGATTAATGTAGGTCAAGGTCATCTCTTGACCTTGGCCAGTCTGTTGTTCATGCACACTTTTTAAAGATCTTCTTCTCTCTGAAACTGCTGGGCCAATCAAAGTGAAATTTTATGTGGAGCATCCATGGGTAGGGGAGACGAAAGTTCGATCACGAAATCCAGGTCACATTACCAAGATGGCCGCCACGCCCATATATGGTAAAAACTACTCAAAAATCTTCTTCTCCAGAACCGGCAGGCCAATTTTCGCGAAACTTGGTATGTAGCATTTGGGACTCCAGCCCATCCTAGTTTGATCAAATGATGACCATAGGATGACCTTGACCTATTTTATAGCAAGGTCAATTTTGGAAACATAGGCTTTTACATGGGAAAAGGCGGAAACAATGGATATTTTGGAAACTGTTGCAGTCTGAGACCTGGAAGTTGCTAGATGCAGACAACCAATGGAGTCAATGAAGGTAAGTAATTAATGAAGGCCAAGGTCATTTCTTGACCTTGACCCAAAGTCATTTAAATATCAAAATTAAAATTGTGGTTTTCTCATAAATCACTGGGTTTGGAAACTATTGCAGCCTGAGACCTGAAACTTTGCAGATGCAGACAACTTATGAATTCAATAAAGGTGTGTGAGTATTCAAGGTCAAGGTCATTTTATGATGACTTAATACTGCAGGATCAGGCTTCAGGTGAGCGTTCTCAGGACCAACGGTCCTCTGGTTTCACGTAATTTATGGAAATTTTTGGACGCGTCACCAGAAAAAACATGGCGTAAGCGAGAATCCATGACAGTGAATTTTAGGCGTACGAAACGAAAAACACACATAAAAATACGCCCAGATTGGAGTTATCGAGAACTCTGAGTGTATTTCTCAAAGTAGGTTTTGAGGTCTAAATTATTGTTCGAACATGGTTTAGAGCTTCGTTAGTGAAATTAAAAAACAAATATATCGTATTTATGTACCTATCAATGTTTTTCTTCGGGGGGGGGGGGGGGGGGGGTGGGGGGGGGTGCTTACTAGGGCTGACTATCGATGCCAATTTTGACTATCGCGATAGTATCGCTATCGTGGAAATCACTATCACGATACTATCACTATCGTGGCATACTATCACGATACTATCACGATACTATCGGTTTTCCACAAAACTGTCTTTAAAAGGTGTTTATTTGGAACAATCTCGAAAATTGTCGCCATTTTCGGCAGTTGGTTAAAAGTGAAAGTAGAATGGTGTGTTCGATTAGGCCACAACTCAAGTCACACTACAAACCGGGACTAAGATCGAGTCATTCCGGTCCTTTCGGACCAAAACGATATCGGCTGATACCAATAATAAACCAGACTGGTTTGCATCTTGCCTGGTCGCAAATCTCTCTCAAATGGGATATTAAACCTTCATCAATATAGGTTTTCATAATCATATGAAAAAAAAACAAACAAAAAAACATGACAGTTGATGTTACGGGGGGGCCATGGTGGCCCACGTTTTTTTTATTCTATTCTGTTCTATGTTCAGGCAGGCATGCAGTAATCAAGCACGCTCAGGATGTGACTATTTCGCTAATCAAACATGCCCAAAACAAATATGGGGAAAGAGTTCCGTCAATGAAAATAAACTATCGAAACTATCGATAGTTGGACGAACTATCGGCGATAGTCATCGATAGTGCATTGTACAATCGATGCATCACTATCGAAGCAGTTACTATCGCAATGCATCGATGTATCGATGCATCGTTACACCACTAGTGCTTACAGGGGTAATTAGACAACCCAATCCCTGGGAATTAGACAGAGTACCATGACCCGGGGATGGTTAATAAGGTGCTTTTCTAGGAAATTGTACATACAAATATACAGCGAAATTGATGACCCACAAGGGGTTTTAGGACATCACAATGCGATCAATGATTGGGGAATAAGACCTTTTTTTTCAAAATTGTTTAATTCCCAATGGAAATCCCGCCGCCCCCTCCCCTCTCAGAAAACATCCGTCGCGAACAGTGGCAGTAAGGGTTTGAAGACAAATTGATTGATATAAAATTCTTAAATAACCTTATTCATAGAGAAATAGCATTAAATTGTAACATCTTAACCACCCTCTGTGAATAAGACTAAGCTAGATGTTGGAAACGAACTTGTTTTGTGTTTTGGAGTTGAAATTTTGTACTGTTTGTCGTAGTGTTTGAGCCTTATGTACGTTTTCACATTTTTAGTTAAGTTCGGTAACTGAGTAGCCGCCTATTGGGGAATAGCTGCTGATTCGGCTTACGGTATGTTTTCTTGGCATAAGTACCTAAATGTCATTTTGGTTTTTTCCCACCCCTCGGTTTGTGGAGTGGGACTTTCTCTCTGATTGCGCCATTTCCTGATCATTGCCTACTTTTACCTTTTCAAATTATTTAACGAAGCTCTAAACCATGTTTGAATAATAATTTAGACCTCTAGACCTACTTTGAGAAAGACACTTACGAGTCTTACGACCATATTATAACATTTTCCCACCGAGAAACTGTGGGGTCTTAGCCATTACGTTGTTTCCAGTTCCTTAGCCAATAGCGTTGTAATGAAACTTCAAGTATTGTCACACACTGGGGGCCCTTCAGTTTCATTTTTTTATGAATCATGCTCAAAGGCGTCCAATTTATCATTTGCATATGTATACACTACAAGACCGCGTACTATATCATAGAAAAACAGTGTTTCGTGAAAAATCAAGAGATTTCGTGGTTCAGTGTCTCCACTTTGTCGAGGTTACACTTTTACTGGTTGCAGCTGGCGACATCGGACCATCGAACATAAGTTTGTGACTCATTTGTGGGTCCCGCGCCGCCAAGCCAGTAGCTGTCATCATTGATAACCGGAAAATGATTCACAGGGGTCCAGTTACTGGGCTCTACGGCGAAAAATATCGCCGAAAGTTGCGAGATTTCGCCTTATGTAACCTTGAAAGAGAAGTCGACTTCGCCCTATTTTTTCATATTTCAAAAGTTCACTTTCGATTTGATCACAGTGATTCACTTTTTTGATTGTTTACAGCTCTCGAATAACGCCAGTTTTCGCCCACGGCGACACAGCTGATTGTCAAGTGACATTAAACAGATTACCTTTATTGATTAATCCCAATGCAATTATCGGATAATTGCCTCAATAAACAAAACATGCACCTCTGATCATTATTTCACGCCGACATGTATAGCATAGGCAAGACTAGTGTCAGCCGATTCGTCACCAATGCTGATTGGCTAATTAGAGTCACGTGTCGAAAGCAACTTTGACAAGGGGCAGTTCAGGGGCGGAGTCATAAATTATTGACTAGAAGACACGCTTCTGTGATTTAATAACTGCAAATTATCTACTGTTGGCCTATGAACTAGACTTTGGGAGAAACGGTTGCCGTGAAACTGTTTCGTTTTTATGAGCAAAATATATTACAACTATCTATTAGCCGCATTTTTTTACATTCAATAGGCCTGTAATTGTGTTTCCTTGCAAAAATCCTGATTCAAATGCATTTTCCAGGCTTAAATTGCCAAAGAAATGCTGTATTTTTACGTTGAATTTTTAGCTGCCATAAACGCTATTGTTGTATTATATTATCCTCCTTTAGTGGCACACCTCAAACTGGAGTCTTCTCCATAGAGACTTACTTACAGGGGCTAGTATGATAATAATGCCTCACCCATCACTGTATTTATACTGAACTCATAGATGTTGACCCCTCTCCCCTCCCCCCCCCCCCCCCCCCCCCAATTTTTTTTTTTTTTTTTTTTTTTTTTTTTTTTTTTTTATGATTTAATGGGCTACAAGAAAAAACACAACTGATATAAATGTTACTTGGGCCACTGGAACTTAATTAAATCTTAGGAAGTGAGTGTCGATGAGTAGTCAAAGTCACTTCTCTCTGATGTCTCAAACTTCTCCCTGTTTGGGCTGGAAGGAGAAGTCACTTCTCCCTGCTGTCATGGGCTAACAGGACCCCTGAAGGAAACTGTAAAACAACAACAAACCTGCACATGTGTCTCTCTATCCGCCATTTTCTTTCTTAGCCATAGCGTTGAAATTGCCTTAGCCTATACGTTCGTGCCTTAGCCAGTGCGTTTACGTTTACCAGTGTGACAGTGTCCATTTTCACATTTTTTCATGCATTTTCACAATTTTCTGGAACATTGCGCAATTTATTGTGTTGAAAATTGTATGAATGTGAAGCTGATATGATGCATTGCTTATTGGAATGTATTTCATATCTTTAATTGGGTTTTCACGATTTTTACCATGATAAATTCACTTTAAAGTAAGTTTTTTAAGTACTTCTTACACTGTCCGTATATATGGTACTTGGCATACCTGAGTTTTTGATTATTGGAAAAATCAATACATAGTTTCTTGACCCCTTCTATAGAGACCCTGGCGGTGTTATCCGCACGACGGCCGAGCCGATAAGCGGTGTTATCGGCCTGACCATCGTGCGGATAGCCAATACTACAGGCGTTGGCTATTGGAACGATGGGAGTATAAGAATTTCTAACAAGCTTGAGTATGTATTCAATTATTAATTTGTCATTTAATAAATTATGTGTTTAACTATTGAAATACACTCGAAATTAACATCTTTGTTAATTTGATTTGATTAATCCAGCTGATGTAATCTGAACCACAGTATATTTCTTACAGCGGAGAAAAATACAACAGTTGCAGTTTTTAGCTCACCTGAGCCGAAGGCTCACAAGGTGAGCTTATAGTACAGTAGTCGAGCCGGCGTGTGTCCGTCCGTGCGTGCGTCCGTCCGTCCGTTCACATTTTCAAACTCAAATATCTCTAAGACAACATGGCCGATCTTAATCAAATTTTATCTAAAGCATCATTGAGGAGGGGGAAAGGTTGCATTAGGTTTTGGGCCAGGTCGGATTGGAACTCTGGTTTCCATGGCAACAGATAGCTCCCATAGACTTACAATGGGAAAAACATAAAAAAAATCTTCTTCTCCGAAACCACAAGGCCCAGAGCTTTCATATTTTGGCAGTAGCAATGTATAGTGGTCCTCTTTATAAATCCTGCCAAACGTGCCACTGGGGTCCATAGAATTACAGACACTTCGGCACCACTATGACTTCGGCACCTAGACAAATCGGACCATAGTCATATCGGCCCCAGTCATTTCGGCCCCAGTCACTTCGGACCCTAGATGCTTCGGTACCACTGTCATATCGGCCCCACTTTTATTTCGGCACCTTAGTCCTAGTCTATTCAGCGCCACATTTTTTCGCTACTGTAGATCCAATCATATTACCTTTTTAGCTCACCTGAGCCGAAGGCTCTCAGGTGAGGTTATAGGATAGGGAGGCACCCGGCGTCCGTCCGTCGGCGTCGTCGTCCGTCGTCCACCATTTTCAAAGCTCTTCTTCTCTGAAACCGCTTGGCCAATCAAAGCCAAATTTTATGTGAAGCATCAATAGGAAGGGGGAACCAATGTGTATATAAGAAATCCAGGTCACATGACCAAGATGGCCGCCATGCCCATATATGGTAAAAATCCTTCAAAAATCTTCTTCTCCAGAACCAGTGGACCGATTTCAACGAAACTTGGCATGAAGCATTGATGGCTCAAGCACTACAATGTGTATATAAATCATGACCCTGTGATGACCTTGACCTATTTTACGGCAAGGTCAACATAGGTTGCCAATGCATTTGAATGGGGAAAAATTTTTAAGTGTCATTTAAAGTGAAAATCTTGCAGGAAATGGGCAGTAGGACTGAATATTGATGATTCTGAAAAAAAATTTGACCCCAGGGGCTCATCTGCCCCCACCCCGGGGCAATATACCTGTACATTACCATAATATTCAAACATCATCTCCTCTGAATTGGCTTGGCCAATCAAAGCCAAATTTTATGTGAAGCATCAATAGGAAGGGGGAACCAATGTGTATATAAGAAATCCAGGTCACATGACCAAGATGGCCGCCATGCCCATATATGGTAAAAACCCTTCAAAAATCTTCTTCTCCAGAACCAGTGGACCGATTTCAACGAAACTTGGCATGAAGCATTGATGGCTCAAGCACTACAATGTGTATATAAATCATGACCCTGTGATGACCTTGACCTATTTTACGGCAAGGTCAACATAGGTTGCCAATGCATTTGAATGGGGAAAAATTTTTAAGTGTCATTTAAAGTGAAAATCTTGCAGGAAATGGGCAGTAGGACTGAATATTGATGATTCTGAAAAAAAATTTGACCCCAGGGGCTCATCTGCCCCCACCCCGGGGCAATATACCTGTACATTACCATAATATTCAAACATCATCTCCTCTGAATTGGCTTGGCCAATCAGAGCCAAATTTTATGTGAAGCATCAAGAGGAAGGGGGAACCAATGTGTAAATAAGAAATCCAGGTCACATGACCAAGATGGCCGCCATGCCCATATATGGTAAAAACCCTTCAAAAATCTTCTTCTCCAGAACCAATGGACGGATTTCATCAAAACTTGGCATGAAGCATTGATGGCTCAAGCACTACAATATGTATATAAATCGTGACCCTGAGATGACCTTGACCTTCTTTACGGCAAGGTCAACATAGGTCACCAATGCATTTGAATGGGGAAAAATTTTAAAATGTCATTTAAAGTGAAAATCTTGCAGGAAATGGGCAGTGGGACTGAATATTGATGATTCTGAAAAATTTTGACCCCAGGGGCTCATCTGCCCCCACCCCGGGGCAATATACCTGTACATTACCATCATATTCAAACATCATCTTCTCTGAAACCGCTAGGCCAATCAAAGCCAAATTTTATGTGAAGCATCAATAGGAAGGGGAAACCAATATGTATATAAGAAATCCAGGTCACATGACCAAAATGGCCGCCATGCCCATATATGGTAAAAACCCTTCAAAAATCTTCTTCTCCAGAACCGGTGGACCAATTTCAACGATACTTGGCATGAAGCATCTATGGCTCAAGCACTACAATGTGTATATAAATCATGACCCTGTGATGACCTTGACCTTTTTTACGGCAAGGTCAACATAGGTCACCAATGCATTTGAACTGGGAGAACTTTAAAATGTCATATAAAGTGAAAGTCTTACAGGAAATGGGCAGTAGGACTGAATATTAATGATTCTGAAAAAAAATGGATCCTGGTACTGGGGCTCATCTTCCCCCACCCTGGGGCATTATACATATAAATTCTTCTCCTCTGGAACCACTTAGCCAATTTAAGCCAAATTTTATCTGAAGCATCTATAGGATGGGGGAACCAATGTGTTTATTAATAATCTAGGTTTCATTACCAAGATGGCCGCAATGCCCATATAAATCTTTTTCTCTGAACCATTTGACAAATTTCCATGAACTTTGGAGTGAAGCATCGATGGCTAAAGTACTTCAATGTATATCTAAATCATGACCTGTGACAACCATGACCCAGTTTATGGCAAGGTCAACATGGGTTGCCCATGAATTTGAATGGGAAAAACTGTTAAAATGTCATTTGAAGGGAAAAGCCAGCAGGAAATTGGCAAATGGACAGAATATTGATTATTCTGAAAAAAGAAAATCGCTCTAGGGCTTCATCTGCCCTTACACTGGGGTTAAATACCATTATATTAAAACATGTTTATTGGTACACGTATATGCAGCAGATCTCAGGTGAGCGTTTACAGGACCATTGGTCCTCTGGTATTAGTTTTCTATCTATCGTTTCTGGTTTGTACAGTCCGGTTTGGGCCTAACGCGTATTCATTAGATGGAACAGAAACTCAGCAGTAACACCAGAAAACAATTTGTGTTTAATCTTTATTTTTCTTTCCTTTTATTTAAACAAGTGACAAATACAAAACAATACTGAAATGATTCGACTGTGCATCTGTGCATTGACGATTTTTAAACAAGGATCACGTTATTCCATGTTTTTAAAACACCATATCAATAGAAAATACAAATCCGTTAAGCAGCCTGATCTACGACAGCGTTTGAATCTATGTTTGATCATGAATACAAATGCTTTAATGAAAAATGCACTGGTTACTAAAACAATGGGGATTCACGGCCTGACCGTAATCCCATTTATTTTGAGCGGACATAGCTTTTACAATTCTTTAAATATTCAATTATTTACTTTTTATCACAACAGTAAACACTTCCGGGTTTGTGATCAGGACAATCGAACGCTTGCAATTCTCAGACGCTTGTTTTGGAAACTTGAAATTATTAAGCGTTTATGGATTTGATTTATTGGAAATTTCGGCATGTCGTAAAACCTTTTTTCTACATCCGGGTTGTCATTGCTTTCGCTCCAAAATTTTAAAAAAAAAAAACACGTGTTGCTTAATTTCTCAATTTTTTGGTTAATTGATTTCAAGATTTGACTTCGATTCGATATGTCCACTACTCGTAGACGTCGTGGTTCCAAGCGCAAGCGACAGGAAACCGAAGAAACGGGAGAGAGAGAGGAAATTGAAAGGGTCAATTTGCTGGGTGGGCCTGGTACCGGTATTGCACCGAATTCGGGCCACCCGCCAGGTACGATACGTGGCTCTAAGGAGCCCTCTTTGCTCAACTTTGTGGATTTCGAAAAAATCCTAGCAGATGCAAATATAACTTCAGTGCGATCTGTGTCTGATTCTACCCCACCACCACCACCACCTGCTCAACAGACTCTTAGTCCTAACGTCTTGCCTTCGGCAATTTCTGCCTCCCAACAGACTTTGCCAACATTACAGTCAATTTCATTTGCTGAAAATCGTGTCCGGTTAGGTTCCGATGATATTGCCTCGCATGTCCCAGAACAGCTTTGCAAGAAAATATGGGCCCACGAATATATTAATCTTGCTTTACTTTTGAAGGGCAGTGTCGAACTGCAAGACCTTTTTTCCACTGGTGTCGTACACCTAACAGGCAAAGGTCAGTTGGAGGCTAGGCCACAGGTTAATACCAAAGATAAGGTTCCCAATATCGAAAAGTGGACAGATGCTTTTCTGATATTTGCCTCCATCTACTTAAAACGTTACCCAAGCAAAATTCAGGAAATATTGCAGTATATGAACATTATCAGGGAGGCTGCATCCCGGTCTGTTACCTTTACTTGGCGATCATATGATGAGCAATTTCGTTTGCGTCAAGAATCCGAGGTTCAGTCTTGGGGTAAGATTAACTCTGATTTATGGCTTCGACTTATGACGTCTAGTACGGTTACTTCCAACATGCCACAAAATACACAACCGGGTGCATTAACAGGTGGTCGCAGTAGTACTGGCAATTCGCAGTATGACAACCATGTTTTGGGTACATGTTTTGATTTTAATGATGGTTTTTGTCCACGAACTGTCTGTAAATTTAAGCATATCTGTTCAAACTGTAATAACCCCAGTCATGGACGTGTGACATGTTTCAAACAGTCTACTGCTAATTCAAGGGGTTCTTATGCCAATCGAGGGGGTTCCAATTTTCGCGGACCACGTGGTTATACAACCAACCGTGGGGGAAGACTTCAAGCCCGGCGTGGTAACAGACTGTAATTCCTCAGCTGTTAAATCCGCTGCCAGGCAAAATTACACAATTTCCCCGGATCTATTCACATTGTCTTCATCCCCAATCAATATTGAAGCTCTACGACAAGAACTTGATGGTTATCATTCCTCTAAGGCATTGGCAATTTTGGAAGGGTTCACTCTTGGTTTTCCTCTACATTATTCTGGTTTGCATTCTCCTTCGGACTCGAAAAACTTAAAATCAGCTTTAGGAAATCCAGACATTGTTCGGGAGAAAATTCAAGCCGAAGTAACAGCAGGCAGAGTTGCGGGCCCATTTATTTCCCGCCCAATTCCCACATTACGCATTTCTCCACTTGGTTTAGTCCCTAAGAAGGAACCCAATCAATTTCGACTTATACACCACCTCTCGTTCCCCTCAGGCCACTCTGTAAATGACTTCATTGATCCTAAACTTTGTTCTGTGCAGTATACTAGCTTTGATGAAGCAGTGCATATGATACAGGACCTGGGTCAAGGCTGTTTGTTAGGGAAATCCGATGTCCGTCGAGCCTTTAGGATCCTACCAGTATCGTTGTCCGAAATTGATCAGCTCGGTTTTATGTTTGACGGGATGTTCTATGTGGATAAGGCTATGCCATTTGGTTGCTCTATTTCTTGCCAGACCTGGGAACTTTTTGCTACGTTTTTAGAATTCTGTGTAAGACGGGCATCCCCATGTGGATCTTTATTACACTATTTAGACGATTTTTTGTTTGGAGGAAAGAAAGATACCAATGATTGCACTTTCATAATGTCTGTTTTCATGGATAAAATGCAATTACTTGGTGTCCCTATTGCTTCCGATAAAACAGAGGGTCCTACCACCAAATTATCTTTTCTTGGTTTAGAGCTTGATTCGGAGGAAATGAACATTCGTATTCCCATGGGAAAGATTGAGGAAATCCGACAAAAAATTGTGAGTATGCTGGCAAGGAAGAAATGTACTTTGCGCGAAATGCAATCTTTGATTGGTTCCCTCAATTTTGCTTGTAGAGCAGTGGTTCCAGGACGGCCATTCTGTCGGCGACTGATCAATGCTATTTGTGGCCTGACCAAGCCTCATCATCATCTGAATATCACTTTAGCTATGAAGGAGGATCTTCAGCTTTGGTTGAATTTCTTTACAGAGTTTAATGGCATATCTGTATTTCATGACCGTTACTGGGTTTCAAATGAGGATGTTCAGTTATTCACTGACAGTGCAGGCGGTGCTGACTTAGGTTTTGGGGCATACTTTGCTGGGAAATGGACATGTGCACATTGGCCACAGTGGTGGATTGATCAAGGCATTACTGCTGATATAACAGTTCTGGAAATGTTCCCTCTTTTGGTGTGCTTGCACATTTGGGGTCAAGAGCTTAAAAACAAGAAGATAGTTTTCCGATCTGACAATTTATCATCTGTCCATATTATTAACTCCATGACCTCCAAAAATGATGAAGTCATGATCATTTTAAGAGCCATTACTCTCTTGTGCTTGCAACTTAACATTGCCTTTAAAGCACTACATGTAAGAGGCTGTTTTAACAGACTCGCCGATACGCTAAGCCGTTTTCAATTGCAGAAATTCCACGAACTCGCTCCCGATGCCGATCCGGAACCTTCAACAGTACCCAACCATCTCTGGAATATCTTCAAACAAGTGTAAACCAGTTGTTAGCTTCCAGTATTGCGCCCAACACTCGAAGTGTTTATGATAATGCTTTATCAGCTTTTGAACAATTTAGAAATAATTATTCATTGCACGTAATATGGCCTGTTCCAATTCAACATGTTACGCTGTTCATTGCACATTCTTTTGAACTTGGATATTCACCATCTACCATTGCATCCTACCTGTCTGGAATAAGTTTTTATCACAAGTTACACAACTATCAGGACCCAACTAATGCATTTGTTGTAAAGAAGCTCCTAGAGGGCTTTAAAAGGTCACGCAAGTCCCGTGATGTCCGTGCTCCTATAACGGAACATATTCTAAGAAGGATTTGCCATGTGCTTCCTAACATATGTTATTCAGATTTTGAATCCTGTCTCTTCCAAAGTGCTTACTTCTTATCTTACTTTGCACTTTTGCGGGTAAGTGAAGTAGTTTTTTCTAGCTACCTTCAGCCTGATAGGCCTTTACTTTCTGGTGATATTGAACTTGTTGATGATGGCAACACCTTACTCATCACCATTAGAATTTCAAAAACTAATCAACGCGGGTTGCCCACTACTTTGCGTATTCCAAAATCTGAAGATTCTTCATTTTGTTGTGTCACAACCATTCGTCATTATATGCATCTTCGTCCTGCAAATGCATATTACTTCTTTTCACATGCAAACGGCACACCTTTGACACAGAGCCAATTCAGCGCAGTTCTGGCCAAAGCTGTAAGAGTTTTGAGGCTTCCTACTGGCATTTATACCTCTCATGCATTTCGCATAGGTCGAGCTACAGATTTAGCCTCAAAAGGGATTTCGTCAGATGCAATAAAAAAATTGGGTCGTTGGAAGTCTGATGCTGTTGACGGGTATATTCGCCTTTAGGCTTCCTCACATATCGTATTCTATCCTTTATACGGTTTACCAGACCTTTAATTTTGCTTTCTTCCAGATGTTTGGATCATCGGAGATTCAATCATCTCCCATGCCGAGGAAGAGGCTATCAAATCCAAACAGGCTAACTTACACCTTGACAGAACTGTGCGCTGGTTTGGCCGGCCAGGCATGCACTGGCCACAACTAAAGCCGACCATTCAGCTGAAGATGCTTTTTCATACTACCCCAGCGTTAATTGTGGTCCACCTGGGAGGCAATGATTTGGTGTCAATCAAATTAGCTAAATTGATGAGCAAAATCAAAAAGACTTTATGGTATCTGCAGTCTGTTTTCAATGACACATACATAGTGTGGTCTGACATTCTACCCAGGACTCAATGGAGAGGTTTGGATGACATAGCGTCCATGAAACATTTGGACCTACAACAAAAACTCAAATTGATGGACCAAAAAAGAAAACGGGTCAATCGGGCTGGTAGACAGGCTGTGAGAACTTTAACATGGGGTCGGTCAATCCTTCACGAGATTGATACCGACACGCCTGGCCTCCTTAAAAGAGATGGTACACATCTGTCAAAGATCGGCAACCATATTTTTCTTCTGACATTGCAGGAAGCGATCCGACTTTTTCTTCTAGACCCAACAAAAACAATATATGACTCAAATGCCCCCGCAAATTAACCGGCTACATTCTTAACCTTCTGTTTCCGCCCAATATGCCGCTGAATGGGGGACAAATTTGGTAAATTTGTTGTGGCGGGATTCAAGCGGCATCTGGTTGGACGTCTTGGCAATCATTACTTTTGAATTGAATCTGACTGCTATTTTATAAGGTTGATAATTTTAGGACTAGTGCAATTTGATTGGTGGCCGAGGAAACACACAAAGCATGCTTTGAGGTGTAATCCTTGTGTCATTCAGTCATTGAGCACAAATCAAAATCGTAGACTTCTCTTCTCTAATTTTATGAACACACTGGTTTTTTCAATACACTTCGTCTTACGATACCCGTTGCAAATATGTGAGATAAGCATTTAACTTAAAGAGCTTACTCTTGTATTGGTGTCGTTATTTGGCTCGTATATTTCTTTTGAAAATTTTGGGTCGTATGTTATGAGTCGTTCAGATGAAACCTGGCTTAGTTACAATTTAGGTTATACTTTCTGCATGTCAAGCGTTATTCTGTATCAGTTAATAGTTGCAGAAGACACCATAGCAGTTGCTCACCCCATTGTATCAATCAGAGTGGTATACTGTCCCAGTTATAGTTGAAGAGGTTACATCCACAATTTTTGTTCCGTTGTACCCGTCCGTTGCATCGTTTCGTCGTGTTGTGTCGTTTCATTCGTATAAAATAGCCAGGATAGTTTAAATAAAAATATTCAAAATCAAAATTCAAAAACATTGAATAGCTAGGGTGTTTACAAAATCGCCACAATAATATGTAATGATTGCTAAGACGTTCAACCAGCCAATATTCAAGCTCCAGTGACCATATTCACCCATTTCTAAAAGTTCAAAAAGTTATATTTGAATCTGTTTGATTAGTATATTCATGCATAACATAATTTGTGTATGTGCATATTGGACAGGATTGTCACTAATTTGTCAGTATTGCTATAACAGCCGTTATTGCATAAAGTATGTTTTCTGATGTTGAGACAAATGGATAACATATGTGGGGACGAATCAAGTTTATCAGTTTGTGTTTTATTTTATGGTAGCATTCTAAAATAATGGGGATTCACGGCCTGACCGTAATCCCATTTATTTTGAGCGGACATAGCTTTTACAATTCTTTAAATATTCAATTATTTACTTTTTATCACAACAGTAAACACTTCCGGGTTTGTGATCAGGACAATCGAACGCTTGCAATTCTCAGACGCTTGTTTTGGAAACTTGAAATTATTAAGCGTTTATGGATTTGATTTATTGGAAATTTCGGCATGTCGTAAAACCTTTTTTCTACATCCGGGTTGTCATTGCTTTCGCTCCAAAATTTTAAAAAAAAAACACGTGTTGCTTAATTTCCCCTCCCTCCCAATTCCCATCACAAGCGTTCGACTGTTCTGTTTTCTTCCATAGCTATTTATTGTACTTTTTCTGCTGTTAGTTTTTTCAAATTTCAGTCAAGCTGTATCTAGCTTCGAGTCTCTCAGTACTGGAAGGTACATACTGGAAGGTGGCAGGTAGAGGCTGGACTATCAATCACATGGCACCATTTCCCGTTAGCCACACAGTTTTATAACAAATGAACATGAAGAACAACGACCATAAAACAGTTATTGTGATGGCTTTCGTAGGACTAACTGGAACATCATTCCTGGAGGGAACAATCTGCATCGACGAAGAATACTAGGACTTTAGTGGTTCTGCTGCCTTATATTTCATAGAGACTTCGAGATGACTTTTAAAGAAGGGATTGTATTCCAATGTTTTATATGTTTTTATTCTTCCTGAATTCTGATTTGCTTTCTGATGAATCATAATGTTCTTTGTATATTTGCTCCACACACCTCTTTTTTCTAAATCTGTTAAGAGATATTTTTTATAAATATGCAATGCTATTTGGTGGAGTATCTATTGACAAAGTCTCTGGGGCTTGAATTCTGTTGGTCATTTGTGTGTGTAAGTGCCGGGATTCAAGCGGCATCTGGTTGGACGTCTTGGCAATCATTACTTTTGAATTGAATCTGACTGCTATTTTATAAGGTTGATAATTTTAGGACTAGTGCAATTTGATTGGTGGCCGAGGAAACACACAAAGCATGCTTTGAGGTGTAATCCTTGTGTCATTCAGTCATTGAGCACAAATCAAAATCGTAGACTTCTCTTCTCTAATTTTATGAACACACTGGTTTTTTCAATACACTTCGTCTTACGATACCCGTTGCAAATATGTGAGATAAGCATTTAACTTAAAGAGCTTACTCTTGTATTGGTGTCGTTATTTGGCTCGTATATTTCTTTTGAAAATTTTGGGTCGTATGTTATGAGTCGTTCAGATGAAACCTGGCTTAGTTACAATTTAGGTTATACTTTCTGCATGTCAAGCGTTATTCTGTATCAGTTAATAGTTGCAGAAGACACCATAGCAGTTGCTCACCCCATTGTATCAATCAGAGTGGTATACTGTCCCAGTTATAGTTGAAGAGGTTACATCCACAATTTTTGTTCCGTTGTACCCGTCCGTTGCATCGTTTCGTCGTGTTGTGTCGTTTCATTCGTATAAAATAGCCAGGATAGTTTAAATAAAAATATTCAAAATCAAAATTCAAAAACATTGAATAGCTAGGGTGTTTACAAAATCGCCACAATAATATGTAATGATTGCTAAGACGTTCAACCAGCCAATATTCAAGCTCCAGTGACCATATTCACCCATTTCTAAAAGTTCAAAAAGTTATATTTGAATCTGTTTGATTAGTATATTCATGCATAACATAATTTGTGTATGTGCATATTGGACAGGATTGTCACTAATTTGTCAGTATTGCTATAACAGCCGTTATTGCATAAAGTATGTTTTCTGATGTTGAGACAAATGGATAACATATGTGGGGACGAATCAAGTTTATCAGTTTGTGTTTTATTTTATGGTAGCATTCTAAAACAAACGTTTTTTCTGATATGTATTGTTGTAATACATGTATATATGTATAATTATATATTTCTCTCATACATTTTCAAATATGTTTGTAATTATATTTGTATATAATATAGTTAATATAGGTGGCCAAAAGAACAACAACAAAAAGTTCATTGTCATTGAAAAATGTATTTTCACTTCATGAGTGCCTACATAGGTAATAAACATTTTCAGCATTTTTTTGAAATCCTGAGTTGCACCTTGCCCTTCATCGTCTTTAGAATGTCATATGACACTCACTTAGTCGTGCGGCACGTAGATGTGAAGCAGCTGAAGATGCCATAGTTCCTGCGAGAAGTTGGGGCGATTTCCCCGTTATTAAGTTCTTCATAAATCAATCAAATTCACTTTTTCAACGGGAAAATCGCACAATTATGTTTCTTTTTTGTCGGGTTTATTTTTGACTGTATATAGGACTAAGCGGTTGATGAAAGGATTGCAAAATAAATATAATTCCCCAGGCTCGGTTATTTTAAGATCATTTTTGACTGAATGTATATATGATTTAAAACTAAAAAAGAGGAAATTCAATTTTCTCATTTATCATTTTTCAAAATGCGATCTCATTGTCTTAATATAAATAAACATTTTTAATGTGTGAGTGACCTATATACAAATATAGCATGAAGTCGTGACAGACATTTTTAACATGTGCCGGTAATTTGATTAAATCGTCAATAATCCAATTAAAGAACTAATCGATCAATAATCGAGTATGTCCAGTGGAGTAAAACGACAAGCGTCAATAATTGGATTAAATGTTACACCCTATGGGCGGTTTGCCTTTAATACGTCAGGGTGAACATTTGTCACCAACATGACAGGCATATGTACCAGCCAGGATTCGAACCCGCAACCTCTTGATTGCTAAGCGAATACGCTATCCATTAAATCTTATCCTGATTTGATGACAGTCCCGTATAAATACCATGAAGCAGGATGCAATCATGTATGAAGCGCATAACAATAGTTCTTCTCGTATTTTATTCTATGTACAGACTGTTGAAGTTCATATACTCATTCTCATGTTGTTTTCGGACTACAGCAATCACTCAATGTTTGCTTATTTGACGTTCCGCATGTTTTGTGCAGTATGCAATTGTCACTGGATTATCAATGCAATAATAAAAGATAGTATGCTGATTCAAACCGCAACAAAAATTACATGATTCAAAAGTCTTTGAACTTTGCATTGAACAATGTAAAAGTAGGCAATGGTCATAAAATGGCGCAAGGCCGTCGTCGGCGGTCCGGCCATGGCTGGACCACTTTTTTGGCCGAAAAATGGTTTCGGCCGGATCACAATTTTCGATTATTCGGCCGAAAATGTGTTAGCCTTTTCGACTTTTTTGAAGTGTGATGGCCCAATTGATACTAAGGGTACTTGGTCAATCTGCCCTAGGGTGTGAAAGACGGTCGTTATAAAAACAATCATGAAAATGACACCTGTATCAAAGACAGTTATTGTCATTATTGGATTGTGACGGATTATCGTGCATCAGAGTGTTCTTTAATTCATAGTGAATAAAGCCGATTCTCTGTGATCACAATTTAAAAAATGTGTAGAGCAGTAGGTCTATTTCACAGTTGAAAACCTAATCACTGTTTATAATTATTGCATTAAATATTATCAAACAACATGGCAAAAAATCGTTTACGTATAAACTTTTCGTAAACATTATTTTCTTCATATTCCAAAGTTTGTTAAAGCGTGCATGTTATTCTTCCATCATGGATATACCGCCGGTTCCTAATCAACCGACGTCTTTCATATTCCCTCAGCGTTCCTTCGGCAAGGCAAATCCTGTGAAAAGGAGCTTTCAGGCTTCATGGTTTTCGACCAGGACATGGCTACATCATAATGAAACCTATAAAATCAGCAGCGCTTCAAGGGCAAAATTGTCCCAAAGTGCATTAAAATCGTCTGAACGGACGTCCGGAATTATAAATGTTTCTCGGGGGAGATCCCCCGAACCCCCCTTACGAGAGGGGGAATGCCCCCTCTCGTGCTTTCCCCCAACTCGTGCCTTCGGCACTCGTAAAACGTCTTTGATATTTCATGGCCGGACCACTTTTCAAAAGCCGACGACGGCCCTGTGGCGCAATCAGAAAGAAATTCACACTCCAAAGGCAGATACTGTTATTATTATTATTAGTATTATTATTATTATTATTATTATTATTATTATTATTATTCAGACTTTTGTTTTCAACATTCCATTGAGAAATTCTTAGAGGTGACGTAGTGATAGAGCATCGGATTCCGAATCGAGAGGTCCTGGGTTCGATGCCCACAGGCATCACCGTCTTGTGACCTTGATCAAGACACACGAAGTCCTTAGTAAAGGTTAAACCCAGGAAGCGTTGGCTCCGTCCCGACATGACTGATAAGAGGACCAATGGTCCTCAATACAAAAAAGCAAACAAATTCTTGAAGTTTATGCTGGCATAAATTTATGGAAAATGCGTATATTCAAGTTAACCATTTCTACTATGACCAGAATGCGTCATATTGTCAGTAAATGCCATCATGAAGCACAACGTCTTACTGATACCAAACTTCGAAGAAATTTTTTAGGGATTTTTAAATGAAATAAATAGGTGCCGAAGTATCAAGGGACCGAAGTGACTAGGGTCCGAAGTGAATATATTTTTTTTTTTTTCTAAAGTGGTGCCGATTTGATACTGGGGCCGATTTGACTAGAGTCCGATTTGTCTAGGTGCCGAATTCGTAGTGGTGCCGAAGTGTCCGATTACCGGGTCCATACAGGCCCCGCCCCAGGAGCGTCATGGGAAAAACATAAAAAAAATCTTCTTCTCCGAAACCACAAGGCCCAGAGCTTTCATATTTTGTTTGTAGCAATGTATAGTGTTCCTCTTTATAAATCCTGCCAACCGTGCCCCTGGGGTCCATACGGGCTACGCCCCGGGGGCGTCATGGGAAAAACTTTAAAAAATCTTCTTCTCCAAAACCACAAGGCCCAAGGCTTTCATATTTTGTTTTTAGCAATGTATAGTGGTCCTCTTTATAAATCCTGCCAACTGTGCCCCTGGGGTCCATACGGGCCCCGCCCCGGGGGCGTCATGGGAAAAACATAAAAAAATCTTCTCCAAAACCATATGGCCCAGAGCTTTCATATGTTGTGTTGACCAATGTATAATCCTCTCCTTTATAAATGCTGCCAACGGTGCCCCTGTGGTCCATACAGGCCATGCCCCAGGCATGTCATTATCTACCATAGACTTATAATGGAAACATATGAAAAAATCTTCTCTGCAACAGCATGACACAAAGCTTGTATGTTTGATATACAACATTGTCATGTGGAGCTGTACATAAACCCTGCCAATCTTGCCCCTGGGGTCAAATATGGCTCCAGCCCGGGGGTCATTAAAGGACCCTGACCTTGTTAGACGCTTTTTTAATGTGAACCAAAATGGCAGAAAAGAGGATACACAATCCAGACAAGAGCTCTTCTGCTGATGTAAGTAGGGTTTCAAGGTCACATGACCAAGATGGCCACCATACCCATATATGGTAAAAAACCCAATTACTTTGTCCAGTGACTGTACTTGTTGACTCTCAGGTGAGCGATCGTTGCCCCTGGGCTACTTGTTTTAATTGTGTTAAACTGAAATATCTCCATACTCTATTGTTAAAATCAAATGTTGTTTATTGTTTTGGATTACCACATTCTTTTTAGCTCACCTGAGCCGTCAGGCTCACAAGGTGAGCTTATAGTATACCCATGCTCCGTCGTCCGTCGTCCGTCCGTCCGTCGTCCACCATTTTCAAAGATCTTCTTCTCTGAAACAGCTTGGCCAATCAAAGCCAAATTTTACATGAAGCATCTATGGGAAGGGGGAACCAATGTGTATATAAATAATCCAGGTCACATGACCAAGATGGCCGCCATGCCCATATATGGTAAAAACCCTTCAAAAATCTTCTTCTCCGGAACCACTGGACCGATTTCAACCAAACTTGGCATGAAGCATCGATGACTCAAGTACTACAATGTGTATATAAATCATGACCTTGCGGTGACCTTGACCTATTTTACGGCAAGGTCAACATAGGTCGCCTTTGCATTTGAATGGGAAAAATTGTTAAATTGTCATTTAAAGGAAAAATCTTGCAGAAAATGAGCAGTAGGACTGAATATTAATGATTCTGAAAAAAATTGGGCCCCAGG
This sequence comes from Rugalucina vietnamica, assembly GCA_964017185.1. Classification (NCBI taxonomy): domain Eukaryota; kingdom Metazoa; phylum Mollusca; class Bivalvia; order Lucinida; family Lucinidae; genus Rugalucina; species Rugalucina vietnamica. The sequence goes on from OZ024873.1 coordinate 9,167,651, forward strand.
GGCTCATATGCCCCCACCCTGGGGCAATATACATGTATATTACCATAATATTCAAACATCATCTCCTCTGAAACAGCTTGGCCAATCAAAGCCAAATTTTATGTGAAGCATCAATAGGAAGAGGTAATTAATGTATATATAAATAATCCAGGTCACATGACCAAGATGGCCGCCATGCCCATATATGGTAAAAACCCTTCAAAAATCTTCTTCTCCAGAACCGGTGGATCGATTTCAAAGAAACTTGGCATGAAGCATCCATGGCTCAAGTACTACAATATATATATAAATCATGACCCTGTGATGACCTTGACCTTTTTTACGGCAAGGTCAACATAGGTCGCCAATGCATTTGAATAGGGAAAACTTTTAAAATGTCAATTAAAGTGAAAGTCTTGCAGGAAATGGGCAGTAGGACTGAATATTAATGATTTTGACAAAAATTGGACCCCAGGGGCTCATCTGCCCCCACCCCGGGGCAATATACATGTATATTACCATAATATTCAAACATCTTCTCCTCTAAAACCGCTTGGCGAATCAAAAGCCAAATTTTATGTGAAGCATCTATGGAATGTGGGAATTAATGTATATATAAATTGTCTAGTTCACATGACCAAGATGGCTGCCATGCCCATATATGGTAAAAACCCTTCAAAAATCTTCTCCGAATCTGGTGGACCGATTTCAAAGAAACTTGGCATGAAGCACCAATGGCTGAAGTACTACAATGTGTATATAAATCATGACCCTGTGGTGACCTTGACCTATTTTACGACAAGGTCAACATAGGTCGCCAATGCATTGGAATGGGGAAAACTTTTAAAAAGTCATTTGAGGTGAAAATCTTGCAGGAAATGGGTAGTAGGACTAAATATTAATGATTCTGAAAAAAAAATTGGACCTTAGGGCTCATATGCCCACACCCCGGGGCAATATATAGAGGATATTCAAGTTTTTGGAGTGAATATGAGTTTTATTTCATTGAGTGAAGTGAAAAAATTTTATATTTCATGAGTGCCGAAGGCACGAATGAAATATATAATTTTTCACTTCACGAGATGAAATAAAAGTCATATTCACGACAAAAACTTGAATTTTCTTTTTATTATATTGCATTTAGTCATTGTGACGTTGCGCGCTAAAGCTTATGACGTCAAAATCTTAAATGACGTCATTACGTCACGTCATTACGTCGCTTTTATGTGTGAACGTTCATTGCATCAACAATAGCATAGATTATAAAATTTAGTTATGTATAAATTAGAAATGAGACGGTGGAATCGTAATTTGCGTATTCCCAAATCTTATATTTTCACATGTGAAAATATAACTTTTTTATATTTTCACATGTGCAAATATAACTTTTTCAAATATTGGTTATATTTAATACATATTTCTCTGTATTTCATCAATTGCCATATAATAAACATGTATATTACCATAATATTCAAACATCTTCTCTGAAACCACTTGGCCAATTGAAGCCAAATTTTATGTGAGGCATCTATAGGATGGGGGAACCAATGTATATATTAATAATGTAGGTCACATGACCAAGATGGCCGCCATGCCCATATATGGTAAAAACCCTTCAAATATCTTCTTCTCTGAATCCAATAGATTGATTTCAACGAAACTTGGCGTGAAGCATCCATGGCTAAAGCACTACAATAAATATATAAATCATGACCCTGTGATGACCTTGACCAAGTTTATGGCAAGGTCAACATGGGTTGCCCATGCATTTGAATGGGAAAAACTGTTAAAATGTCATTTGAAGGGAAAGGCCAGCAAGAAATTGGCAAATGGACAGAATATTGATTATTCTGAAAAAAGAAAACGGCCCAAGGGCTTCATCTGCCCCTGCACTGGGGTTATATACCATAATATTCAAACATGTTTATTGGTATACGCAGCAGACTCAGGTGAGCGTTTACAGGACCATTGGTCCTCTGGTATTATTAGGTTACGATAATTACTTTCTCATTTACGCATATGCATGACTGATTTTTACAGGTAAATTAACAGGTAGGCCAATTTCAGCAAAATAACGATTTTGTAAAATAAGAGAAAAATTCCTGCATGCATAATATTATGTGTCAGTTTTACAGCCAGTGTATAATATTTATAAACATAAGATGTATCCACTTCTGAACATTTTTAACATTCGGATGTTGAATTCCCTGTTAGAACACTGCTTATCCGCACGAGGGTAGTGCTGATAAGGGGTGTTATCAGCACGACCGTTGTGCGGATAGCCACTGTCCATTTTGACACCGGCTATCCGCACTACAGTTGCTAAGATAAGCGGGGTTATTTGCATGACAGAGTCATAGAGAAATAGATATTTATTGCCAATTGCGAATTAGTGTCTCCATTTGTCAAAATCAAAGACAACCCCAAGATGTTTCAACATCAGACTTCAAAGACTATGAAAACCCTTTGTAGTAAAAAGTGAACCAAGTTAACCTCGAGACAGTGGCATAGAATTAGCCAATAATAGTTTACTCAAGCTGGTAGATAAACCTAAGTCCCGCCCATATAGTTTATGTGACAGCTGGTCAGTTCACTGACTCAGTTGAATTGAAGTAAAATCAATTAAATATTTACATGCTTCAAAATATCTAGTCTTCCTATGATTAGATCAAATTGCAAGATTAAATGTTGTTCTTGTCTGTTTAAATGTGCTTTTGTATGTGTCCACAAGACACATATTTCATGTACTTTATTGAAATAAATTCAGCCACTGACAAGTGACAATAGATAATAATTAGAGGTCAGGTAGTCCTTCCTCCAGTGGTGGCAGGTGGGCGGAGCTAAACTTGTCCTTAGTAAATGGCTAGTTGGGTAAATTGTTTGTACTGAAAATGAACTGTTATAGTGGTGCTATTTTGGGAACTCAAATTCTTTGATCTTATGATTAGACATCATGCAGGTGTTATGTCAGAAAACCACAAAAGGGGCTGGAATATCGCAAACAGCCATAATGGTTAATTGTTTAGAAAATGTATACATTATTAAGTTGACAAGTATAAGCTTTTACAAAAAGCTTGGTCTACGCTTCGCATATATAAACTTGAATGTTAAAGAATCTGACCGTACTCCCATTTCATCGTGGTTCATGTGACTGAACAGAAATAAAACGCAGCGCGGTCAAAGCATTCATACCTGACAATCGACCGTCACAGTACTGTCGGTTCATTTCATTCCATTGTGGCTTTGGCTACACGGCAGGTGGGGTGCGGTCAAAGCTTTCAGGCCTGACCATATAGCGTCACAATACCGTCGGTTCATTTCATTCCGTTGTTGCTTAGATAGAATGCAGTCATGCACCAGTTCCACGAATTTAACAATTTGCCCCATTTTTGATACCTACTGCACCATTGGTACAAATTTTACCAACCAAAGGGAGGTTTGCCTGGGTGTTTTGGGTGTTTACACGGTCCTTGGCGAAACGACCCGGAATCCTACTAACACGATGGTCAAGCCACTAGACTCAAACGTGCAGTTGCAGTTGTAGAGAGGTGTACGAGTTGTCTTGTAATTTAATTAAAAGTAGGTCAATCTCAAACTTTAGAGTAGTCTACGCGCTGGCGCGTAGACAATAAATTATGCATTGGTTTTAAAACTGAAACCATTAAGCAGGGTGGGGAAGTGGTAGAGTGCTGGACTCCAAATCAAGAGGTCCTTCATTTGATCCCTCAGGTGGCACCATGTTGTGTCCTTGAGCAAGACATGTTTAATCCCTACAATACTGGTTAAACCAGGAAGCGTTGGCTCTGTCCAGACATGACTGAAAAATTGTTGACTGGGAATTAAGTCTTAATACAAACAAAACTAAAACCGAATACTTATATAGCCTGTTAGCTGTCTATAAAAACTGACGTTTTGCACAATTTCTGGCTTATTATAAGTGATAGAATTAAATTTCTTGCGCCAATGTTATTTGTATACTAATACATAACTGGAAACTGATTTTCAGAATTTTCACTTGTTGTTTTCTTGCATTTGTCTATTAAACTTAATACAAAAAATTAAGGCTTAATGAAGGGGAGTACTTTAAGTTATTGTAACAGCTATAGGCACCGCCCAAGCACAAATCCCATTCAATAAAATTTCTATAGGCAGATTTATGCCATTCAATGTGCATCCAATAGTATACCCTTCAACAAAGTGAGTGCTCTAACTATTAAATGTAAATGACTTTTCAATAATGTTTTTAGTAACCACTTTCATTAAGCTTCTAGTGTCATTAACAGACTCAGGTGATTCTCCTGCCTCTTTATCCTCACTATCAGAGTCAATGTTTCAAAATATTTTAAGGTGTTCACAATCACATCCGATTTTTCTGGCAAAGTTTTAGGTGGCATTTCTTTTTTCTTGGTGAATAAAAAAAGACAGGTAAAATGTTAACAGTTATACATACAGGTATTATAACTGCATTTTGCGCATTATAGCCATGACATTTTAAAACCTACATTATGGTATCTGTTTCCAATGAAAACTACATTCTTATAGACTTACCAGTCTCTACTCACCATCGGTTGGTCAGTTTGGGACCTGCTATTCCCATGTGCAAGGTTTTGAATAAAACAGACCACTCAAAGTCTTACCTCTGTTGGAGAACAAGCCGGTTCTTTGTTTACCTAGTGCAATTTTCCTAATGTGCAGTTTAATACTAACAAAGTATAGAGCTATACAAAGGAGCGTATTCCTAGGCTATTACATAAACAAATTTACTCCCATGTTCATTACAGCCAAAATGCCCTGTAAAAATGGACAGTTTTCAAAAGAAATTTTTTAACCTTAAATTGTAAAAAATATTAAAAATATAGATTGGTTATGTATAAGATAACCATTCAATATGCACAATACCGCAAAGCGATTGGTTTTGTTGTTTTGAAGATATTCAGCAAAACATCAGTTTTTATAGACTGCTAACAGGCTATACCTGTGCAAGAAATTTTACTTTTTAATTAGGAATAATTATTTTGCGAAATTGGTTTACCTGTGAATTTACCTGTAAAATTCAGCCATGCATATGAGCAAATGGGAAAGTTATTATTGTTACCTAAATAATAAAAGAATAAACAACCTTTGATTTAATTACAATGGATCGATGCCTACGGAAACATTTCAGTAAAAAAAAAAAAAAGATGATGGTTACATTTTTCTCTGCTGTTAGATTAGAAAAATCAGATTAATTAAATCTAATTAGTTTTCCCATTCACAATCAACTAAAATGTTAAATTTGAAGGTATTTCTATAGCTCAACAGAGAGTTACTTTGTGTAATTGCAAATTAATAGTAGTTTGATGCATACATAAGCTTGTTAGAAAATCTTATACTCCCGTCATGCAAAAATGCAAATTAATAGTAGTTTGATGCACACATCGGCTTGTTAGAAAATCTTATACTCCTGTCATGCCGATAACCCTGGCTATCCGCATGTCCGTCTTGCGGATAACACCGCTTATAAATCAGCATGACTGTGGTGCTGGTTAGTGGTGATATCAGTACAACTGTCTTGCTGTAGCCTCAGCCCAAGTCTTGAGCAGACTGGTTCAGTGGTAGAGTATAGGACTCCGGTCATAGAGGTCCCAGTTTCAATCCTCAGGTGGGGTGCTGTTCATTGTGGCCTTGAGCAAGTCTAATTTCCACAGCTCTGACATATTGATCAACTCTTTAGTCTTTACACTCTAAAAAACAACAGAAAACAGCTATTCTGTGATGTATTTAATAGCCTTTGACAATAAAGTCAATAGTTGACATTTCAAAGATGTGGAGTACCTGCTGTTAATGGCAATCTTCTGTCACTCTGCCTGGCCATTGTTTCCACCACCTCCCATCATGTTCAGGGTTAGAGATTCAGTTTATTTTTTTATAAGTCTACAAATTTTCATTGTCTATCTTTGTACTGTTGATTGCCATGGAGATGAAGTCACAACAGGGCTTTTCAGTTAAGTTCTGACCTTTTTGAAAAAATAATGTTACCAATAAAATTGAGATAAATAACACAATTAGGGGGAAAATACCACATTTTTAGGCAAAAAAGGTGCAATTTTTAGTCAAATTGAGAAATTTACCTTTTAAATTTGAAAATCAAAATACACCGTTAATTGGGAATGTTTCTGGTTAATTGCAAATTGTTTAGTTAATTGGGAAAGAAATTGGTACCTTAAACCCCACACAGTTTTGTATAGAGAAAAAAATCCTGTACAAAAAGTCTTGAAAAATACAAAAATGTTTATCTCATACCAGCTTCTGCGCGTGTACAGCTTTGTTTGTGTTGAACCTGTTCTGAAATCACATTGTTGGTTTTCTCATGACGGGACTCAGATATTCTAACTCTCCCATACATGTTTGGAGATAAATTCAGTTGTTTTAATTCTGTTTGTAGATCTGGAGTGGAAGATCATATATGTTGGAGCTGCAGAGAGTGAAGACTTTGATCAGACACTAGAGACAATACTTGTTGGTCCAGTACCCGGCGGGAGACACAAGTTTGTATTTCAGGTAAGTTATGAGCCGCCTCGTGGGAAAACCAACAGTGTGGTTTCCGACCAGGTTCGACACAAACCGACCTGTACAAGCACAGTAAAGAGCTAGAAGCTTGAAATTTCGGATTTAAGTAGAAGAAATGTCCTATCTGAGTAGCGAAAACAAAGGCGCTGATCAGCTTCACAGTTACTGCGAAGATGATCTGCGACTTTGTTTTCGCCTTTGCAGATTGTCGGTTTTCCCATGAGGGGGCTCTTATGGTAACGATCATTTGGATTGATTTGCCTTGTCATGAGAATTAAGTTTTATGTAAATAGAACTGCTTTACTATTGTACCCATTATACCTTGCAGAAGATGACAGCATTGTCTAGAAGCTTCCAATGTCCTGTACTTCTGCTTTGTTACTATTTCTACAAGGGACAAATATCATTTACGATATACAGAAACTTAAATCAAGATGCAGATTTGACGTATTAAAGCTTTATTGAATTTCAACCTGACCTACGTGTAGTTGGAATGCTTTCATTCTGATCTTCCTGTAACGAAAACTTGCCCATGCATTATACAGTGATTTTTTTTTTTAAGTACTGTAGTAAAAAATGAAAATTTTCAGTAGAAAATTTCTGATATTTTTCCTATTTATACCCCCGGCATTTATGCCGACGGGTATATAGTTTTCGCTTTTCCGTTCGTATGTTCGTTCGTTTCTTCGTTCGTAATTCCGGAACGTTCGTAGAATTTATGTCAAAGTTTTGGTTAAAGTTTCTCTAGAGGTGTATATCTCATGAACCAATGGTCAGAAACTATTCATATTTGGACTATAGGTACCCTATAGGGTTTACTTTGTTTCTGTGTGTTTGGACCCTGGGTCCATGCCCGGGGGTGGGGCTAGCGGTCAAAATCTAGGTCACCTTTACTTTGGGTCAAAGTTTTGGTTTAAGTTTCACTGGTGGTGTATTATATCTCATGAACCAATGATCAGAAACCATTCATATTTTAACCATAGGTACCCTATAGGGTTTGCTTTGTTTCTGTTAGTTCGGACCTTGGGTCCATGCCCGGGGTTGGGGCTAGAGGTCAAAATCTGGGTCACCTTGAAAATGTGCTGTTTACATAGTATTTTTTCATCTCTAAGTTCATATCTTAACAAATACTTATAGGAATGTATTCCTGTTTGGATCATAGATACCCTTTAGGGTTGAATTAAATTACATGGCACCAAACTCTAGGGGTGGGGCTCGAGGTCAAAATCTAGGACACATAAAATACAGTAGTTACCAAGATTAATATTCTGTGTGTCTATATCTTGACAACCATGTATTAGAAAGCGTTCATGCTTACAACACAACATAGGTACCACATAAGGGCTAGGCCCACTGGTCCATGCATGGGGTGGGGGTGGGACCTGAGGTCAAGATCTAGGACTTTTTTTTTTTTTTTTTTTTTTTTTAAGAATGACATTCTACTTTCATTTCAATCTAGGACTGAGGACCTGACCCAAAATGTCCGCGCTTATGTCCTAGATTGGGTATACACGTCAGCTCTGTATACCACTCTAAAATAGATATGTCATTCTAAAACTACACTTCCCCATGTTTGTATGTAAAGTACTTTGTGCTGCTTATTTCTAAAATGTACTTGATAAGGGTACTGTCTTTCATTGGTGATGTGAGGTTCAATGTCAGGGGTGAGCATGTGCCGGGTTGTATAGGTAGGGGGTGGGGAAGGGGGCTTGGTGGTTTCTAAAATGTACTTGATAAGGGTACTGTTTTTCATTGGTGATGTGATGTTCAATGTCAGGGGTGAGCATGTGCCGGGTTGTTTAGGTAGGGGGTAGGGAAGGGGCTTGGTGGCTACCAGCCGGGGGTATATGTGCCTCTCAAGGCACTTTTTCTAGTTTTTTCTCAAATCATAGATTGTGGGTACAAGTTAGAATTGCCTCAGCAAGGCAATCATGAAAAATAAGAAAAATAGCCTGTTATATTAGGTACATGTATATCCCTGCATACCCCAGTTTTACTGTATAAAAGTGGAGTTTAAGGGGGTATTCATTGCATGGACATGTTTCCCTGAAGTCTACTGACAATTCACTTATAATATTTGTAGGCTGGTCCCCCTGACACAGCTAAGATACCGGTGAACGATGCTGTCGGTGTAACTGTGGTCCTGCTGACTTGCTCATACAGAACAAAGGAGTTTATACGGGTTGGCTACTATGTAAATAATGAGTATAATGACCCAGAATTAAAAGAAAACCCACCGTCAACACCACAGTATGATAATGTAAGTATATATATGACAAACCACATTATGAAAAACTTTCTTCAAGGTTTCCATGCAGCCACTGAAGATGGCCAGAGGCTTGAAGATTGGAGTGAGAAAATAGGATTGTACTGTCTTGTCAAAACAAAGGCCCTGTTCTAGCAGCTGTGCAGTCTAATGGCTTGTCAGCACCTTTGATTTCGCTACATGAATGGCAATGTGCAACCGCTTAAGTCTAAAGTTCAAGTCTATGGCCATCTTCTGTGGCTGTTTATGCAACATTTCCCAACATTTGGTCAACATAGTCTTTGTTGTTGGCTTGTTGCTGATGTTTACAATTTTGAAAAATGTAGCTGCAAAATATCACATTGTGTGTGTGTGTGTGTGTGTGTGTGTGTGTGTTTTATTGTTTACTAATAAAATCAGATATTGAAGTGTATCACTATTGGCAGCTTGTTAAAAGGAAGTGCGCTCTGTTGGTGCAACGCCATGATTCACAGGTCTTGTTAAATGAAGAATTACTATTCCAAATAAATTGTTGATTTCGTTACAGTTACTGAGAAATATATTAGCGACTAGTCCAAGAGTAACAAGGTTTAAAATAGACTGGGATGATACTCAGGTGGTAGAAAACGGAGAAAATGTTCCGCCCACACACAGTACTGGGTCAGAATCTAATCAAATGGCAGTGGAAAAGACATTACCAGACTTCAAGTCCCAGGTTTTACCCGAAATAAACAGTAATGCCAATTCAATGGAAGTGACTGATGAAGGAAGTGTGGCGATGTCATGATTAATATTCATTTTGTTGTCAACCTGTTATTCATCTACAGTGCTGAAAAAAGTTTATGGGGTTCTATTGTGGTAATGGAATGATCTATTTTGTCAGTTGTCCTTGAGGAAGCTGTTGGTACTGTCAGATATGGCACAGTTGAGCCGCATTGTGGGAAAACCAACAATGTGGTTTCCGAACAGGTCCGACACAAATCAGGCTGTACAGTCACAGATGACAGCTAGAAGCTTGAAATTTCGGATTTAAGAAGAAGAGGGATTGTACTATCCCTGTAGCGAAAACAAAGGTGCTGATCAGCTTCGCAGTTACTGCGAAGCTGATCTGCGCCTTTGTTTTCGCATATGCAGATTGTTGGTTTTCCCATGCGGCGGCTCAATTTAGAAACTGACCAAAATCCTTTAAGAGTTTACAAGGTAGTGGAGGTACTGCCTTTTAAATGAGCTATTTAGAAAAGCTGGAAGTATGTTCTTAAACCAAAATGGCTTGGAAGTTCAACTGAAATGAATCAAGATACCAATGATTAGTCTTGTGGCATGAAAGTTCTCCTCGACCTAAAACTAGCCAGCATGTTGCCACAGCCATCTTTTGTTAAATCATGCAATTAAGTCAGCTGGGTATTGTGACTTGGTAATATAGGTTTATTGCTAAAACCTTGGTGGCCGAAGGTATGCCACAACAAAATGAGCCACATCATCAGAAAACAGGATTTTTGCCCATGCGAAAACAAAAGCGCAGATCAGCTTCACAGTAACTGCGAAGCAGATCAGCACCTTTGTTTTCACTACACAGATAGTACAATTCTTCTACTTTCTAAATCCAAAATTTCCGGTCTCTATTCTTCTTCTGTGACTGTACAGGCCGGTTTGTGTCGCTTCTGGTCGGAAACCCCGAAGACCATTTTTCTCGCATCTTGGCTCAAATAGCGCATAGGAGAAGCACCACAAACAGAAACTTTAAAAGTACATTGAAATAAATATGATCAAGTAGTAAATTAGCAATAAAAATCAAGTTGTATATTACACATACAGTATTCACCCCATAATTCACAAGATAGCTTTCATTTTTTTGTCATAAAATATCATGTTTTAACTCATTTTTTTTTCATTGATAAACCACTTGTTAACTGCTAGTTGTAAACATTGTATTGAGGGTCAGCATGAGATATAAGGTGTATATCTTCTGTCAAGGGTAGTCTGATTGAGTGTTGGACTCTGGAGTGAGAAGTCGGTGGTTAAAACCTACCAAGGGAGCTCTGTGGCATAGTGGTCGAGCGTCGGACTCCAAATCAAGAGGTCCTGGGTTCGATCCTTACAGACAGCACTGTGTTGTGTCCAAGACACATTAACTCCCTACAGTACTAGTTAAACCCAAGAAGTGTTGGCTCTGTCCCGACACAACTAAAAATTGTTCACTTGGACGTTAAGCCTCAGTACAAACAAACAAGTAAAACCTACCAGTCTACCACTGCTGTTTCTTATAGACAGTCAATCCATTCCCCCTTAGTACCCAGGGAGTAGTGGTCCCGTCAGAATGTGATCATCACAATGAAAACTGCTGTCATATTGAAATGTTAAGGATAAGCTCCAAAGTCAGAGTAGATTTTTTTTCAGCTTGACTGCAGGTATTGCTTTAAACACTAACAACATCTTTATCTTTCCACAGACATCCCTCAGAGGGAACGCTGTGGCACAAAAAACTGCATTCTGAAAGAGGTCAGACTACAGATGACTGATAAGTATAAAAAGGCTAAAATGTTGTGGTCAGAATCAAGGAGAAATTCTTGATCAAAAGGACTGCTATATTTATTAGTGCATGAAGGAAAACACTGCCAGATAGGCATGCTGGCTACCTGATCCTTTCATTTGCATGTGGGGAATCTAATGAGCCACAACATGAGAAAACCAGTCTTCAGGATTTCATAACAGGACTGGCACAAACAAGCTTGCATAGTCGCAGTAGAAGGCTAGAAGCTTGAAATTAGGATTTAAGAAGATAGTTTACTATCCCTGAAGCAAAAACAAAGATGTTGATTAGCAATATAGTTACTGCACAGCTGCACCTTTGTTTTAGCTTAGGCAAAAATCTGGCATTTTTAGCTCGCCTGCACGAAGTGCATAGAGCTATTGTAGTCACCTCGGTCGTCCGCGTTTACGTTTACGTCCGCGTCACACTTTCGGTTAAAGTTTTTTAGAAGTCTATATCTCTTGACCATGTTGATGGATCAAGTTGATACTTTGCATGTTGATAGATATTGGTCTGAAGTTTTACGCAGTACCATCATGACCCACCCTGGGTGACCTTGAGGTCAAGGTCACGGACTTAGAAATTTTGTGTTTAAGTTTTTATTTTGGTTAAAGTTTTTGTAAGTCAATATCTCTTGACCATATTGATGGATTGTTTTGATACTTTGCATGGTGCTAGATATTGGTCTGAAGTTTTACGCAGTACCATCATGACCCACCCTGGGTGACCTTGAGGTCAAGGTCGACCTTGAGGTCAAGGTCACGGACTTAGAAATTTTGTGTTTAAGTTTTTGGTTAAAGTTTTTGTAAGTCAATATCTCTTTACCATATTGATGGATTGTTTTGATACTTTGCATGTTGCTAGATATTGGTCGAAGTTTTACGCAGTACCATCATGACCGACCCTGGGTGACCTTGAGGTCAAGGTCACAGACTTAGAAATTTTGTGTTAAATTTTTTGGTTAAAGTCTAAATCTCTTGAACATGTTGATGGATAAAGTTGATACTTGCAGGTTGATAGATATTGGTCTCAGGTTTTATGCTGTACAATACAACTCACCTGGATGACCTTGAGGTCGGACTTGGAAGTTTTGTGTTTAAGTTTTGGTTAATGTTTTTATAAGTCTATATCTCTTGAACATGTAAATTGATCAAGTTGATACTTTGCATTGGTCTGAAGTTTTATGTTGTACCATCATGACCCACCTGAGTGACCTTGAGGTCAAGGTTATGGGTCATAGATTTTAACAGATGTAGTGGCATAGCACAAGTCAGGCGAGCTACTCTGTCCTGCGACAGCTCTTATTCATGATGGTACTGCCAGTGGTGTTGACCAAGTCAACTGAATGTCATGCATTCAAAAACCTGCTGTCTATGGAGTGTATTGACAGCCATATTGTATGCGTAATTGATACGTACTTGGTTTGCAGCAGGTTTTTCATGTATGGTATTACACTTCACACAACTTATGGTATACACTTTACATGACATAGTTAACTTACATGCCATGATCTGACATGTACAGAGAATAGGTATTGCTGTGGCTAATTTTGAGGGAGGTTAGTTGCATATTATTAGAGTACTATATTACAGACCATAAGGTTTTGATACCTACCTCCGCGGCTTTGTGGTATCCTTGAGCAAGACACTGAGCTATCCATAGTACTGCTATAATGCCAAGGAAGGACATCAGTCATGTCATGAGAAAACCAACAATTTTTTGCGATAACAAAGGCACAGTTCAGCTTTGCAGTAACTGCAAAGCTGATTTTCGCCTTTGTTTGTACAATTCCTCTTCTTTCTAAATCCAAAATTACAAGCTTTTACCCGTCTTCTGTGACTGCACAGACCAGTTTGTGTCCGACCTGTTCTAAAACCAAGATCGTAAAATTTTTGTCATGCAGCAGCTCAAATAATTGACTGATTAAGCCACAGCCAAACCAAAATTTTATTCATTTCTTATTCAAACTGATGTTTGAAGGATTACATATATTAGTTTATAAAAGTATTTGTGTGTGTGTGTATTCTGTTGAAAAAGTACCTTTTTCAAGGAAAACATTATTTGAGCCGCTGCATGAGAAAACCAACAAACTGAGATTCCAACCAGGTCTGACACAAAATGGCCTGAACAGTCAAAGAAAGCTAGAAGCTTGAAAAGTGGGATTAAGGAAGAAGAGGAATTGTATCGATAACCCCAAGGCTGATCAGCGTCTTTGTTTTTGCTGCACAGATAATATAATTCCTTTACTTTCTAAATCCATAATGTTCAGCCTCTAACCTTTTCCATACATGTACAGCTTGGTTTGTGTCAGACCTGTTCGGAAACCTCATTGTTTTCTCATAACGCAGCTCAAATATCTGATCTACACAAAAAGAGTCAAATGACATGAGCCTGTGCATGATAAAACCAACAATTTGGGGTACCGACCAGGTCCGACACAAACTGGCCTGTACAGTCATGGAAGCAGGCTAAAAGCTTGAAATTTCTGATTTAAGAAGAAGATGAAATGAACTATCCATGTAGCAAAAAGAAAGACGCTGATCTGACAGCTGTGCAGTTACTGCACTGCTGATCTGCGCCTTTGTTTTTGCATATGCAGATTGTTGGTTAACTTGTGCAGTGGCTCACATAAGAAAGAAATGTTGCTGTCAGGTGAACTCTGGTGTTTAGTCATTACGAAAACTTGCCCATGCAATATACAGAAAAAATTTAGGTTGTAAAAATGAAAATTTTCATTGGAAATGTTTTGAAATTTTTCTTATTTTTGCTCAAAACATAGATTGTGGGTACGTGGTTCTAACGAGTACCCACAATCTATGTTTTGGAGCAAAATTAAGAAAAATAGGTATACTCTGAGTACCCCTGCAAACCCCAGTTTTACTATATAATAGTGGGGTATAACATGACTTGTGCGGATCCAGAAATTTTCATGAGAGGGGGTCCAACGAAAATGGTAATTCTTGGTCACAGACGAGGGGGGGTCCAACCCCCCAAAAATCCCGAAATCACCTTTTTTAGCTCACCTGAGCCGTTAGGCTCACAAGGTGAGCTTATAGGATGGCTATGATCCGGAGTCCGTCCGTCCGTCCGTCTGTCCACAATTTCAAAGATCTTCTTCTCTGAAACCGCTTGGCCAACCAAAGCCAAATTTTATATGAAGCATCTATAGGAAGGGGGAACCAATGTGTATATAAGAAATCCAGGTCACATGACCAAGATGGCCGCCATGCCCATATATGGTAAAAACCCTTCAAATCTTCTTCTCCAGAACCGGTGGACTGATTTCAACGAAACTTGGCATGAAGCGTTGATGGCTCAAGCACTACAATGTATATATAAATCATGACCCTGTGATGACATTGACTTATTTTACAGCAAGGTCAACGTAGGTCGCCAATGCATTTGAATGGGGAAAACTTTTAAAATGTCATTTAAAGTCATTTAAAGTGAAAGTCTTGCAGGAATTGGGCAGTAGGACTGACAATTAATGATTCTGAAAAAAATTGGACCCCAGGGGCTCATATGCCCCCACCCCGGGGCAATATACATGTATATTACCATAATATTCAAACATCATCTCCTCTGAAACCGCTTGGCTAATCAAAGCCAAATTTTATGTGAAGCTCTATAGGAAGGGGTTATCAATGTGTATATAAATAATCCAGGTCACATGACCAAGATGGCCGCGATGCCCATATATGGTAAAAACCCTTCAAAAATCTTCTTCTCCAGAACAGGTGGATCGATTTCAAAGAAACTTGGCATGAAGCATCGATGGCTCAAGCACTACAATGTATATATAAATCATGACCCTGTGATGACCTTGACTTATTTTACGGCAAGGTCAACATAGGTCGCCAATGCATTTGAATGGGGAAAACTTTTAAAATGTCATTTAAAGTGAAAGTCTTGCAGAAAATGGGCAGTAGGACTGAATATTTATGATTCTGAAAAAAAATTGGACCCCAGGGGCTCATATGCCCCCACCCCGGGGCAATATACATGTATATTACCATAATATTCAAACATCATCTCCTCTGAAACCGCTTGGCCAATCAAAGCCAAATTTTATGTGAAGCATCAATAGGAAGAGGTAATCAATGTGTATAAATAATCCAGGTCACATGACCAAGATGGCCGCGATGCCCATATATAGTAAAAACCCTTCAAAAATCTTCTTCTCCAGAACAGGTGGATCAATTTCAAAGAAACTTGGCATGAAGCATCGATGGCTGAAGTACTACAATGTGCATATAAATCATGACCCTGTGATGACCTTGACCTTTTTTTACGGCAAGGTCAACATAGGTCACCAATGCATTTGAATAGAGAAAACTTTTAAAATGTCATTTAAAGTGAAAGTCCTGCAGGAAATGGGCAGTAGGACTGAATATTAATGATTCTGAAAAAATTGGACCCCATGTGCTCAACTGCCCCCACCCAGGGGCAATATACATGTATATTACCATAATATTCAAATATCTTCTCCTATGAAACCGCATGGCGAATCAAAGCCAAATTGTATGTGAAGCATCTATGGAATGGGGGAATTAATGTATATATAAATTATCTAGTTCACATAACCAAGATGGCTGCCATGCCCATATATGGTAAAAACCCTTCAAAAATCTTCTTCTCCGAATTTTGAGGACCGATTTCAAAGAAACTTGGTATGAAGCACCAATGGCTGAAGTACTACAATGTATATATAAATCATGACCCTGTGGTGACCTTGACCTATTTTTCGACAAGGTCAACATAGGTCGCCAATGCATTGGAATGGGGAAAACTTTTAAAAAGTCATTTGAGGTGAAAATCTTGCAGGAAATGGGTAGTAGGACTAAATATTAATGATTCTGAAAGTCACATGACCAAGATGGCCACCATGCCCATATATGGTAAAAACCCTTCAATTGGTTTCTCTGAAACCAATAAATTGATTTTAATGAAACTTGGCGTGAAGCATCCATGGACAGAATATTGATTAGTCTGAAAAAAGAAAACGGCCCAAGGTCTTCATCTGCCCCTGCACTGGGGTTAAATACCATAATATTCAAACATGTTTATTGGTATATGCAGCAGACTCAGGTGAGCGTTTACAGGACCATTGGTCCTCTGGTTTAGGTAAAATTTTCAAATTCCAGGTGGGGTCCGGACCCCCGGTCCCCCCCTCTGGATCCGCGCATGTATAAGGGGGTATTTATTACACGGACATGTTTTCCTGATGATTTGTAAATGGGTATCTCATTGAAAAAAAGAAAAGAACGTTTTAATGGAAGACAGATTGGTGATTCCACATTTCCTGATGATTAAAAAGTAAAAGATTGGTACAGCTGTGTTGCTCCTTTGTTGTTTCTCCATAACTGACAATGGAGCCGCGTCATGAAAAAACCGGACTATCACATAAATTAAAACAAAAGGCTCAAATCAGCTTTACAGTAGCTGCACAGCTGATCAGTGCCTTTGTTTTTGCTTCACAGATAATAAAATTCCTCATCTTTCTGAATCCAAAATTTCCAGCCTGTGACTGTTCAGGCCATTTTGTGTCGGAACCATGTGGAAACTACTGTTTACTCATGATAGGGCTCAATGAACAACAAGTGATGCATTGGTGCACTAGATTTTAGCTCACCTGAGCTGAAGGCTAACCTGATGGAGAGCTTATAGGATGGTACTTGAGCCAGTGTGCATGTGTCCGTTTGTGCGTTCATATTTTCAAAGATCTCTGAAACCACGTGGCCAGTCAAAGCCAAATTTTATATGAAGCATCTTTAGGAAGGGGGAACAAATGTGTATATAAATAATCAAGATCACATGACCTAAATGGCAACCATGCGGTCCATGCCCATATATGGTAAAAACTCTTCAAAAATCTCGGGAATTGATGGACTGAGTTGAATGAAACTTAGCATGAAGCATCGATGACTCGAGTACTACAATGTTCATGTATATATAAATCATGACTGTGATGACCTTGACCTATTTTACTGTATGGTCAACATCGGTCTCCTATGCATTTGTATGGGGAAAACTGTAAAATGACATTCAAAGGAAAAATCTGTCATGCCTATATATGGTAAGAACCTTCAAAAATCTACGAAACCGGTGGCCTGATTTCAAGGAAACTTGGCATGAAGCATTGATGACTCAAGTTCTACATGTAAAAGGTTTCAAAGCAATTCATTTAATCCCAGACTTTATATAACAAGTACTTGTAAGATAGGAAAACACTAAATACCCTACTTGCTTCCATAATCTATTTCAATGAGCCCTGTGGGTGCGGGCCAGGGCTTACTGGAAACGGCCTTGCTAGGTCTATTTTCCCAAGGCCACTTCGATATAGCACCGCCGGAAGATTTAATGACTGTGTGGCTACATCTTGACATACAAAATTAATTGCATAATCCAGACAATCATCTCGAGTATAGAAAAGATAGGTATCAACATAGCCTGTACATAAACTAAAGTGACCAGTCTCATAGATGCTTCTTACAAGTACTATAATTTTAGATTTTTATCAGAAACGAAATTCTTGTTAAAGATGTCTTCGCTCTCCTTTAAATAGAATTAAATTCAGATTGATTGTGATCAGTCTAGTAGAAATCACTTGTCTAATGTACCACTATTTTCTTTAAAATTAGAAGTTTGGCTTCTTAAAGCCAAACAGAAAATAGTCCCAGTAAAACCTCTGGTACAACTTTCGTAAAAGGGATTTTGGGATCTGTTTAAGATACTTCTGCAAAGCTTCACTACTTTTGCTGTTTGTATATCCAGTTTGGTTACGCTCTGGCAGCTTAATATATTTATCTGCACCCACTGATTTTAGTATTCTGTTCATATCTTCATTGTAATTGTCAGTTGTGCCGATGTAATCCAGATTTAGTTTGCATGGATTACAATCTCTAGAGAAGGACCTCAGGTGTGGATTAATCGTTGCGTCTGATTTGTTTAATATAACCTCCAGAAAAGTCTTAAAAGTGTAGTTGTGATTGTGAAACATGCCGTGAGGTAGGTGTGCTCTGTATGCTGACAGCAACCTTTCTATTGGATCACGTACAAACATGAATTTAGTGTAGGATTTGAATTCGGCGTTAAAGTCGGTCTCATTTTTGAATTTCATTTCATACTTTCCCCATTTTCTGGCCTTGCCTGTGCTTAATTCATTTGCATCTTTATATTTGTTCAAATTTTCAAGTGTGACTAAAGTTCTGCCAATGTTAGTTGACCCAGCTTTATGCACATTGCATGCTACTAGCTTGAATTTCCTCGATACTATCCATACCCCCTTGTTCAAGTATTGCTTTTCTTGAAATTCTGTTATATTTTCTGGCGTCAGTTCTTTACATGCCTGTAGTAGGTGCTTCTTCATATCTTCGCCATTTTTAAGATTAGGAGTCGCAGTTTGAAGAGGCTTGAGCTGAAATAAAATTACGATATTAGAAATGATACTTATTAAGGAACGTCAATTTTATTAGCTCACCTGAGCCGTTAGGCTCACAAGGTGAGCTTATAGTATACCCATGGTCCGGATCAACATACTCAATCGACAGCAGAAGTTGCTGTTGACATACGTGGTCGCCAGCAGAAGTGGTTCTAGACATACTCGGTGGATAGCAGAAGTTGCTGTCGACATACTCGGTTGACATCAGATGTTGCAATAGTCATACTTGGTCGACACCAGAAATCGCTGTCAACACACCTGGGCGATAGCAGAAGTTGCTGTTGACAAACTCGGGCGACAGCAGAAGTCGCTGTCGACATACTCGGTTAAAATCAGAAGTTGCTATCGAAATACTTGGTCGACAGCAGAAGTCGCTGTTGACACACCCGGTTGACAGCAGAAGTTGCTGTTGACATACTCGGTCAACATCATAAGTTGCTATCAACATACTCGGTCGACAGCAGAAATTGCTGTTGACACACCTGGTCGACAGCAGAAGTTGCTGTTGACATACTCGGTCGACATCATAAGTTGCTATCAACATACTCGGTCAACAGCAGAAATTGCTGTCAACACAACTGGTCGACAGCAGAAGTTGTTGTTGACATACTCTGTCGACAGCAGGTGTTGTCGACATACTGGGTCGACATACTAGGTAAACAGCAGAAATTGCTATCCACATACTCAGTCGACAGAAGTTGCTGTTGACATACTGGGTCGACAACAGAAGTTGCTCTCGACATACTAAGTCGACAGCAGAAGTAGCTGTAGACATATGTGGTCGACAGCAGAAGTGGTTGTAGACATACTCGGTCGACAGCAGAAGTTGCTGTCAACATACATGGTGGATAGCAGAAGTTGCTGTCGACATACTCAGTCGACATCAGAAAATGCTTTCGTCATACTCTGTCGACAGCAGAAATGGCTGTCGACACACCTCGTCACTAGCAGAAGTTGCTGTCAACCATCTCGGTCGACATCAGAAGTTGCTATTGACATACTCGGTCGACTGCAAAAAATTGCTGTCGACACACCTGGTCCACAGCAGACGTTGGTATTGACATACTCGGTCGACAGCAGAAATGGCTGTCGACACACCCGGACGACAGTAGAAGTTGCTGTTGACATACTGGGTCGACAGCAGAAATTGCTGTCGACATACTCGTTTTTTAATTATGGGTCGGGATAAAATTTTAAGTCAAATAACATTTTTTACAACATTTCTGGCCTATGATACATCATATGTATGTAGGCCTAACCACTGAATTCATATCTAGGCTAGATCAGTTTGAGGTACTGGGATAGCCTTCCCACAATTCCCTTTCTTTGTAAATAGAATCCATCTGAATATTGGCTTGCTGCCTTGGCAGCAAGCCAATAAATCACAACCCTGTGATGACCTTGACTTGTTTTACGGCAAGGTCAACATAGGTCGCCAATTCATTTCAATAGGGAAAACATTTAAAGTGAATATTTTGCAGGAAATGGACAGTAGGACTGAATGATAATGATTCTGAACCAAATTGGACCCCAGGGGCTCATATGACCCCACCCCAGGGCAATATGCATGTATATTACCATAATATTCAAACATCTTCTCCTCTGAAACCGCTTGGCCAATCAAAGCCAAATTTTATGTGAAGCACCAATAGGATGAGGGAACTAATGAACCGTATTTGTTCTAATTAGCGCACAGTGCGCTTAACTTTTCAAAATAACTAAAAGTAAAGGTTACAAAATATCGTTCTAATAAGCGCACACTAGGACCGATCACACCACATAAACTGCTGATATTTCCATGTCATTTTTTTTTTTTTTTTTTTTTTTTTTTTTTTTTTTGATTCAGTTTTACGTCCCTTTCAAGCTTTTTCACTCATATCGAGACGAATCAATCGGTAGGTGGGGCGAAAACCGGAGTACCCGGGGAAAAACCACCTGACACACCCGCAAGCAGAACATGGCTTGTCTCACATGAATTTGTGCCCCGTGCGAGGCGCGAACCCCATGTCAAAAATACCTTTGATGTTTTCATTTATGTGTTGTAATTGTTGCAAAATAGTGTTTGATCAGCTGATGTTAAGTTTTAATGCACTTACTGCGGAATTTATGTGTAAAATTTGTATAACATACATATAACATACAAATTTTGTTAGTCGAACAGTGTGTGCTTATGCACACGATTTTCGGAAATAACCAGGGTGTGCACTTATTGGAGCATATGCGCTAATTAGAACGAATACGGTATATATAAATGATCCAGGTCATATGACCAAGGGCGGCCATGCCCATATATGGTAAAACCCTTCAAAAATCTCCGGAGCTGGTCTACCGATTTCAACGAAATTTGGAATGAAGCATCGATGACTCAAGTACTACAATGTTCATATAAATCATGACACTGTGATGACCTTGACCTGTTTTACGGCAATGTCAACATCGGCCGCCTATGCATTTGAATGGGTAAAACTAAAAACTGTCATTTGAAGGGCTTCATCTGTCCCTTTACTTTGGCTGTTTTCCATAAAAAAGGTAAAACTTCACGTGGAGCATTCTTAGGAAGGAGGAGCCAAAGTTTACATAAATGGACCAGGTAACATGACCAAGATTCTCGCAATGTCCATCTATGGCAAGAATCTTAAAAGATCTCTGGACGCAGTGGACCAATTCCAACGTAATTTGATATGTAGCATCGGTTTGTATAAATCATGACTTTGACCTTTTTTACGGCAAGGTTTATTTTGGTTACATAGGCTTTTCAATGGAAAAAAGTGAAAACAATATTTCAGGAAGTTGTGTAGCATGTGACCTGAAAGTTGGCAGATACAGACATGTTAAGCTATAAGTTATTTTAGTATTCAAGGTCAAGGCAATTTCTTGACCTTGGCCGAAGGTCATTTTTTTATGTTGTTTTTTTTTTTTTTTTTTTTCAGAAACCGCTTGACCAACCAAAACCAAGTTTATAATATATGGAGTATGCTAAGGAAGGGCGAATGAAAGTTTATATAAATGGTCCAGGTCATATGACCATGATGGCCGTCATACCCAAATATGGTTTAAAATGTTGAGTAACCTTCTCTAGAACAGGTGGTTCGATTTCAATGAAACTTGGTATGTAGCATTGGGGACTCTGGCCCATCATAGTTTGTATAAATAATGACTTTTACGGCAAGGTCAATTTTTGTTACATAGGCATTTCAAGTGAAAATTTAAAGGAATGGAGAAAAAATTATATAAATGGTCCAGGTTACATGACCAAGATGGCCACCATGCCCATGGTAAAATCTAAAAAAAAAAATCCTCTGAAACCGAAGGACCGATTTCAATGAAACTAGGCATGTAGCATGAGGGACTCTGGCCCATCATATTTTATATAAATTATAACCTTCGGTTGACCATGACCATTTAGGCTATTTAGCGGGGAAAAGTGGAAACATTGGGTTTACCAGAAAGTTTTGTAGCCTGTGAACTGAAAATTGGAAGATGCGGACAGTTTACAGTGTTAATACTTATGTGAGTATTATATGCCAAGTTTACATTTAACCTTGACCAACATGATCTTATGCACGGCTAACAAACCTTTAAATGCGTAACCGCGGTTAAGAAAAGAAATCCGATTCATGTCCTTCCGGTTTCCGGTTTCGCATCAGATGACCAACAAAAGGTAAACAAACTTTTGCAGCTCGTGTAAAATATTTCGATTCGAAGACAAATATTATAATTCTCTCAATGCTATTATATAAGTTAGACATTGCTATATTTTTGGACCCCAAAGGATTTCCAGAAATTTTTCTTTATAATCATGATTTTTATTCCCTACCCCAAAACACATGTTGGGATTGCATTGTGCACGACGAAAATGTGGGTCAGTCGCAGGGATATTTTAGATTTCCGCTCATTACGTCCATATTAACGGAAAGCAATACAGTGCGCAGATGATTTTAACATTGTGTGAGGTCTGGTGACAGTTTCGTTGCCTCTGGCCAATGCATTCTATGCATATGTGGTTAAAAGCTGTGTCAACATTTCGGTTACGAATTTAATCATTAGAATGATAGCAATATGAGCCTGTCCATGGGAAAAGGTACAAGTTGGTCACAAAATTCAAAATTTAGTTTTTTGCATAAAACAGTAGTTAAATATCATAAGTTTAAGTTTTAGGTAATTTTATAGCCACATTTTCAATATAACTAGTAAATGACGTCATCAAACGAGATCACCATGGTGACGTTTTTACGATATTTTATGAAATTTTAAAGAATCCTTTAAAACAGTACGTTTCATGTGTCAGTAACCTCATTGAAACCATAGATGATGTATTATGATTGTCAAGGTGGATGTTGGAACCAATTAGCTATTGAAATATTTGACAATTTCATTTGAAATCTTATCGTTTCCATGGCAACACTGGTTAATTTTTGGAAATTGGTATGAGTTTTGGTATAAAATCGGTATGTACGTGTCTTTTCAAAACTAAAGCATCGTTTAAATTGAATTAAAGCGATTTGCACAAGCATCACCACTGTCACAGTTGATATTTCTGTTTATGCAAATATACTCATTTGAATATTCATAAAGGTAATGTTATTAATATTCATTAAATTCATTTTTCGATCTTAGTTATTCTGTAAAATGACATCACACTTGGATCACATGAGCACACACTTTTGTGTTTATTTTATCTGCATGCATGATGCTAATGGGAGCACTTGTTTCAAGTAAGAAGGCAACAACGCCAACAGTGCTAACTTATTGTTTTTTTACCTGGCTGTCGCCATGGTAACCTTAGATTGTCATTAGTCAAAAGAAAATCTTATGAAAGCTGTACATATACCACAGTTCAATCCCTGTAGTTTTAAAGCACCCTTAGTATTTAGTAACAAGACTGATACCAAACTTAAGCTAATAATGCCGTCAAAAAACAAGATATTCAAATACAGATATGTAAATGAGCTCATTTGAATATTCATATATAAGTGTTTAAGTACATGTAAACTTACACAAATCTCAATGTTAAAATGTAAAAACAGCAACGAAAAGATTATATGAACATGCAAAACGCACTGAAAGTACATTCGTCGCACTGAATTAATGGAGGTTTGTGGCCAAAAATGTTTATTGTCATAATTGTTGAAAGCATCTCAGTTTTATTGTATTTACATCATCTCACCATTACTATACCATGGCAATCAGTGTTTAAGGCAAGGTGCTGCTTAAACATCACCGATACAGATCAGGTCATGTCGGACCAGCCGGCTATAACTTTGTTAGACATTTGCCTATCACCTAGATGACATCTCTGATCCCGCGATTGATAATTTCCCAAAAATAGACAAATAATATAATCCAACTTGACCTCAGAAATAGGCTAGGGTTTTCATTATTAATATACAAAACCGATAGCATAGGTTAGCAAG
This sequence comes from Rugalucina vietnamica, assembly GCA_964017185.1. Classification (NCBI taxonomy): domain Eukaryota; kingdom Metazoa; phylum Mollusca; class Bivalvia; order Lucinida; family Lucinidae; genus Rugalucina; species Rugalucina vietnamica. The sequence goes on from OZ024873.1 coordinate 9,191,809, forward strand.
ACAAATAATCTGATCATCAATTCCAGGCAACTTGCAGTTTTTGGTGCTTGTATTACGTGACACTCATTCTTTGCATGTGGTGTAAATCTGCTAGAAATATAAACCAAACATATATATGACTCATGCTCATATGCACTATATTTTGTTGTGTTTCTAATGCGCACCAGAATCTAGAGTGGTGTTTCACAAAGCCATTATCACTTGCGTAGCTTTTTTGCGTGCTTGGTAAACTTCTAATTCTCTGTGCTCTTGCATATACAAGCGAATAATTGATAAATTTTTAGATGTGTTTATATGTGTAACATGCATTATTTGTCGCAATTTGTTTTGTTGTGAGATTTCTCGGGTCCAAATTGATGTCAAAGCAGATATAATGTAGGCTACTAAAATATTCAAATTAAAATGCAGCTTCAGATTTTCAGTGATCTTGTTTTGCACCCAAAGATCTCCATCGCCGGTCAGCTTATTGTATCTGTGAGTCCTCGTTTTTGATTCATCATGGTGGTTATCATAATTTATTTGTTTGTCCTTGATGATTAATTGACTAGTTAGAGATTCACCATGAAGACTGAACAAGTAACTAAATGTTGTGAACCATTCCACGTTGGGCGCCTGTGAAACTGGTTTAAGCCCCTTGTTATTTTATACTACTGATCGTTCCCAGGCGATACTTCTTTGCTGGTTCTTATTGTCTTATGTTTTGGTGTTGAATTGCTGTGCTGTTTGCACCTTACATGTGTGTACGTTTTCATAAAACGACATTGTCACTTAATGTTTGGTACATCCATACTTAAACGCAAACATTTCGCAACACTAATACAATGCAAAGTTCTTATTGACTGAAACATTTCTTTCAGTGATTATTACGATTGACAAGTCCAGTTCTTTGCCTTGCATACAACACAATACTCAGAACGGTGTGGCTTACGGTTGCCAAGTCGAAGTAACCAATGTTTTAAGAGTCACAGAGGTACAATACCTTACATTGCTTGCAAAAATGAAATTTCAAACCAATGTTTGTTTTCAAAAGCAAAAAGGACAGCAAACACAAATGTTGAAATTTGATAAACCTGTAAAATATATATATATATATTTTTTTTTTTTTCTGAATGTTTGCAAATCTATGTTAGGTTTGTGCATCAACAGATATGTATATAGATCAGGATCAGCTAGGTCTTATGTTAGTATTACCTGTTTTGTTTTTATCAATACTTATTATCATTAATACTATTGCTTTAATCAGCTCATTTATAAAACACATTATGTCACAATCTGATATTTCATAGCTTCGTGAATGTCATCTACCTTTAATTATGGCCAAGTATGTCCCTACATGCATTTCTGTGTAATTTGATTATTTTTAGTGTAATGCTCCAACAAGGTAAGAACTTCCCCGGGCATTTGTGTATGACTTATACAACTTTTGTCTTGTGGGAATTTGAAGTCTTGCTTTAATTTTTAATTTACATACTCTCTTACACACATAACAGCATATAATACTCATAGATAAGGATGACGTAGTATCTAAACATATATACATAGGAATTAAAGATAAAATGTAGTCTTTGAAAATTCAGGAAACAGTAAGTTCACTAACTTATTTGGATAATCAAATTAAAGGCTCATAAAAACTTGATATTGTATACTAAGAGGAACTAGAAACTTAAGTTTCAAACTTCCCATAGTTTGGTGGTTGGGCTCCGTAAAACCGATTTTTGAACTCTGGTACTTTCTTTCCTGCAATAAAAAGATTAATCACAGCAGAATTGCCTTCAGACGGTCAGTAAAAGAATTAGTGGAGGGTTCAAATCGATTCTTACGGGGTTCCAACCCAAAGTATAATAATTAAAAAAACTTAAGTTTCTAGTTCCTCTCAGTATATCTGCTTTGAAATACAAAGTGAAATAATGACAATAGCAAGTAGCCGTTTGTATTTTTAGCATGTCTTATGAAACATTGGTTTCCATGGAAACAGAAATGCTTTAACTCTGCTTGCAGAAATATTTATACTTATTCTTGTTTTGCATCATATGCAACTTATAAATCATGGGTATTTGGACTATTACCTACAACATTTTGGTATGATTTTTGCATTTTACTAATATTTATGCCGTTCAACTTATGACTAAAAATGGTAAAATAGCTATGTTGCAATGAATATTCATGATTATGCAAATGAGTTTATTTGTGTATGGTGACAAAATGATATAGAAAATTTATTGTCTTTAATCTGACACCAATTTTGCTTAAGTGAGTTGAGTATTAGGTAAGTTATGGTTGCATAATTATTTGCTATGTCAGTTCTGTGGTTGAAATATTGGTTACCATGGAAACATAATTCTTTAAATATGGTATATTACCTATCTTCATTTCTTTGTATTTTGCAATGGACAATGTCCTAGATTATTTATAGCTGGTATTTAAGTACTGACGGCCTGTATTTGACACTACCTTTAAGTCTAAAGTCAAAATAATATGAAAAAATTGGAATAAAAGATGGATTATTAATGAATATTCATGAATATGCAAATGAGCTAATTCAAAGTAACAATCAAAATAATAAAGGGCATTCACTGACCTTTCATTTGATACTATTTGTAAGAAAATACATTGAGTACAAGTATAGATATTACAGTTTATATTTGCGATTTCACTTCTAAAATTGTGCTACTGGTTGCCATGGCAACGCGAATGATCTTGTGTTGCCAATAGTAACAGACCTAATCTCACTCAGATTGATATGCTGAACAATATCTGCTTCAATGCGAATTAATTTCAAAGGCTGAAAGGTAGTTTTGATAAATATATGACCAATAAATGACATTAAATCTTTTGAAATGAATTTTCCAGAAAATGAGGATTTGTGCCAACTTGTACCTTTTCTCACGGACAGGCTCATATAATCATTATAGAACACATGTATTAAAGTTTTTGTTTTTGTTAATTGTTTTACGCTGAAGATTATTGTCACATTCTCTCTTCCTTTCTTAATAGGTGCTTACTCAAATTTGATGTGTTTGTGATATTTGCAGTGAAAATGTTTGATATAAAATAATACAAACTGTCTATGAAATACATGTAATACAATAGTTCACATGCATGATATTCCTGTTCATGAAGACGATTTTACAGCATTCTGTATACTTTAATTTGTTTTTTCTTGGTTTTATGTCTTTCGAAACGCTTTACAGGGAAATAAATACCATAACTTGAACAGGTTGAGGTTTTCAAACGTATCTTGAAATATATACTTCATATTTTAATGATTAAATGCGTACCCATCTTTTCCTTCCCTTCAAATCGATAATGCCGGGCACTAACACAACGAAATACTGGCACAGACATCAGATGCAATTTAGTAATAATACATATCTGTAAATTTGTCGTGGAACAATCACTAAAATTTGATATTTACCAGCAAATTGTCCAATTTTTAGTTGTATTTCGCCGACTTTGGCCTTGTTGGAACACCAGGTTCGAAGAAGGGAATAAATAACTCAAAGACCATCAAATTATTTTGCGAGCTACTTTGGTGCTTACTTACAGTAGTAAATAAGTGACAAAATAGCATTCATAGATAATCGATATATTTCTGTACTAAAATATAATCATCAATCGATCCTAGTAGTGTATGTTTTGTTTACCTTTTCTTGGTCTTCATATGCGCAACCGGAAGGACGTGAATCGGATTTGCTTTCTCAACCGGCGGTTACGCATTTAAAGGTTTGTTAGCCGTGTTATGCAAAGGTCATTTATTAAAGACTAAATCTCAGGGGAGCGATATCAGGACCATTGGTCTGTAATTCTGAACGATATCAAATGCAATATTTTGACTACAGCTCAGGCCACTATTTACGATGTGGGATAAACGGAGGCAATGTGCATTGTATTTTCTATTTATTCATATTTCGTAATGATTTGTTTTATATGTAGTAGCAGAAGTTGTAAAAGACGAGATTGTAGTAGTTGAAGAAGTGGTAGCAGAAGGCGAGAATGTAGAAGCTGAAGCAGTAGTATTTGAAGAGGAAGAAGTAGAACATGAAGAAGCAGTAGAAGTAGAACTAGAACTATTTCAACTAGAAGAAAAAATTGCAGTAGTGAAAAAAGAATCAGAAGTAGTAAGAGAAGAGTAGGTAGTATAAGAAGAAATAGTAGCGATACTGAAACAAGAAATACCAGAATAATTAGAAATAATAGTATCTGAAGAAGCAGTAGAAGAAGAAAAATATTATTAGAAGTAGTAATAGAGCAATAAGAAAACAAAGTAGTTAGAGCAGTAACAAAAAAGTAAAAATACTGAAAGAAGAAGAACTGGAAATAGAAAGAAAATGTAGTAAAAGTAGTAGACAAGGAAGAAGTAAATAAATTAAAACTGAGATCCTTTAAGAGCGGTGAGCATATTAATGAGAGTAGGGATGGGCAATACCGCGGTTTCGGCTACTAAAGCCTCTTCAGTTACCCTTTGGATTTGGCGAAATGGAGCCAAAGATAAATACAGTTATTTTGCAACTTTTAATAGGAAAGTCGATAGAAGGACTAGCATTATCTAAACACAGCCAAATATATAAAACCGTTAACGTTTGTTAGAAAATAACTCTAAACCGATTATGAATTTCTGATATCTCGGACTATCGGATATCTCGCTGATCTCAAAGGACAAAACGGAAACTATAATCTGCACTATGGATGATGTACGGGGAGATTTTTTAGGGCCGCCACACGGCCGACACCAGCTGCAGTAATAGCGAATAAAATAAAACTGAGATCCTTTTAGAGCAGTGAGCATATTCAACAGAAACAGGATGGACCATACCGCGGTTACGACCTTCGCTGATCTCAAAGGACAAAACGGAAACTATAATCTGCAGTATGGATGATGTACGGGGAGACTTTTTAGGGCCGCCACACGACACAAAACCAGCTGCAGAAATAGTAAATAAAATAAAACTGAGATTCTTTAAAAGCATTGAGCATATTAATGAGAAACCGGATGGACCATACCGCGGTTTCGGCCACTAAAGCCTCTTGAGTGACCCTTTGGATTTGGCAAAATGGAGCCAAAGATAAATACGCTCAGCTTCTGTGTAAAACTATAAAAACTAGAATTTGTTTTCTATGTGAAAACTGATGTCTCCCCCCCCCCCCCCTTTATATGTGCATGTCCAAAATATGCAAGCAAGAGTTATAGTTCTTGTGCATCACATATCCTGTCATTCTGTATATAAGTGTACCAAGTTTCATTGAAATATCTCTTACGGTTTTCAAGTTATAGAGCGGGCACGGAATTGTATGGAAAATAATCAAAGGGAAATAACTCCAAATATATGAAAGCAAGAGTAATGATTCTTGAGCATGACACATCGTCTCATCATGCTTTATAAGAATACCATGTTTCATTGAAAAATCTCATGTTTTTTTATTTATAGAGCAGACACAAAATTGTATGAAAAATAATCAAAGGGAAATAACTCCAAACATATGCAAGCAAGAGTTATGGTTCTTTAGTATGACACATCATCTCCTCGTGCTTTATAAGTGTACCAAGTTTCATTGAAATATTTCTTATGGTTTTCAGGTTATAGAAATTGTATGGAAAAATAATCAAAGGGAAATAACTCCAAAGATATGAAAGCAAGAGTTATAATTCTCTTTATAAGTGTACCACGTTTCACTGAAATTTCTCTTACGGTTTTAAAGTTATAGGGTGGACACGAAATTGAATGGAAAATAATCAAAGGGAAATTACTCCAAAGATATGAAAGCAAGAGTTATGGTTCTTTAGCACGACACATTATCTCATCGTGCTTTATAAGTGTACCAAGTTTCATCGAAATAACTCTTACGGTTTTCAAGTTATAAAGCAGACACGAAATTGTATAGAAAATAATCAAAGGGAAATAACTCATAAAATACTCAAGCCAGAGTTATAGTTCTTGTGCATGACACATCATCTGATCATGCTTAATAAGTGTACCAAGTTTTATTGAAACATCTTAAACGGTTTTCAAGTTATACAGCGGACACGAAATTGTATCGAAAATAATCAAAGGGAAATAACTCCAAAAATACTCAAGCTAGAGTTATGGTTCTTTTGCATGACACATCGTCTCGTCGTGGTTTACAAGTGTACCAAGTTTCATTGAAAAATCTTTAACGGTTTTCAAGTTATACAGCGGACACGAAATTGTATCGAAAATAATCAAAGGGAAATAACTCCAAAAATACTCAAGCTAGAGTTATGGTTCTTGTGCATGACACATCGTCTCGTTGTGGTTTACAAGTGTACCAAGTTTCATTGAAAAATCTTTAACGGTTTTCAAGTTACAGAGCGGACACGATTTGTGACGGACAGACAGACAGACAGACAGACAGACGGACAGACAGACGCACGGGGAAAAACCATAATGATACATAATGATTTAAACAAAAGTACAAAAAACGATATAGAAGAAAAAATATTAGACTTCGTACTAGAAAAACTAGTTCTAGAAAAATTGTTGATGTAGTAGTAGAAAAAGATATTGCAACTTTTAATAGGAAAGTAAAAATAATCACGGGGGAATAGGAGTTTGTGGTAGATGAATTTGTAATAGAAGAAGCGACAACTGCATCAGTAGTAATACTCAAATAAGAAGCAATAATGGAAGAAAGGGTAGTTCTAGAAGAAGTTGTAGAAGATACAGTACTGGAAGAAGTAGTACTTGAATTGGTAGAAGAGGAAGAAGTACAGGGTGCCCCAAAAAAGTTAGCCATGTCAACATTAATGTAAGTAATACTAGAAGTAGAAGAAATAATAAGTAGTACAAGAAGAAGTAGTAGTAAAAGAGGAAGAAGTATATGTAGAAGAAGCAGTATACATGAAAGTAGAAATAGTACAGCTTATAAAAGTAATAGAAGTTAAGTCGAAAAAGTAGTAGTAGCTGGACCTGAGGACGAACTAGTAGAATAGAACTAGAAACCCATGAAGTAGAAATGAGCCGTCTCCTGGGAAAACCAACAATGTGGTTCCCGAACAGGTCTGACACAAACCGAGCTGTACAGTCACAGAAGCAGGCTACAAGCTTGAAATTTTGAATTAAAGAAGAAAGGCGGGAAGAAAGGGAACTGTACTATCCGTGTAGCGAAAACAAAGACGCTGATCAGCTTCGCGGTTACTGCGAAGCTGATCTGCGTCTTTGTTTTCGCCTATGCAGATTGTTGGTTTTCCCATGAGGCGGCTCAAATAGTGATAAAGGAAAAATAATGCTAGAAGAAGAACTGGTTGATGTACTATAGTACTAGAAGAAAAATAATTCATGGTCCTGAACTTTCCAAAATCCTTTGAAAGGTACCTCCATCAAAGGCTTTTGTATGAAAGAATGTTGCAAATTATATGAAGATACATAAGGCTTTTGTATACGCTCAGCTACAGTGAAATCCATGAAGATACCCTCAAATGAATTGGAGCATCCATTGGGTGTAAGGAGCAGCTAGTATTGCTAAAAGTAAATCTCAGCAAGCTGATATGATCTCCATGTATCTGTCAAAGCCCGCCTCTTTGCTGATGTCTGTCTGTGTTACGAGTTGATGAAATGATGCCGATGCAGAGTCGATCCAACAAGATCTAGCCTTGGACAAAAGGGAAAACATTGCTAATGTAGCTCCAACCTAGGAAATTCCAGCTCATTGCATCTTAACAAACTTCCAAAGGACAAACACAACACAAGGTCCCTGGAGACACCCTTGAAGTCGTTGGATCTCGACATTACCATCAGTGATGATCTCGGCTGGCCTCCTGAGGCATACAGAACACTAGGATTTCTATGACGAAAACTTGGAGTGTGATTATGAAAGTCGAGCACAGCATGGCGACGGGTTCTGGACAACCATACGTGTCATCAGCTTGGGATCCAACTGGTCGAAAAAAAAAAACTAGGCAAGTTATAAAAAATTCAAAGACAGGAAGCTCGTGTCGTCCATGGTTACATTCTGGATGTGAATCCCGTATGATCCAGATCTTGGATCTGATACACTAGAAAGTAGGATGAAGAAAAAAGTTCACAAGATACACGGCATAAAGCGGTAGACATGGACACCGGAGATGCTCTTCGATTTAATGATAGCTGCACCAGAGGCCAATGGAGGAGCCGCCGTGGTGCAGTGATTATGTCACACACCTTGTAAATCAATGGTCGCGGGTTCGATGATTCCAGACTTCTCCAGTCTGTCGGATGAGACTATAAACCGATGTCCCGTCTTCATATGACCTTAGCTGGTGGTGGGACGTTAAACCCCAAATCAACCAACCAACCAGAGGTCAAAAGAGCCTATAACAGCCCCGCAACCAAAGTCAATGTATACAAGAAGAAGTAGGTGAATTAGTTTGAGAAGTAGTAGTGCTAGAAGCAGACGTGAGAGAAGTGAAGAGAAATAGAAGAAATAGAGACGTAGTAGAAGAGGTAGTAGTAATAGTAACGACAGCGACAGAAGTAGCAGTTATAGTAGAGGTCAAACCTGTACATATTGTGGAAGATAATTAAGTTCAAAACCATTTCCTTGATCCATGTAGCTCCAACTAGTCACAAATATAAGGAACACGCCTGAAAAACACAAACCTACCGGTAACATGTGGATGTAAAAATATGCTTTTAATAGATTTTATTAAGCCAGGAAATTGTAAATAATTAATAAATAAACACTTGAAACAATAACGTAATAACACATAGGTCATGCATGTACATGATGGAAACAAAACAAGATAAACTAACGGACTTGTGTTATCGATAAGTCCGTCAGTATATAATATATATCCACGGACTTTTAAAAAACGCAACACTTGCATTATCGATTCTTCCTCTTAGAATACAGGATTTTTCCGAAAAATATCTGTTGAATTGTAAAGTACAATTAGTCTTAACTTCAATACCAAAAACGAAATGCCAGTGTCCGTGATTGACGCCATATCAACGTACCAAGTGAAATCAACGGTTACCCAAAATTCAACAAAAATAAATTGCATAATGTGTCAATGGGGACGAAAAAATATTCTTTATGTCAAACATGATTTATGGAAACAAACATCAAAACACAAACGAATGCTGCTGGTTGGCGTTCATTCGCATGAAAAACGCGGTAATTACGTCAGTTTAACGTTTATCAAGAAAACGTGATTTTTACGCATACGAGTGAAAGAAATTCATCTTTGTTCGATCACATTATATAGGCACGGGATTAACTTAAAAGTACCATAACGTTTGATGCTGTAATCGAATGCCTCTGTGTTTTGAGCATTTTACGATTGACGTCAGCGAAAAACGTTAGCGCCTTAAACGACATTGGAAGAATGCACTAATGTTTATTTTGCTTTTTCTGGTGCTTTAGGTTGCTAGGTATCACCAGAGATGTTTTGCTTTCACAAAATTCTTTTCTTGTATCCACTGTTAAGTTTTCTTCAGAAAAGTAACGTCTCGATGACGTTGAAGAAAGCAGCTTAAGCAAAGAATTCAGCGAACATTTTTTTATGGATAGATATTGTGTTTGGTGTTAGGATTCAGGATACTTGTTTATTTTATGCTTCAGTTCAACTTTTAATCCGTCTTAAGCAAATGATAACCGATGTAGAGTGTTCCGTCAGTATATGTATTTTACGCGTGTATAATTACTATTGTGATGATGATGATTATTATTATTATTTTTATTTTTATTTTTTTATTTTTTTTTTTATTATTTTTTTTTTTTTTTTTTCGTTATTATCATTATAAAATGACAGATGAAAACTTTTTTTCTGTTATGGTTATTTCAATAATTTAAAAAGTCTAAAAAAAATTTAAAAAAAAAAAAAAAAGAAAGAAAGAAAAAAAAAGGCTATTTAACTAGTAACTAACATTATGTCCAATAATAAAGCTATTTTATTGTTGGGTATGTATGGCTGAAAAGATTTTATAATGCTGATTTATGAAACGAACTTACAAATAAACAACGTGATTAAGAGCTTTATACATGCATAACCATTTGCTACTGCTAATTTAAATTCCTTTGACATAATTGCATAAATTTCGACTGCCACATAAACTCAGAATTAAAATTTAATAAATGACAATAATTATTAATACGTTATTTTTAAATTGATCAACATGTTCAATGGTATTATCTTGATGAAGATCTATATCTATATTCAGCTTTTCATGAGATGCAAAGTAAGAAAATTACATACTGGGTCTAAATTGACCTACGTTGCGCGACCATACACTTTCTCAAGGGTGCCAAAATGTTCACTGGACACCGATATGCAAATCGAAATGACCCCATGGTATAAAAAAAAAAACTGTTATGAGCCGTTTCTGTTCAAAACGACATATAATAAGCTGAGTTATGCGGTATTTGTAATGTAACGCCTATCTTGATGAAGATCCATATCTATGATCAGCTTTTCATGAGATGCAAAGTAACAAAGTTACATACTGGGTCTAATTTGACCTACGTTGCGCGACCATACACTTTCTCAAGGGTGCCAAACCGTTCACTGGACACCGATATGCAAATCGAAATGGTCCCATAGTATTAATTAAAACTAAATTATGAGCCGTTTCAATTAAAAACGACATAATCAGTATTCGATGTGAAGTTATGCAGAATATTGTAATGTAACGCCCTGTATAATCTTGATGAAGATCCATATCTAGGATCAGCTTTTCGTGAGATGCAAAGTAACAAAATCATACACTGGGTCTAATTTGACCTACGTTGCGCGACCATACACTTTCTCAAGGGTGCCAAATTGTTCACTGGACACCGATATGCAAATCGAAATGGTCCCATAGTATAAATAAAAATATTATGAGCCGTTTCAGTTAAAAACGACATGAGCACAGTCCTTGCACCAGCATGGAAATTGTTCACTTCTACCCTATTTACCACGGAAAAACTGCACATTTGAAGGCGGGAAATGGACGACTGACGGGTGATAGTAGACGTTCATTTGGCGGACGCACATGCTGCTCTGTTATAACCGTAAAAAAAACTCCGATTCTGATTACCTGATCTGCTGATTTGACATGCGACAGATCAGAAGTGTTAAAATATTAAGTAGTTGTTTGATATACAGATAAACAGCAGCCGATGGTGCCCCCTGCGTCTGACTACTATTTCTTTGTAAGACCTGCCCTTGAGAATCGATTCATTCTGTGAAAGCTTATTCAATTCAGGCTGGTATCTTGACGTGCTTGATTGTCTTTCAAGAATATGACTGATCAGGGGGTGGGGGGGGGGGGGGGGGGGTTTGAGAAATTGAAAATGGAGCTCAGCATGAACGCCAGATAGCATCAATAAGTTTGATAAATTGGGAATCAATCTACATCATGTACATGTAGACATTCTTCTAATTAGCTCACCTGTGCCGAAGGCTCACAAGATGAGCTTATAGAATACCAATCAGTCCGGCGTCCGTCCGACGTACGTCGTCCACAATTTCAAAGATCTTCTCTTGACCGCTTGGCCAGTCAAAGTGTTTAATGTAGAGCCTACATGGGTGGGGGGGGGGGACAGTTTAATCGCGTCACTTGACCAAGATGGCCACTATGTCCATATATGGTAAAAACCATTCAAAAATCTTCTCCTGAAATTTCATGAAACTTGGTATGTAGCATTTGAGTTTGATCAAATGATGACCCTAGGACCTATTTTACGACAAGGTCAATTTAGCGAAACATATGCTTTTACATGGGAAAAAGTGAAAACTATGGATTTTTAGCTCACCTGAGCCGAAGGCTCACATGGTGAGCTAGTATGAATCAATCAGTCCGGCGTCCGTCCGTCCTTCCGTCCGGCGACCACAATTTGAAAGATCTTCTCTGAAACCGCTTGGCCAATCAAAGTGATTTTTTTATGTGGAACCTCCATGGATAGGGGAAACGAAAGATTGATCGCGAAATCCGGGTCACATGACCCAAATGGCCGCCACGCCCATATATGGTAAAACCGTTCAAAATCTTCTCCAGAACCAGCTGGCCGATTTTCAGGAAACTTGGTATGTAGCATTTGGGACTCCAGCCCATCATAGTTTGTTCGAATGATGACCTTGAAGTATTTTACGGCAAGGTCAATTTTGGAAACATTGGTTTTTACATGGGAAAAAGTGCAAACTATTGATTTTTGAAAACTATTGCAGCCTGAGACCTGAAAAGTGGTAGATGCAAACAAGTAATGGAGTAGATGAAGGTATGTGATAAATTTTGTTCAAAGTCATCTCTTGACCTTGGCCGCTCTGTCGTCCATACAAACTTTTCAAAGATCTTCATCTCTGAAACCGCTTGGCCAATCAAAGTGAATTTTTATGTGGAGCATCCATGGGTAGGGCCCATCATAGTTTGTTCGAATGATGACCTTGAAGTATTTTACGGCAAGGTCAATTTTGGAAAAATTGGTTTTTACATGGGAAAAAGTGCAAACTATTGATTTTTGAAAACTATTGCAGCCTGAGACCTGAAAAGTGGTAGATGCTAAAATGGAGTAGATGAAGGTATGTGATAAATTTTGTTCAAAGTCATCTCTTGACCTTGGCCGCTCTGTCGTCCATACACACTTTTCAAAGATCTTCATCTCTGAAACCGCTTGGCCAATCAAAGTGAATTTTTATGTGGAGCATCCATGGGTAGGGGAAACGAAAGTTTGAGCGCGAAATCCGGGTCACATGACCAAGATGGCCGCCACGCCCATATATGGTAATACCGTTCAAAATCTTCTCCAGAACCGGCAGGCCGATTTTCAGGAAACTTGGTATGTAGCATTTGGGACTCCAGCCCATCATTGTTTGTTCGAATGATGACCTTGAAGTATTTTACGGCAAGGTCAATTTTGGAAACATACACTTGTTGTAGCCATAGCGGATCTGAAGATGATCCGGATCAAAATAATTTTCAAAAGAATTTTACAAAAACATATAACAAGATCTTTTTAAAACGAACTTGGCCACTTGACTCTTGATTCAACTATGTTTCATTCCATTGGTCAATGATCGTGGATAATGACGTCAACATCTTGTTCACGTCAATGGTTCCCGGCTCATATACAGAAACACGATGGAAAAAAGTTTTCTTTTACACACGCGGCTCGCCGAATTTTTCGAAAATGAAAGGTACCATGTATGTTATCTTTCGATATTGGTTGCTAATATTTTCCCCAATCATTGTCTGTCATTTTGACGAAGTTTCCGTCCTAAAATCGAATATTACGACATATTTAATTAGAAACGTTGAAATGGTATCATTGTAGTTACTCCGAATCACGTTTAACCGCATACTGTCATTTTATGCTCTCAAAGGACTTGTATTGTTTGATGTTTGTAGCTAAAGGTATATTTTTACATTCTAGGTATTTATATTATAAAATTAAGTGTAAACTATGAAATAATCTGCGTTTTTAACAAGCATCATATACTATTCCGACGTTATACAGATCACCCATGGAAAATCGTGTGTTCGGTGGGGGTGGGGTTGAGCAAACATGGCTGTGGGAAAATGACGCCGAAAAAGGCACATGTTTTGGTCCTCGGAATATTTCATAAGGTTCACTGTATGACTACATGCAAAGAATTTGAAGAATAAACCCGTCGGTGGTGATATATAGTCCATGATTCGGATTACCTCCAACTGATCCGCATTGACTTCAATTATGCATATACTTTCACGCTCCAGTGGTCAAAGTCGAGTGCTTGATCAAAAATGAAAAGCATTACAGACGATGAGGAACAAAATTGGCTTCAAGATAATACTAAGTTTATTATACCCAAGTCATTCATATGCGCATGCGCAGCAATTTTCATGAACTTGATCCGGAATGGGTAGAATAATTGTAGGTTTTAACATAGGAAAAGTACAGACTATTGGTTTTTGAAAACTGTTGCTGGTAGATGCAAACAAGTAATGGAGTAGATGAAGGTATGTGATAAATTTTGTTCAAAGTCATCTCTTGACCTTGGCCGCTCTGTCGTCCATACACGCTTTTCACTCTTCATCTCTGAAACCGCTTGGCCTGAATCAAAGTGAATTTTATGTGGAGCATCCATGGGTATGGGAAACGAAAGTTTGATCGCGAAATCCGGGTCACATTACCAATATGGCCGCCACGTCCATAGGTTTAGGTTTATTAATTTATTTAAAGTGCAACCTGTTAACATTTGTACAAAATAACATACATGGTAAACAGCCAGCCTTCAGAGGCTCATGATGCACTATCAAAATATATACGATATTTGTCAAAGATAAGTTCTCGTAATCAATTTTCAGTCCGCTTCTTTATGTGACACAAAGCGAAAATGTGACATACAGCTTAACAATGTCAAAATTGGCGGAGATTCGACATTTACCGCGTCGACTCGGCGTCAATTCTGCCAGTTACGCTAAATACATGTTCTATACCCAAACAAACAGTGCAGATCCAGACTGACCAAGATTATGATATCTATTTTAGCACGTGTATTTCAGCCATCATTATAGTATGAGAAAGAGTCAATAGATTATGCACATTGTCGCCCATCAAGTGTTTGCAAGTTTAACATTCCTTCGTTCATACGCTGAGATAATATAGTTTGATATGATCTTTGGATCTGAATGTTTCATAATACGTTTAAACTCATCTGTAACGTCATTAATGTTAAGTGGTCCAAACAAGTTAGATCGAATATCGTTGTATTCGGAACACTGAATTAAAAAGTGTTCCTCATTTTCAATATGTCCACTATTGCACAAACGGCAAGTTCGTTGTTCAAGGGGAATAACTGGTCGTCTATAGCGTCCAAGCTCAACAGCTAGGGGGAAGGAACCACAACGGAATCTAGCTAATGCCGATCGCTGTTGAATAGACAGAAATCGGTCAAGGTAATCCTCTTTGCCTATCGATGATTTAAAAATACGGTAAGTCCTGAGTTTTGCTGACTGCAAAACAGATTCAGTCCACTGACGTTCACGGATATTCATAAGTCGTCGTTTTACCATATCAACAAGATTCTTTGCTGATATAGTTCCACTCAAGTCTATATTAAAGAAGTTTAGTAAGCCACATTCTCGAAATATGGTTTTAACATCACCACACCATGTATTGCGATAACGTGCTGTAAGATGCAGATCCCATTTAAACACCTTATACGTGAGACGATAAGTATCCATATTTACTAGTCTATGCCAAAGTCGCACGATTTCACAGTATCGTCGATATCGAGGAGTCAGCCAACCTGTTTCTGCCTCCATAGCTAGGAGACATGTCGATTTCCCGAGACCCAGAAATGTACGAATAGCTCGATTTTGTAGTCTGTCATGTTCGTCGTATGCTTTAAAGCCCCAGACACCCGCCGCATAGTCCGTTATAGGTACCACTGTACTGAAATAAATTTTCTCGAAAGTTTTGAAATCAAGTCCTTTGTTAGCATAGTATTTCGCAGTGAGTGCCCCAAAGGAACGACTACCTGCGTCGTGTAGATTTTTCGCACATACTGTGAAGCTAAATGTGTCTGTGATATCTAATCCGAGATAACGATAACACTTTGTAATTCCGATCTCTGTACCATCGAATTCGAAATGAAAGTTTGTCAATGCTTCCGACTGTTTTCGGCAATGCATCACTTTTGTTTTTTCGACATTCACTGATAATCGCCATCGTTTGGTCCACTTTGAAAGTTCGTTTAACATACGTTGAAGGTCTTCTGGTGACTCCGCTATTAGTACTATGTCATCTGCGTATTTCAAGATGCTTAATCGTTCATCATTCGCAATTGGGATCCCAAGGTTTAATCCATTGATATCGGATGCAATATCATTTACAAATATGGCGAACAACGTGGGGGCAAGATTGTCCCCTTGACGAACTCCAGAATTTACCGAAAACCAGTCTGTCAGTTGTCCGTTTACTCTGACGCAAGCCTCCAAATTTTCATACATTGATTTTATTAGATTCAATATGTTACCATGTATACCGATATTCATCAGCTTAAACCACAAACAATCTCTGTTCACAGAATCGAATGCCTTCGAAAAGTCGACATAACAAAGGAATGTTTGCCTTCCTTGTAGTTTTCTATTTCGAATTACTGTTGTCAGGACATATATGTGATCTATACACGCTCTCATCTTTCTAAATCCATTTTGCTCTTCACAAAGAATGCTATTTGTATCTAAGAAATTCACAATACGTTCATTTAAAATAGAGCTAAATAACTTTGAGATTGTAGACATTAGGCTTATTCCACGGTAGTTCATTGGGTCCCGGTAATCCTTATCCTTTTTCAGTATGGGAGTTATAATAGTTCTATACCACATTGTAGGTACTACGCCATGTTCTAAACATGCATTAAATAGCGTTTTGAGCACAGGGATAAGAGTATCTGACTTTAGAACTTCGTTCGGTAAGTTATCTATTCCAACAGCACGACCCGTCTTAGCTGCCGAAATACTTCGACGTACTTCCTCTGTAGTTATCGGTCTGTTTAGCTCAATATTCGAGCCATCGTTCACACTTGAGTCTGAATTTTGACGTGCCTGATCGAATTCTAATTCCCATTCTCGCGTTAAACGTTGTATCTCAAGCAGGAACTGATCGTCATAATTGCCACTGCTGTTATTATATAAAGTACTGAAGTCAGATTTCCACTTTCTGAGTATTTCTTGAGAATTATACGTTATGTTTCCGTTGTCTGTATATACACTGTCAATATTTGTGTTCGATTTTCGAGGGCCAAGCTTATTTATTTCTGACCAAAACTCCTTTGGATTTCGTGTTTGGAGTTCCGATATGTGCTTACGTTGTTTTGCGAAATACTGTCTTTCACACTGGCGTATCCTTTTATCAAATAATTTACGGCATTGAAAATACTCCCTACGGAGTGCAGTCTTAATATGTATCCCATCTGAACATTTCAAAAAGGCATTTTCACTATCTCGTGTCCTTTGCCAAAGAATGTTCAATTCGTCACACCACCAAGGTTTACCGAAATGTCGTTTACGCTTTTTAGCGCCTTTATTTATATCACGGTATCGTAATTGCGTATTCATTTCGGTATGAAGCGTAGAAACAAGTTTTTCGTAAAGAGAGTCAATTTCTTCTCGTGCACTTTCTGCAGTTTCTAGTCTGTAAATTATATCATTTAATTGTTCCAAGCATTCCTCACCTGAGAATATATTGGGTGGAACCGATTCTACTTTATATTTCCGGTTTAATTGCGAAGTGTCTAAGTCACATGACGTTTGTGAGTATTCGACCTCTGTTTGAGTGTCATTGTATGTCGAGAATGTTATTGTACAGCTTAATATAGAGTGATCCGGAATCTTTGCTGTATTTGGAATAATCTTGAATCGTTTTAAGCAGTCTTGAACAAGTGAAACTTTGAAATCCGATACATTTCGCAGGCAATCGTATGGCGTTATTATATAGTCTACAACCGCCTGCCCCCGTGGGGACACGCTGGTGAAATTGTCCATTGTTGGTTCACCTCTACCATTGACTATGCACATTCTTGTGTCCTTTAAAAAATCAATCAATGAGTCCCCTTGCTGGTTTCTTACTTTGTCCAGCGGAATACGATTCGGTATGGAATCAATAGAGTCATTAAAATCCATCGACTCGCCAATGCGACCATTAAAATCCCCCATAACAAATAGTGGCAATTCATTTTGGTACTGATATATATCCGAAGTCAATTTATTATAGAACTGTTGAGAAGTATCACCGCGACTCGACCCTGAGAGTGGGAGATAACATGAACAAAAATATGCGCCATTGCTCGAGTCTGTTTTCTCGGTAAGTTTTATCCATAGTAAATCCTCAAACGTTTTATCCAATATCACAATGTCATATTTTTCCAACAAACTAAGCTTTACTAAAAAGCCCACTCCCCCACTCCCTCGAATAGCATTTGGGTTTAAATTCAAACGATTATGTCCTATCCATTGATATCCCGGTTGCGATATAACTTCATTACCTTTAAGATGTGTTTCACATATTGAAATTAAGTCAGAGTTCAAACAATCAATTACATTTTGACGAAGTTCATAGCTCGATTTTGATGATCGTGACAGATAAAATCCGTTAACATTCCATGACGCGACAGATAAGTCAATGAGCCGCCTCGACTGGCTACTGTCCTAGGCATTGTTGATCACTCGACCGCCTCGTATTTTAAGTCCCGCTATCTGCTGTACAATTTTACGGGTATTTGCCTCCATAATCCGTTCTTGACGCGTTTTGTCAGGTTCGATATAGATATGTTTGTATTGTTCAATGTTCCGTAAATTACGTTTTGACTTCAATACGGATGCCTTCTGTCCAGCTGAATAAAACGTGACAATAGCTGGCCTCGGGCGCACTTGTCTGAATGGGCCAACTAACGGTCGCTCTGGTAAATCGCCAATGCGCTTAACACATATGATATCCGAATTATTGTTCAATGAGTCCAAAATATTTTCAACATGCCTTTTCAAGTTTTCGACACTATCCCCTTGATCATCTTCTGTGATATTTTTGAAACATAGATTACAGCTCGTATCTAGCTCAGATCGTGGAGTGTTAATATTAGGGGCAGGGGGAGGGGGAGGGACACTTTCTAACAATCGAATTTGTTCTTGCATTTGCTTGATTTGATTGTCAACACGTGTGAACTCTGTATTCATGTCGGTACGCAGAGATGAGACCGAGCTGTCGATATGCCGTTTCATATCATTTTCAAATTTATCCAGCCTCCTCTCCATGCTCGCTCGAGTCTCTTTGTTACTTTCATTCATTTTCTCGAGCATGCTGTATATGTCATCAATGGTCTTTTGACCGAGAACTGTGTTCGAGTCTGTGGACGACATTGTTTTTTGTACTTTCAGCGGTGTACTCGGTTCAGAGTCTGACGAACTTTGCCTTGCCCTCCGAATTGAGCGCCTTACTTCCTCAAACATTCACACTTTTTGATATATCCGATACCCACGTAAAACCTCAGCACTTTTAGGAATTGTAGGGCTTTTTTAATCCATCATAAAATCACATTTTCACAAATAATCACAACACTGTAAAATTTATACGTCCATTACGGACTACTTTCCTACGCATCCATATATGGTAAAAACCACTCAAAACCTTCTCCAGAACCGGCAGGCCGATTTTCACAAAGTTTATTAAGTAGCATTTCGGACTCTAGCCCATCATTTGCTCAAATTGTGACCCTAGGATGTACCTTGGCCTATTTTACAGCAAGGTATTTGGGAAACATAGGTTTTACATGGGAAAAAATGAAAACTGGATTTATTTTAAAACATACTCATGATCGTTCGTCTCTCACTCATGAGAAAGACCATCCTTATTTCTTTAATAGGTTCGTATGTGTTGGCTGACTAGGCAATTTCTAGCTCTAAACTGTCGGTTGCAAATAGGGCAAGTCAGTACCATGGAATCAGCTGGTGGCACATTGGTATTGGCTTTTCTTTCTCTGCGCTTTCTTTCAGTTTAACAGATTCTAGCTGCTCCTTTTTGATGAGGCCTTGCCACTTTGATCGCTCCTGTGTAGTCTGTTCCCAAGACCCAATTGGTATGTCAAAATCCTTCAGAGCGGTTTGGAAGATGTCGTTGTAGCGTTTCTTCTAACCCACCTTGAGAGCGCTTTCCCTCTTGTAGTTCTCCACAGAAGACTTTCTTTGGAAGTCGCTCATCAGGCATTCTTATACAAACTTAACATGGCCAGTCCGCCTAAGCTGTGCTAGCTTTAATTTGCATCTCTGCTTTATTCAGGACTCTTGTCTTGCCACTTGATTTTAACAGCTTTCTCAAACAGCTTAAGTGGAAATAGTTAAGTCTCTTTGCATGGCACTGGTATACTGTCCTGGTCTCACATGCATACAAGAGGGTTGGCAGAACCACAGCCTTGTAGACTTTCAGCTTGGTGTCAATCTTGATTCCATTTCGCTCCCAGACATTTGTATTGAGTCTTCCAAATGCCACACTGGCTTTTGCAATTCTGGCAGTGACCCCATCATCAATGTGTACTGCTCTGGAAAGAGTGCTTCCCAGGTAGATGAATTTATTTACAACCTTCAGTTTTTGTCCATTCACAGTGATGGTTGGTTCAGTGTACGGTTTTCCAGGTGCTTATTGGTGTAGACCTACAATGTCTGTCTTTTTGTGCTTATGGTGAGATCATACTAGTTTATCACATGACTGTGAGACTTGATCCATGACTTCATTTTGCCTCTGAGCTGTCTTTCTTATCAATGGCATCTGCATAGAGGAGCTCATCTAGCACATTAGTCTGCACCTTAGTTTTGGCTTGCAACCTTCTAAGGTTGAATATATTGCCATCAAACGGTACCTGATTGGAACCCAGTCACCGGGTGCTTCCTTGATCCCGATATAAAAAGGTTTCGTTTGACTTTTAGGCACCAGATTTTTTTCTACTACGCTCCACAAAACAGAGTCGTCAATAACATAATTTTCATAATTTATGTCACTTCTCAAAGAATTTGCTTTCATTTATTTATTTTATTTTATTTTTGGTTTCTTTATATAAACATGCAAATCCTTAATGATTCTATAGGATTCAGTGATATGTCATTCATACTTCGATGCTTTTACGCTGTCCTATTTGCTTTTATGTGGTCGCCTCAGACATTTTCAACATTCAACAAGCGATAGAAAGAAATGAATGTGATCGGACGCTGTTAACGTCAAGACGTCATTGATGCTGTTACGCTGTTTGAAGACACCATGTGTGTAAACTTTCTCTTTGCTTGTAAATGTGTTCGCCTCGGACATTCAACGTTCAAAACAGTGGAAATTGGGTTCGAATATGCCATATCTAAAGGTCAATTTGATTTGCCCCTGGACTGTCAACATGGATGTGGTTTTCTTTTATCTATGTTTCATAGAGATTGTCAGCAACCTAATTCAAGGATTATTAATTTTATAAGGCATATCTGATAGTTTTAACAGCTATATATGACAGCAGGCAAATCACATTGGAAAATTTTTGTTATTTTTCTTATTTTTGCTCAAAACATAGATTGTGGGTACACGTTAGAACCGCCTCGTCGAGGCGGTTCTAACGAGTACCCACAATCTATGTTTTGGAGCAAAATCAAAAAAAAAAAAAAAATAAAAAAAATAAAAAAAAATAGGTATACCCATGCATACCCCAGTTTTGCTACATAAAAGTGGGGTTTGAGGGGGTAAACATTTCACGGACATGTTTTCCTGATGTCAAATAGATTTCTCACGTGGGTATGGGTATTGTCGTTGGGAAGATAAAGCATTAGATCTATATCATTTTCCTGTTATCTTTTTGACAGAGAAAAACTCTTGTGAAGTCTCCCGGGGTAGATCAGCTGACGATCGTTCACGTCACCTGCATGGCCTGGCTCCCTTTGCCGAGTCGTGAACTAAATGTTACTCCTTGCCAAAAGAAACTCCCCATGAAATGGCTTTCACAAAAGGAGACATTTACACATGGTCGGACGAGCCATATGCGTGTGTAACTATAAAGCCATGCGACTAACCCTCGTGTTAGGTGCATGTGTTCGCGTAAGAGAAAGACGTCAGCCACATTTTCAAAGTGTCAATCAAATGTTTCTTTTTCACTGTAATTCATCAATTAACGATCTGCAAATTTCCAGTGCTGTCCGACAATTGCAAGTGACCGAGAGACCTTGATTTCAGACTATAATATTCCGTGACTTGCATGTTGTTTATTGGGAAGGGGGTGGGGGCTTGAGACGGACGATATCAATCTGAATGTTATAGACTAAAATGGTAGGTACAATATCATGCATGATGGAGTTAACGGTTCAAAGAGACTCATATGTAGCAGAATTGTAGTTTAATCTGTAGGTCTGCGCAAAGTAGACCTACTAGCTTTTCGCAGACACTATTCTGATCTATTCTAATCAATAGTCACGATGGGAGGGTGCAGAAAAAGAAAGAATTAAATTGCAATTGAAAAAAAAAAAAAAAAACAAGGGGGCACCCGGGTTCGAACCGGGGACCTCTCGATTTCTTCACATTTCTGCAGTCGAATGCTCTACCACTGAGCTATACCCCCTCTTGAAGACACTAGAGATCTATACAGATATATATATATATGCTTGCTAAAAATAAAATATCGTTTTGAATTGTTAAATCCCGGTATCCATATGGCCGTCCGTATTCCATTTTAGTCCGACCCTAAATATTTAAGTCCGATATAATTGGTATTATCATTATTATTATTATTATTATTATACTTTACTTTTTTTTTGTTAATTTGTGGATCACATTAACTGAGTAAACATTGATAAACGTATTTCTTAGCTTAACCAGTCCATGAAATGTTTTGTACCCTTATAAACACACTTTATTTGTATATAGTAAATGTGGGTTGTACTGAGCTAAACATAATTTATTAATTTTTGCTCAAAATGTCGCTTTCAAAAACGGCAAATAAATATGTCATTGGTTTTAATAAAATTCTAGTGGGAAAAGGGACATAAGAATTTAATTGTGCCGGCAAATAATGTGTATGGTTCCTAGTTCTAACTCTTCCCGAGCCTCTCATTGCCCTCATATACTACTGACTATGTTCTGGTAATGCCAGATTATTAGTTTTTGCCATGTCGAAATTTTCCGTCAGACCCCTTCTGGGAATTTGGATCCTCCCCCCCCCCCCCACCCCCAACCCCCATGAGAAAATTTTCTGGTTCCGCGCATGTAGAGCCTATTCAGCACATAGAGAGAGAGAGAGAGAGAGAGAGAGAGAGAGAGAGAGAGAGAGAGAGAGAGAGATAATTTAGTACTTAGTAGCACTTATGTTGGGCTGCTTTAAAACCCTCAACTGTCTCAGCATGCATAACCGAGTTTTTGACGTTTTTGGTGTAAGGGATGAGGTATAGGCGGTACCAGCCCCTCGACCACTTTGTAGAAGAACACGGATGAAGCTGCGACGTTCTTGTACACTTAGCGGTTCAAGTCCCAAGTTGTGTAATCACCAGTTATAAACAGCGCCGTTTGTTAACTTTTTGTATTCTTTCTAGTTTATTAATGTCGCTGGAATAATATGGGTCCCAGATAATCGACAATGTAACCCAATATGGAACGCACACAAGTGATATAAGAGTACATGCTGATTTTGACACTGTTCCGGACAACTTTTGGGATTTCTTCTTAAGAATAATATCGTGGAATTTGCTAGACTCTCACGTTACCGAGGTCTGTTCTATACGGCCTTTACGGTTTTGTTTTCGGTGTTCTGTTGACAGCTTGCTTCTCCTTCCTAAGTTTTAAAGTTGTTGGTCTGACTGAAGCTCAACTGCGATGATGCAGTTAAAACGCATATAGTTAAATTTCTAACACAAACGCAGAAAAAATGTCACAAACAGAACGTCTACATGACCAGTACATGGGTACTGAGTGGGCTATATCATGTAGAGGTGGCATACTAGTATATACATGTAAATACAAAAAAATAACGAATACTTATTTATCATATGACGTCGCTGTTTTCCGGTGGATAACGTCATGTAATAAAAAGTGTAATACCTACACGTGTAAATAACACTTTTTGCGGGAATACGTAGGTAACGTCATTGACGGCGTCCATGGCAACAAGTGATTTTTCATTGAAAATATGCCCACTTTGAAGGTCATATGATAAAATGAATTTTACACTAGTGTCTAGTGGTCGTTTCATATCAAATGTTTATCCAAAGAAATGCCGATCCCTATGAAAAGTAATATGATTAGCCAATCAACTATCCGCGCAGAATTTTTTTCAACATAACGTGGGCAAAATGGGGTTAATCCTTTGGTTTCTTTCACAATGTGGAATGTATTTATATTGCCTTGTTTGCTGTATGGTCTGGACGTGTTAACTCGGGTTAAGTCTGAAATCGCAAAGATTACTCAGTTTCATAAAAAGTTTCTTAAACAGATAATGCACCTTCCGGATAGAACTGCAGACGCAGCGGTCTATATGTTGTCGGGTCAAATTCCAATTGAGGGGGAAATTCATAAACGCACCTTAGGTGCTTTGGGGGGGATTTTAAGGAGTGATTACGTTGAAAGGCGCTTGGCCGAAAGACAAATACATGTCAAGGATGGAAAGTCGAAAAGTTGGTTTGTTTATGTAAACAAGGTTTTGGAGCAGTATGGGCTTCCAAGCACGGTGGATCTGCTTGATGCTGGTTATGCCAAAGCACAGTGGAAAAGTCTTTATGAGCAGGCTGTTAATGAGTATTGGTCAGACAAAATTTTGGAAGAGGCTGTGGGAAAAACTTCCATGAGATTTATGAATGTTCAGAATTATCCCATCGGATTGGCTCATCTGGTCTGGCGTGATGCTGGTTATGATATCATGTCGGTCCAGAGGGCTGGTTGGAAGGCCAGGTTAATGTCTGGTACTTATATGCTACAGGCCACACGTGCGAGGTTTAATCAGTTTGAGGTGGATCCAACGTGCTTGTTATGTTTCAAAGAACCAGAAAATATTGAGCATTTCTTGCTTAGATGTGAGTCACTAAACAAAATAAGACAACCATTTCTGGATAAGATCTATAAGTTAATTCAGAATTCATTGGGTGTGGCAAAGTTGAATGACTTTAAAATTAATGATACAGAGTTCACTGCTATTCTCCTGGACTGTACAGTGCTGATTGATCCTAATAGTGTGCTACCCCTGGAAGCATTCCTGCATGAGATGGAGACATTCTCCAGAGGACTCTGCTATGCTCTTCATATGAAACGCACTTCCTTACTCAGCCAGTCAAACTGAACTGTTACGAACTTGTATATACAAGTGTACATAAGTTGAAGTTAGTTGCATGTTTATCGTGGTGTATGGGAAAACACTTTTGTTTTTGTTTTCCTGTTACTCCCATCAATCAATTTCTGATTATTCTTGGGAGGTGTACATTGTACACTCCGGTGTGTTTGCAGGATGAGCCTACATGCATGAGGATAGAACCTGTGTAGGGATCTTTAACCTGCACAGGGGATGGCTGTCCCTGCACAGGGGGCCTCCAGTTAACGTCCCGATCCGAAGGACGGCGCACTGTATCATGTCATTCCTGCAAATGACACGAAGGGAAGCAAGCTCGGACCAACAAATTTTCCTCGCCGCCGGCGGGGATAGCAAGAACAATATAAGAGCTTGAAATCGGTGGGGTGCACGTATTAAGCCTCAAAGTATTAAATCTGAGAAATTCACACGTATCAACGTGGTTCTCCTGGAAGAGGAGGGATGTACTAACAACAACAACATAACGAAAGTACCGGGTTTTATCCATCGCTGTTATTTTGGGAACAGGTGCGCGTTTCCCTTAGAAACGGAAGTTCAACAATATCCGGATTGTCCAATATGGCTGTATTTCTCTGAAAAATTCTTTGTTTTACTGTTTGTGCTTTCAAAACGGTAACATTGTATTTGATAATGTTAATTTTAGTCTCAAAAAGGTCGATAATTTGATAAAATCATATGCACACGCTACAATTACGTTAACTGGAGGCCACCTGTGCAGGGACAGTCATCCCCTGTGCAGGTTAAAGATCCCTACACAGGTTCTATCCTCATGCATGTAGGCTCATCCTGCAAACAAACCGGAGTGTACAATGTACACCTCCCAAGAATAATCAGAAATTGATTGATGGGAGTAACAGGGAAACAAAAACAATTACCACTCTAACGTCTTAAATCTTATATTTGGACGCTTCAATCAGTTTTTTTTTTCTTTTTTTCACTAAAAAACACTATTAGCCCGGATGAATGTAGATACAGTGAAACTGAAAGTTGCTAAAATATCAACTGAAAAACATGAAACGTTTGTAATGTTTCTAATCCTTGAATATCCTACTTCATTCTGACAAAGAATCAAGTTCCATTGATTTCTGACTTTTCACAAACTTGGTAAACAAACCCTGCATAAAGCGGCCATCTGTTCTGTTCTGTTGTATCGTAGAGCTCCGCCGCTGACTTTTTGGCGCACCCGGATAACCGGTAAAATATGTTTGGGCGAATAAGAATAAAAGTTTTTCACTAAGAATCTAAATTGGAGTGCAGCTTTACAGTTTTGTGTGAACTCCTTCACCAGTGTCAATATAACAATGTGTATTTACAGTGTCACAGGGCACAAATACTAAACAAATGTAAAATGTAAGATAAAATATCCCTCCACCAAAGAACTTTCCTGTGGTCCGTTAAGAATCGAAGTTACTGTAGCTGCGGGAGGCCTCGAATGGCCTTGCATAGAACTTTATGAGACGCTCAGTGTTTTTCTTGACAATCTTTGCTGCAATACTAAATGATTCAGAGTAATGTATTCCCACGTTATTCGTGTTTTATTGTGGAGGAAAAAAATTGTGTACAAGTCATGTGATCAAAACATGCCAAACTATTTAAAGCAATGTGTTGACAGTCCAAATGTATCAAAATGAGATGTGTTTCTTTCGTTTTGGGGGAGAAATAAAGACTAGACTAGAAGGGGTATTACAGGTCTAAGGAAATTTCATTGATTTTCGTACCAATTTTTTAATTTAATTATTATTCACCTGAAAATAGGATATATTTGATAAACTTTTGGTCAATGAAAGGTTGATATTAAAGTGATGTATTTGTATAGAAATGCAGCAGGTTGTGGTCATAGTGGTGCGTTTATTCACAGAATACTACTTGCCGTGAGAACACATTTAGTGTGAGAATATATTAAGTCAGTATATATGTCTTCAATGTTGGTGGTTAAGAAAAGAAAAAAAGTGGGGGGGGGGGGGAGGGGGGAGGGGATATTAGAAATAAAATGGATAGCCAAGAAAGAAAAAAAGAGAAAGATTCCAGTCTGCATTTTCGAATCTTCATTAGGTAATGAACCAATCCGCATAAAGTAACTAACTGTCACTTGGTATTAAATGCGTATGGTTGCTCAACCAGCACAGCTTCAAAACAATCTAATCCTATTTACAGACTGGCCCATGCCTTTGTACCTTGAACCTATTAGATGTGAGCTTGACAATTATTTGGCTAGTATGAGGCTTACTTGCTAATTATCTTTCATTGAAGGCCTTAAAATTTAGTCTAGGTCAAGTACATGTATAAATAACCCTTTTAAAGGGTTTAATACCCTTAAAAGTTTCACTAAATAGCAAATGAGGGAATTGCTAAAAGATTGTGAGGATCTGAATATGTTAAAATTATGTCTCTCTTTTCAGTAAAACACAGAAGGCAAGATGTCTGACGCAGAAGGAAAGGAAAAGGAAATTTCTGACAAGGAGTCTGCCAAAGGAGATGACAAAGACAGGCCTGTAAGTGTTACTTTTTTTACTGACCTTATCTGAGCACAGGAATATACTGTAACCCAGTTTAATGTTAATCTTCGCATTGTCTTAGAACTCTAAGCTTCTCTATCCAGAGTTCTCAATAGGATTTTGAAAATTGGAGTAAAAATGAGGTATTTTTTAAATTTTAAAAATGTTGTATTCTTCACATACTTTACTATTGGGGCTTTTCAAAAGTTGGAGTCAGAATCATAAAGTTGGAGTTTAATTTAACACCAATATCGGAGTTAAGGAGAACTCTGCTATCTCCTTGATTTACCGGTATTTATTTTACTGGATTGTGGAACCTGTCTATACTTTCAAAAATAAAGTAAAGCATATCAGACATTATTTATTTATGCATGTATACTTGTTTATAACCATATTTATGCAATTAAGGTGCAGTTATTTTTTTTTACAAATTTGGCCACATATTTTTCTTGTAATTATTTGTAGCTTCATTTGGTTTGTTGTAACAATTTTGCTATCAGGGAACAGATTTGTAGTATCAAAAGTGTTTTTAGTGGCATCATCTTTATCCATTGTTGTAAGAGTAATTTAGATCTTGTCAAGCTCTTTTTTCTCTGAAACTTCTACTTATGTTAGTTGTGTGCTGATTATGTTTTCGGTTTTGTGAGTGAAAATGTCAATTTGGCATTTTGACAGTCTCAATTATCTTATAATTATATGAGAAAACCAGTCTTCGGGGTTTCCAACCAGGCCTGGCATAAACCAGCCTGAACATTAAGAAGATGGCTAGAAGTTAGAAATTTAGGATTAAGAAGATGAGGAATTGTACTATCCAAGTAGCAAAAACAAGGGTGCTGATCATCTGGGCCGTTACTGCACAGCTGTTGTGCGCTTTGTTTTGGCATAGGCAAAAATCTGGTTTTCTCATAATGCTGCTCATATTTTATAAATTTGACAGTATGATACTTTCATTTGTTCATGTACAGGATTCAAAAGCTGGTACCCCAAAAAAATCCCCCCCAGGCTCAGGTAAAGGCAGTGCCAAGAAACCGGCCAGTCCCAAAGGTGGCAGAGGAACCCCCTCCAAGAGTGCTGGTAAACCTGCAGTTAAAGGGACTCCACAGAAAGGTATGAGTTTCAACTTGTTGGAATTCTTGATCATACTTTTCAAGATTAACCAGGCTCTTAGTTGATGTTTGTAATCATTTGTTGATTTAACAATGAATATGATAAATTATGAACTTGTCCAGGAAAATGAGCAAGTCTGATGGATCACCTAATATATGAGCCACCTCGTGGGAAAACAAACATTCTGCTTATGCGAAAACAAAGGCCGAATTAGCTTCACAGTAACTGCGAAGCTGATCAGCGCCTTTGTTTTCCCTACACAGTTAGTACAGTCTTTTACTTTCTTTATCTGAAATTTCAAGCTTGTGGCTGTCTTCTGTGCTTGTGCAGCTCGGTTTGTGTCGGACCTGTTCAGAAACCACATTGTTGGTTTTTCCACGAAGTGGCTCATATATACATTAGTTGTTTACTTGGAGGATGTTTTCATATAGGACACTGAGATTTCCTTTATCCTGGTGTTAGATAGAGGTCCTACAATAGGGAATGTTGCTTTTTTTGTTGAAATTCTAGTCCATGTAGAAGCCTGCAGGTCAAAGTGAGCAAAATACACACAGATTATACAGTCTATCAAAATACAAAATTAAATTCTGTTTGTTAGTTTTATTTGCATGCTACATAAAACAGATATTTAAATGAGCCTGTATTTTCAGGAGGCAAGAAGAAAGAAGACACGAAAGTGGAACCAGCTACCCCTGCACCTGAAGAACAAGATGATAGTAAGTGGGGACCTGAAGGATTGGGCAGTCTAATTTTGGCCTTGATATTAAATGAGTCAAATTGTTGTACATACTTTTGCATGTAAACTTACAAATATGTAGCTGTGAATTTATTTAGCTGTGTCAGAAGTGAACCCCCTTTTATGGCATTTCCTGAAGCATAGTGTAATAATAATAATAATAATAATCTCTATATTTATAGTGTAATATTCCAGGTTAAATTCTGTCGAAAAAATGGGCTTAATGTTGAATAATGCACAGGCACTTGAAGTCCTACATACAGTTATAATCTTAGTGTATGTCAATATAAAATTTAGATACTACCGTAAATCTGATGATTTTTGGGTCACTAATATAGCTTCAAGCGCCTATGAATAATGCCTCCAGGAAACGAATTTGCTCTTTACTCCAAATACACTCTTGCTTAATACTGAAGGCATTGGACATGATGTGATGGGTTCCTTGAATCTCACAAATAACTTGGTTTACATACCATCAAGTTAAAGGCATCAACCAAATAGTGAATCTTACTCATGTCTGTGATTTGTGAAAGAATCAATGTCTATTTTTTTCTTATTTTCAGAGCCTCCAGAAGGGGCGATACCCATCTTTTTGTCATCTAAAACTCAGCAGATCTTTCACTGTGTATGTGATGAAGATGTTACACAGGATAATCCAATAAAAATCATCACAAAGGGGGAGATTCTCGATGATTTGCACAACAGGGCTGCCGTCTGTGACTTCTTTGTCCTCAAGCAGAAAATTATTGTAAGTATTTTATCATGATATATACATGCATCTTGATGCAATGATGTAAAGCAGATTTTAAAAAAAAAAAGACAATTTTAAAATGCACATGATTATTATGATTTTTTTCTACATAAAATGACACTGGCCTCGGATGTTTTATAGTTTGTGAGATATTATCACTTGTAGTTAGGCTATGTGTCACTTAAGCATGTTTGTATTTACATGTGACACTGTAGATCTTTTTCTTTTCTTTTTGTTTTTTATTTATTTTTTTTTTTTTATTTATTTATTTATTTTTTTTTCAGTGAAGAATATCAGTGAGCAAGGTTGCAAGTATTAGACATATGTAGCTTTTAACATATTAGGCTTTTGATACTGCAGACAATTTGCTTACTGTATTGTCTGTACATTTCCACAGGAATACCCTGGTGATGAGCTGTTGATCATGTATGATTATGACTTCAAATATGGTCAGAACTTCTACATCTTCATGACAGAGGAATCCAAGGAAAAGGCTCTAAATGTATGTCACTATAGTAGAACTATATGTAGTTCAATTGAGATTCTTATAGTACATGTGCTAATACTATATTTGTTGAGCTTGTGATTTTAATGTGTTACGTGCCAGGCGTAACTAGAAGATTAAGGAAACCAACAAGTTGGTTAGCCAGCAACAAGCTTTGTTTAAAATTTAACAAATCTATTTAGAAGTGATTTTAACCAGTAATTACATGTGAAACAATCAAAAGCATATATACAATCAAACAAAAATGAATGTACAATACCTTTCAAGATGTTAATTCCCTTAAAGAATGTCCGAATGTCCCTCAGAATTTTTTAACACAAGTCTGTATCAGTTTCTGATCCCAAGAATTAAAGTTTGTTTCAAAATAGCACTATGTCCCAATCCAGAATCGAATATCACAAAGTAATCCAAGAATAAGTTTAAATTCCAGTAAGATAGATTTTGACTTCTTAATAGTAACAGTACCCAAAGATTGTCCTTATGAAAATTTGTAGCCCTTATATAGCACTGAGGAACATTCAGGATTCTTCCAGCAAATTCTATGATATCATATACTAAAAATAACAAGTTGTTTACCAAAATTCAATGTTTTGGAATATTCTAGAGAGGCCATTATCCTTCCAGAAAATTCCACAATATTCTTTTGACATAAAAAAAAGATTTTTCCAGAAGATTCTACATCTTTGGTTCTTCCAGATTTTTCCGGACTTTTCCGTCAAAGAACAATTTGAAATTTCTAGAAAATTCTGAAGTAAACAACCTGTTTATGTCCAATATCTGGGACACTAAAAGTAAATAACTGCTAAGGACAACAAGTAAACATCATATGTATAACATCATACTTTCCTGGGCATACTCCCTTGGGAAGTTTACCAGTACTGAATGCACATCTTTCAACAAGTAACTGTCATACATAACACTTCCCCTCTTCAAAGAAAAGAAAGTTTTATAAAATAAAGCTTTCTTTTGCAATACTGGATAATTGTATACAATATGTTTAGCAAAATTTGTGCAAAACTAATCAAATACAACAGCACAAAGCTGGACATCAGCATTGTAGAGGCACTTAAGCTCTGCTTAGGGTGTCTGGAATGATATTATCTCTTCCTCGGATATGTCTGATGTCAAGATTGTGCTCTTGCAACATGAGACTCCACCTGAGTAAACGCTGGTTCTTGTTTTTCATTTTATGTATGAAAGTCAATGGATTGTGGTCACTGAAGACAACAATTGGTGCATGTGAAGAAGCTAAGTAAACTTCAAAGTGCTGAAGTGCAAGGATTAGAGATAGGCATTCTTTCTCTATGGTAGAGTAATTTCTCTGATGCTTGTTAAACTTTTTGGAAAAATAACAAACAGGATGGTCAACACCATTGTCATCTTCTTGCAACAATACACTGCCTGCACCAACATCACTGGCATCTACAGCCAACTTGAACTCTTTGTCAAAACTTGGTGCTAAGAGAACCGGAGCACCTCTAAGTATGGCCTTGAGCTTATCAAATGACTTCTGGCAGTCATCCATCCAAACATACTTGGCCTTCTTACCAAGCAAGTTTGTCAGAGGCTCAGCTATAGCCGAGAAGTTGTTGCAGAATTTCCTATAATATCCAGCCATACCCAGAAAGCGCATCAGTTGTCTTTTGCTAGTAGGTACAGGAAAATCTGAGATAGCCTCAACTTTAGCTTCTACAGGTTTTACCTGACCTTGACCTACAATGTGTCCAAGAAATGTCAAGTTTGCATGGCAAAATTCACTTTTTGCCAAGTTCACAGTTAGTTTAGCATCACTTAGCCGGTCAAAGAATGTTCTGATTGTCTGCAAGTGTTGTTGCCACTCCTCACTGAAGATAATAGCGTCGTCGATATAGGCTTTACAGCCATCCAGATTGGAAATCAAACTGTTGACCAGCCGCTGAAAAGTCGCAGGCGAGTTCTTCATTCCAAATGGCATGACTTTATACTGGTACAGTCCATCTGGTGTAACAAACGCCGAGATCTCCTTTGCTCTGTCCGTGAGGGGTATCTGCCAAAATCCCTTTAGCAGATCGAACTTTGTAACATACTTGGCATGTCCAATATTATCAATGCAGTCATCGATTCGTGGGATGGGAAAAGTGTCTGTTTTAGTGACAGAATTAACTTTTCGATAGTCTGTGCACATTCTAAATGTCCCGTCTGGCTTTGGTACAAGAATACAAGGAGAACTCCATTCACTTTGGCTGGGTTCAATGAAATCATTGTCCAGCAAATATTGAACTTCTTCCCTGAGATATTGCTGTTTTACAGGGTTCATTCTGTAAGGATGTTGCTTTACAGGTTTTGAACCTTCAATAATGTCAACATCATGATAGATTTTGTCAGTTCTGGATGGAATGTCTGGAAATAAGTGCTCATATTCGAGAACTAACTGTTTCAGTTCAAGTCTTTTGTCTGAATCAAGGTGAGACAGTTTCTGATCAAGATTCTGTAGTATGTCAGAATTCTGGAGTTTCGATGACGAGGGATCAGATTTCTCCAAGTTGAAGTCCTCAGAGTCCATTTGATTTTGTTCATGAGGGACAGAATTAACTATATTTACTGATGAAATAACAGAACTATCCCTATCAATATACTTCTTGAGCATATTAATGTGACATAGCTGTTTTTGCTTGCGCCTCCCAGGAGTGTTAACAATGTAATTCACGTCACTTAACTTTTTATCAACAGTATACGGGCCATAATATCTAGCTTGTAAAGGTCTGCCAGGAACGGGCAAGAGAGCAAGTACCTTGTCTCCAGGTTCAAAATTTCTGTCTTTAGCATTTTCATCATAACGAATCTTCATTTTGCTTTGAGCAGATTTGAGATTGGACCGAGCTGCATCACAGGCCTTTGATAGTCTGTTTTTGAAATCAGACACATACTGAAATAAGTTCAAAGAACTGTCATCATCTGAGAGAAATTTCTCTTTTAGAAGTTTTAACGGTCCACGTACAGTGTGCCCAAAAACAAGCTCAAATGGGCTGAACCCCAGAGACTCTTGTACAGATTCTCTTACAGCAAATAGAAGCAAGTGTATGCCTTCATCCCAATCTTTTTCAGTGTCAAAGCAGTAAGATCTGATCATGTTTTTCAAAGTTTGATGGAATCTTTCTAAGGCACCTTGGCTTTCAGGGTGGTAAGCCGATGACTTGTATTGCTTAATTCCAAGTTCGTACATGACTTGCTGAAAAATTCCTGACATAAAATTTGAGCCCTGATCTGACTGGATAGATTTTGGGAGGCCTACAAATGTGAAGAACTTCACAAGTGCATTAAC
This sequence comes from Rugalucina vietnamica, assembly GCA_964017185.1. Taxonomy (NCBI): domain Eukaryota; kingdom Metazoa; phylum Mollusca; class Bivalvia; order Lucinida; family Lucinidae; genus Rugalucina; species Rugalucina vietnamica. The sequence continues at coordinate 9,225,467 of OZ024873.1, forward strand.
TATTGTTTTAGCCTTGATATTTCTGAGTGGGATAGCTTCAGGAAAGCGAGTTGAAGCACACATTATGGTCAGAAGATACTCACAACCTTTCTTTGTTTTGGGTAAGGGACCTACACAATCAATAATCACTCTGCTGAAAGGTTCATCAAAGGCAGGAATGGGCTGTAAATGAGCTTTAGGAATAGTCTGATTGGGTTTTCCTACCATCTGACAAGTGTGGCAGGATTTGCAGTGTTGAGATACATCAGATTTTATTCCTGGCCAGTAGAAATGATTAAGGATCTTGTGATAGGTCTTATTTACACCTAAATGGCCTGACATGGGTGTTTCATGAGCCAAGTTTAAGATTTCAGGGCGATAAACCCTAGGAACCACAATTTGGTGGTTAACAGTCCACTCATTTTCTGCGGAGACATCCGGAGGACGCCATTTTCTCATCAAAATGCCATTTTTGACATAATAGCAAACAGGAACCTGGGATATTTCATTTTCATTAAAAGCCCTTTCAAATAAAGGCGAGATATCAGAATCACTGTGTTGTTCTTTACAAAGCTGTGACCTTGACATCTGGTCATGACCTTGATCATTTGACGTTGAGGGTGAAAGGTCATTTTCTGACCCCGACCTTGGATTGCTAGGGTCAGTCTGAATATCAGACTGACTAGGGGAAAGAGATGTTGAAATCTCTTTATTAAAGGACTGACCTATCAAAGTGTCAGTTAAATTTATGTCCTGCATCCCATCATATAATTTGGCTTTCTTTGCCATTGCCCTAGTGACAGCACAAGAAGGGTAAAGGTCAGGAATTTCCTGCTCAATGGGATCAGGTGGTTGATCAACACATGGTGTGCTGGTCAAAAGTGGGTTTACCACAACCTTATCTCTTGCCAAATCATTGCCTAACAGCAAATGAATACCTTTAAAGGGTAAGGAAGGTCTAATACCTACAGCCACGGGACCTTTAACTAAGTCTGAGGACAAATAGATATTATGGAGCGGTACATTAACAAATCCACACTCTACGCCCTGGATAAGGACACTTGTCCCAGAAGAAGACTTCTCGGAAAATGGCAAGGTATCTGCCAAGATAAGGGATTGAGAAGCTCCGGTATCTCGTAAGATTTTGATAGGGGTAGACTGGGCAGAGTCACTGTTAAGTGACACAAAACCATCTGATAAGAATGGTTCATAAATCTCCATAATAGAATCCTCAGAGACTGACTCTTTACAAGTTCTGGTCAGTATAGGGTTTTCTTCCTGGATACAAGACTGTGGTTTAGCCTTTAAGGAGGTGAGACCTGTCGGTTTAGCACTATCTAGATTTTCTCTTTCTTTCTTTCGTTTCAGTGCCAAACATTCAGAAATAATGTGGCCAGTTTTCTTACAATAATTACAAATTGGCTGGGATAAGGGATTTTGTCCTTTGTTTTCACTAGAAAATTTGGGTTTTGGACTGGAATTGTCAGTTGGATTACTGGGATTGGCTTTGGGACCGGACTGAGGGGAATATGGTTTTGACTGAGGGGTAATTTGCTTTGATTGAGGGTTATATGGTTTCCTAGGATATGGCTTGTTGACAAATGAAGCCTTATGAGTCAAAGCATAGTCATCAGCTAAACGTGCTGCTGTTTCCAAGTTTTCAACTTCTCTTTCGTTCAAGAAAGCCTTAACATCAGAATTTATGCACCGTTTGAATTCTTCAACAAGCATGAGCTGCCTTAGCTTTGCATGATCAGAACCTACTTTCTTTGAAGAACACCATCTATCAAATAGTTGCTCTTTTGTTCTAGCAAACTCAACATGAGTCTGGTCATGTTCTTTTCCACAGTCTCTAAATTTCTGCCTGTATGCCTCAGGGACCAACTCATAAGCCTTAAGAATAAATTCCTTTACTGTATCATAATCTGAGCTTTGCTCAAGAGAAAGCTGAGTGTAAATTTCTCGAGCTTTACCAATTACAACACTTTGCAAAAGCAAGGTCCAGTGCTCTCTTGGCCATTTCAAGTTTTCTGCCACCTTCTCAAAATGTAAGAAATATTTGTCAACCTCTTTTTCTTGAAATGGAGGAACGAGACGAATGTGTTTTGTGACATCAAATACTGTACTAGTAGCCAAAGGCAAAGATTTTGATTTTGATTTGTCATTAAGTTCAATTTCCTTCATTCGTAACTGAAATTGCCTTTCTCTTTCTTTTTCTTCAATTTCAAATTTAAATTTTTCTTTTTCAATTTCAAGCCTTTCTTCTCTTTCTAATTTTTCTTTTTCTAACTCAATTTTTTCTCGTTCTAATTCTCTTTGTTTTTCCTTCTCTCGCTCTTCCATTTCTAACTTTTGTTTATCCATTTCTAACTTTTGTTTATGCATTCTTTCTTCCCGTTCTAAAGTTTCCAATCTTATTCTTTCTTCCCTTTCGGCCTTTTCTGCCCTTATTCTTTCATCCCGTTCTAAAGTTTCCAACCTTATTCTTTCTTCATACTCAAATTTTAGTTTTTCCATCTCAATTTGTCTTTTGATTTCTAGTTCCCTCAACTGCAAGTCAGTCTGAGTGACTAGAATCTGAGAAGTAGCCGAGGAATCAAAAATTTCCTCGTCAACAAAAAACTGAATCAAAATGTTCTTAATTTCATGTTTTAACATGGAAGTCTTGATATTTGACAACCCATAATGATCAGCTATGTCTAAGAGGTCACTCTTTTTGGCCTTATCTAACAGCTCCTGAGAAGGCGCAGCAATAAAGTCACTTAGTTTGAATGACATGGTTGCTTTTTGCTGGCTTTAGCTATTTAAACAGCAAACAGTGAAGATACTTTAGAATTTTAAATAAATTTGGTGCACAAGAAATTTCAATCCCGGACTCGAGCCCCCAATTCTGTTACGTGCCAGGCGTAACTAGAAGATTAAGGAAACCAACAAGTTGGTTAGCCAGCAACAAGCTTTGTTTAAAATTTAACAAATCTATTTAGAAGTGATTTAACCAGTAATTACATGTGAAACAATCAAAAGCATATATACAATCAAACAAAAATGAATGTACAATACCTTTCAAGATGTTAATTCCCTTAAAGAATGTCCGAATGTCCCTCAGAATTTTTTAACACAAGTCTGTATCAGTTTCTGATCCCAAGAATTAAAGTTTGTTTCAAAATAGCACTATGTCCCAATCCAGAATCGAATATCACAAAGTAATCCAAGAATAAGTTTAAATTCCAGTAAGATAGATTTTGACTTCTTAATAGTAACAGTACCCAAAGATTGTCCTTATGAAAATTTGTAGCCCTTATATAGCACTGAGGAACATTCAGGATTCTTCCAGCAAATTCTATGATATCATATACTAAAAATAACAAGTTGTTTACCAAAATTTAATGTTTTGGAATATTCTAGAGAGGCCATTATCCTTCCAGAAAATTCCACAATATTCTTTTGACATAAAAAAAAGATTTTTCCAGAAGATTCTACATCTTTGGTTCTTCCAGATTTTTCCGGACTTTTCCGTCAAAGAACAATTTGAAATTTCTAGAAAATTCTGAAGTAAACAACCTGTTTATGTCCAATATCTGGGACACTAAAAGTAAATAACTGCTTAGGACAACAAGTAAACATCATATGTATAACATCATACTTTCCTGGGCATACTCCCTTGGGAAGTTTACCAGTACTGAATGCACATCTTTCAACAAGTAACTGTCATACATAACAAATGATACAGTTTTCACTGAATAATAGCTACATGCATATATGATTAATGATGAAATTAAGTGCATCCAATAAATTACACTTAAGAAATACTGTATTCCAACTTATTTTGCAAATGAATTTGTTCCGGAAGCTTCTTTTGGAACAGAAAAGCTAACAAATTGCTTCATAGATGTTTTAGCATACTGTTCATTGTCTTTGCACATCACGAAAACATGTCCGTGTAATGTATACCCCATTGAACCCCAATTTTATATAACAAAACTGGGGTATGCAGGGGTATACCTATTTTTCTTATTTTTGCTCCAAAACATAGATTGTGGGTACTCGTTAGAACCGCCTCGCATGGGCAAGTTTTCGTAATGCATCTGCAAGTTCACTAGTGTTCAGAGCTCTGTAAAATCTGTGGTCATGAAAAAAGTAAATACACATGAAGACAAAATTACAAATTAATAGCATTGAAAACTTTGTTTACTTTATAATAGTATCAAATATGTTTGTAGCCCCCTGATGAGGAACGAGAAGGCGAAGAAGGGGAACAAATCGCAGAAGAAGAAACAGTCATCTATAAATATATTCCTCCAGAACCTAAAGACTGGAAATCTCTCGGGAGTGAGAAAGAAATCTTGGAGGAATCAGTTAAGGACATGAGGAGACGGGTAGGTGTTTGGAAAATTAAGGAGGGTGGGGGAGCTGGGGAATTGGGGAGTGGCTGGTTGCAGTTGAAGAGACAGTTATCTGTAAATACATTCGTCCAGAACCTAAAGACTGGAAATCTGTTGATAGTGAGAAAGAAATCTTGGAGGAATCAGTCAAGGTTAGGTGTTTGGAAAATTAAGGAGGGTGGGGGGGAATGGGGGAGGGGCTGTTTGCAGTTGAAGAGACAGTTATCTGTAAATACATTCGTCCGGAACCTAAAGACTGGAAATCTGTTGATAGTGAGAAAGAAATCTTGGAGGAATCAGTCAAGGTTAGGTGTTTGGAAAATTAAGGAGGGTGGGGGGAATGGGGGAGGGGCTGTTTGCAGTTGAAGAGACAGTTATCTGTAAATACATTCGTCCGGAACCTAAAGACTGGAAATCTGTTGATAGTGAGAAAGAAATCGTGTAGGAATCAGTCAAGGTTAGGTGTTTGGAAAATTAAGGAGGGTGGGGGGAATGGGGGAGGGGCTGGTTGCAGTTGAAGAGACAGTTATCTATAAATAGATCCCTCCAGAACCTAAAGACTTGAAACCTCTGGGCAGTGAAAAAGAAATCTTAGAAGAATTGGTCAAGGACATGAGGAGAAGGGTGAGTGGATGGGAAAATTACTGGGCGTGGAGGGGATTTGGGCAGGTTGTGAAAGTTTGGGAGGAAGAGACAGTTATCTTTAAATACATTCCTCCAGAACCACAGTGGTCGAAATTAGGATTTTTCCTCGCTAGCCCGAACACTTATATCTTTAATCATTTGCCAGAAGTTTTCAATAGCCCAACTTATGTAGGTAATGGGTTAAATTGAGCAAAAACTACTAGCCCGACAACCCTTTGGCTAGTGTCAGGCTATCGGGCTAGTGCTAATTTCGATCACTGGAACCAAATGAATGGGCAGTGAAAAAGAAATCTTGGAGGAATCTGTAAAAGATGTGAGGAGAAGGGTAGGTGGTGGGTGAGGGTGTGACACAGACCGCCCTGCTATACTGTAGGTAAAGCAACAGCGAAATTTTGATTGAGAAAGTAGAAGGATTGTATAATGCTGTCAGTTAAATGGGAGTGTGATTGTTGGACTCAAAATCTAAAGGTCCTGCATTATTTCCCACCAGTGCTGGGTTGCGCCCTCGAGCGAGAAACTTACTCACCATAGCACTGGTTAGTACCCAACAAGCATTGGCTCCATCCAGGTGTGGCTGAAAATGCACCTAAAACAATAATATTGTGTCGAATGCTGTTTGCATATGACATGAGCATGTATTTAGATAAGACAACTCATAGTAGATACATATATATAGTAGAGCATTATAATGCATGTGTAAGAAAAGTGTGTTAAGAAATAGATCAGTAGAGTTTAAATTTTGATGTTGTGTTGTGTTTCATACTCATAGCTTGCTATAGGGAAATACCAGGTAGTTTGATATTGTCAGTATACTGTCAGCACATATATTTTGCATGAAGTCAATTTTTATGTTTGTGACATGCCAATTAAGCACATCAGGTCTTATTTTCTTCTGACAATGCACAATGTCTTGTGAAAACATTAATATTTAAAGAAGTATGTGCTTGGTTGTATCCTTATTTTGAAACTTTCTGCTTTGAATTATGCTTAAATTTGTTGGTACATGTGTTGCAAATTAATGATGCACTCTTAAGTCTACGTTCTTTTATGTTTATCACTGCTGCAAGCATCATGTGAAACTGCCATTGGTGGGGCATGATAGCTCAATTGATAGCATGATTGACTGTCCCAACATGACGTTAGCTGTTAACAGTTGTTGTAGAGCACCAATGCAAACAAGCAGAGATTCTGCCCTCATCATTACTCTGTTCTCTTTTAAAAATGAGTCGCACAAGAAGTCATACAAGAAATATCTTTTTTCCTCCATCAAGAGGAAAATGATTATCTTAGGGAAACCGTACAAAATAGTCTTTGTTTTTCTTCTGTTAAAAGACAAAAACTCACATTCTTGTAATTGTATTTCAAAGTCAGTGGCTACTCTTTGTTGACTGTACTTTGTGTTTTGTAAAAAAAAAAAAATGTCATTTCTCAAATATATAAAATAGATAAAGAAAATAATAATAATTAGATTTGAGGCAGGCATTTGGAAACAATAAATACAAGTTGAATAATCTTGGAGATAATTTATTAATAAAGATAATTAAGATACTTTATCAATTATGGCAATATGCATGTATTTTAACTAAGCTTCTGATATTGACTTCTATTCAGATTAAAGTATCTGTGAAGAGAAAAAGGAGAGAGTTTGGTGCTCCGTGCCAGTTTACTGACAGAAATGTTGCTGATGCTAAGGATGGCTATATTGAATGTACGTCATACAAAGACAAGACCTTTGACCTTCAAACAGTGGAGCTGGATAAAGGGACTCAGGTAATTTAGTTTTTCTATCATTCAAACATAATTAGGGGAGTCCTGATGAACTCAGAAGAAAGAAATCCTGGGTTCAAAATGCATTATCCCTGTGTTGTGTTTGAACAATACTCAAATTATACTCCCCATATTACTGGCCCACCACTGGAACCCAAGAAGCATTGGCACTATCCCTACATGTGCAGAGCAAAACACTCTCAGGATAGTTATTCAACTATTTGATGGAAGAATTTTTTCAAGTGATTCTTATAGTTTTCCTGTTCTCTCCTCTAGGCTATACCAATGTTCACAGACAGCGGCACACAGACCGAGTGGAAGTACCCGCGCACAGCATGCACTCAATATTACCCCCGGGAGTTTTCACAGTCAGAGCAGGATGACCTGTTTAAGTCAAAAGACATTTCTGAATTTGTCACAAATGTGGTTCCAAGGTACTTATATTTTTTCATTCGAGCCAAGTTCAAGTTTGTAAATCAGATTCAAATAAAAAAAAAAAAAAGAAGAATTATATAAGTATAAAAAAAGCCAGAGGCTTGAAATTTCAGTTTTAGGAGATGAAAAATGAAAGCCAAGACACTCATTGAATGTCTTGATCTATTACTTTAAATGATACGTTTTTTATTAAATAAGTTGGCATTATTGAGTGATTTATCACCTTCTATGGACCTAAAACATAATATTATAAATGTGAGTTGTGGGAAAATACTGCACAATTGACAGTGAATGGATGTATTTTGGTATTACTCTGTAACCGGCTTTAGTCTCTCTCTGTAGGTTTGAGTTGGCATTGCAGCAAAATGAGATCATGGACGTGTTCCACATTGATTGGTTACATCTGGGGGATGCTTCAGATACCTTTGGAAATAAAGCTGACAACCATCTTAAGGTAACAGTAAATTATGGAAAACTATGAAATAAGCATACAGTTCAACCTCATTATAATGCGCCTCACTATAGTGCGGTTTTCAATATAACACGGCCATGTCATGGCTCCCAAATTAATTATTTTGCTATATGTCTATTATAAATAACCTCATTATAACACGGTTCACTTATAACACAGTCTGTTTCCATGGACCCCAAAGATAGAGTTATAATGTGGTTGACCTGTACTATTCTGAGTAAAATTAGGGTAAAACTATTCTGAGTAGTAAAATTAGGGCCAATAGTTGCTTTATATAGTCTTAGTTGAATAAAAGAAAAATGTGAATGAGGATTGATTAGAAAATTGAATGAACCGAACTATTTTATGAACTAGTATCAAAATGAAAACAAAAAACAAAAAAAAAATGTTTGAACAAAATGAGAGAGAAATCGTAAAAATGCAAATTTTATAAAGATCAAATGAAGATATGCCCATGAAGAGATGTTCTAATAATGTCATACCTTGTAATCAAGAGAAAGAGATGGTAAAAGTCATTCACTGAAGTCATTCAGCTTTGGGGATAAGCTTTTCTTTTTCCTGTCTTTACATGCATTTTGGTTCCATTTTTGGCATTTTTATTTCTTACACCATTCTCATTCATACAGGAATACCAGTCATTCACGGACCTTCAATTCAGCAAAGAGAAACAGATCACATGTATACAGTGGCATCCGACCATCAAAGGCGTTGTGGCAGTCGCTGTCGCAGAAAAACTCACCTTTGACGAGAGGATTGACAATGCAGCAAAAATCATCATGACGCCATCATTAATATTAATATGGAGTTTTACAGACCCTATACATCCACAGGTATGTTATAGCATAATATCAACTTGCAAAAAAAGTAAGAAAAAAATGAAGGGCAGATATAAAAACTGTCAGTTTCAGCCCTAGAACCATTGTAAATTGAATGTGGTGTTCATATCGGCAAGAGGTTTGGGTATTATTATTGTGTAAATTACAAAGAAATAGATCTATGCAGAACAAAGAAATAACTTGATTTCAAAGAAGTGTCTGAGACCTGAATCCCCTACATATTTTCATTTGAAATATGAAATCTGTGAGATGCATCTAATTTTTGCTCAAAGCTTACATTGGTTGTATACTTGATAATATTATTGAAACGGCTCTATTGTGTACAGAATAGAATAGAATATTTTATTAGGCAATCTTGGACCCTTTTGTGTTGGTATTTACGCACACATTATTACAGACAAACACCAAATGATTTGATAGATTTTTTTTTTTTTTTTAAAAAAAAGAGGGAAATGAAATGTTTGTACACAATAAGTAAGTCAACAAAAACATGCTATAGGACCCTGATCTTATGGGACGATTTTTTCGAGTAAACCAAAAGGACAAATAATGTACATGTAACTACAGCCTGTGTTTTAGATCACCTAGGCAAAATTCTAGCAAAAATATGAAAACTAGGTGATATATCTTTGTCTTACTTTCATTTTCAGTTATTACTAGAGGCTCCAGATGACATTCACAGTTTCATGTTTTCTCCCTCGGACCCCAACATTATAGCAGGTGGCTGTCAGAACGGTCAGTTAGTCCTCTGGGATATCTCGGCACATGCTGACAGACTGAAAGCACCCAGGGGCGGCAACAGAAATAAAAAAGCTACAGTGCTGGTAAGAACTAAAGTTTCTAACTTTTGTGTTGATTTCATTTCATATTATGGCTTAATTGGTCCACAGCCATTTATGCTCATAATATTAATAAGAGCCAAAAATCATTTCATCATGAAAGAATGTCATCAAAATTTGGACTAAATGTGAATAAGGTTACTTGACTTGAAGTGCACAGACCATCCACAAAGAAATTCATATTTATGTTAAAATTAGGAAAATAAATGACTTCCAAAAATAAATTGGTTTTCAGTAATCTCCCTTTCCTCATTGTGTGCTCTTCTCTGGTTTTCAGCCTGGATTTGAAGATCCCAATGCATTAAAGACCCCTATAGTGAGATACTGTGCAGTATCCAGTATAGACAACAGTCATCATGCTCCCATCACAGATGTACTCTGGTTACCTGACCATTTAGAGGTATATAAACAGTTTAATTGTCCCCCGCCTTTTCGGTCCGTCCTTCCTTCCGTCCATCCTTCCGTCCGTCCGTCCGTCCTTCCATCCGTCCCCCCCTATAGGAGTATGTACCTTGTGTGCGCAACTCCTCCTACAGTTTTATTCCGATTCTTTTGAAACTTTACAGATGTCTTCATCATGCTTTGAAGATGTGCATGTGGTTTGGATATAATCCTCAGATTAATTTTTGACACTTTTTTCGCAATTTGAACTTAGTCATTTTTCGGGCATTTTGATAATGAAAGTGAATAGACAGTGGGTACCTTGTGTGCGCAACTCCTCCTACAGTTTTATTCCAATTCTTTTGAAACTTTACAGATGTTTTCATCATGCTTTGAAGATGTGCATGTGGTTTGGATATAATCCTCAGATTAATTTTTGACACTTTTTTTGCAATTTGAACTTAGTCATTTTTCGGGCATTTTGATAATGAAAGTGAATAGACAAAGGGTACCTTGTGTGCGCAACTCCTCCTACAGTTTTATTCCGATTATTTTGAAACTTTACAGATGTCTTCATCATACTTTGAAGATGTGCATGTGGTTTGGATATAATCCTCAGATTAATTTTTGAAACTTTTTTTGCAAATTGAACTTAGTCATTTTTCGGTATTTTGACATTGAAAGTGAATGAACAGTGGGTGCCTTGTGTGTGCAACTCCTTCAGATTTTAATTCAGATTCTTTTGAAACTTTACAGATGTCTTGATGATGCTTTGAAGATATGCATGTGGTTTGGATATAATCCTCAGGTTAATTTTTGACACTTTTTCGCAATTTGAACTTAGTCGTTTTTCAGGCATTTATACAATGAAAGTGAATGGACATTGTAGTCGTTTTTCGGTATTTTGACAATGAAAGTGAATGGACAGTGGGTGCCTTGTGTGCGCAACTCCTCCTTCAGTTTTTAATTCAGATTCTTTTGAAACTTTACAGATGTCTTCATGATGCTTTGAAGATATGCATGTGCTTTGGATATAATCCTCAGGTTAATTTTTGACACTTTTTCGCAATTTGAACTTAGTCGTTTTTCAGGCATTTATACAATGAAAGTGAATGGACATTGTGTACCTTGTGTGCAAACTCCTCCCTCAGTTTTATTCTGATTCTTTTCAAACTGTACAGATGTCCTGACCATGATTTGAAGATTTGCATGTGGTTTGAATATAATCCTCAGATTAATGTTTGACACTGTGACATGAAGTAAATGCATGTGATTTGGATATACATTATTGTCAGATATATTTGTGTAACTAAACAATTAAGGCGGGGGACATAAATTCTCTGAATTTGCTTGTTTAGCATAGTTTGTAGTCCTGACATTATTTGAATCTAGGAGCCAAGAATCCTCTGCTCTAACCACTGTCAGAGCCAAAGACTTGACTGTCACAATAGAACTGCGTCATGAGAAAACCAGATTTTTGCCTATGCAAAAACAAAGGCGCAGATCAACTGTGCAGTAACTACGAAGCTGATCAGCGCCTTTGTTTTTGCTACTCGGATAGTACAGTTTCTCCTCTACCTGTACCCACAATTTCAAGATTCTAACTTTTTTCTGAGACAGTACAGGCCAGTTTGTGTCAGACCTGGTCGGAAACCCCGAAGACGGGTTTTCTCTCGTCGTGGCTCAAGTATTACTGGTGAGATTTATTGGAAAGCATTGAAAACATTTTAGAAGCAATGTAAAATTGCTTATGCAGTCAGTAGAAACTAGAAATGGCCCACCCTTAACAGAACAAAATCTCTCTCAATGTGTTTGAAGTGTGCATGTTCATTGCTCACTGTGTTAATCAATTTGGTTTCAGGTGAACAGAATGGGAGTACCTCAAGAAAACAAGAGTATGCAGTGTTGCCAAATCATGACCTGTGCTTCAGACAAGTAAGCATGTCACAGCTTTAAAACACAAAGATGATTATAAATGAGCCTGTGCATGAGAAAACCAACAATTTGCATGGGCAAAAACAAAGCCGCAGATCAGCTTCGCGGTAACCGCGAAGCTGATCAGCGCCTTTGTGTTTGCTACACGGATAGTACGATCCCTCTCCTACTTAAATACAAAATTTCAAGCCTCTGACCATCTTCTGTGACTGTACAGGCCGGTTTGTGTCAGACCTGGTCGGAAACCCAAATTGTTGGTTTTCTCATGCACAGGCTCAAATTTAATTGGATCTTACTATCTTTACTTTGTGTACTTCAAATACTGATAAATGTGAACAGTTTAGTGGATAATTAGAGAAGATAAGTTTTCTTCAAGACAAATTATTAGTCAAATTATTAACTCACCCAGCATTACTTGAGCTGCAAGGCGAGAAAACCGGTCTTCGGGGTTTCTGACCAGGTATGACACAAACCGGCCTGTACAGTCTCAGAAAAAGGCTAGAAGCTTGAAATTTCGGATTTAGGAAGAAGAGGAATTGTTCTATCTCAGAAGCGAAAACAAAGGCGCTGATCAGCTGATCTGCTCCTGTGTTTTTGCGTAGACAAAAATTTGGTTTTATCATGATGCGGCTCACTTTATTTTGCCTGTCTGTCTAGTTGAGTAATAGAGATGGTCAAGTTTTCGAAAAAAAAAAAAAGAAAAAAAAAATGCAGTAAAACTATTGTAAAAATTGAGTCACATATCTCCTAACCTTTCAATTTTCCAGTTGTGTATTGTTCTGGGACACCCGGCCTCCTAAAGGTCCTTCCCAACACGGTTCTAAAGAGAAGGCTGGAGGGCCTAAGAACCCCATGGGAGTACCTGACACATTTAAACACCTTGATCTCACCTGGAAACCTATGTTGAGGGTAGGTGCAGTGCTCCCAAATTACTTTCACTTTTATGATTGTATTTTATATGATTTTTTTTTTTTTTTTTTTTTTTTTTTTTTTTTATAGCCCCGCTTTGGAAAAGTTGGGCTATACCGGATTTTTTTTTTTTTTTTTTTGCATCATGAAAAAATATATTTCTAATTTAGATGGCAGCAAAGTTTGCTTGTCCTCATTTGTATGTGATAGGTGTAACAGCAGTCAAGTTGTATGTCCTCTAAAATGTGTATTAAAATAGTTTGCAAGCGGGGGTTTCGACTTGACTGAAAAATGATGGACTGGGACATTAAACCACAAAACAAACTAACAAGCATCTCAGATTTAATAATAATATATTTAACCTAATATGACAATAAATTTTCTAGGTGCACTTACACAAGTCAGAGCCAGGAGGTGACCATGCACCAACAAAGTTCTCTATTCAGGAAAAACAAGGAGAACGAGCTGCTTGTAAGTTTACTTACATTATATGAATTAACCATATACGAATCATTCAGCATGTGACATGAAGAAATTTAATGGAAATGATTCAGCTGGTAAGCAGTTTTAGTTGCTCATGTTTTGATATATGCAGCATCTCGAGAAACCCTGCACTTTGCATGTGCAAAATAAAGGCACTGAACAGCTGTATAAATGGAAAACCAGCTTCAGGCAAAGAGAATTTTGCAATTGATAGTAAAAAAAACAACACTAAGAATTACATTGTACTATGAATTTTTCTGTATTTTCTAGTGGGCAAGTCAACAGAAGGTGGTGTCCCAGACAAGGAGATGAGTGTTACAGGAGGATATTTCCAGGCTAATAAACCAGGCTCAGGCAAAGAGAAACGGACACTACAGTCTGTCAAAACACATTTCTACGTTGGAACTGAGGTACTGCAATTAGTTTCATTGATAGCTTTTGTAAAATTAATCTAAGTTTGAGGCAGACAAGGTCTAAACTAAACAGCTCAAACCCATATCCGGCCTCTCCTAAATTATCTCAGCCTTTTCAGAATTTGCCACACATCACTTTTCTACATTAAGGATCTTATCATTAATATTTTTCTTATGTTTATATCAGTTTTGCTGATAAAAAAAGGTCTCGGTTAGACCACAAAATTGAGCTTCAAATTGATAATCTTGTTAATCTTTTGTTTAAAGTGAATAAACCTAACACTGAAGAGAAAAATTGCAAATGAGACAACCAACAGGATAATGTTTGATGTGATAATTGAGCCGCCTCGTGGGAAAACCAACAATCTGCATAGGCGAAAACAAAGACGCAGATCAGCTTCGCGGTAACCGCGAAGCTGATCAGCGCCTTTGTTTTCGCTACTCGGATAGTACAATTCCTCTTCTACTTAACTCCGAAATTTCAAGCTACTAGCTTTTTTCTGTGCTTGTACAGGCCGGTTTGTGTCGGACCTGTACGAAAACCACATAGTTGGTTTTCCCACGAGGCGGTTCATTTATTTGAACCAATCATATTTCAGGATGGTGAGGTGGTGTATGTTGATTGGATGCCTCAGAAAGATCAGGACACTGGCAAAATACAGAGTAAGTTGTCTATTTCTAGTCATCTATTTCTCCCTTCCCCATATCAATTTGCCACCCATTATTGAAGATAAATGAGCCGCCTCGTGGGAAAACCAACAATGTGGTTTCCAAACAGGTCCGACACAAACCGACCTGTACAAGCACAGAAAAGAGCTAGACTCTTGAAATTTCGGATTTAAGTAGAAGAGGAATTGTACTATCCGAGTAGCGAAAACAAAGGCGCTGATCAGCTTCGCGGTTACCGCGAAGCTGATCTGCGCCTTTGTTTTCGTCTATGCAGATTGTTGGTTTTCCCACGGGGCGGCTCAAATGTTTGTTCTTAATGTATATTTAGGTTGATGCTAGAGTACTGTATTATGTGATCACTCAAATCTTCTTGATGATAATTTGGCCAGGGGCCAGTTGTTCAAAACTTTGTTAGCTTAACATCATTGTTAAGACCTCAACTCGTTAAGTACATGCCAACTACATAAGCAACTACACTGTTGTTTTTTGTTGATAAAATGTGAGAAAAAATAGCAGCGTATTTGTAATAATATTCATGTTTGAAATTTTAACAAATCGTTAACTAACGATGTTGTTAATTTACAACAACTGGGCCCTGAATAAGTATCATTTCATTTAAAAGTTACAAGCAACACTGAAAACTTAGATCACTTACAACTTTTTACCTTATCTGATTTTGATCTGAATGCTTCGACTTAGCTTCACAGATGGTCACTGTGCATTAAACAAGAGCCAAATTAGACCGAAATTCAGAAAAATACCTCCTAGACGTTGTGGTTAAGGCATCTTCCTTCTAAGCCAGGGATCCCTGGTTGTATCCTAGGCTTTACCAGTCGGCCTGATGAGACTTTAACTCATTTAAGCCTGGCATCCTTTTTGTGGGACATAGGCAAACAGAATAGCCCCAGATGTGACGCTGCAGAACGCGGCGTCCCATCTGGGGCTATTCTGTTTGCTAAGAGGATTTTCATCTAAAATTTATATGAAAATTGAAATTCACTCCTAACACCCCTAAAAATGAAAGTGGACTCATCCAATTGATAATGATGGGAGAATCCATTCGTCAAATATGGGTTAAACAGAGGTACTGTCTCCATAAAACCTTAGCTGATGGTGTGTTAAACACCCAATCAACCAACCAAACCATAAAAAGGTCAGGTCTGTCTGCTTATGAACTATATTTTATCAGACAAAAATAATGTGCTTGGCAAACCAAGCTATAGACTTCAATTAAACTTATATCACAGTAAAACAGTTTTAGAATTTTTTCTATATTCAATTTCAGCTCCAAAGCCAGATTTCTACCATGTGATACACGATGGTCCAGTGAATACAGTTCAGAGGTCACCGTTCTTCAAGGACATAGTGCTGTGTGTGGGAGGATGGTCTTTTACAGTGTGGAAGGAGGGAATTACCGTGAGTTTAGACCCTTCCCCTAGTTTATATTTATAACTTTAGGCTTGCATTTTTCACATTTATACTATATAATTCTTCAGTAATTATCTAAACTTTATTGCTTTTACATATATATTTGCATTTCATTTTAAATATGTATTTAGCATTGCATGTAGATGCGTGTTTGATATTAAATCCTTTACCTTCATGCATGAATATACTACTAAAATACTTTCCTTTTCCTTTTCTTAGTCAGTACTCTGTAGCTATCTTTAGGTTGCATTCATTCAGGGTGTAAGTTGATTTACCTGATATATGATTAATGATTGAACAATGCACCAGTCATTTGTAACCAGCCCCAAACCCCGTGGAAAAATAGCCGTATTTTACTAACCGACTGTCCGTGTAGTGCTGAGGTTTAAGCAGGTTTGCTGGACAAATGTTAAAGTCCCTGCTATTCCTATGAGCTTGGTGGGGCTTGCTTACAAATGACTAAACGTCAAAGTACCCACCATTCCCTGTAGCTGTGTGTGTTTGTGTGTTGTGGAGGGGGTGGGGGGTGGCTTTGGTCATACATGACTAGTAGATTATCCCGATAATAGCAACCTTGCCCATTTAGATCACTGTCTGAATGCAACTTATGAATAACACTTCCTTACCCATTTCCTCTTAAGTTTACCATTTCTGTTTTAATAATGCATGATATATTTTGTAGGAAAATTATTTAACCTATTTATATCTTTCTAAAAATGAGGCATGAAGTGAGAAAAGACAGTGTTTCTGCAGCTTAATCAGGTTAGACACAAACCAGTATGCCCAGCTTTGATGACAAGTACATGCCTAATATTTAGAATATCAAAATAAATAAGATTTCATCAGCACCACATATTTCAAGGCTGATCTACCCTTTACACCTTTCTTGTTCGGACACACTTAACTGGCTTTCTTGCGTCATGACTCAAAAGGGCTTTGCTCCTTATGTATATGAGCTGCATCATGAGAAAACCAAATTTTTGTCTATGCGAAAACAAAGGCGCAGATCAGCACCCTTGTTTTCACTACACAAGTAGTACAATTCCTCCTCTACTTATATTCAAATTTTCAAGCTGTGACTGTACAGGCCAATTTGTGTCAGGCCTGGTCGGAAATCCAGAAGCCCGGTTTTCTCACATCGCGGCTCATATTCCTATATATATTTCTTTCCTTTATCACTAATGCCTATATATTATACCTATTAACAGCTTGATAAGAACAACCCCAACCCACCTGAGACGGTAAGTATTTCAGTGTTCTTTAAAAGAGAAAAAAGATGGTCAGAAAATACCGATATTAGAGCTAGTTGCATTTAACGAGAGTATAAGAATCTTACATGAGTGTCAGGTATGGATAGACAAATCTGTCCCGAGGGTCACATTTTGGCATCACGAGGCTCGCCGAGTGATGCCAAATTGTGACCCGAGGGACAGATTTGTCTATCCATACCTTACGCGAATGATGGATTCTTTTTCTTGCATGCTTTAATGCGGCGAAGCTCCATTTTCATACTATTTACCTAGAAAAACGCTACAATCGCGGCGTCCGCCATTTTGATTTAAAACGTTTTGACGTCATTGTGACGTGTGTGCTTAACGACGAAATTACGTGACGTCCTATACAACCAATGTTAAAAAAGAAAACTTGAACGCAAAAAGAGCCTGGGGTGAGATAACAAGGGTGAGATAAGAATTTCTCACATGGGGTAAAACGTAGGATTTCTCTATCTGGTGTGCAAGAAAATCTTTGATATGGCAGTCTATTGAGGATAATGCATATTGACTATATGAGAAAAACTTAGCTCACTCATGACAGGCATTTGGATTAGTGTCTGTTTATAGGCTAGAATTTGTTAAACCAAGAAACTTTGACATTCAAGTTAAATACACGCAACCACAGAACTGAAATGATTCAAAAGGCGTGTCTTTGTTGCACTATTTGACACATGCATAATTGTTCACCTTGTTTTTGATGTGCTTCACAACGGCTTTTAAATAACTTTGCAACATTGAAAAAGATTGGTATGTATGTCATTTGAATTAAAACAAACAAAAAAAAAAAATCTATGGCTATTTCAAAAAATTAATGCTGAAAAACTGGCTTGGGAAGGCTTCCTCAAAAACAACATGGTTGAGATTTAGATATATGATGTGTAATGTGTTGAAGGTTTGTATTCTATTCAGCACAACTACATGTATGATAATGCAGTTGATTAGTTTTGATGGCCACTGTCAAAATGAGCATTGAGGTAAAACTTTAAGCTCTAAAAGATGATTTTGGAAAGATTTTTAGTTTATCCATCTCAATTTTTTGCTTTATGGTGAACATTTTCTAGCTTGCAGCAGAAAGTTCTGCTGATAATAAAGCTGTGAAGGTATTAAACTGCAGCTGTTACTTGTGTTTGGTTTCTGTGTTCTGTTACATGAGCCGCCTCGTGGGAAAACCAACAATGTGGTTTCCGAACAGGTCCGACACAAACCGAGCTGTACAAGCGCAGAAAAGAGCTAGAAGCTTGAAATTTTGGATTTAAGTAGAAGAGGAACTGTACTATCCGAGTAGCGAAAACAAAGGCGCTGATCAGCTTCGCGGTTACCGCGAAGCTGATCTGCGCCTTTGTTTTCGCCTATGCAGATTGTTGGTTATCTCATGGGGCGGCTCACATGTTTTAAATTGGAGAAGTTTCAGATTTCACAGTGTTTTTCTCACACTGTATTAGCGGCAATGTGGAATGTGTGATTTTATACATTCCCGACTGCCAAAAAAGGCGTTTTAGATTGCCAAGGAAACACGTGTTGGCAATTGAGAACATTCAATTTATGTTCTACATGGTCATTTTGGCAATCTAAAATGCCTTTTTATGGCAATCTAGAACTCTTTTTATTTATCAAATTTGATGTTTGCAATTGCAGCTAATACAGTGTGTTACTGTTAGTCCTATGTTTTGATACATGGTATGCACTGGTTTAAGAAGTATGTGGTTAGAGAAATTTTTGATCAAAATAAGTGTTTTGCTGATTGGTAACTTGCAATGTGTTATACACTGGTTTAAGAAATATGTGATTCAAATTCATGTTTGATAACATGTTTAACACTGAATGAAATACATGAATGTACATGTAGTTTAGTGTTTGTTGTTGTTTTTTTGTTTGGTTTTTACATTGGTTTGAGATGTTCGGTTCAAATCATTGTTTTGCTGTTTGGTTATACGTTTTACATGTTCGGTATCTTATAAGCATAAGTGCGGTTACCAGTACTATTAGATGAAGCATTGTTGTTTCGAAATAATCTATGTAATAACCAATGTTACTGCTTTGAATGTGTAAACAATATGAGACGTAAGAAACAGTGATTTTGTTAATATTTGTTCTGTTGTTGTTTTTTTTTTTCAGCGTGCAACAATTTCATCATTATGATAAATTTTGCAATTTAGTTTTGCAAAATTGAGCAAACATGTTTAACTTTCGTTTGGAAGCATACATACATTTTACATTTTCCATAAACATGAAGCACATACAGATAAAGATGGGATGCTTACCATCGGTACTGGGCAGAAATAAAAATCAACATCATAAAAATGTGATTATCTCTTAACTTGCAACTTTATGATGTCACTTTCATTCACGTTTTGTGACATCTACATTGCATCAAAATCACAAAAGGTGTCGCAAATATTTATAAGCGGGTAACTTTTATGATCAGTTGAGATGAGTCTTGAAAATCTTTATAGGATTCCTGCTATTGCTTTACTTTTTGCTCTTTACTTATTTCAGTCTGGCCCTATTCTGGCCTCAGCCCCAAGCCCGATCCGGTTTACGTCCGGTCACTGGTCGCCATCACGCCCTGGTGTATTCTACATTGCCAAAGTAGATGGGAGTGTGGATGTCTGGGATTTATTGGATAAAACACATGAACCTTCCATCACACAGAGCGTCTCACCGTCCGCAATTACTTCAATATACCCTTTTGCTGTGTCTCGTAAGTATTATCGTTAGTTATTTGATGCTATCTGGGATTTATTGGATAAAATACAAGAACCTTCCATCATTCAGAGTGCCTCACTGTCTGCGATAACTTCTAAATATCTCTTTGCTGTGTCACATACGGGAGTGTTAGAAGAATAGAATTTTTGAATTCAAAACTTTTTGAATTTTAAAATCAATAGTATCAAGCACAACCTGGCCAGCTATACACTGTAGAGATCATGTACTTAGTTAAATTATTCAGTTCTGATTAATAAACAGTGGTCTAATGCTTTGAGTGTCAACAAGACACATTAACTCCCCATATCACCAGTTAAACCTTCTCGACATGACTGAAAAGTGGTTGACTAGGATAATTAACCACAAATTAAACAGAAAATGACCAGCATCACAAGAAAACAGATTTAACTGCACAGCTGATCAGCCCCTTTGTTTTCGCTACACAGATAGTATATTCCCTTAAATCCAAAATTTCAAGCTTTCTCGCCCACATTGACTGTACAGACAGGTTTGTGTCAGACCTTGTCGGAAACCCTGTAGTTATCTTGCGTCATGGCTTTAATATATGAGCCGCCTCATGGGAAAACCGACAATCTGCTTAGGCGAAAACAAAGGCGCAGATCAATAACCGCGAAGCTGATCAGCGCCTTTGTTTTCGCTAATCGGATAGTACAATTCCTCTTCTACTTAAATTTGAAATTTCAAGCTTCTAGCTCTTTTCTATGCTTGTACAGGCCGGTTTGTGTCGGACCTGTTCGGAAACCACATTGTTGGTTTTCCCACGAGATGGCTTATATGACAATGTCCATGTTTTCCAGATAAGCAGCACCTGTTGGCAGTAGGAGATAACTCTGGTACTCTACACATACTGGAGATCCCCTGGAGTTTGAGACAATCTACTTCTAATGAGGTACACCTACATCAATCTTTCAAGTTTACAGATACGGGAAAATTTTTGGACACATTTTCTTTCTTCAGTAGTATTAATACATTTGACATAGTATTCTTAATTTTAGGCAGATACATGTATGCTTGGAACCGTAACGTGGCTAATTGGGTTAAATAATAGTCGAAATCAAAGTTACTTTAAAAATGTACATGAAGCTAGTACATGTAATACTAATATATTGATGAATGTTGTTGAAATCAAAGTTGCTTCCAAAATGATTAAAGATGCTCTGAGACTTAATGCTCTTTCTACAGATGACTGGAGTATCCAACTATTTTGAGCGCGAGGTGAAGAGGCGAGCTTTTGTTGTACAGAGATGGGACTTCAGAGAAGCTGAGAAACGAGAAATTGAAGCTGAAACTAAGAGAAAGGCTGGTGTAAGTAGAATACTTGTACTGTTAACTTCAGGCAATAATATTAGACTCGCTCGGACTCAATATGTTTTTGGGGGTATGGTAACTTAATGGTAGAATGTCAGACTTGGGAAACATACTTTTGCCATCTTGTGAGCCGCCTCATGAGAAAACCAACAATCTGCATAGGCGAAAACAAAGACGCAGATCAGCTTCGCGGTGCCCGAAGTGAATTTAGCTCTGATTCAGGAAACAAATTACATGTCATGGGGAAAATAAAAGGGTGTATCCAAATTTCTTGCTAACAGATTGCTCTTAAAGTATCTATTTCATGACAAGCCCAAACTGTAAATCCAAATGTTTTGCTTGCAGATTGCTCCAAATGTGATTCTCACAGATGATGAGGTTGAATACAGACAGAAACAAGAATTCCAAGCTTTCACCGACGAAGAACAGGCATTCCTGCGAGAACTCGGAATTATCAAAGAGGAGGATGAGCCTTTGCCAGAAACAGGTTGATATGGTCCCTGAAGTCAGTTCATGGAATTCAACCATTATGAAAACTTGCCCATGCAATATACAGAGATTTTTAAGGTTGTAAAAAATGAAATTTTTCATCAGAAAAATCTTGATATTTTTCTTATTTTTGCTCAAAACATAGATTGTGGGTACACGTTAGAACCGCCTCGGCGAGGCGGTTCTAACGAGTACCCACAATCTATGTTTTGGAGCAAAAATAAGAAAAATAGGTATACCCCTGCAAACCCCAGTTTTACTTTATAAAAGTGGGGTTTGAGGGGGTATACTTTGCACGGACATGTTTTCCTGATGATCATTCCTAGAACTGTGAAAAACTGAAATGTTTCTTTAACCTCCAATATAAGAGAAAAAGTTGTACATAATGACCAAAGGGAAAATTTTGATCAATGTCACCATCGCAGTGGTCAAAGAATGTAATGTTCTTAAACTTTTCGAAATACATGATGATAGAGGATGGCATTAAAATTTTTTCTCATGGATAAAAATAACTTTAATAAATGCCTCGAGTGGTGTTTGAAACATGCATTTATATAAAAGAACAGAAAACATCTGTTTGTACAATGATGCCATTCCGTCCAAGTTCAAACTGTGATCGGATACATTTGTATTGACTTTTTACACATCATTTTCAAATAAATGTAGTTTTCGTTTTTATATGAAACTGGCTATTTGAAAAGAAAAATAACATTATTTTTGTTTGGTTATTTATTAAATAAAATATATGAAAACAATATGTGTAAATTGTTCTTCTATCACAATGAATACAACAAATGCACTTTGCACATGGTACAACTTTCGAGTTTACATATTTGAGCCGCCTCATGGGAAAACCAACAATCTGCATATGCGAAAACAAAGACGCAGATCAGCTTTGGGGTGACCGCGAAGCTGATCAGCGCCTTTGTTTTCGCTACTCGGATAGTACAATTCCTCTTCTACTTAAATCCCAAATTTCAAGCTTCTAGCTCTCTTCTGTGCTAGTACAGCCCAGTTTGTGTCGGATCTGTTCGGAAACAACATTGTTGGTTTTCCCATGAGGCGGCTTATTTGACACATTGGAATGTTATGCAACATTTTAATAGTACATAAAGCTGTTTTGAGGTAGCTACATGTAGTTGAGAAACTAGCTGAGAAACAGTTGGCTGAGAAACGGTTGGCTGTAAGATTTCTTTTAAGATGCAAACCACCCAGGAATGACATGATTGACCTTTTCCATCTCAACATAACCAAATTTTTGTGTGTGCCGTTAACTATTATTTTTCATGTAATGTCTACACCTATTCATTGTTTCTTTACAACTACAAGCTTCCGTGAGGACTTGCATAGGATAATTTGAAGGACAGGGTACCCTGATTACCTTTTCATTATGCTACTTCATACTGGAAAACATTAGCCGCATCATGAGAAAACCAATAATGTAGTTTTCGAACAGGTCCGACACAAACCAAGCTGTGCAAGCACAGAAGACAGCTTGAGGCTAGAAAGTTTGGATTTAGAAAGGAGAGGAAATGTACTAGCCGAGTAGCTAAAACAAAGACGCTGATCAGCTTCGCACTTACCGCGTCTTTGTTTTCGCATATGCAAAATTGGTTTTCTCAAGATGCGGCTCGCATGCATTTGAGGGACCAGGCTGGGCACATAAACTCAATTCTGATTGGCCACGAAATGACACCAAATCCCCCCCCCCCCCCACACACACACATCTGGTCCCTTTCTTTCTTGTAGTCTTAAAAATATTTCTACATCCACTTTCTTATTTGTTGATTCAAACTTGGAGCAGTTGTCACTTGTTGGCCAAAGAATGCAAACCTACTTTCTGAAGTCTCTTGCCCAGGGATAACTGACTGTCCTGACTTGACATTCTATCATGACAAAACCAACAATGTGGATACCGACTAGATCGGACATAAACCAGGCTGTACAAGCACAGACAATAGCTAGAGACTGGAAATTTTTTATTTAGAAAATAGAAGAACTGCACTATCCGTGTAGCACAGAAACTGATCTGCGCCTTTGTTTTCACTAATGCAAAATGTTAGTTTTTTCATGAGGCAACTCCTATCTTTTAATTTCAACAGTGGTTACATTGTTTTTAATGTGAAAACTAAAACAATGTTAATTTTCTATGGTCATGGTCTCTGAATGAAATTGTTAGGTTGTTAAACTGACCTGACCACATGCAGGATAAGGATGCAGTCTAGATTTCTAACCATGGCTCATATTATAACAGTAGAAATTGAGAAACAAGGTTCAACCAGAGGACCAATGGTCCTGTAAACGCTCACCTGAAACCTGAGATATATACCAATAAACTTGCATGACTAGAATTGTAATATTCATGTATATAACCCCAGGGCCGGGTAAGAGCAACCCCTGGAGTCAATTTCTTTTTCAAATCATAAAACTTCAGACCATTTGCCAATTAACTGCAAGTGTTGCCCTTCAAATGACATTTTAACAATTTTCCCCATTCAAATGCATGGGCGACCTAAGTTGACCTTGCCATAAAATAGGTCAAGGTCATCCAAGGGTCATGATTTATATATACTTTGTAGAGATTCATTGCCTGATGCTTCATGCCAAGTTTCAAAATCATAGGCCTTCTGGTTCTGGAGAAGAAGATTTTTGAAGGTTTTTGCTATTTATAGCCATGGCAGCCATCTTGGTCATGTGACATTGACCATTTATATAAACTTTCATTCACACTTCCTAACAATGCTCCTCATAAAGTTTGGCTTTGATTGGCCAAGCAGTTTCAGAGAAGATCTTTGAATATCGCTGTAATGTACATGTATATTGCCCCGGGGTGGGGGCAGACAGACCCCTGGGGTCCAAATTTTTTCAGAATCATCAATCTTGAGTCCATTTACCCATTTCCTGTAAGTTTTTCCCTACAAATGAAATTTTAACACTTTTCCCCATTCAAATGCATGAGCGACCTATGTTGACCTTGCCGTAAAATAAGTCAAGGTCATCCCAGGGTCATGATTTATATAAACTTTGTAGAGCTCCAGTCACTGATGCTTCACACCAAGTTTCAAAGTCATTGGCCTTCTGGTTCTGGAGAAGAAGATTTTTAAAGGTTTTTTCTATTTATAGCCATGGCAGCCATCTTGGTCATGTGACCTTGACCATTTATATAAACTTGTTTTCCCCCTTCCCAAGGATGCTCCAAATGAAGTCTGGCTTTGATTGGCCAAGCGGTTTCAGGGGAGAAGATGTTTCATTATTATGGAAATATACATGTAAATAGCCCCGGGGCAAGGGCAGACAACCCCCCAGGGGCTAAAATTTTCCATTAACATTAATCTTCTGTCCATTTGCCTATTCCCAGTAAGTTTTACCCATTAAATAGCATTTTACCATTTTTTCCCATTCAAATGCATTGGCGACCTAAGTTGACCTTGCCGTAAAATAGGTCAAGGTCATCCTAGGGTCATGATTTATATAAACTATGATGGGCCCATGTCCCCGATGCTACATACCAAGTTTCGTGGAAATCCGCCCACTGGTTCTGGAGAAGAAGATTTTTAAAGGTTTTTGCTATTTATAGCCATGGCGGCCATCTTGGTCATGTGACCTGGACCATTTATATAAACTTTCGTTCCCCCTTCCTAAGGATGCTCCACATGAAGTTTGGCTTTGATTGGCCAAGCGGTTTCAGAGGAGAAGATCTTTGACATTGTGAACGACGGACGACGGACGCCGGAGCATGGGTATACTATAAGCTCACCTGTGAGCCTTCGGCTCAGGTGAGCTAAAAATCACAAAACTGTTTAGTGTGGTCACAGGCGCTTGAAGTCCTATATATAATTATAATCATAGTGTAAGTCAATATAGAATATATTGACCAGGTAAGCAACTGTCCAAACGACCTCATTCCCTCCTTCAGTTCCGTTGACGCGCCCACTATTCTGCAGTAAATTTTGCGGGTGAAGACGTCAAAACGTTCGATTTTGAGGGAAATTTGTCTGAATGGCGACATTTTGAACTTCAAACAGGCTAGATGTTTTTAGCTATGTGTGACTACTTGGCTTCCATCCAAGTGCAATGTATATATATCGACCTTAGACAATACCATAAATCTGATGCTTTTTGGGTCACTAATGTAACTTCAAGCGCCTGTGGTGTGGTTACCATGCTTTTGATGTGAAAACTTAGAATAGAAGATAATTAACCGTCTATGATCCCTCAGACTGGTTTTCTAGCAACAGCTCATAACAGTAGAAACTATGCTGATCTCATTGTTAATAGGACTGGATTTCTAGCCACATGGCACATAATAATGAGCCGCCTCGTGGGAAAACCAACAATGTGGTTTCCGAACAGGTCCAACACAAACCGGCCTGCACAAGCACAGAAACGAGCTAGAAGCTTGAAATTTCGGATTTAAGTAGAAGAGGAATTGTACTATCCGTGTAGCAAAAACAAAGGCGCTGATCAGCTTCGCGGTTACCGCGAAGCTGATCTGCGTCTTTGTTTTCGCCTATGTTCACCTTGTTGGTTTTCCCATGAGGTGGCTCATATAATGACAGTAGAAACTGAGCGTAATCCTAGTACTATAAGTTCATGACTATAACCTTGAGCTCTAGTTTCCTAATGACATAGCTCATAACAATAGAAACTGTGCGACAAAGTTTGAAAATCCTAGTACTATAAAGATAGAGTGTATGATTATAACTGGTGTTGTGAGGGTGCCCTGTCTATACCGAATCATCATATACACCAGACATGGTAAAGCTATTGCATAGGAGAAACCACACAGAGCTCCAACAAACCTGAAATACAATTGCGCCTGTGCGTTGAGAAAACCAACAATTTGGGTTCCGACCAGGTCCGACACAAACCAGGCTGTACAATTACAGAAGAAGGTTAGAAGCTTGAAATTTCGGATATGAGAAGAAGAGAAATTTTACTATCTGTGTAGCGAAAACAAGGGTGCTGATCAGCTTCGCAGTTACTGCGAAGCTGATATGCGCCTTTGTTTTTCGCCTATGCAGATTGTTGGTTTTCCAATGCACAGGCTCATTTCATAAGTCTCATTATGCCTTATTGTAAGAAAAGGAAATGAGCAAGTTGTCTTTGACACCTCAAATGACGTTTAAATTCAAATACCAGTAAACCCAATAGGATCTGAAGGAAAATTTGAAAAACAGTTTTAAAGCAACTATATCAAAATTATTTTTTTTAATTCAGTTTTACGTCCCTTTCAAGATTATTGCATTTATAAGTTACCTCCTTATATAATGTAGGCTGTGGTCATAAACACTGGTACTCAGCAAATTTGAATTTTACCATGTATTGAATGTTTCATAAATAAACTTCCTTTAAAATGGTATGTAAAATAACCTGTGTCAGTTTGATTCAATAACACAGTGTAACACTTACCCTATGATTTTGCCGATATGTGGTAGAAAAACAGCAAACACTAAACACACTCCAATCAGACAAACATTTAATATCACAATATGTCGCAGGCTGAAATGAAATTAAAGAATAGTAGATAGGGAGCGCATTTGAAGATAATTATTTGGGAAAATTTTTTTCCCATTCCTTCATATTCATAAATACCTTTGTGGATACTCATCAAAATCACATTTTACATTTGTCTCAAAATTCACTTTCTGCCTAGAAGCTCTGTTTTGAATGGACCATATAGATTTGAGCCGCCTCATGGGAAATCCAACAATCTGCATATGCGAAAACAAAGACACAGATCAGCTTCGCGGTCACCGCGAAGCTGATCAGCGCCTTTGTTTTCGCTACACGGATAGTACATTTCCTTTTCTTCTTAAATTCGAAATTTCAAGCTTCTAGCCTGCTTCTGTGCAGGAACAGCCTGATTTGTGTCAGACCTGTTCAGAAACCACATTGTTGGTTTTCCCATGAGGCGGCTCATTTAATGATTTCAGTTTGTTTAACAGAGTATGACAAGTAACAATTTTCTGATTATTTTTTATTATTAAATGATAAAAGCATGAAATAATGACTGATTTTAAGTTCATTAACGTTCAAGAGAACTTAATTTTTGCTAATATTCACAAATTGTGCCTAACAAATTCAAAAGTCTTCCTAATTAAGACATATAAGCTTTAGAGACTGTTAAAGCACACACACACACACACAAATAAAAAAACTTGCTAATAATTGGGAAATAGAAGAAAATTTGTGAAACAAGCGCCGATATCCATGCAAAAAAATTTAGAGATAACATCAGGAAAACATGTCCGTGCAATGAATACCCCCTTAAACCCCACGTTTAGATAGTAAAACTGGGGTTTGCAGGGGTACACCTATTTTTCTTATTTTTGCTCCAAAACATAGATTGTGGGTACTCGTTAGAACCACCTCGGCGAGGCGGTTCTAACGTGTACCCACAATCTATGTTTTGAGCAAAAAAAAAAGAAAAATATCAAAATTTTTCTACTGAAATTTTTCATTTTTTACAACTTTAAAAATCTCTGTATATTGCATGGGCATGTTTTTGTAATGCATTACCCCGGCCAAGTAGTTCCAAAGATGGCATTCATAAACTGCAGCCTAAGGATAAATACAAGAAGTGGGAACACACAGACCATCTGGAAGAACAGCCCTATCCTCGCTACAAACGCCATCACATTGGTGTCCTTAAGGTTGTTCAGGAAATTCTGAAATATTATGGTTTGATAAGATTTTTAGGAATCTCAGATGGAGAAGATGGAGATAGGAAAAAATGTCAATGTCCATTGTTTTGATTTACCAATAGCCCAGAAACAGGCAAAACTTTTGTTTGTGCCAGTTAGTGTTTTACATCCGCAGACGACTTCGATTGGAACTATTCTAACTATGGTGTTACTATGGGAGATGTGGTCTGGTACCCGACTCCTCCATAACAAATGAGATTGACCAATCACAGCCATCGTTACAAGCCTCCATCACAGAATAGTTTTACCAAACTAACTATGGTAGCTACCATAACAATGGGCTGGGTTCCTTTGGTAATGGTCATTTCTATCTCCAATACCAAAGAGCTTTACTATAGTACAAATCGAACAACAATGGTAGCTACTATAGTCCTTACCATAGTCCCAATTGAAGTCGCCCTCAGTCAACAGCTAAGGTCATCTGGATGGTAAGCTATCCTAGCCACACGCAAGCCATCATGTCAATAAAAGAGGAATTGTGTAGGTTGGGCCTAGATCAGCTGGCTAACCTGCACTCCGATACACTTTGTGACCTCGCTCCTCTCCCGTGACAGCTTAGCATAGGTTGCCTTTAAACCATGGTCGAACAGATTATGGATTTCGTAAGAAGCTTATCGCTGCTTTATTTGGTGATAATTGTTAGAATTTTTGTTATGTTTTGTTAGAAAATGCATAAATCTTTTAGTAAACATCTGGTTAGCCTGCAGAATTTTAATAAATTTGCAAAAAGCAATCGATTTTCTATTTTTGTCTCATATTCTACAGTAGTCTCCCCTTATCTATTTATAGACAGAAAACTTGACATATTTTATGAATCTGTGTCATTTTACATCTGGAATATATATAAATTAAGTCTTATCAGTCAGAAAAGATATAACATAATTTTCAATTTCTTTGGAGTCTTCGATGATTTTTCATTGTCGATTAAGGGCTCAATAGAAGTCATTTCCGTCGGTATGGAGAGGTCTAACGGAATACCGATGAAAATATTACGTCTAGGTTGGGCCGACCTAGCCAATAGGCTACTCATCACTAGGTTTTCGTCTAACATATTATTAATTAACTACATTAATATTAGTATTTGTATGACCAAATCAGCCCGCATCATACGGATGACAAACTGGGCCAATACGAGAAAACTGGGCCAATACGAGAAAAACAAGGCCAATACAGAAAAACAAGGCCAATATGAAAATAACGTCATTCCATGTTCTTTTTCAATAGAATATGGCAGCCATGTTTTCCTCTGTTTCGCCGCTTAAAAACTGCAGTTGTATTTATAACATAAGCTTAAACTGCAGTTGCATTTATAGAAGTAGAAATAATCGTCAACAGTTATCGCTAATAAAAAGGAAAAACGGAATTCAGACGACAAGCTTGGTTTATTTTGTATCTAGATCTAGTCTATCTTATATGGAAACACAAGGTTTGTAGGCATTTTACTCCGACTCGCCAGGTCTCAAAGGCGTTTCAACCGTTTGTTGACTTTGTTTTATCTCATGAAACATTATTTATTTATTTATTTATTTATTTATTTATTTATTTATTTATTTATTTATTTATTTGTTTTTCTTAAGCTAAATTGTTAAAATAGGCTACATTGTTATTATGTTCATTTGCCTTCTTCCCTGGTTTTCTCCTCAAGTGTCAACTCGCTATCACGAATTTCGCAGTGTTTCGATGAGACTGGATCACGCAGTGTTCAAATAGAAAAGTTAATTAATAAAATTGTCATTAATCAAGTAATTTCGTATTGGCCCAGTTACAGGTCCTCGGCCAGCTGTATCGGCTCCGCCTCGGGCCAATACAGCAGACCTTGGACCTGTAACTGGGCCAATACGAAATTACTTGATCAATAACATTATATTACAGCTACAGTGTTGAAATTAAATTTTGAGTTCCGTCTAGGTTGGGCCGACCTAGCCAATAGGCTACTCATCACTAGGTTTTCGTCTAACATATTACAGCTACAGTGTTGAAATTAAATTTTGAGTTCCGTCTAGGTTGGGCCGACCTAGCCAATAGGCTACTCATCACTAGGTTTTCGTCTAACATATTACAGCTACAGTGTTGAAATTAAATTTTGAGTTCCGTCTAGGTTGGGCCGACCTAGCCAATAGGCTACTCATCACTAGGTTTTCGTCTAACATATTACAGCTACAGTGTTGAAATTAAATTTTGAGTTCCGTCTAGGTTGGGCCGACCTAGCCAATAGGCTACTCATCACTAGGTTTTCGTCTAACATATTACAGCTACAGTGTTGAAATTAAATTTTGAGTTCCGTCTAGGTTGGGCCGACCTAGCCAATAGGCTACTCATCACTAGATTTTCGTCTAACATATTACAGCTACAGTGTTGAAATTAAATTTTGAGTTCCGTCTAGGTTGGGCCGACCTAGCCAATAGGCTACTCATCACTAGGTTTTCGTCTAACATATTACAGCTACAGTGTTGAAATTAAATTTTGAGTTCCGTCTAGGTTGGGCCGACCTAGCCAATAGGCTACTCATCACTAGGTTTTCGTCTAACATATTACAGCTACAGTGTTGAAATTAAATTTTGAGTTCCGTCTAGGTTGGGCCGACCTAGCCAATAGGCTACTCATCACTAGGTTTTCGTCTAACATATTACAGCTACAGTGTTGAAATTAAATTTTGAGTCATGTGTCTTTTAGACTAAATAAATTAAGCAGAAAAAAGAATTTTAGTGGAGAAACACCATACTCACATCTTCAATACATTCTTTATTCAGTCCAAATGAGATGTAGAATATTACTCCCATATAGACGTATGTAGCTGCTACCAGAATATATGCAATTATGAGATCCCTAACCTATAAAAAAACAAATAAAAAAGTCTTCATTCAGTCTAAATGAGATAAACAAAATATATTTCAGTAGACATTTGTTGCTGCTATGAGAACTATTGTGAGATCCTGCATCTGTAAATATACAGATCAACTACTTCAACCGTAAAAAGCTGTCATAACATTTTCAGAAAATTTAAGGCAGATACTCCATTTGAGCCGCAACGTGAGAAAACCAAAAATATGGTTTCCGAAGAGTTTCAACGCAAACCAAGCTGTACAACCACAGAAGATAGCTAGAGGCAGGAAATTTTGGATTTAGAAAGTAGAGGAATCATACTATCTGTAAAGCGAAAACACAGGCGCTGATCAGCTTTGCAGTTACTGCGAAGCTGATCTGCGTCTTTGTTTTCGCATATGCAGATTGGTTTTCTCATGATGTGACTCATTTTATCTATTCCAAAAAGGGTTTGGCATTAATATCTCAAAATGTGTCTATTTGTATCTGTTAACTTTCTCCAAAGACCAATTCATTGTTTAGGGTAGTGTGACAAAAAAAGGGTTAATAACAGTTCATGTATTTACAGGATGGGGGGAAAATGGGTGTAGGACCCCAACCATGGTGGGGCATCCACAACATAACATATCAATTTTATGACACAAATTGACTTACATTATTTTCTGGATGTTTCTGTGTCCGTGTAATAGAGAGAACACAGTTTTGTACAAAGTAGGCCAGTGCTGAGATGCCCGTTAGGGCTGGGAAAGATAGCTTAAATTCTGAAAGACAGAAAAAGTTACACATAAGTACAAGTTTTGTAGGAATGAACAGTCGTGGCAAGCTAAGTATGAGTGAATAAAACGAACAAACTTATATAGGACGTCAAATGCAATGCAGAACCTAGCAGAACCTGTCAGAATGTCAGGTACCATTTCAAACATAAATAATAGCTACAAAATTAAGTTCTTAGAATGGGCATTAAAAACAGCTACCTGCTTATGTAAAAATGACCAGAGGACCATTGGTCCTGAGAACGCTCACCTGAAGCCTGATCCTGCAGTATTAAGTCATCATGAAATGACCTTGACCTTGAATACTCACACACCTTTATTGAATTCATAAGTTGTCTGCATCTGCAAAGTTTCAGGTCTCAGGCTGCAATAGTTTCCAAACCCAGTGATTTATGAGAAAACCACAATTTTAATTTTGATATTTAAATGACTTTGGGTCAAGGTCAAGAAATGACCTTGGCCTTCATTAATTACTTACCTTCATTGACTCCATTGGTTGTCTGCATCTAGCAACTTCCAGGTCTCAGACTGCAACAGTTTCCAAAATATCCATTGTTTCCGCCTTTTCCCATGTAAAAGCCTATGTTTCCAAAATTGACCTTGCCGTAAAATAGGTCAAGGTCATCCTATGGTCATCATTTGATCAAACTAGGATGGGCTGGAGTCCCAAATGCTACATACCAAGTTTCGCGAAAATTGGCCTGCCGGTTCTGGAGAAGAAAATTTTTGAGTGGTTTTTACCATATATGGGCGTGGCGGCCATCTTGGTAATGTGACCTGGATTTCGTGATCAAACTTTCGTCTCCCCTACCCATGGATGCTCCACATAAAATTCCACTTTGATTGGCCCAGCAGTTTCAGAGAAGATCTTTGAAAAGTGTGTATGGACAACAGACTGGCCAAGGTCAAGAGATGACCTTGACCTACATTAATCACATACCTTCATCTACTCCATTAGTTGTTTGCATCTACCACTTTTCAGGCATCAGGCTGCAATAGTTTTCAAAAAATCCATAGTTTCACTTTTTCCCATGTAAAAGCCTATGTTTCCAAATTTGACCTTGCCGTAAATTAGGTCAAGGTCATCCAAGGGTCATAATTTTATCAAACTATGATGGGCTGAAGTCCCCGATGCTACATACCAAGTTTCGTGGAAATCGGCCAACCGGTTCTGGAGAAGAAGATTTTTGAGTGCTTTTTACCATATATGGGCGTGGCAGCCATCTTGGTCATGTGACCTGGATTTCGCATTTAAACTTTTGTCTCCCCTACCCATGGATGCTCCACATAAAATTTCACTTTGATTGGCCCAGCAGTTTCAGAGAAGAAGATCTTTGAAAAGTGTGTATGGACGATAGTTTGGCCAAGGTCAAGAGATGACCTTGACCTACATTAATCACATACCTTCATCTACTCCATTAGTTGTTTGCATCTACCACTTTTCAGGCATCAGGCTGCAATAGTTTTCAAAAAATCCATAGTTTTCACTTTTTCCCATGTTAAAGCCTATGTTTCCAAAATTGATCTTGCAGTAAATTAGGTCAAGGTCATCCTAGGGTCATCATTTTATCAAACTATGATGGGCTGGAGTCCCAAATGCTACATACCAAGTTTCATGAAAATCGGCCTGCCGGTTCTGGAGAAGAAGATTTTTGAGTGGTTTTTACCATATATGGGCGTGGCAGCCATCTTGGTCATGTGACCTGAATTTCGCAATCAAACTTTCGTCTCCCCTACCCATGGATGCTCCACATAAAATTTCACTTCGATTGGCCCAGCAGTTTCAGAGAAGAAGATCTTTGAAAAGTGTGAATGGACGACAGACTGGCCAAGGTCAAGAGATGACCTTGACCTACATTAATCACATACCTTCATCTACTCCATTAGTTGTTTGCATCTACCACTTTTCAGGCCTCAGGCTGCAATAGTTTTCAAAAAATCCATAGTTTTCACTTTTTCCCATGTAAAAGCATATGTTTCCAAATTTGACCTTGCCGTAAAATAGGTCAAGGTCATCCAAGGGTCATCATTTTATCAAACTATGATGGGCTGAAGTCCCTGATGCTACATACCAAGTTTCGTGGAAATCAGCCCACCGGTTCTGGAGAAGAAGATTTTTGAAGGGTTTTTACCATATATGGGCGTGGCGGCCATCTTGGTCATGTGACCTGGATTTCGCGATCAAACTTGAAATGCGCCTTCCCAAGGAGGCTCCACATAAAATTTCAACTAGATCGGCCAAGCGGTTTCAGAGAAGAAGATCTTTGAAATTGTGGACGACGACGCCGACGACGGACGGACGACGGACGGACGCCGGATCATGGCCATCCTATAAGCTCACCTTGTGAGCCTTCGGCTCAGGTGAGCTAAAAATGCTGAATAACTGCAGAGGTACCCCCACAGTCAATTTGAGCTATAATCTCAGTCGCTTTGCTCTATAGCTTCCGTCAATTTTCTAAATGAGCCTCTGCATAAGAGAAAACCAACAATTTGCATATGCGAAAAAACATAACAACAGATCAGCCTTGCAGTAACTGCACGTCAGATCAGCGCCTTTGTTTTCACTCCATAGTTAGTGCAATACCTCTTCTTCTTACATCCCAAATTTCAAAATTCTAACCTGCTTCTGTGACTGTACAGGCTAGTTTGTGTCATTCTGGTTGGAGCCACAAAATATTGATATTCTCAAACAATGCCTCAAATATGAATTTAAAGCCACAAGCCTTCACCTTTACTTGTACAGCCTAATTTGATTTGAACATGGTCTGAAGCCATAAAGACAGGCTTTCTCAAGATACAGTTCAGAGATTTTATGCTAAAGAAAACTTGTCATTATTAAACAGAAATTAAGAGTAGAATTATCAAAATTCAGACGAAGAACCCAGAAAGTGGTTATAGAAATTTTGGCCTGAGGAAAACTTACCATGAACATAAATAGGACTAGAAACATTGTGAAACTCTAGGTGAATGCCCCAGGATATGGCATTTTTCAGAGCAAAACAAATAAGATAGGTCACTGACACAGTACCTAGATGGTAAAAAACAACAAACGGAAATGAGATGTGCCATGATTTTTTATGCATATGTGAAAATGCAGAGGTGAAGTTCATCTGAATGAATTGTGTCAATGCAAGTAACCATTACATCTGTTATCACTTCATATGCATTTAACACTCCTTTGATAGCTTTATATTTTGTCAATTTTTTCCAAAAAAAAAAAGCAAAAATTTCCCTACTTCAATTTCAGAATTTCCTTGTTTAAATCATAATTCAATATCTACAGCAAGAGTTGAGATTTTTTCCTTCTTATTCATATGAACTTTGAAAGGAAAGGACTAGTGGGTTCTCTGTGTAAACCCTCAGCATGCACATGTACCATCATTACGAAAACTTGCCCTCAGCATGCAAAATATATAGAGATTTTTTTTCAGTTGTAAAAATTGAAAATTTCATCAGAAAAATTTTCATATTTTTAATATTTTTGCTCAAAACATTGATTGTGGGTACACATTAGAACCGCCTTGCCGAGGCGGTTCTAACAAGTACCCACAATCTATGTTTTTTATCAAAATTAAGAAAAATAGGTATGCCCTTGTAAACCCCAGTTTTGCTATATAAAAGTGGGATATAAGGGGGTATTCATTGCATGGATATGTTTTCATGATGTGAAAATGCTTACTTATAAAACAAAGGTATGTAAAAATGATTCTGACAGCAAATAATCTTTTAACATTCAAATCAAGTTCACAAAAAAATACATATCACGTGACCTACCTAAAGCATTAAACTTTGTGAAGAATGTAGCCGATTTTAAGCTGATCAGTGGGAACAATATAATAATGAGAAACAATGGCACGGTCTTCTGTTCGTCCCAGAACTTCTGGAATGTTGCATCATGGGTATGGTTACTGACTGGAGTGACGGCGGAGTGATTGGCAGCACTGGGACATATTGGATCTGAAATAACCATAATATTATTATGTGGAAAATTTGTTTAAATTGTGCTTTAATGTCCCTGTCAATAATGTTTTAGTCATACTAGGTTGGATCTCTCTTGGAATTAACCTATACTATGGGGCATTAACTCATATAAGCCTGGCGTCCCTTTTGTGGGACATAGGCAAACAGAATAGCCCCAGATGTGACGCCGCAGAATGCGGCGTCCCATCTGGGGCTATTCTGTTTGCTTAGAGAATTTTCATCGAAAAATTGAATAAAATTTAAAAATCACTCCTGATGCCCCTAAAAATGAAAGTGGACTCACCCAAATGATAATGATGGGAAAATCCATTCGTCAGATATGGGTTAATGTGTATTGCTCAAGAACACAGTCTGCCACCTGAGGGATTCAAATCTCAACTGCCCAATTAGGAGCCTGACCCCGGAGCCATAGGCCACAGCACTCCCATTTTACAAATGAGTCGCCTCGTGGGAAAACCGACAATGTGGTTTCAGCACAGGTCTGACACAAATCAGCCTGTACAGTCACAGAAGCAGGCTAGAAGCCTGATATTTCGGATTTAAGAAGAAGAGGAAGTGTACTATCCATGAAGCGAAAACAAAGGCGCTGATCAGCTTCGCGGTTACCGCGAAGCTGATCTGCGTCTTTGTTTTCACATGCAGATTGTTGGTTTTCCCATGAGGCAGCTCAAATAGCATCAGACAGTCAGGGATTGTTTTGAAATAACAACTTTACCTGGAGTAAAGCCATATAATCTGGCAATGAAGTTTTATCATTTGTATGGCTTCACTAAATGTATTTTTAAGATTTTAACATTTGATTTGGTTATGGCTAAATGATGTAAATGTCCCAGTCAACAGTTTTTCAGACATGTTCGTATGGAGACACTGCTTCCTGAGTAAAAGTACTATGGGGAGCTTAAAGTGTCTTGCTCAAGGACACAACCCGCCACCATTTATGTGTAACTGAAATCCGTCTGCCCAAGCCAGAGTTCGACATTCTAACCACTAGGTTACCGCAGTACCCAAATAAAAATAACTCATTTAAGCCTGGCGTCCCTTTTGTGGGACATGGGCAAACAGCATAGCCCCAGATGTGACGCCGCAGAACGCGGCGTCCCATCTGGGGCTATTCTGTTTGCTTAGAGAATTTTTATCGAAAAATCGAATGAAATTTTAAAATCACACCTGATGCCCCTAAAAACTGAAGTGGACTCACCCAACTGATAATGATGGGAAAATCCATTCGTCATATATGGGTTAATGACTACAGACTTACCAGTACTGTCTGTTGAACTGACTTCTTCCCCAGTAGCTTGGTCTGGAATATAACATGAATACAGGGATAGTTCTCTCTTTACACTTTCTTATACTTCCAGCAAAATCAAATGCTTTATAATACTTTTTATCAATCTAAAATACATTTTATCTTTGAAAATCACTCTATAATTTGAATGAATAAGCTTTGACGAGAATGTGTCAAGTTTTTTCCTCTAACATCCTTCAAAGTTTCTGTCAGCTCAAAAATTGGCACCAAGTGCATTCAAGGGCCCTGATATATAACAGATTTACATTAAACGTACCCTTTCAATTTATCATTGATCTTTCAAAGTTTCTGTCAGCTCAAAAATTGGCACAAAGTGCATACAAGGACCCTCAAATATAACAGATTTACATTTAACATCCCCTTTTAATTTACCATTGATCATTCTAAAGCAAAATTTCTGTTGTGGATCACTCTGTTTCTTTTTTCTGGTGTCAGGTTTGGTTATGCCTTTCTCATATTCAGATGTACAGATTAGTTTGGGTTCCATTACGGTAACTGAGTGACCACCTGTTGGGAAAAAGCTTCTTACTCTGTTAACTGTTATTTTCATTTAGTCATTTACCATTTAGATTGCAGGAACAGGGTTTCCATTCTGACTGCTTGTCCTGGAAAATTGCTCTTAGAATTGCTTACTTTTTACTAGCACTATGACTGCTTTGTAATAAAATTACTTACGATAAATAAAAGAAACAATATTGTAGAGAAAGTTTGAGATGAGAATCCAGTAAACAATCATTCCACCCAGCAAGGTCAACATAGAGGAAATAAACGCAATAATTTCTGCCCATCTCCCGAGGTAGTAGCGGCAAACGTCGGAGAATTCTAGAACCTCACTCGCCACAGCTGAAACAAGACAGATAATCAATAGATGAACTGCATCATAGGAAAGCCGGATTTTTGCATATGCGAAAACAAAGGCACAGATCAGCTGTGCAGTAACTGCACAGCTGATCAGTGCCTTTGTTTTCACTACTCTGATAGTACAATCCCTCTTCTACTTATATCCAAACTTTCAAGCTTCTAGCCATCTTCTGTGGCTGTACAGGCTGGTTTGTGTCAGACCTGGTCAGAAACCCGAAGACCGGTTTTCTCACGTCACGGCTCAGGTAATATATCATTCTTCACCTCTACCCTAGAAATTTAAAATCCACTCATTTTCATATCTGAAATGAGCAATAAAGAATTTATTTGTTTGCTTGATTTGAGGTTTATCATCCCAGTCAACAATTTTTCAGTTATATTGGGATGGCACCACCACTTCTTTGGTATTAACCAGAAAATGTGTCTTGCACAAAACAACCTGGTACCATAGCAAGTTCAAACTGAGGACCTCTCGATTCGAAGTCTAATGTCCTATTATTAGACCACCATGCTGCATCCCCGTGCATTATAAAGAAATTTCCCTTACAGCCATTAAATTTTGCAGTGCAATAAAAATGTTCTTGCTTTTGAGACAGACAAACTAGCGTGGTTAACTTACATTATACCACATTGCTATGATGTACAGAATGAATTATCTTCTACAAGACCTGAATTATATTGTACAGATTGTGTTCTATCCTTGGAAATTTACTTTTTTAGATTTCCAACTAAACTTACATATCCCCTCAACTGACTTGAGTATTCTGTAGCTTGTATACAACATGAGCCCACACATGGCAATGAGCAGGGCTATCCCTGTCACAAACCCCGCCTTGTTGATAGCCCAGGGCATACTCAGTAGTGACGTACCCATCATGGTATTCCATAGGGAGAAACTGAAAACACAAAATAGGTCAGGGTCATCCCAAGGTCATACAACATGAGCAATCAGTAGGGCTATCCAAGTCACAAATCCCGCCTTGTTTCCTTGAAATCAGTCTATTGGTTTCAGAGAAGAAGATTTTTGATTGGTTCTTACCATATATGGGCATGGCAGCCATCTTTGTCATGTGACCTAGATTATTTATATACAGTACTGTACACATTGATTCCCCCATTCTATAGATGCTTCACATAAAATTTGGCTTTGATTGGCCAAGCGGTTTCAGAGGAGAAGATGTTTGAATACTATAGAAATATACATGTATATTGCCGCCGCGTGGGGGCACATGAGCCCCTGGGGTCCAATTTTTTTCAGAATCATTAATATTCAGTCCTACTTGCCATTTCTGCAAGACTTTCACTTTAAATTACACTTTAAAAGTTTTCCCCATTCAAATGCATTGGCGACCTATGTTGACCTTGCCGTAAAATAGGTCAAGATCATCACAGAGTCATGATTTATATATACATTGTAGTGCTTGAGCCATCGATGCTTCATGCCAAGTTTTGTTGAAATCGGTCCACCGGTTCTGGAGAAGAAATTTTTTGAAGGGTTTTTACCATATATGGGCATGGCAGCCATCTTGGTCATGTGACCTGGATTTTTTTATATACATATTTGTTACCCCTTCCTATTGATGCTTCACATAAAATTTGGCTTTGATTGGCCAAGTCGTTTCAGAGGAGAAGACGTTTGAATATTATGGAGATATACATGTATATTGCCCCGGGGTGGGGGCACATGAGTCCCTGGGGTCCAATTTTTTTCAGAATCATTAATATTCAGTCCTACTGCCCATTTCCTGCAAGACTTTCACTTCTAATGACATTTTAAAAGTTTTCCCCATTCAAATGCATAGGGGACCTATGTTGACCTTGCCGTAAAATAGGTCAAGGTCATCACAGGGTCATGATTTATATATTCATTGTAGTGCTTGAGCCATTAATGCTTCATGCCAAGTTTCGTTGAAATCGGTGCGCTGGTTCTGGAGAAGAAGATTTTTGAAGAGTTTTTACCATATATGGGCATGGCGGCCATCTTGGTCATGTGACCTGAATTTCTTATATATACATTGGTTCCCCCTTCCTATTGATGCTTCATATAAAATTTGGCTTTGATTGGCCAAGCAGTTTCAGAGGAGAAGATCTTTGAAATTGTGGACGGACGGACGGACGACGGACGGACGGACGGACGCCGGATCATGGCCATCCTATAAGCTCACCTTGTGAGCCTAACGGCTCAGGTGAGCTAATAAAATAGGACGTCAGGCAACATTAGCAACACAAGAAAATCGGTAATGCTATCCCTGTTACAAACACTAGCTTTACAGGAGACAAACTAAGCATTGTGCTTTCGATCTTATCCTTTCTCAGATTTGTATACTTGTATTTAATGTACCATGGTATGTCATTGTTGTATACAAATGATATTGAAAACAAAAATATGCGTAAACCAACCCAGTCTTGTTCATTGTAAGAACCACATGGTCTGGTATCGTCTGAAAATTGTTATGGTTTTCCATACCACCATCATATTTGGTCATTTAGATGCTATCCAACAAGCCTGGAACCAGTATGTACTAGAACATATACTTACATTGTGATCCAACTAGACTGGGAACCAGGAGATGGTAATATATTGCTGAGCAAGAATACGCTGGGAACCACATGGTCGGGCATAGTCTGAAAATATTGTGAAAACAAATTTCAACTCTGGAAACTGTGCATTCTTAAATTTCTTCAAAACAGCTAAACGTACCACCGTCTCAGCAATAATGGGCTTCACAAACATTACACTATTCCACTCCTTGTCAACAGTGAGTGTCATCCTTGTCATGCCCTTAATTTGTCTACATAGTGGCCTAGCTCTAAATAGCTGAAGAGCAGCAGCATCCGGATCTGAATGTAAGGGCTTAAACCCCGTAAGTGCCAAGTTGTTCCCTTGAGCAACTGCTCATACATGTAGTAATGGTTAATACAAAGGAAGCATTGACTACATCCCAACATGACTAAACATTCGTTGACTGGGATGTTAAACCACAATACAAACAAATTTTCTTCAAAACTGTGTGTTCCCAATTTAACCAGATGCTTTGCTGACATCAGGAAAACATGTCCGTGCAATTAATACCCCCTGAAACCCCACTTTTATATAGCAAAAATGGGGTAGGCAGGGGTATACCTATTTTTCTTATTTTAGCACCAAAACATAGATTGTGGGTACTCGTTA
Organism: Rugalucina vietnamica; assembly: GCA_964017185.1. NCBI lineage: Eukaryota > Metazoa > Mollusca > Bivalvia > Lucinida > Lucinidae > Rugalucina > Rugalucina vietnamica. The sequence goes on from OZ024873.1 coordinate 9,266,461, forward strand.
TGGTTCTAACGTGTACCCACAATCAATATTTTGAGCAAAAATAAGAAAAGTATAAAAAAAAATTCTACTGAAATTTTTCATTTTTCACAACTTCAAAAATCTCTGTATATTGCATGGGCGTTTTCGTAATGGAATTCTACCCATTAAAAGCTCCACAGATGACATCAGACATGGTTTAGTATCTTTGTCAAAACTATACTTACAAAGTTGCTGTCACTGTGTGGAGCCAGTTTGTTGTAATATTTGTACCGTGACAACACGGCTGCCGTGTCGCTGTCATGGCTGGTGTAGCTACCTGTACTAGTGTGGATAGAGTTGATGGAGTTATACTGCACTGGTTGTCTGTAAAATATATCATGGGGCATTGTATTTTTGAAAATGAGAAAGCAAGCTCTTTGAATACTCACAGACAAAACAATGGTAAAGAACAGCCTCATTAATGAGCCACCGCATGAGAACACAAACAATCTGCATACATGTATGCGAAAACAAAGACGCAGATCAGCTTCGCAGTAACTGCGAAGCTAATCAGCAACTTTGTTTTCGCTAAAATGGATAGTACAGTTCCTCTACTTTCTAAATCAAAAATTTCAAGCTTCTAGCCTCCTTCTGTGACTGCACAGGGCGGTTTGTGTCAGACCTGGTCGGAACCCCAAATTGTTGGTTTTCTCATGCAGCGGCTCAAATCCTAGTAGTTGTTACATGTTTTGGGTAGCTAACACAGAGACTGGCAAGGTCCAGAAAGAGATTCTTTCTTCTGTAACACGAAAAGGGTATCTAGAGATGAATAAACAGTAATTTTTGCTGTAATCTTGGAGCATTAGTAAATTCTATGACTGGACCGAAGGGTCCCTGGTTTGAACCTATGCCGAGTGACCATTGTTTGGCCTTAATGTCCAACGGTGATAATCACGAATTGATCAACTCAGTTTTAAGTATAAAAAAAAATGCTTCTTCAATTTAATTTCAGCACAATCTTATCATGTTAATGAAGGTCCAACATGAATCTTTTTGCTGTGTACATACCTTAAGCTTCTGCCTAACTCTGATGCTCTTCTGTTTGGGGACCTTTGTGGAGAAGATCTAACACTTACACTGCAATTATAAAATTTATCATTACAGTCAGAAAATCAACAATCTGCAAATCCAAAACCAAAGGCCCAGATCAGCTGTGCAGTAACTGCACAGCTGATCAGGGCCTTTGTTTTCTCTCCATAGATAGTATGATGCCTATTCTTTCTAATTCTGAAATTTCAAGCTATTTTCTGTGGCTGTACAGCTTGCTTTGTGTCGGACAAGGTCGGAAACACACATTGTTAGTTTTCGTAGGCAAAGTATCAAAGAAAAGCAAGATAGTATGTTTATATGTATACACTTGAAAACATCAGGAAAACATGTCCGTGAAATGTGTACCCCCTCAAACCCCACTTTTTAAATAGCAAAACTGGGGTATGCAGGGGTATACCTATTTTTGCTCTAAAACATAGATTGTGGGTACTCCTTAGAACCGCCTCGGCGAGGCGGTTCTAACGCGTACCCACAATCTATGTTTTTAGCAAAAATAAGAATCAGAGGACCAATGGTCCTGTAAACGCTCACCTGAGTCTGCTGCATATACCAATAAACATGTTTGAATATTATGGTATTTAACCGCAGTGCCGGGGCAGATGAAGCCCTAGGGCCGTTTTCTTTTTTCAGACTAATCAATATTCTGTCCATGGATGCTTCACGCCAAGTTTCATTAAAATCAATCTATTGGTTTCAGAGAAGAAGATATTTGAAGGGTTTTTACCATATATGGGCATGGTGGCCATCTTGGTCATGTGACTTAGATTATTAATATACACATTGGTTCCCCCATCCTATAGATCAAGGCGGGTAGCCTTAACGGAATCTACGGGATCAAATTGCTTTTTCCGGCGCCTACGGGATCAGCAATGGAGTCTACGGGAATTCTATTGATGAAATTGGCAATGAACGCTACTTCAGCGGAAGATTGTTTTGAGAAAAAAAGTAACTCTATTGTATATTCTATTTCACGGGACCCGGAACATATCAGGCATACTACTTTTGTACAGAAAAATGCAGTTTGAGACACTGAACCTGTTCAAAAACGGTACCTTTCCCCACCCTGCATGTCTACAGGCTAAAAGAAAGGGCCGTTAAAGCATCAATTTGATTGCTTTTACCAATCGAAGACGGGAACATCGATCAGAACTTAGACTATTGTTATATACTCTGAGACTCCTTAAATAAAGTAAATACTACATTCTTGTTCTTTATCTGATGCATATAGCACAAATTAGTTATCGTTCAACAGAGTTCGTGGTGGAACGGATCCTACGAGATCCAGGCGAAACATGCGTTTTTATGGCACCGGCCATAACGGGATCATTTGGCACCGGATCCTCAGGGAATTGTGTACAAAATGAAAATTACAATTATTACCTTGCATTGGTATATGGCGACAAAACGATCAAGTATTTTTTTGTATTTCTGTACAATATACATAATGTGGATCTCTGAGCAAGAGTATACCCCTGCAAATCCCACAATTCCCGATAAAGTGGTATTCATCTGGATATTTATAATAGGCTTGCTAGCATTGCGGTTATGGTACCCAAAGACCACTATTTTAGTTACAATATAGGCCTATCCTTTCAGGGTCCCCAAAGAAAAAAAAGCTAAATGGCTTTTCGTCCAAAAGAGGAGAAAAACTTGAACATCATGATCCAACAACGCTCACTTGTTCTCCCAAACTAACTATCAAACCGACCTACAGTGAACTAAGACATGCACCGAAAAAGGGAAAACCACCCTTGAGTAGAGCAGAAAACGGAGTTCGGAGTTAGCTGCCCTTTAGCATTTGAAAACATATCCCCATATACTTATAATGGGAAAAATCCCCTAGGCTGCGGTGCCAGATTCCCCTAGGTGCCGTTCCTTCTTTGATTAGATTTTTGGGCAAATTCTTTTATTTTGACTGCAAACTATTCTGTCAATACATAAAAAAATCGAACTAAGAATCATCTATTCAAAATAAAGGCGAACTTACCAGGAAGCCGGAATAAAGAAGCCCAGCATAATGCATTTTAGGCGCGGTCCATCATTTTACACCACACTCGCAGCAAATAAATTGTCACGCACGCAAAAGCACCATACTGCACTAAATCACAATGCTGATCAAATTTTTGTGTGATTTTTTAAAAGTCCCGTTTACTATTAACTCTATGTCTTTTCTGATCATTTTTGCGTGAAACTAACTCGGAAAGAAAGCAACCTTTTGTAAAAAATAAATAAAATTCCCGTAGACTCCGTTGCTGATCCCGTAGGCGCCGGAAAAGGCGATTTGATCCCGTAGATTCTGTTAAGGCAAGGCTACCCACCGTGTAGATGCTTCACATAAAATTTGGCTTCAATTGGCCAAGTGGTTTTAGAGGAGAAGATGTTTGAATATTATGGTAATATACATGTATATTGCCCCGGAGTGTGGAAATATGAGCCCTTAGGTCCATTTTTTTTTCAGAATCATTAATATTTAGTCCTATTACCCATTTCCTGCAAGATTTAATTTTCACCTCAAATGACTTTTTAAAAGTTTTCCCCTTTCCAATGCATTGGCGACCTTTGTTGACCTTGTCGTAAAATAGGTCAAGGTCACCACAGGGTCATGATTTATATATACATTGTAGTACTTCAGCCATTGGTGCTTCATACCAAGTTTCTTTGAAATCGGTCTTCAAAATTTGGAGAGGGTTTTTACCATATATGGGCATGGCAGCCATCTTGGTTATGTGAACTAGATAATTTATATATACATTAATTCCCCCATTCCATAGATGCTTCACATACAATTTGGCTTTGATTCGCCAAGCGGTTTCAGAGGAGAAGATGTTTGAATATTATGGTAATATACATGTATATTGCCCCGGGGTGGGGCAGATGAGCCCCTGGGGTCCAATTTTTTTCAGAATCATTAATATTCAGTCCTACTGCCCATTTCCTGCAAGACTTTCACTTTAAATGACATTTTAAAAGTTTTCCCTATTCAAATGCATTGGCGACCTATGTTGACTTTGCCGTAAAAAAAGGTCAAGGTCATCACAGGGTCATGATTTATATGCACATTGTAGTACTTCAGCCATCGATGCTTCATGCCAAGTTTCTTTGAAATCGATCCACCTGTTCTGGAGAAGAAGATTTTTGAAGGGTTTTTACCATATATGGGCATCACGGCCATCTTGGTCATGTGACCTGGATTATTTATATATACATTGATTACCCCTTCCTATTGATGCTTCACATAAAATTTGGCTTTGATTGGCCAACCGGTTTCAGAGGAGATGATGTTTGAATATTATGGTAATATACATGTATATTGCCCCGGGGTGGGGGCATATGAGCCCCTGGGGTCCAATTTTTTTCAGAATCATTAATATTCAGTCCTACTGCCCATTTCCTGCAAGACTTTCACTTTAAATGACATTTTAAAAGTTTTCCCCATTCAAATGCATTGGCGACCTATGTTGACCTTGCCGTAAAATAAGTCAAGGTCATCACAGGGTCATGATTTATATATACATTGTAGTGCTTGAGCCATCGATGCTTCATGCCAAGTTTCTTTGAAATCAATCCACCTGTTCTGGAGAAGAAGATTTTTGAAGGGTTTTTACCATATATGAGCATCGCGGCCATCTTGGTCATGTGACCTGGATTATTTATATACATTGATTAACCCTTCCTATTGATGCTTCACTTAAAATTTGGCTTTGATTGGCCAAGCGGTTTCAGAGGAGATGATGTTTGAATATTATGGTAATATACATGTATATTGCCCCGGGGTAGGGGCATATGAGCCCCTGGGGTCCAATTTTTTCAGAATCATTAATATTCAGTCCTACTGCCCATTTCCTGCAAGACTTTCACTTTAAATGACATTTTAAAAGTTTTCCCCATTCAAAAGCATTGGCGACCTATGTTGACCTTGCCGTAAAATAAGTCAAGGTCCACACAGGGTCATGATTTATACACACATTGTAGTGCTTGAGCCATCAATGCTTCATGCCAAGTTTCGTTGAAATCAGTCCACCGGTTCTGGAGAAGATTTTTGAAGGGTTTTTACCATATATGGGCATGGCGGCCATCTTGGTCATGTGACCTGGATTTCTTATATACACATTGGTTCCCCCTTCCTATAGATGCTTCATATAAAATTTGGCTTTGGTTGGCCAAGCGGTTTCAGAGAAGAAGATCTTTGAAATTGTGGACGGACGGACGACGGACGGACGCCGGATCATGGCCATCCTATAAGCTCACCTTGTGAGCCTAACGGCTCAGGTGAGCTAAAAATAGCAAAAATTTTCCACTGAAAATTTTCATTTTTACAACTTTAAAAATCTCTGTATATTGCATGGGCATGTTTTTGTAATGACAAGAACTCTGCTGAGGTTGATAATGTATCTAAAACTGTTGACATTGATGCATACAAATGACAAGTTCTGACCAATGGAGGATACATGTGATATTGACAATAATTATTGTATAAATGTAAATTAGGTTTAAAAATTTTGAAATTATGTATTCAGAGCTTTTTTGTTCTTGCAGTTTAAAATAGAATGCTATACTTTATATACATGTGTGTATGTATTGATGAAATAAAATTACATGTAAGTTAATATTCATCATTTCATTTTGACATGTTTGAAAGATTATAGTAAGGCTTTTTTTCTCTTCCACTTTATTTAGAGAAATTATCAAATCAAGTTAATTGGGAATATTAAAATTTCAGCAGAAATTGTATGGCTCAATAAGGCATTTTTCTCTTTTCTTGAATGTATATGAAGTGTGCCTGGGTAGGGGAAGGGATTGGGCTACTGGGTAATTTGTTGTCAGTCAAGGATTGACTATTTCTAAAATCCAGATACATGTAAATAGGCTTTTGTTTATGAGAGGAATATTTTTCAACATCTCACTGTAAGAGACATAATTAGTATGTACATGCACTCATTAGAATCAATCCATGATAAAACAACTCCAACCCACCTAGTGGGTGTGAGTAAATCTAAGTCCTTATTCTCTTTTTTTCTAGCAGATTTTATACTGGGACAGAGCCCTGGTTAAGATGCGTATTTGCTTATTTCACGCATGCATGATCGGCAATACGCTGCTCAATCGAAAATCGTGCGTACCATTTACACCTGCATTCTCCGATATACGCAAACATTATTTTGGTTTTCCTTGAGAAAGTCAAGTCAAAGTAAAATATTTTATTTACGTGCATGACCCCCGCATACATAACAGTTAATCAATTATTCCCTATCAAGAAATGGATTACCAAATTAACAATGTTGTCATAATCAAATGAAACATGCCATAATTTTCCACGCCTTCGGCAATTTATCAAACCACGTGCTTTCATCGCATGTCATTAGTTTTCGCGACTTAAAAGCTCGCGATTTAAACTGATTATTTTTTTTGGATCACTTGCTTCTAAATCATAAATTGTTGGTAAAGACTTTTCAAAAGTGTTCCAAAAACGTTTGGGGTTGGTGTTTCAGGAATCAAGAATACTGACTTTACATTACTTAGGAAATCCCTCCTTTCCACACTACTTTCTAACCACACTACTAAGAATGTTTAATCTAACCGATTCTACAACTGATAGCAAGTCATAATAGTCATAACATACACTTTACCATCAGGTTAAAGTAAGGGCTCATAATTGGGTTTCTATAATGGGACTCCTAAATTGTGTCTGGGACTCCTCCTTTCTCTTAGTCAAGAGTGCCAGACTTCTGTTTTAAAACTCCTATTGAGATCCCTGATGGTGTACCCTCAAAATTTGGCCTGTGCCCCCAAAATTGTGACACAATGTCAGCTGAATATTAGAGTGGGCACGCTGTTCTTATGGGCACACACAACATAGGTGTTTTATGAAGAATTAAGCAAAATAATTATCAAATACTCCTCTTCTGTGGTCTGACAAAGTGGCTTATGATATTATTTTGATATATAACTTCTCTGCTTACGGTATTATAAAAAGAAAGTGTTTTGCAAATAGAGTTTATGTTTTTACCCCCTGAGTGAAAATTCCATGCTTAAAAGTTTACTTATAAATTCCTAGAATTTGGTTTTACCCCTTTGTTAGAAAAAATGACGCTTAAATACCCAACTGCTTCAAAAATTAACTAGGGCTCTGCTGGGAGTCTAAAATCTAGGGATTTTCCATTTCATCTTCCATTGAATACCTGTCTCTTGCTAGCGTCACTTTACCATTTGCTGCTCCATTTGGCTGGGTCGAGATTTTCATATCGATGCTACATGGAATATTTATGCATTTGAAAAGAAATTATCTAATTCTAAGTTTCATTGTGTGATTATGAAGTTTTTATATGAACATGTTCAAAAGATTGTGAAAAAAAAAGTTCATTAAAAAACCAGTGGTCCTTATACCTGACCAGCTGGGAGCTTCATGAAATAAAAGAAAAAAAAAATAAGTTATATGCACATTCTTATTAAATATATTGATAAAAAAAAAATAAAAAAGAGGCAAAATAAATGCTAAATATATTGAAAAATCCCATTAACTAATTAGGGACAACCTTAATCATGGAGACATATCTACATGTAATGTGGACCCATGCTTAACACACTGTTTTTGAAAGGCTTAGGATCTTATTTTGCTCCAAAACATAAATAGTGCATACCTGCTAGATTTGCATCTTTGTGTACCATCAGATATTGCAGAAATATTGTCAATAAACAATGTATTTTAAATCATATATATATCCTAGTGTAAGCAATAATCACGCACATAACACTTCCCGGCTCAATTAAAATACAAGCATAGACCAAACAATTAATTTATCTTTATTCTTGCATTCATTCACGCAAGTCCTTGCTCCATGCGCAGTGACAAATTTAAAAAAGCACATTTTCACATGCTATATCTGACATTGGAAAATCCCAATCAAATATGGCGGCTTGCTGTCTATGTCATCAAAAGTCATTCACTTCAAAAATAATTGAAACTATGGGCAGACAAACACACATCAAGTCTGAACTTCATTGCAGTTTCAAACTAAGTATTTTGGCCAAACAGAAACCAAATTTCAAGTTTGTAACTGCTAAATTTTTAATGTAACTGGCATTTCAACACAGAAATAGTAAAGAAACAAAGATAAACCAAGGTTCAGACTGATGACTGCTTATTCCATCATTATCGTGAAGTATCTATCTGATAATCTGACTAAAATAAAATAATTTGGCTGCAATCGAAAATATGATTTTTCAGGAAAGTTACAATGCCTGATTTATTAATCATGCCTGTTCCTTGATAAATATTAGTTGCAATGAACTCGCTGACAGTGGTCAACGAAAATTATCATTATTTTGATTGATTTCATATAAGAGATAAGGTAAGTTTGGCTACCCATATATTCTTAAGTAGGACAAGTAATCATAAAATGCTGACACAATTCATGTAAACAAACACAGCAGACAAACGGTCAAATTTTTAGGGTGATTGAAAAAAGTATTATTATCTTGTGTTGAGCTTCAAAAATTTGGCTATAAGAAAACGTGACAAAAATGACACTGTGTACATGATTTGACCGTGAACTAATCAAATATTTTATTAATTTACTAATTAACATGTGGTCTCTAAAAATAAATGTGTCACATCATCACTTTTTGTGTAAACAGCAGGAGAGGCTCGAGAACAAAGGTGCATGATTATTGTGTAACGTGAAAAGGCATACTTGTGGGATATATATATAAAAAAAATTAATGGAAATCTTATAAAAAGACTAGTACTTCATCAAATATGGATAAGTAAATGAACAATTATCAAATCTATGTATGTACAATTGAAAAAGTAATAATTAGATGAAACAATAAACACAGACCTTCAGAATGTCAATATGGCCTAGTATACGAGACTCTTGAGACATTACCTGCTGGAGTGTGAAATGTTAGATTGACCCGATCGGCAAGCTACTCTTTCGTGAGAAAAAATCAATATTGGTTACCGGAACTGCACTTAATCATTTTTAGACGCTTATAAAATCATAATTTGTCAGAAATATGACGGGGTTCATACCTTGAGTTGAAAAATTATGAAGATCTAAAAATATGTACAGGAAATTAAAAATATATATATATTTTTTTTTTTTTCATATTTTCTGCTATTAATTCAGTAAGGTTAGAGCGACGAACACCAAGTAATTCACCTCGTACGAATGACCTATGACGTCACACCGACCGGACTAATTGTGGCATTGACACCCTATTCTTAGAGACTTGAAAAATTGCCTTAATCTGAATCTGAATAGTTTACTGGTGACACGCCAAATGACATTATTTCACCAGGGGGTTCGGATGGGGGAGAAATTAGTCCCTTGAACGCACGAGTGAAGCGAACTTGGACACACAATCATCTGACATTTCAGCAGTAGAAAACATAGAGTCAGGAAGGTCATTCCAGTCCCTGATAGTCTGGGGAAAGAAACTACATTTATAGGCCTCTATACTAGCAGATGGAAGCTGAAATGCCTTGGAGTGGCTATTTCTACAACGCCTAGTCTTTGGGATAAGGTCATCTGTAGGTATTCTGGCTTTACCCTTCAGACCTTTGTATAGTAATATAAGTCGATTATCCGTCCTCCTTTTCTTGAGAGATTCCCATTTGAGTTGTTCAAGAATGCCAGTCATACTACCTTCCTCGAAAGTATAATTCCTAGTTACAAATCTAGCGGCACGATTCTGTACCTTCTCCAATTCCTCCTGGAGGCATTTAGTATGAGGATCCCACACAGAGCTTCCATATTCCAGGACTGGGTGCCTCAGTCCTTTATAAGCTGCTTCTTTAACATCTTGGGGGCAAGAAAATAAGTTTCTCCTCAAGAATCCAAGTGTTCTGTTGGCTTTAGTACAGATACATGTACATGTATTATTGATATGGGTATTCCACTCGAGGTCATTTGTAATTGTTACACCTAGATATTTAATGCTATCGACATTTTCCAATACCGTTCCCTCAAGGGTGTCTGAGGCCTCAATTTTATTTATCCGCTTATTTGTCAGCTGCATCATGTTGCATTTGACAGGTTGAAATCTCATGCCCCATTTTCGGGCCCAGCTCCCTAAAAGGTCAATGTCTTTCTGAAGTTTCAATGTATCTTCTACTGTTCTAATTTCACGGTAACAAACACAGTCATCAGCAAAAAGCCTGATTTGAGAGTCAATGCCAAGGGGTATGTCATTTATGTACAAGGAGAACAACAATGGACCGAGAACGGTGCCCTGAGGGACACCAGACACAACAGGGGCCCAGTCAGATTTAACACCATTAACTACTTACTACCCTTTGCTGCCTGAAGCACAAAAAAGCATTACCGGTAATCCATTTCAATGTCTTTCCACCTATACCATAACTAAACAATTTGCTTTTAAGAAGTTCATGTGGAGGGGTGTCAAAAGCTTTTTCAAAGTCCAAAACAAAAGTGTCAACCTGACCCTTTTTGTCCAATATTTTTGCCCAATCATTTATTACTGTAATCAACTGAGTTTCACAACTATGCCATTTCCTGTATGCATGCTGTTTGTCCGACAAAAGATTATACTGGTCAAGATGACCCATGATATTTGAGCAGACAATATGTTCTAGAAGTTTGCAAGGAATACAAGTCAAAGAAACTGGGCGGTAATTACAAGCAAGGGACCTGTCACCTTTCTTGAAAAGTGGACAAATATTAGCAAGTGACCATTCCTTGGGGATTTCACCCGTATTGATTGACTGCTGGATGAGATGTGCAAATACAGGTCCTAATTCTTTTGCCAATTCTTCTAGGACTCTAGGATGGAGTTCATCAGGTCCTAAGGCTTTAGATGGGTTCAGACCTTTAAGGAGTTTTGTTACTCCTTCCTTTGTAACAACAATTTCATCCATGAATGGGGCCGACCTATCCAGAAGTGGGACTTGGGTGTGTACCATTTTGGTGAATACATCTGTGAACTGTCCATTAAATTCTTCTGCTTTTTCGAAATCTGATTGAGCAATACCACTTCAATTTTTCTTTTTCAAAGGGGGAATGCCTTGGGTATCTTTCCTCTGACTATTGATATACCTATAAAAATCCCTGGGATTAGCCTTAACGTCCCCTACCAAGTTATTGACTTAAAGGTCATGCTGCTTCCTTATATCAGCTTTGATTTCCCTTCTTAAGTTTTCAAATTTAGATCTAATTTTTGCACTTCCAGTTTTCTTAGCTTTTGCATGAGTTATATTTTTCCTACGAATCTTCCTCCTTATCTCAGGAGTTATCCATGGGACAGAAGAAACAGAGCGACTTGTTTTTGATGGGATATGCTTATCTGCCGAGTCCTGAATGAAAGATGTAATAAGATTGAAATTTTCCTGAACCGAACGGGTATCCGAGTAGCCATTGAAATACTTTTCCTTTGCAAATTTTAATGTTTCTGCCCTCATAGATTCATAATCACCTTTCTGGTACCGATACACCTTCCTCCGAGGTTTCTTAATGGGGGGAATAACAATCTTCAGCGTTCCAGAAACAATATCATGATCACTGAGACAATCTGGGGAGTGAATATCTACAAACTGATTGGGAAGAGAAGTGACAATCAAGTCCAAAGTGTTTCTTTCTCTGGTAGGGAAGTGGACTAGTTGATCAAATCCATGATCATTAATAATGTCAACCAAAATTTGACCTTCAATCCTACTCAATGGTAACCTACATTTATTGTGTCTGTCCGGCCAAACAATATCTCCAAAGTTGAAATCCCCTAGAACATGAACTGACGGGGGTTTATTTCCTTTATGTTTATCCCTAATTTTGTTAAGCTGCTCTCTGAACAAAGTATCAAATTTCTGTAGGTCTTCCAAAGGCGTCACGTTTTCATCACTATGGGGTGACACTGGCTATCCGCACGACGGTCGTGCCGATAACGCCGCTTATCGGCACGACCGTCGTGCGGATAAGCGACGTTATCCGCACGACAGGGAAATCAATTTCAAATCGATATCCAAATGTTAAAATTGTTTAGAAATTGATACATTTTAAGTTGATAAATATATTAAACTCGCTTAAAAATTGAAACAGAATATTACACATGCAGGAATTTTTACTTTCTAATAAATAAAATTGTTATTTTGCTGAAATTGGCTTACCTGTGAATTTACCTGTAAAAATCAGTCATGCGTATGCGTAAATGAGAAAATAATTATCGTAACCTAAATAGTAAAATAATGTGGTAATCCAAAAGGATAAACAGCCTTTGATGACTTTAATTTTAACAATGGAGTATGGAAACATTTCAAAAATGCAATGGTTTTATTTTTCTCCGCTGTTAGGAATCTACTGTGAGTCAGTTTACATCAGCTGGATTAATCAAATCAAACTAGTTTTCTTATTCATAATAAACAAAAATGTTAATTTAGAATGTAGGCCTATTACAATATCTAAACACATACTTAATTTATTTAATGACAAATTGATAGTTTAATGCATATGTAAGCTTGTCAGATAATATACTCCCGTCGTGCCGATAGCCAATACCTGTAGCATTGGCTATCCGCACGACGGTCGGGCCGATAATGCCGCTTATCGGCACGACTGTTGTGCGGATAACGCCGCTTATCGGCACGACTGTCGTGCGCATAGCCTCAGCCCTATGGGGTGGCCTATACCAGCTTGCAACAAAATGTGCGGTTTTATTAGCGAATACTTTTACCCAAACTGATTCCGACTTATTTTCTAATTCTGTTATTGGCATGTGTGGGATATCCTTGTGAATAAGTAACATGACACCAGCACCATCAAGAGTTCTGTCCTTCCTGTACACACTATATGGGGAAGTTTCCGGAAACAATTCTGAGCTTGAAATAGAACTGTCAATCTTTGTTTCTTGAATCGCAGACAGTAGAGACAGTAATATAAACCTCAGTAACAAAGATACAATAATTAATAAATGAAACAACACCAACACGAACTTAAGACCAGTTTTAATTACATTTATCAATTTATCCAACGTTTCAGTGATGACTCGGTAACTGAATTACCGAAATTAAGTACTGCTCGAAAACTTACTTTTACCTAACTAAAATTTAACACAAATTCGTTACTCAATCTCAATACCTCGGAAGCTGATCAGTTGAAGAAGATGTTTGGATGGGGCTAGTGTCTTCTTCTATTGTATTTATTGACCCATTCATGTTTCCATATGTCTTAAAACACTCATTTCTTTAAAAAGTTGAGGAAGCTGGCTGATTTCTTTACTTCCGGACTTTTTAAAGTCTTTTTCACAAAATTATAAATTTGATAAAACCCGGTATTTTGTGCGATGGAGCCGGACTTCTTCTTTTTTAATGTCAGAACACAACTGTAATGTCTTTTTTTTACAATATTTACACGCAAGCGGTCCTGTAGCAAGTTAATCCCAGAAACCCAATTAATTATTTGTATCACCTGCATGGACAAGTCCTGGAGGTTGTCACCGGTGCTAGGCACTTGGGAGTGTCTTGTCCTGGAACTCTCACATAGACATGATCACTGGAAACAACGCGAATTGTACTCTCGGTATACCCATGCCTGAATACATCCAACCCAACCCTCGTGTGTCCAGATATTGCCACTCAATGGTCTTCCGCCAAGTCCACACCTCAGCAGACTATTACAAGTACTCCTTTTATCCCCTGGCAATTGTCCAGTGGAATGCTCTCCCAGAGTGGGTGGTGTGTTTGCCAACCCTTGGTGCGTTCAAGGAAGCAGTTGGTAAGCTGCACCACTCCAGGCCGTAGATCCTGACATGATGTTTTTAATTTGATTTTAACCCTTTCCTCAGTCACCTACTTTTAACCTCTCATCTTTGCTCACCTCACTATCTCATCTTGCACATTATCTCATTCACTCATCTTTTATTTCAGCACTGAAAGTTTTAAGTTTTCTTTGTCACAGACTTTGCGACAACTGAACCTATGGAAGTCCCAGTCCTTCTTCTGACAATCAACACTACAATATTTGGTTATATGACATCACGAACAACGTTTGAACTAAGCAGAGGTTGACGTTTACAGTTTGAGCACGCATTTACTTCCGAAATCACTTCTGACATTTCAAAAGAATTGTCTTCACCGCCAGTGTCTGTTTGTTGAAGAAAGTCTAAAAGGAAGGCTCTTTCAGTCTCAACACTGATGTCAAAATCTGGTGACAAAACCTGCTTCTCATAGCGCTTATCACTGCTACAGGTTAAATCATGAACTTGACAGGTATTATCCAGATCACAGCTGTCCTTGGTAGAAGTTACTCAAGCAGGCTCAGGTTCTTGTAGAACGGCAGGAGGTTCCTGTTCTTGAAGAACGACGTTGGTTTCCTGTTCTTGAAGAATGGCTGTGTTCACTTCTGAGACAGGGCTTTTAGGTGAGTTAGCTTACTCAGCTGTCTTCTTTTCCCGAAAGCGTTGTTTTCTGGCTCTTTGGCGTCTCAGCATAGATTTTTATTTCCTGGTTTCCGTCTCACAGAAAAAGGTGGCTGGTCACCTTCAACACTTTTGGCGTGAAATTCGCTTTATGTGAATAACGAGGCATTTTCCAGATTCTGGGAAAGTTTCCACTGGTACCGATGATGTGAATTGGCAGTTGGGATAATGCCGTTGTTATTTCCAGTAATTTTAACCGCGGTCAAAATTTCCGCCATTGTGGTGCGCCATCTTGATTCTGAATTAAGCCAACCCCGGCCCACCCCCATTATCATTCGCCATTGTTCTGTTTCGGCATAATTAAATGTTTACCCGTGTACCACCATAAGTTGTACTGAAATATTAATATATTTGTATATCTGAGTCTTTAAAGGGTAGTGGAAAAGTTGATCTGTAACGCCGTTTATATAATTATAATATTCGGCGCACCCTAAGATGAGGATATTTATTTATTTATTTATTTATTTATTTATTTATTTATTTATTTATTTATATGTGCTGTAACTTTTAAACACAGCGCTGATTGTTAACTGTTTTCTTTTTAATTCCCAGAAATCTGCCTCAGGATCAAAAGTCCCATGATGTGTATTGTGTAAATGTAATTCCTTGAATACAGTTCAAGCAACCCAAACTTTGCAGGGTCCAGTGCTAGCAGATCAACATACGACGAACAGTGCAGGGTTAATCATGTTAATCGAGTGAGGAAGCCGAGGTGTAAGCTGATCCGGAAGAATCCCACAATCTGCTGATTTCTGGGTACAGGCTTGTCTTGAATCTTTGAGGACTGTACACTCGCCTAGAAAATGTTTGCATGTCTCTGGCAGTTATGAGTACAGTTTACAAGTAGAGTCTACAACAAACTGATTAACTGTAACACTGTTACATGGTAAGTAAGAATTGAATCATTTTCCCTTCTTTTTATACTTACAGAATCTACTTTCTTGGTTTATTTTATTTGTACACAATGAGCGTGCTTTGACTTGATTTCATTTTTGTTGTTATTTCTTCCCAGCCATGTATGCAAAGTCAGTCATTATGCACTATAACTTTGTCTTCGTGTGTTGTCGCTGCTTTACATTTGAGCCGCTTCGTGGGAAAACCAACAATGTGGTTTCCGAACAAGTCCGACACAAATCAGGCTGCACAGTCACAGAAGCAGGCTAGGAGCTTGAAATTTTGGGGTTAAGTAGAAGAGGAATTGTACTATCCGAGTAGCGAAAACAAAGGCGATGATCAGCTTCGCGTTACCGCGAAGCTGATCTGCGCCTTTGTTTTCGCCTATGCAGATTGTTGGTTTTCCCATGAGGCGGCTCATTTATTTATTCATTTATTCTGAATCTGAATCTGAATGGTTTACTGGTGACACGCCAAATTGACAATACCTCACCAGGGGGGTGCGCCAGGAGGGAAATTAGTCCCTGGCTCTCACAAGAGATGCGAACTTGGACACACAATGGTGCTATGGAATTCTACACTTAACTTGTGCCCTTATACTTCCTAACTTTATACCATACATGGTGTGGTGTACCTACTTTAAAACATTCCGATTCCATCTTTCAAGATCAAATCTAATGTCTACCTCACGCCGACGAGTAATGGTGAATAAGTAAATAAGGCCACTTCCAACAGCGACGTTGGGCTAGCTATTAGCGACAATATCAAAGTGACAGCCTCCTACATAGGGGATCCTGATTCGACCCCAACATTAGCGATGTTATTCTTTTCCCCTATACTTCACTCCAACACTGCATGTATCTTTCGTGTCCACTCAACAACTTCTCTCGTCTAGGGAATATAATCCCTTCTGGCCAAGCCTCATCCCCCTGTCATAGTATTATTATTTTTGCGTTTCACAGTAAATTATTTTGATTCTGATCTGAATAATTCAGTTTGTCATTTTGCAATTTCGATCTGAATTTGAATCTAAATAGACCTGTTTACTGGTGAAACACGATATTTCTCCAGCAATATAAGCCCCTAGCTCGCAAAAGCGAGCCGGCGAACTTGGGGAAAATGAATTGATTATAAGGGATTGAAACTTTGACACAGTTAACTACCTCGCGCACCAAACAAGCTTCGCAAACAATTAGGCAGATAGTTCAATTGTCATATTGAATGGTTAAATGCGAAAATCCTAAATAAAACATTTTAGTATATTCTATAATTTAACAAAGTATATTTAGTAAACAGATTAATTAGTATTAGAAGACACAACGAATGAGGTCTCGTTTATTGGTATTTTCTTTCTGTAGCATTATCATGTTCAATACAGTAGTGACAAACAAAACGGATGCTTTTACACACAAATGATTCTAAAAGTGGATAGACATTTGGCAGGACTGCTGCCAATGGAGATGTCAATGGAATCAATCGCCGCTTTTTCATCAATGCATAAAAGGGTTATCGCCACTCTGTTAGCAGTTCTTGTTTGTAAGTAAATAAAACGCTTTTAGTACCCACTATGTGAGTGAGTGAGTGTGAGTGTGTGCATATAGAGCCTAGCCTCCTATTTGGTATTTTGGCCGGCTAATCGTCATGAATTTACTATAATAGATAAAAATAAAACTGAGATTCTTTAAGAGCAGCAAACGTATTAATGAGAAAGGGGATGGGCCATACCGCAGTTTCGGCTACTTAAGCCTCTTTAGTGACCCTGTAGATTTGGCAACATGAAGCCAAAGAGAATTACTGTAAATTTGCAATTTTCAACAGGATAGTCGATACAAAGACTAGTATAATCCAAATGGGGCCAAATACATTAAACGTTGGTTAGAAAATGAATCTTTACCGATAATAATTTTCTGATTTCTCAGAATTCCCTCGCTGATCTCAAAGGACCAAAAGGAAAATATATTCTGCACTATGGATGTTGTACGGGGAGACTTTTTAGGGCGGCCTCACGGCTCAACGCCAGCTGCAGTAATAGCAAATAAAAATAAAACTGAGCCTCCTCAGTGACCCTGTAGAATTGGCAACACGAAGCCAAAGAGAATTACTGTAAATTTGCAATTTTTAACAGGAAAGTCGATATAAAGACTATTATAATCCAAATTGGGCCAAATACATTTAACGTTGGTTAACCGATAATTATATTCTGATTTCTCAGAATACCCTCGCTAAAGTCGTTTTTTTTTTTTTTTTTTTTTTTTTTTTTTTCATCTGTTTTTGGTATTGAATTGTCAAATGCTTTCAATGATATACTTGATATACTTAAATTGAACCGTCGCACCAAACAACAGCAATCTGCATATGCGAAACAACAGAAGCCGATCAGCTGTGTAGTAACTGCACATTTGATCAGCATTTTTGTTTTCGCACCATAGATAGTATGTAGCACAATGCCTCCTCTTAGTTTTAGTACCAAATTTCAAGCTTCTAGTTTTTTTTCTGTAGCTGTACAGCCTGGCTTAAATATTTGTCTTATTTTTCAGGCGCCATTGTTTTATATGGAACTTACGCTTACCAAGGAGCTGGCACTAAATTGAATTTTTATCCTATGAATTTGCAGGTTGGTACTTTTGTTAGAGAAATAAAATATCAGCTACTTATTAACAGATGACTTGTTTGTTTATGTTGAGTTTCAAAGTCACAGTCAGCATTTTCTCAATCTTGTCGGAACAGACCCATCGTTATGAACAAGTACAGTATAGGGGATTGATTTGTCGAGCTCAATGACATAACTGGTCGTGAAACCGAGGTCTTACCACTGGGCGGGCTCCCCTGCCAACAGAGGAGACATCCGGAAACAACCGGTGGAGAGATCGAGGTGTTACCAATAGGTGCGCTTCCCTGCCAACAGAGGAGAGTCGTTCGACACACGGATGATCACCGATGACCTTGGTCAACTTCCTTATTATACGCATTGTAAATTTCATGTGATGCCTGGTATTTTCCTAGTCTTTCCAACCTAGTGTCTCGGTTGGGATTTTAAATATAATTTCCTCTGTTACTGGACTTTTTATTCTAACTTAACATTTTCAGTGCTACAATGTTTCTGCCGAGTATTTTTTTCGAGTATGTTCTCCCATTCTAGGTGAAGTATCCAGAAAAGAATGAAAGATTAAAGAATAAGTTGATGCGCAATTGTGACATATTGAGGAAGAGAAATATCACAGCGTTCAACACACCAGGACGGCTGGACAAATGGATGAAATCAGAAAAGTTTAAACTTGTAGCTTGTAAAGTACATAAAGCTGGATCGACAAACATTGCACGAGTACTGTACAATCTTGACCACCTGTCAAAAGTAAAGAATATAAATAAAATAAGCCAAGCTAAAGCACGAAAGAATGCTGTTTACCGACATAAAGAAACAGTCGAAAGTTTTCAAATGAACTATAAATCCTACAAGAAATTTATGTTCGTGAGAGATCCGCTAGAAAGGCTGTTGTCTGCCTACAGAGCAAGGTTACCCCATGGAATGTTCAAGACTGACAATGTAACTTTTGCAAAGTTCCTAGACAAAGTCATCGCTATTCCAGATGATATAATTGACATACACCTAGTATCTTTCATTAGAATGTGTAAACCGTGTAGTATCAAGTACGATTTCATTGGTACAGTTAGTAATTATGATGATGATATGAGGCGAATATTGAAATCAGTGGACGCCGCGAAGTATGTTAGTATCCCTAAAAGAAACCAGACAACATACAAGACGGAGAAAAGTAGTAATGTTTTGCAAACATACCTGAAAGATGTGCCTAAATCTCTTGTAAGAAAAATTTATGAAAAATATTTCTGGGATTATTTTCTATTCGGTTTTACTAAACCAGACTTTTAATCTGAATTAAAGACGTGTAGGTGGCCATTTCAAGACTGTTTTTGACGCTACGATGCAACTCCATGTGCCTATATTATTATAAAGCTCTGACGGGACATTCTTCAAAAGTAACCGTAATGATCCGCATTAGCATCTGTATTTGAAGCTTAACTTTGGTATTCGCTGAAGCAGATGAAATGTAATATAAAAAGCCCTAACATTACTAGTATCATTTATATACATGCAGTATGAAAATGAAAATGGTCATTCGACTTTTTTTTCCCTGTCTTTGCGATAGTTATAATATTAAAAAATATCAATGAAAGCTAAATGATAAATGTTTGTAAACGCACGCATCGTTTTGGTATTAATTATGTTGTTCCAATGAGATCTTTGAAAAATGTGGTTTCCCAAAATTGTATAAGTAGAAAAGCGTATTTTGGTCGTTGCTACCATTTTCATAGCACCATCGGAATAAATAAATAAATGTAAAGCAGCGACAACACATTAAGACAAAGGCATTGCGCATAATGACTGAATTTGCATACATGGTTTGGCACCGTGAGCCTGGAAGAAATAACAAGAATGACGCCAAGTCAAAGCCCGCTCAGTGTATACAAATAATTCAGGAAAGTAGATTCGCCAACAGGGCTGTCGTTGTCATAAATTTCGAAAAACATTTTATCGCAGACACTATAATTTGATTTCCAAATTTGATGTTGGGCTAAAGACGGTTTGGCGGCCCTAAAAAGTCTCCCCGTACTCCCCATACAGATACAACTGGGCAACAGTATACTGATACTTCCAATGAATCGTCTCACATAATTCTATGTGTGATTGACTTCGTGTGATTATACAGACCCAGTGGGCAGGGCACATTATAACATAGTCAATGTCGACCTTTGCTAATTAAGCTGTTAATTGGGTTAAGTAATGAGCTTATTATTAACTAGTTGTATCATCTGCAAGAGTACATAGTTGCATAACCAGTCACATGTTTAGTGCAATATCTTTTGACATTTTGTTTTGGATGATGATACTTGCAGGACGTGACTGACATTTGGGCACCTGGTATTTGACATTTCAATTGATAAACAACTTGTTAACGCCTCCAAATACCAGATGAGGTAAGCGATATAAATAAAGGTTACATTTTGGCACTAAACCTAGGAACATCTAGCTGCCAACTTTGTGATATTTAGCAAATGTCGACTTCTACGTCATTCAGCTGCCGTGTGATTTTGGTACATTACGCATATAGGTGGCGCTGAGTGACTGACCTCTATTTTGATTGGTTAGCCATGACGTAATTAAGTAGATGGCGCCTTGATAGCATAGAGGGCGCTTGGCCAGAGAGTATATAAAATGATGTCTCCGTGGAAGAAGTTAGTTTTAAGTTTAGTTTTTAATTACCACTATACGATTGCTCTCTACGATTATTTCACATATTTGTTGGAAATATAAATACTAATTTAATTGTGTACTTTTAACAAGACTTTAACTATTGAGTGTTTGGGCCATCTGAGGTCCTCCTTTAGTACTCCCCCTACAAATGCGCTATAACATGTAGTCGGGGTTTTAAATGAATGGAACGCAAGACATCCTCTGTTTCAGAAATAGACATTTCAGACAAAAATGGAATATATGTTACTCTCTAGACGAAGCAGACCCCAGATTGCGATTATGCAAAGTTCTCTCGTAATTAACTTGGCCGTTCCAAGACATTTTTATTGTGACTTATATTTATGTTTCCTGTTATTTTTTTCTGCCTGTATGTCTGTTCATCAGGAGAACATGTCCGTGAAAGATATACCCCCTTAAACCCCACTTTTATATAGAAAAAACTGGGGTTTGCAGGAATATACCTATTTTCTTATTTTTGATATCTTTCTTATTTTTGCTCAAAACATAGATTGTGGGTACACGTTAGAACCGCCTTGCCGAGGCGGTACTAACGAGTACCCACAATCTATGTTTTGGAGCAAAAATAAGAAAAAATAGGTATACCCCTGCAGTCACGGACATGTTTTCCTGATGGAAAGATTTTGTCGTCTTGCGTGTTGTAAACATTTTTGTAATATCTAGCATTCTCCTTTCTATTTGTGTCTGAGCTGAGATTTTGAATTTGACTCTATTAATTCCTGTGCCTTTTATTATTACTATATATGTGTTTTTGTTGAAAATATGTTATGTAAGCACCTGTCTTCACTCGATGAGAGACATACAAAAATAATTACCACCCTATTGAGAGAATGCAACAATAGCACAATGAAAATTATTTATAATGCAAAAAGAAATTAACCATTGCACCCAAAGACGGTAAACAAAAATGAAATATAAAAGTGAAAGTTCATTATATATAGGACAAATGTAATTTATTGCGAACATATATAATTGAAGATGCTGCTTGATTTACCAGGGTATTTGCTTTCTAACCGTAAAAGGATTGTGTTAGCCGTGATAATAGCTTTAATTTGTAAGTATTAATTACCTGCGTATATATGGCAGCATTTTACTCTTTTCTTATTTCTCTATTGTGAATACAAGAAGATAGATAGATAGATAGATAGATAGATAGATAGATAGATAGATAGATAGATAGATAGATAGATAGATAGATAGATAGATAGATAGATAGATAGATAGATAGATAGATAGATAGATAGATAGATAGATAGATAGATAGATAGATAGATAGATAGATAGATAGATAGATAGATAGATAGATGTAACTAGTCGATGATGTGGCTCGGGTTCGAGTCCCGGTCCGGCCACGTTCTTTTCCGCCCCTGTTACATTTGGTGGCTCAGTGCGGGTCTGTGCTCGGGCTGCGAGCAACATACTGGGACTGCTACTGAAGAAGCTGCAAAAAGTGCAGAAAGACAGAAGAAAGCTTATGATGAAGAGGCGCGGAGCGCAGTGGTCGACGCAGGCGACCGTGTATTAGTGAGGACTTAGGGATTAAAAGGACCTCAGAAGCTGGCAAACAAGTGGGAAGATCATACGTATATAGTGTATACGTATATAGTGTCTAAACAGCCAATGCTAGGATAACCACTCTATGTGGTGCATAAGGAAGGTTCCTTGGCAAAACCAATGACTTTGCACAGAAACATGCTCCTTCCCTTCAACAGTCTTCCCATTATTGAAGAAATCCCGCCTGACAAACACCCTACGCCGAAGATACAGAAGGCAGCAGAGGAAAGATATGACAGTTCGAGTTCGTCATATTCTGACAGTGACACATCTCACAGCGAATGCGTAGAAAGTTGCTGTAGATGTCAGACATACGTCATTCCACAAAAAGATACAAGTAGGCAAAGATCAGGAAAAGGCGCAATCAGAAAGAGATTCCCACTCCAAAAACCGAGGTGGGAAAAAAAACAAACTAACAATCAAGCACTTATACCATGAAACAATTCGTAAGCCGAATGAGCAGCTATTTTCCCAATAGGTGGCCACCCAGTTACCTTGACTTAATTAAAAATATGAAAACATACATAAGGCGCCAACAGCACAAAAAATTTAAACACCAAGACATAAAACAAAAAGAACCACCACAGAAGTATCGCCTTGGAACGATCAGTAACACAAAGTTACTGGCGGGCTTAAACCGGTTTTACAGGATCAAAGACGTGGTAAAGCAAGACCACAAAGACGTGGTAAAGGAAGCCTAGACGGTGAACAGCCACCACAGACTAAAACCAGAGTGAAAGACAGACATTCGAGAAAAGGAATTCGTATACGAGCACCAGAGATTCCAAGCGGGTAATTTTGTGCATGTGTTCGAAGTGAACCCCAAGGACACTGTGCAGATTTAGATTTCAGGGTGTTTCTTTTCCTATAGTCCTGTTCCAGATTCCCATACACATTATTCATTTTTCTCAGTCATTATTTTAGCTTTATTTTATTGTTGTATTGTTGTTTGTACCCTTGCATTGACTTGTCTTGGCATGATATTTGACGATTTTTGTTTGTTCTGGTTAGATTCAGAACAGGTTTCATTGTACCTCTTTATTTGTGGATTTATTTTTCCCTTGAATTATGCTTTTGAGAATTTTGAGTCCGTACGTTTGGTTCTTATCTTGATTTTTCCAATGAGTATTTTTGTTTTGTCACATTGGGAACATTTAGTAAATGTCGGGACGCCATTTTGCGAATGACTTTGGACTCAAAGTTGCCCCCCTGATCCCTATGGATTTTGGCCGGAAATCCATAATGAGCAAAGAAGCCATCAAACAAAGCCTAGTCGGCACTGCTTGTGCGTACCTGGTGAAGTGATCCGTGATGACTAAAATGTTTTCATAGCCACCTTTGGATCGCTCCAGCTTCAGGAAATCTATACACACGATCTCCATAGGCGCATGAGACTAAACTGACACTGTTGCTCTGGTTTGTGCCGATTTCCTCTTGATGCACAACACGCACTGACGAACTTTGTCCTGAATGTAACTGTCCATATAAGGCCAAAAGAACCGACGCTTTAACAGCGAAATTGTTCTAACGGCCCTGATGACCAAGATCGACGTGATATGCTTTGAATATTGTCTCACGCAACGTCTGAGGAACAACAAGTTGCAAACACTCTTGGTAATGCCGTTGGTACCAGTGGCACCAATGTTGCCAACCGTCGGTAGCAAATAATGCAGACAAAATACAGAATGGGCAAATCTACCAAATCTACCATCAAGTCACGTGATTCAATATGGCGAGTCTATTTTTTTATGAATTACTCAAATAAGCACTATTTTTGTCATAGATACAAATGTAATTTTTAAGAATAAAATGGTAACATTGGTAAAACCTTGCTCGGTACTTGGCTACCATTTTTACCAATGGTAAGAACCACGAATTCGCGCAATGTTTGTTGTATGGACATAATGGTAAAAGTCAGCAATGATCAAGAAATAGCACAGTCAGAAAGAAATTCCTACTCCAAAAGCTAAGGTGGGAAAAAACTAAATTGATAATCAGGTACTTACACAAAGAGAACATATCGTAAGCCGAGTGAGCAGCTATTTCCCAATACGTGACCACTCAGTTACACGCACTTACTAAATATATGAAAACGTACACAAGATGTAATCAGAAATCAACACCACAACATTGAACAATTAGAACTATGTACAGCATCTGCAAGTTTTGACAACCAATACATAACAACACTGAATGGTGTCACGCTGATATATATATAAAGTATGTGTGGAATTTGAGTGACTATATACATCCAATTTAGACAGAACACTTGATGATCTCCCATATTGTCTAAAAATAGTTTATGTAAACATTGGTCTTCTCAGGGCGATACCCATAATTAAAATAATGGCCGTGCAATTAAGAGAAAGCCACCAAAGAATAATGGCAGTGTCGGGGTTAATTATACATGTATAATATATACAGAAAGAAACAAATATACATTATACGTCGTATTTTTTTCAACTCGTAGGTAGTAAGCAAAATTTTCAGCGTGGAGTTTTAAGCAAATTAAATTATAGGAAACTGTATATTGTGTTAAGGCTAATGATACCCATCATAGATGCAACAAAAGATGTCAATTGATTTACAAGAAGTGTTGCTGTCTTATCGTAGAAGGATTATGTCAGCCATGATGATAGGTTTAATTTGTAAGTTTTGCTGAAATAATGACACGCTCGACTTTTTATTTGAGATATCTTTCTTCCTCTATTTAAATGGTGCAAGAAGAGCAGAGGTCGGTTCAGGACATATGTAAGTAGTCATGTGAGGTAGACAGAGTGCTTTCGTCGGTATTCTGTGGTACTTCTCAGTTAAATTTGCTTTTTACTAAAATATTTTAAAGCGGGGTGAATAAATGTCACAGGGGCGGAAAAAGAGCGTGTTCCCACCGGGACTCTAACCCACGGTCTCTCGCTTACCGTGCAATCACTCTACCACTGAGCTACCGAGCCACTTGGTCGACCGATTACATGTATTGCTGTTTTATTTTGTTTTCCAGGCATTCTACTATTGTATGGATTAAGCACATACCAAGAAATTAGAAACGAATACAATTTCAATCCGATGTATTTGCAGGTTTGTACATTTTATGCATGAATACTTAACATTAACAATGAAGTAAATGAAGAAAAGAAGTTACTGCTAATCTGAAAGAAACAAAAGACGAGTCAGTAAGCAATGCTTACTATAGATACCCCGCAGTGTAAACATTTTTTTTTTTTTTTTTTCGAAAAGAAAATCAACCCCCTAAAATGCATGCAAGAAAAACTATAGTCTCAAAGCTGTCGTCTAGTTGAAAGTTATTAATTCCCCAATCAGTTATCAGCGTGCAAATGTTCAATATATGAGGGAATGATATAAAATTGAACCGTCAAAAATTGTGGAAGGAATTGATCAACGCACTAACCCGTATGTCTGTGTTCTTATGGCTGCCATGATTTTATCAACATTTCTTTTTCTGTAATATATTTCTTCATGTAAATGTTCAGTGAGCCTATATCGTGAAGGCATGATTTCAAATTGTGGTTGAAGTTGATCGGCCAGTGACACTACCTAGTTATAATTGGATGCAAAATTGTGTGTCTTAGTTCTTAGTATTTTTCAAAATTTCAGGTCAGTTCTATACAAAAAGGCAGAGGAGTAGAGACTAACATTTTACAAAACAGTGAAGAGACGAGGATAAAAAATGGTACAGTGATGCAAGAGAAAAGAGACAACGGGAAATTGAAGACACAATTGATTCATGCATGTGATATATTAGAAAAGAGAAATGAGACTGTACTACAAGAACCAGGGCGGTTAGACAATTGGGTTAAGTCTGATCGGTTTAAACTTATTGCTTGTAGGGTGTTTAAAGTCGCTTCCACAAATATTGGAAGAGTCATGTATGCACTTGATCATTTGGAGGAGGAAAAGGACTCGAATAAAATACAGAAAGGTACAGCAAGACACAATTCAGCTCTTGAAAAGAAATACTATAACACAGAAAGTTTCGAAACGGAGTTCAAATCCTATGTGAAATTTATGTTTGTTAGAGATCCGTTAGAAAGACTGTTGTCAGCCTACAGAGACAAATCGCCCTATAAAATGTTCGAGTCAAACGCCATTATATCTTTTACAGAATTTCTAGAGAAAGTACTGTCGATTCCAGACGAAGTCATTAATAAACATCTGGTATCTTTTACAAGACTGTGTAGTCCTTGTAGTATTAAGTATGATTTTATAGGCTCAGTAGATAATTTTAATGAAGACATGAGAGAAATACTAGAATTAGTTAATGCTCCAAAGTATGTAATTCTTCCCGAAAGAGACCAGACAGGATATCTCACCGAACAAAGTAGTGACATTTTACAGAATTATTTAAAAGACATACCGAAGTCGATTGTAAAAAGAATTTATGAAAAGTACTACTGGGACTATTTTCTGTTTGGTTTTAATAAGCCGGACTATTAGTCTAATTGAAAATGTGTAAAAGCTACCCCAGGCGAACAAGGAGAACATTCCAGAAACGAAAATGATAACACGCTATGAGAAATTTATATATATCTAGACTTCTTAAAGATTATTTTCGACAGCATCACTTACTTATTTGCTTAAAATTGGCAGGATTTTCATAATCGTTGCACTGTAGTTTAATGTTCCTTTACGATCAGTGTCATTTAAAGAGTACCAATGGCAAAGACAGATTATCTGAAACTGTACCATCGTGTCCATATTTTTTCATCTGTATTTTCTAAGATCATTTAAACTTATTATCTCTTTAGCAGAGTTTTGGGTACATTCATGCTCAAACATTGCCAGTTTGTAGTTAAAGAAATGTCTTTCAGTGTTTTATGTTTAAAAGGGTGTCTAAAAGAAAATAAACAAAATAAAATGAAAATATAAGTGGATTGACGAGTTTGTATTGATATTTATTTTGTGTACGACTGCCAGTATTGGATCAACAAAAGATAATGTTAAAAACGATTTTGTTTCTATTCTACTGTCGACAGATATTTATCAATTCTTCGCCTTTTCTTAACATACGAGTAATTACTTCCACTTTGAATAGGCAACATTATTGACGACAATCCGACATAATAATAATATACGATTATATCCTCACTTAGCAAGTAAAGAGGTAAGTAAGCAATTATCAGGAAATAGAACAATAAGAAAGACATTCCCACTAAAACAAACCGAGATGGAATAAATTAAATTGCAAATTAGGCACTAAAACAAAGAGAACATATTGTTAGCCTAGTGAGCAGCTTTTCCCTAATAGGCGGTCACTCAGTTATCCGAACTTTACTAAATATATGAAAACGTACATAGGTACAACCAGCACACACATTTAACACCAAATCATAAAACATTTAGATCCACACAGAATTATCGCCTTGGAACGATCATTATTCGTCGCCGTTTTTAAAAGGGCTACTGATGAGGGTTCATACCCCGAAATTGCGCAATATAGTCCATACTATCTCCCTTTGAATGTTCTTATTGCTTCCAAAGGATCAAACCTTTATATTTTATTTGCTATTACTGCAGCTGGTGTTGTGCCGTGTGGCGGCCGTAAAAAGTCTCCCCGTACAACATCCATAGTGCAGATAATAATTTTATTTAGGTCCTTTGAGATCAGTAAAGATATTTAAAGTGTTCAAAACATTCAAGTTTAGAAACATACTTCTAAGCAATGTTTTAATTACTTGACACTGTTTAGGAATGTGTCTTTGATTTAGACTTCTCGTGTAAATTTTCGAAATTACAGTACAATAGTCTGGCTTTCGTCGCCGGTTTTAAAAGGGCTACTGATGAGGGTTCATTACCCGAAATTGCGCAATATAGTCCATACTATCTCCCTCTGAATGTTCTTATTGCTTCCAAAGGATCAAACCTTTATATTTTATTCAACGCGCGAAATAAATGCTCTGATTCTTATGATATACGTTGCAAGGCCAGTCGGCGTTGATACAACGTGGACAAAGCTGGGAAGAAAAATTAGTCTTAATGATGGACAGACAGCCTTTCGCGGTATGGCCTATACCCCTTCTAATTAATATGATCACTGCTCTTATTAAAGGATCTCTGTTTTATTTTTTTTTCCTATTACTGCAGCTGGTGTTGTGCCGTGTGGCGGCCCTAAAACTTTATGTCTTCCCGTACGTCATCCATAGTGCAGATTATATTTTCCGTTTTGTCCTTTGTGATCAGCGAGGGTATTCTGGGAAATCAGAAAATTATTTTCGGTTTAGACCTTTAGATACATTTTCTAACCAACGTTTAATGTATTTGGCACCATTTGGATTATACTAGTCTTTGTATCGACTAGCCTGTTGAAAGATGCAAAATTACAGTAATTCTCTTTCGCTCCATGTTGCCAAATCTTTAGGGTCACTGAAGAGGCATAAGTAGCCGAAAACGCGGTGTGGCCTATCCCCCTTCTCTTTTGTTCAGTGCTCTTAAAGGATCTCAGTTTTATTTTTATTTCCTGAACCTGTCAACTGCCTTTGCTCGCACAAGATGCTCACCCAAATGGTTCCAGTCTATAATAGTCCTCGGGAAGAATGAGTTATAGATTTCACTGAGTTGAGTGAAGAATGAGTTATAGAAATTCACTGCACAGTCCTTAAATATAGTCTAGTGTTGGTAACTTGGCTGTCTATGATATTTTAGTGATACAGTCAGTATATTGATAAGCTTTCACAGGGCGTTTCCCTCGAACAGGAGTCAAAAAGTCATGAGATTGTATTGCTGGCACCCCCCCCCCCCTTCCACCACATTGAACAAGAAGATCAGTCTTTGGTAGCATCTGGGAGACATAACCCTCATCCCTTGAAGTGTATTCCCCTGAGATAAATTTGGCGGCCCATCAATGTACCTTTTCTTTTTTATCAATGTCCTTCTGAAGGTAGGGATCCCAAACAATGGAGCTGTACTCGAGAGTAGACCTGACGAGTGACAGGTAGGTAAGATCCAAAAGGGCCAGTTGTACTTCTCGGTCTGTGGCGCCTATGGTGACAGACATCTTTTCCCAAATGATATATGGGCAGTAGTCGAAGTCCCCCGCTAGGATAATATGCTTCCCTTTCTTGTGATTCGTGACCTGTTTCAGTGACTCATCCAGTCGTTGAAGTTCCGATGAGGCATGTAGTAGGTATATATCCTTCTTGTTTCTTGCTTTCACTTTAGTCCAAAATCTCACAGTCTGTAGTCAGTTCCGGTTTTACATGCGCCTAACCTCACCCTCATCTTCTGCAGTGGTTCACAACATTTAGTTAGTTGTTCGGTCCTCGTGGTGAATCTCTAACTATTCAATGAATCGTCAAGGACAGACGAAAAAATCATGATAACCACCCTGATGAATCAAAAACGAGGACTCAACAGATTCAGTAAGCTGTCCGACGATGGAGATCCATGGGCGCCGAACTATTCATTTTAGCTGGTTGGGACCGGAGCTTCTTGGCTGTAGCTCGGCCCGCTGTGGTTCAACTGGTGTTTTCCTTTTGCTCCAGATTTTCAGTGATGTTGTTTGGCGACCAGGGCTCTCCATCGCCAGGCAGCTTATTGTATTTGTATGTCCTCGTTTTCGAATCATAATGAAAAATTAGAAATTTACACGTAAGAAATAAGAAATGTACACGTTATACATCGACGTGGTTCTCCTGGAAGAGGAGGGATGTACTAACAAGAACAAGAACAGGTGGTCATCATTATTTGAAAAAAAGAAATATTTCTCAAATCTTTACTGATAACTTGTTTTGGCATTTTTAATTCAGTTTTACGTCCCTTTCAAGATCATTTCAGCTCATATGAGACGCACCAATCAGTACGTAGGGCGAAAACGGGAGGACCCAGAGAAACCCGCAAGCAGAACTTGGCTTGTCTCACATGTGGCCAGTGCGGAGCTCGAACCCACACCAGAGACAGCGGTGAGCTGATCGAGTGATTAAGAAACAGCACTCTTAACCGCTCGGCCACGGGGCCGCCCTATAGCAAATGTGGGCAATCTTCAAGTGTTAGCCATAGTTCTAGTTCTAGTCTTCTTAGAGTTCCCCCGTTGATTTATCGAGGCACCACCTTTCGGTGTAAGATTTCACAAAGAGCTCGTTAAATGTTTAACTGGTGGAGTGTTTTACATACAGAGTTTATATACATCCCAACTTGACCATTCCTTATTATGAATACTGGCGATTAAGGCTTGCAATTCTTTTCCTGTGAATCTGTGATATATACTCCCTTGAATGTAATTCTAACAGTTCCAGGTTTTCTCGTTCACTGATGTAGAATGAGGCATCTAGGGTGAGCTGAGTAAACAGTTCTGGGTTCAGCAAATCACATTTGAGTTCATCAGGGAGAACTGGATTATTTCGCAAAGTCTCTTAGAAAACTTCTCTTTCTGCTTCAAAGACTGGACATTCAGCAATAAAGTGTTGCCTAGTTTCCGGTGCAGCTAGACACAATTTACATGTAGGGTCAATTGTGTACTGATTAAAAGCAGCCCTGTTACCTTGCAAAATGTATGTGCCTGGAAGAAGCTTACACTTTAACTGAGCTCTCTTATTATCAGTTAAACAATTCCTGACTGTAGACCAAACATGATGTGATTTTCCTACTTTCAAAACAATTGGATTTACATACTTCAGGGATGACTTTGCACCAATATCAGCCCGCCACATGGCTTCAATATGACTATGTACGGTATCATTCAATATTTTCTTCCATTCTTGTTTTGACATTTGACTATCAAACAAAGAAAAAACTGAAGGCAGGTCGTAGGTCATTAAAATAGACCTGACCTCATTGAACCAACTTTTCTCCCCAGGGATTTTCACTGCAAGTTGCCTCATTGCTATGTCATATTCAATAAGATTACTACTGCGAGCAATACCCATGAACAAGTTTAAGGTATTCTTATGTATTACTGTTTCAAGAGGTAATATACCCAGCAATGCCAGAGTAATACTATTTGAAGTGTCTTATCATGGAGACCCTGAATTTGTCTGAGGGATTTTCTTTGGAACCTTTCTAGATTCTCAAAATTTTGCTTTTTGAGGAGTAAATAAAAGTAAAACTGAGATCCTTTAAGAGCAGTGAGCATATTTTCGAGAAAGGTGATGGGCCATACCGCGGTTTCGGCTATTCAAGCCTCGTCAGTGACCCTTTAGATTTGGCAACATGGAGCCAAAGAGAGTTACAGTAATTTCTCAACTTTCAGCAGGCTAGTCGATACAAAGACTAGTATAATTAAAAAGGGGCCAAATATATTGAACGTTGGTTAGAATATGAATCTTAACCGATAATAATTTTCTGATTTCTCAAAATAACCTCTCTGATCTCAAAGGACCAAAAGGAAAATATAATCTGCACTATGGATGATGTACGGGGAGACTTTTTAGGGCCGCCACACGGCACAACACCAGCTGCAGTAATAGCAAATAAAAGTAAAACTGAGATCCTTTAAGAGCAGTGAGCATATTTTAGAGAAAGGTGATGGGCCATACCGCGGTTCTAGTCTCTAGTCCATAAATAAACCTTGGAACAACAAAAGTACTCCATATGTGACCCTTAAGGCAAGTCTTTAGCCCATTTACACTATGGAACCCTGCCCCCATGAGAGAGTATGCAGTCATTCTTCCCAAACTTAACTTTTCCCCAATGTTAACCTTATTCTTATTGTCCCTAGTGATTCCAAGGTGAACAGTGCAATCTTCGCATGGAATTCTATCGCCCGACATGACTAGTTCAACCCCTTGCCTATCACATTTTGGTAGGTTATAACACAAACAGCTACTTTTAGATGGGTTCACACAGTATCTCTCTCGCTGAGTATTGTTTTCAATTTCCCAAACCATAACCTGCATATCGCATTATCTTCTAGCAAGTACCGCCAGATCATCTGCTACAGTCACATGTGGTATACTGATGGATCCAATTCGAACCTCCTTGTAGTGGTTCTCCAGTTGTAAAAGTAGGGGATTGTTGTATCTCTTATAGTGCGAAGTCGAAAGAACTCCACCCTGCCTAACACCCTGCTGGATATCAATAGTATCTGACAGTAGACCGGCCCATTTTACTCTTGAGGAGCAATCAGAATACTTGTCTCGCAACAATAGCCAATCATCTCCAGTGATTCCATCAAGATATAGTTTACGTAAGAGGGAGTTATGATCAACTATATCAAATGTTTTCTGGGTATCCAGTGTAGTTAGTAAGAGGTCATGTTTAGTGTTCTTCAACTCCAAGATACATTCTGTCAATATAACTGTCGCGTTCAAGGAAGAGCATCCTTGCGTAAACCCTTTTTGAAGTCTTGATTGGGTCTCCTCGAGGATTTTGTTATGCCTTCTGTTCAGGACATGTTCCAGTACCTTTAGCATTACAGTTGTCACTGTAATTCCTCGATAGTTGCCTGGATTAGAAGAATCCCCCTTCTTGTAGACTGGCGTAAGAATCCCTTCCTTAAGCACTGCGGTTACAGTCTTAGACCTGATCAGACAGTTCAAGAATGAGGTAATGAACTCAACAACAGCTGCGCCCCCTAGCTTAAGATGTTCACTGTATAATCCCATAGTGTCCGCAGCCTTAATTGTTATTCTTGAGCTTTCTGAGAGCCTTTCGCACCTCATCCTCCGTGACTGGATCAATCTTGTTGCTCTCTGCTTCACATATTGCTGTAATACTGTCTATATCCATGTCAACCATGGTATACGGAAAAAGGGTAATGACAAACGTAAACGGTGCGCTACAATGAAATTGAACACTTCCCTTAATGATTTAGCTGTTAAACTAAGGATTCACGGTCGACATCCAATGCTGTCTTATCTTAGTTCTCTACCTATTGCTGTATTACGTTCCTTGGGCACAGAGGCTAATAGATTTTACGATAGAAATCATCAAATGTATGACGCTGCACTGTTAACAAGATGTTATACTCAGCATGCTCTTCGTCCATTTATCGATTCCGAATCTAATCACATTAGAAGTTTTATTAAAATTCCTTTCATTAATAAAGGAATTGACTTTATTGATTTACCAAGCATATTCCAGGATAAATCAGTGATACAGTCTATACCTACGTACTTCCAAAATTCAGAACCTCCTATTATTTGTTACAAATATAATAAACCAATCAGAAATACTATTTTTAATTTCAATAAACTTGTTTCTGATCTTGATATCCATGCTAATTCTCCTAAGTCTTGAGATTGTAAAGATTCAAAATTTGTTTATCAACCAGCCGGACATATAGTTACTGGAAATTTAAAAATAATTTCGGATTCTAGAATTCGCAAAATTGTTTCTAAAGGTCCGAAATATAGATTCCCCTCCTACATCAATTTCAATAAATGTAGAGAGGAGATTGCATCTGCATTGAATGATTTCGGTAATCGGTGGTGTAAACGAGAGGGTGTTGAGGATAATGCTCTTAAAGAATGGAAAAGAAGTATCTTCACTATCGTGGATAAACGTATACAGTTTTATTCACAAAATACTAATCTTTTACCTCCTAAACCTAAATCGTCATTTAGGCATTTGAAGCAGGGTATCCAAGAATTTCACAGAAAGTATGTCTTGGTTCCGGCAGACAAAGCCGCAAACAATGTTGTTGTTGTTTGTAGGCTTCACTACGTTAACACCTTAAAACAGGAGCTGGATGGTACCAGGGCTTATCTGGAGACAGATACTGATGAGGTGTCTGTAGTAAATGCCCACTTAAACGATTTACCTGTTAAGTTTTCTGTTTGTGTCAATGAAGGCCAAGACAAACTTCCTACGATGTATTGGTTACCTAAGCTTCACAAAAGACCATACAAAGCAAGATTTATTGCAAATTCTAGCTCTTGTACTACTACTGAACTTTCTAAATTATTAACTTCCTGTCTTACTGCTATCAAATCTCATGTTATAAGATACTGTGAGACAGTGTATGAAACTTCAAATAAAAATTGGTTTTGGTCAATAAAAAATTCTGGTGAGGTGCTCAATAAATTGAAGTGTAGAGGGTTCCGTGCGACGAGCTTGTCCACATATGATTTTTCTACTCTGTATACAACTTTACCGCATAATCTAATTAAAGAAAAACTTCTGGATTTGATAGAGTGGACCTTCAAAAGGGCATTAAAAAACTATGGTTCACTTTATTTGGCATGTAATGACAGAAAGGCTTTTTTCACTTCCTCTGACCAAAGTCGGTATACACTTTGGTCATGTCAGAATGTGTGCGACGCCTTATCCTATCTCCTCTAATATTTATATTAGATTTGGGACCAAGTTATACAGACAAATTGTTGGAATTCCGATGGGTACAAATTGCGCACCTCTCGTAGCTGATTTATTTTTATACTGCTACGAAAGAGATTTCATGGATTCTCTTAACCATGATAATCAAGCTGATGTTATCGAGGCTTTTAATTCCACTTCTAGGTACCTCGATGACCTTTTGAACATTGACAACCCTTATTTTGAAGGTATGGTCAATCAAATTTATCCATCTGAACTACAGTTGATTAAAGCCAATATCTCGGATACCGAAGCCCCCTTTTTAGATCTACATCTTTCTGTTGCAAATGGATTTGTTTCTTCTAAAATTTATGATAAGTGCGATGACTTTGATTTTGATATAGTAAATTTTCCGTTTTTGGATGGTGACGTTCCTCGTCGTGCTTCTTATGGTGTATACATTTCGCAACTTATTAGGTTTGCTAGAGTCTGCAATCATGTTACAGACTTCAACGCTCGAAATAAATCTTTAACGGCCAAACTTCTCCAACAGGGCTATCGGTATCATAAACTTCGAAAAACCTTTTCTAAATTTTATCGTAGACACTATGAATTGATTTCCAAATATAATGTTGGGTTAAAGACGCTTTTAAGTGAGGGCCTTTCGGAACCAGAATTTTATGGTGACTTGGTTTACAAATTTAAGAAACTTACAGGAAGTAATGATTTTTCTTTTCAGTTTAGAAAAATCATAACACGTTACAGACGTATAGGTTATAACTTGAATGTTATGCGACAGTCTGCATGCTTAGTTTTTAACCCAATCACGGTTGATAACTATGCTGCCTTCTTTAATTGCACGCCGGTGGGTCGGGCGTCAGACTCTATGATGGCCCCGACTTAAAGCTATTCATTTTAGTTGGTTGGGGCCGGAGCTTCTTGGCTGTTGCTTGGCCCACCGGGGTCCAACTGATGTTTTTCTTTAGCTCCGGAGTTAGTAAGTTATTTGGCGCCCAGGGATCTCCATCGTCGGGCAGCTTACTGAATCTGTGAGTCCTGGTTTTTGATTCATCAGGATGTTTATCATGATTTATTTGTTTGTTCTTGATGATTCATTTACTAGTTAGAGATTCACCACGAGGACCGAAGATCTAACTAAATGTTATGAACCACTGCAGAAGCTGAGGGTGAGGTTACGGCCGTGTAAAATCGATTTAAACCCGCCAGTAACTTTGTGATACTGATCGTTCCAAGTCGATACTTCTGTGGTGGTTCTTTTTGTTTTATGTCTTGGTGTTAAAAATATTTTTGTGCTGTTGGCGCCTTATGTATGTTTGCAAAATTTTTAGTTAAGTTAAGGTAACTGAGTGGCCACCTATTGGGAAAATAGCTGCTCATTCGGCTTACGAAATGTTTTCATGGTATAAGTACCTGATTGTTAGTTTGGTTTTTTCCCACCTTGGTTTTTGGAGTGGGAGTCTTTTTCTGATTGCACATTTTCCTGATCTTTGCCTACTTGTACTTTTTTTGTATTCACTATCAAAGTTTTCATTTTCCAGCGGAAGAGCAAGTTTCTGAAAATGGGAAGCCCTTGTTGTTGTTGTTGTTGTTGTTGTTGTATTAATTCTCCCAGTCAAGGGACACCTTCTCTCGAAGTGGATTAGATGTATGTGGTTACTCTTCAATGCCCTTCACCCTATTTACAACTCCAAAAACGCCCACTTTAAGCTATTTCATGCTGGTGTGTGCTTCGGTACATCTCTTAGCATAGGATTTATTTTCTAGTTCGTTTGGGGATTAAAGCAAGTCTCTTATATCGTTCAATATGGAGGGTATGACACAGACGTCTGGTTTGCATATCAAGGTCTCTATATGATCCATGACTGACCATGTCCCTGGCAATGTTAGTGAAGCAACTACTATCCAGTATAAGCTGAAGCAGATTGTCAGAGTCCGTGGGACAATGAAGCTCTCGTCCTATGCGGGTTATGGCCTCCAACGCCGGTCGCCTTACAGGATCCAACACAGGACAATCCAAAAGGAAGTGGGCAACTGTTTCATCAGCATGGAAACAGAGTTGACATCTGGTATCAATAAGATTCTGGTTAAAGCGGGCTCTGTTGACTTGCAGAACATAGACTCCGGTGACCAGTTTAAGTTGCGTGTGGATTCTAGGGACATCACTTACACACCCGACATTCTTTATCAAAGGATGCTTTTTCCCTGGCCAAATACTATCGACACATGCCTGGCAGATTTCTTTTCCAGATTCGTATACCTGTCCTTCAACAGTGAGTTTATCTGTCTGCTCTCGGGAAGTTTTCCTTTGAGATTTCACCAGTTTGAAGAAGGTTTTTGTATCATTCTCCGCAGCCATAATGGACTCAATCTGTTGATCTCTTCTTCATGCTGCCTCTCGTCTTTGTTCCTGCCTGACGGATCTGTTTGCTTTCCGCATCCGTATGAAATCTGGATCCGTAGGGTCCCTTGAAGCTCCTTTTTTCTTCCATTCCCACCATCTTAGGCGACACACCTTGATTGCCTCATGAATTTTCTCCGACCATGGTCGATGACGACGCGGCTTTATTGTTACTTCAGGTTTGAAATTTGGAATACTGTCCTCTGTAGCTAGTTTCAATGCAGCATTAAGGAGGGTCTGGATGGGGTATAATGATTAATGAATAATGGCCTAAAATTTTAATGAGAGTGAATAAAGAGCAAAATATTTAATGATTAGTGAATAATGAGGTCCTAAAGAATAATGAATAAATGTAAATTTTTTATGAATAGCAGAGTAATATAATGAATTATGAATAATAACATTTTAAAGAATAATGAATACGCTAAAATTTGGCTATGGAATTGTCTTAGATGGCCTCCCTGACATTCCAGAATTTCGTTTTTTTCTGGGGTCTGGACGCCCCCAGACCCGATTTAGTTCAAATGTTGTATTCATATTTCAGAAATCCTTGAATGTTTGGAAAGACATAGCATGTAGGGGCTAACCTCAAGGGCCAATTGAAAAAGAAATGTGTCATTTGAAGGCAGAGAAAAATAAATCATTCTGGATGTTTTCTGAGCCAGATACTATTTCACTGTTTTGTTTGCTTATGTATATGTATTTTCTTTTCATTCTATTACCCCACTTTGTCGTTATTACATGTTCCAATCCTATAATGATACTCTTTTCTGTGGATGGACATCATCTTGCTTTTTTATATGACAGAACATATAAATTTATAATAGTATTTTGCAATCAGAAACAAGGCAGCACTAAGAACGTCAATGCAGATCTATCTGGCAATTTATATGGCGCTACATGATAATCTTTTTCCTCGCTCGCTTCGCTCGCTCGGTATTTAGACATTAATAATATGTATTGTACAATCAGACACAAGCACAAATCCATACATCACATAGTACTCCTATGCTAACTAGTTTACTAAATAAAAACAACAGCATTTTATTATAACTTTTACCCCTGAAGTTACATTTTTTCTTAAATAACCTTTGGTATTCATAATTGAAGAGAAAGATTCAGGGTAAAACTTAAGGCGTATTTAAGGTGGAGGAGATTATACTCCCAACAGATTTAAAAGGGGATTTGCTAAAAAAAAAAATCGGTATACTATTTCGGAAAGTTTCTATGAGGCTTTGTGGTCTAGCAGAGTCTCTCAAGATGTTAATATCAAGATTGCACTCAGCAAATAAAATATAATTGTTAGATCCTTTGGAAGCAGTAAAAACATTCAAAGAGAGATGGGCCATATTGTACAATTTCGGGTAATGAACCTTCATCAGTGACCCTTTATAAAACTGGCAGCGAAAGCCAGACATTCATGATTGCTGCAATTTCAAGAAGTTTCACCTGTATAGTCTAATTCAAAGACTAAAATTCCCAAAGGGGCCAAATATTCAAAATTATGTTAAGATAATGATTCTTAACGTACAATATATTTGAAATACTCCAAATATCTTCACTGATCTCAAAGGATCAAAAGAAAAATATAATCTGCACTATGGATGATGTACGGGGAGACTTTTTAGGGCCGCCACACGGCACAACACCAGCTGCAGTAATAGCAAATAAAATATAATTGTTAGATCCTTTGGAAGCAGTAAAAACATTCAAAGAGAGCTGGGCCATATTGTACAATTTCGGGTAATGAACCTTCATCAGTGACCCTTTATAAAACTGGCAGCGAAAGCCAGACATTCATGATTGCTGCAATTTCAAGAAGTTTCACCTGTATAGTCTAATTCAAAGACTAAAATTCCCAAAGGGGCCAAATATTCAAAATTATGTTAAGATAATGATTCTTAACGTACAATATATTTGAAATACTCCAAATATCTTCACTGATCTCAAAGGATCAAAAGAAACAAGCAGTCTACAATTTAATACCATAGAACTAGTCCTTGTGGCTTGAGATAAGAGATGCCAGGTGAGGTGGGGAACACCTATTTGCTTATGGATATTAGCTGGGTGAAGAAGGCGTGACTAGTAATTATCATATTTTAATGAATAATCGGGCTACTTTTAATGAATAAGCCAAAATTTTAATGACAGTGAATAAATGGCTAAATTTTTAGTGATTAGTGAATACCAGGACCCCCCAAAAAGACCCTCATTAAGGTGCCCTAAGGGATATAGGATATCCATTTCAGAAGAATTACTAAGATGAAATGAGTCAGAGGTTCTTAAGCTTCTTTCAACATATGACTTGTAGTTCTGTTTATCACATTTGTCCCAATTTGGTTTACGTGTTATGGTACTAATTCCATATTTTAGATATTTCACAGGTATCTCTAGCTGCGCGATAACTGGAACATGGTCAGACCGATGGACCGAAATGGCCTTAGGATGAGAATATCCGGTATCGTTCCGGGAAAATATAATTTTTCTGAAACAGACTATAGAACCGGAAAGTTCACCTTCAACAAGGTCAAGGACGAATAAAGTGTCAGAGTATTTTTTTTTGGTACAGAAACCGAGTTTGGTGGCTGTTTTCTTATCGCAGGATGTCTTCTCAGAATATTTCAAGTGTAACAGTCCAAACTCAGGCTTATGAAGGCCAAAAGCCTGGAACAAGTGGCCTGAGAAAGGCTGTCAAAGTGTATAAACAGCAGCATTACACTGAAAACTTTGTGCAGTGCACAATCACAGCAGCCTTGGACAAGCTTCTCCAGCAGAAATCCAACTGTTCACTGGTTATTGGGGGTGATGGGAGGTATTATGAGAAAGAAGCAACTCTCAAAATAATCCAGATATGTGCTGGAAATGGGGTGAGTATCATGTCTGGCAGATGCAACTGGTTTTCCTTTAATAAAGCCACTACTGCTTTAGAAACTCGCTGGTATGATTATCTTCTGGAGCACAAGTATGTCTTAACTCGCGTATAATCTTGCTGTAATTTTCGGTGGAGCGGGATTTGTGGGTCGTTACTAAAACACGGAACGGAACGGAATCAATTACATTGTTTATAAATTATATATTAGATACTAAAAAACGGAATAAGGAAATGTAAAATTGCTAAACAACAGAACAGTGACAAATGTCAAATTGCTAAAAAGCGGAATACTTATAAAGGAAAAATACTAAAATACGGAACAGCATGACGGAACAAGTTTGTATCTTTATTTTTGTTCTGTTTAACTGTTGTTTCCATCAATTATTTTGTAGAACAAGAAGGGCATATAAAAGACCGATCCTTTAGTAATACAGCATCTACATGTAAACCAAGGCATTCTGGGTGATACTCACTAGAGCATTGACGCAAAGGAAGTAAGTGGTATGCGTGTCTGGCATATTGCAAACACAATACAACTTAAATTTTTCAATCTTTTTGATTGCCTTTCGTCTTTTGCTTGTTCCCTTTGCGGTAGGAAACAGCCGCATTTCTTTTTCTTCTAGACATTTCAGTAGATGTTCTCTTAATTTGCTTGGGATATATTGCTTCTTAGACGGATCGCGACCAAATGCCAAAGCAGTAGCATTTGCTATGGCATAAAGGCCACAGTTGTTCCCATTTGTCTGCATGTACACATTACTGAATTTCACTTTCAGTACTTTTTGCTCTGTTTTCACCAGGCAAGCAACTACAAGTTGCTCAATATGAGGGAGGTCGTCAAATGCGGTGTCGTAAACACCGACCTCATCCTCCATACAGTTGATATTACTCACTGTCAACCAATGCGTTCCAGGGATTTTCCTGGGCTGATTTTGGGGCCCACCCAATTGAATATATGTGTAAAATTTCCCAATTTTCAGGTAAAAAAAATCCCAAAATAATTAATAAATCCTTGTTCATTTGTTGTGGATAGGTAGATCATACCCTCAAAATATTTTTGTTTTGAGAAATATCCTCAAATTAACACCAAATATGCATATTGTCCCCTGTTCTGTTTTGTATCTATTTTCCCAATTTGACTGATATACATATTATTTTTCCCAAAATCATTGGTCCCGGGTCCCTGTTTTGAAAAGGTAGGAAAATCCCTGCGTTCCCTTGGTATTAGGACGCCTATTGATTATTTTGATGAACAATTTTTCATGCCGTTTAAAGTCGAGCTGAACGGCCAAAGTACACGACTGGAACCCTTCCAAGTGGGGGAATTGAAATTGGAGTAAATTCATGGCACTGTCTATAATGGTATCATTCATCCATCCTGACCGTTTTTGTATTAGATTTCTGTCATTCACATTTAAGTTGTGGAATAGTTTCTGTTTATCTGCCGGTACCCAAACTTCTAAGCTGTACCTTACATCTTTTAAGAGTTCAGGGGATTTGGGTGTTGACGACATTAAGTTTATGAATGAATACTCCGACTCCTCTGTATTTACAGGTGACTGGTGTAGGGGTTCCATTTGCTGTTCCGTTTGCGGTTCCGTCTGTTTCTGGATCAGTTTGAGATCTTCTATGATGTGTTCCGTTTCCATTTGTTGTTCCGTTTGGGTCTGTGTCTGTTTGGTTTCTTCGCGCTCAGCGTTAACTTGCTCCTCAAGCTCATTGAGCTCTTGAACGTATTTTTCTGAAAGTTGCGACTCATTCACTGGATGTATAATACTTTCTTCTAATCTGTTCACAACTTTATCTAAATTTACTTTTGATTCCTTGTTTCCTACCGGAGAGACATCGCCTGGTCTGGGCCGTTTTCTCCCGGGCTTTTGCTTGGTCGCTCTGGTATTCTTTCTGACAACCGCGATGTTTTTTTGTATCGCTAATTCATCCTCATGTATTTCCATTCTCTGTCCTAGCTTTACCCCTAGGATATGGACATAGTTCTTTTTAAGTGGACAGGTAGACAGATTCTTGATCGGCAATGACAAAAACACCTAGCCGTGATGAAAATGAAATGTTGTCGCTTGTTGCAAGTAATTTAGCCCTTAGCACTCTGCTGTTGTCTGCATCAGCTGATTTTGGAAAACCTACATCTGCATCACTTTCTTTGAGCACTCTATCTCTCAAGGAAGAAACTATGTCTTTCAGCTGACACACCAGTTTTTTAGAGGCAAACTCTATTATGTCTGAGGCAAACCTATGAAAAGAAAATGCAGTAAGTCAAAAGGGTATACATACAAGAAGAAAACTGGAATATGTTCCGTGTGCGTTCCGTGTTGAATATACAACAGTGTTCCGTCAATAGAATCACCATAGACACATATACAGAACATATTCCGTGTGCGTTCCGTAGCTAATATTCTACAGTGTTCCCTCAATAAAATCACCACGGAACATGTTCCGTGTGCGTTCTGTAGCTAATATTCACCACGGAACACGCGGAACACATGCGGAACATTTTCCATGTGCGTTCCGTGGCGAATACGCTATAGAATCACCTTGGAACACATGCGGAACACACGCGGAACATGTTCCGTGTTCATTCCGTAGCTAATATTCTACAGTGTTCCGTCAATAGAATCACCACGGAACACACGGAACACACGCGGAACATGTTCCGTGTGCATTCCGTAGCTAATATTCTACAGTGTTCCGTCAATAGAATCACCACGGAACACGCAGAACACAAGAGGAACATGTTCCGTGTGCGTTCTGTGGCGAATATTCTACACTGTTCCGTCAATAGAATCACCACGGTACACACGAAACACTTTTATTAAAATGTACCTACCTTGAATATTTTGGCTTTAATCGAAATGTTCCAAGTTGAGCCTTTCCTCTTCTTATTTCTTCCAGGTAGAATCCTTGTATTAGCTTCAGAGACATCAAAAGAGAATCCAGTGGTACTTCCTTGAATCCTTCCAGCTTTGGAAATCTTTTAATAGGAAGTTGAAGCCCTCAGACTGGTTTGTTGTTATACCATTCTTTGTGTCTAGCTTACACGAATTTGCAATGGACCATGCGCAGAAATATCCCAGCTTTGGTTCGACTGATTTCTTGAAATAGCGTGTAAACTCTTCATTCCACTGTTTCTCCATCTTCTTAATCATGTCTGCACACTGTCGTTCCGTTGTTGTTCTCAATATCTCATAAAGCTCATTGACATAGGTTGATCGTTCTACTTTGGGTAGGTTGTAAGTTAACCACCTTTGAACATCCTGTCAGAGATGGCGCCAGCATCCAATTTGCTTTAATGTCGTGTTTTCCCTGATAGCCTTTGAGGCTTTTTATTTCCTTGGTTTGTCCATCTGAAATAACAGGGTAGATCTCAATCACCAGACCATTCATTTCAAGCACGAACAAAGCAAGTATCAAAATGCACTCGAAAATAAAGCACAGCATAATCAAATAATTGTACTTACATATGTCCGTCTGACTTCCAATCATCAATCCTCAGAGGGTCTTCTGTGCTGAACAGAAACAAGTTGCCACCAGAAGGGCGAAAAGGAATGTTTGTGACAGCTTCACTCGACTTAAACAAAGCCAATATTTCGGTGGTACCAAGTGGTAACTTCCCGTCTTTTGGATCAAGAGCGGCTTGTGCCATTCTTAATCTTTGAATCCAAACGCTAGTGATTTATATGTATTTTACATTTAATCCT
This sequence comes from Rugalucina vietnamica, assembly GCA_964017185.1. Taxonomy (NCBI): domain Eukaryota; kingdom Metazoa; phylum Mollusca; class Bivalvia; order Lucinida; family Lucinidae; genus Rugalucina; species Rugalucina vietnamica. The sequence goes on from OZ024873.1 coordinate 9,309,903, forward strand.
AAAGATCTACAATGGTTATAGAAACAACGTAATGATTTGAGACGACGATGCTTAGCAACCTTTGACGTTACGTATTGTGATAATTGCGTTCCATAAATGCGTTCCGTGTTCCGTATTATCGTATAATTGTGTTCCGTATCATTCCAACCATTTGCAATCCGAATGTTCCGTCTGTGTTCCGTATTCCGTAATATTCTGTTCCGTTTCGTTCCGCCTGTTCCGTCTATTCGCATTCTGTTTGTTCCGTCTTTGTTCCATATTCCATAATAATCTGTTCCGTAACGTTCCACCTGTTTCGTCTTTTTTTCGTTCCGTCCCATTCCATGTTTTAGTAAATGCCGGATTTGTGTGTCCATTGTTCACTAAATGAACTTTATGTTGCTTAAACCCAGCCTCTACATAATTTTGAATTATGGTTGACAGCATAGTCTACAGTTAAACTTTTAATCCTAAACCTTGCTCCCTTCAGTATGCCAGCTTTATGCACCAGTAAGTCATTTGTAACCACTGCCACCCCCCTCCCCCAAAAGTGCGGGGCAGTTACTTTTCGAGTGTCCTCTCAGTGCAGGGGAAATGACAAGGCTTAATGACATTAAGATCCTTACCCCAGGGAGATTTTCTGTTGTGAAGGAAGGGGCAAAGACTGAAAGAGCAAAGTTTTGACCTCCAGTTTGCCCCCGAGATTAGGGCTCATAGCAGGGCACTGAAAGCTGAATAGTCATAATCTCTGCCCTTTCCCGTAGGTGGGGGCGCAGTGGTTGCAAATGACTGGTGCATTTATCTGTGGTAAAATACAGAGCAAAACTCAGCGTTATTATATTGCAGATTTCCAAGGTGTATGTCGCTCATGAGGGCTTGATGTCAACGCCAGCTGTGTCCTGTGTGATCAGGAAGTACAAGGCCAATGGGGGTATAATCCTCACAGCCAGTCACAACCCTGGGGGCCCAGATGCCGACTTTGGAATAAAATACAATATTGCTAATGGAGGTGAGGGATGATTAATAGTAATCCCTAGTCTTAGTTTGTTGTCATGTTAGATCATGCCCAATGCTAGAGTCTAAATTTTTCTTAAGGAACTTCAATGAATAATACAAAAATATCATTTGAGAAAGCATGTTGGCCTAGTGGAAGGGCATCAGACTAAAGATAAATGTTTGCAACAATTAATATTTTCTATTGGGATGATCTTTTAGGGGTAGTTTGTGATGTTAAATGTTATGGAAGATATTAATCGAGCCTGTGCATGAGAAAACCAACAATTTGGGTTTCAGACCAGGTCTGACACAAACCAGGCTGCCCAGCCACAGAAGCAGGCCAGAAGCTTGTAATTTTGGATTTATGAAGAAGAGGGATTGTACTATCCGTGTAGTGAAAACAAAGACACTGATCAGCTTCGCGGTTCGCGGTTACCGCGAAGCTGATCTGTGCCTTTGTTGTCGTATATGCAGATTGTTGGTTTTCTTATGCGGCGACTCAATTAAGAAATGCATGAGAGGAAGTGTTTCTTTTGTATTTAATTTTTAAGGCTTTGTGGTATTCATATCTTATACATTCCATTCAAGGTCATATTTGGAGATGGGGCCTTGGTTTAATTTCTCATCCAAAAGAATGAAGAAGCCTAAGCCCGAATTCTCAACCCCTCATTACCAGAACTTGCCCTTTCAATATACAGAGATTTTTTTCAGCCGTAAAAATAAAAAAAAATTCATTAGAAAAAAAATGATATTTTTAACATTTTGCTCAAAACAATGATTATGGATACACGTTAGATCCGCCTCGCTGGGGCGGTTCTAATGATTACCCACAATCTATGTTTTGTATCAAAAATAAAAAAAATAGGTTTACCCCTGTAAACCCCAGTTTTTGTTTATAAAAGTGATGCTCGATTTCAAGTTAGTACCTTTTAAACCACTACACCAAGCTAGCTTCTTTACAAAAACATGACAGTTTCCTGTCTTAAGTTGATTCTATATTCTATAATATTTATTTAACATGTTTAAAGTCGCTTCATATTTCAACAATCAACATAAGCTCTGTAGAGCTTTTATTGCGACTATTTTAAGAGCATATGTACACTATATACATCGAGCTGTGGAAATGTGACTTGCTTAAGGCCACAACAGATGACGCCACGGACGGGGATCAAACCGGGGACCCTTCGGCCCAAAGTCCGATGCACTACCGACTGCGCCAGTCCACTCCACTTGGCCAAATTATTATTTGAATGTTTGGAATTTAATTTTAGGGCCAGCTCCAGAAGGTGTTACTGATGCCATATTCGACCTTACAAAAACCATCAAAGAGTACAAAATCTGTCCAAATCTTAATGTTGACATCTCCAAACTTGGTGTCTATGAGTATCAAGTTGACGGTCGACCTTTCACGGTCGAGGTGATAGATTCCGTGGCAGATTATGTGGCGTATATGAAGGAGATATTCGACTTTGCGGCAATAAAGGGGCTAATACAGGGCTCTGATGGGAACAAGCCACTGAATGTACTGATTAATGCAATGAATGGAGGTAAGAAATATTTTCGAAAAGGCATTAAAATGATTTCATAAAATGCCAAAAATAGTTAATAAAGTGTAGGTCTAGGGATAAAATGGAGATCCAGGGCAGGCAGAAAACCAGAAGATGTATCAAATGACAACCTAATTTACCAAAGGTTCTGGCGCATTTTTTCAATTTAGATAAGCCAAGTACATGTACAAAACTAAAAAATGATTTGAAAACAAAATCTGTACATTTTATGTAAGTTTTGTGTTCAATATGTTCATTCCAATAGCAGAAGCATGATCCTTTTCTTTTCCAGTAACTGGTCCCTACGTAAAGGCCATATTTCTCAAAGAGTTTGGTGCCAGTGAGTCAAATATAGTGAACTGTGACCCGAAAGAGGATTTTGGTGGGCTCCATCCTGACCCCAACTTGACCTATGCTGCTGACCTTGTGAAGGAGTTGGAAAAGGGGCAGAATGGCCTAGGGGCTGCCTTTGATGGAGATGGGGTAAGTGATAAGAGGTCTAGTGGTCAGTTAGTAATGTAAGAAAGGTGCACTAAGTACTGGTTAACTTCCTTTGGGAGACTTCCCCGGGAACATTATGACTATTAAAGATGTAAATAACCACACCGACATGACAATGGCTTTTGGTTGATTTGTGGATGTAAAGCATGTATGCAAAGAGATAAGACACATTAACTTATCATAGTACTGGTTATTGATTAATACCAGGTAGCAGTGGCTCCATCCAAACATGACTGAGCAATGTTGACCTTGACATATTACCACCATACATTACAAGTGAACAAAAGCCAGTGTGTTTGAATGTTTGGTTAATTTTGGCATTGTTTAACTATCAAATAATTAGCATTTTTTAGCTCACCTGAGCCGTTCGGCTCACAAGGTGAGCTTATAGGATGGCCATGATCCGGCGTCCGTCCGTCTTCCATCCGTCGTCGTCCACCATTTTCAAAGATCTTCTTCTCTGAAATCGCTTGGCCAATCAAAGCCAAATTTTATATGAAGCATCTATAGGAAGGGGGAACCAATGTGTTTATAAATAATCCAGGTCACATGACCAAGATGGCCGCCATGCCCACATATGGTAAAAACCCTTCAAAATTCTTTTTCTCCGGAACCACTGGACCGATTTCAACGAAACTTGGCATGAAGCATTGGGGACTACAGTACTACAATGTGTATATAAATTATGACCTTTGGATGACTTTGACCTATTTTACGGCAAGGTCAACATAGGTCGCCCATGCATTTGAATGGCGAAAATTGTTAAAATGTCATTTGAAATGCAAATCTTGCAGGAAATGGGCAAATGGACTGAAGGTAGGTAATTCTGAAAAAAAAATGGACCCCAGGGGTTGGTCTGCCCCCACCCCGGGGGCAATATACATGTATATTACAAAAATATTCAAAGATCTTCTTCTCTGAAACCACTTGGCCAATCAAAGCCCAATTTTATAGGAAGCATCTATGGGAATGGGGAATCAATGTGTTTATAAATAATCCAGGTCACATGACCAAGATGGCTACCATGCCCATATATGGTAAAAACCCTTTAAAATTCTTCTTCTCCTGAACCAATGGACTGATTTCAACAAAACTTGGCATGAAGCATCAGGGACTGAAGTACTACAATGTGTTTATAAATTATGACCTTTGGATGACCTTGATCTATTTTACAGCAAGGTCAACATAGGTTGCCAATGCATTTGAATGGGGAAAACTTTTTAAATGTCATTTAAAGTGAATTTCTTGCAGGAAATGGGCAGTAGGACTGAATATTAATGATTCTGAAAAAAAATTGGACCCCAGGGGCTCATTTGCCCCAGCCCCGGGGCAATTATATTACCATAATATTCAAACATCTTCTCCTCTGAAACCGCTTGGCTAATCAAAGCCAAATTTCATGTGAAGCATCTATAGAATGGGGGAATCAATGTGTATATAAATAATCAAGGTCACATGACCAAGATGGTCGCCATGCCCATATATGGTATAAACCCTTCAAAAATCTTCTCCGGAACCGGTGGACCAATTTCGAAGAAACTTGGCATGAAGCATCGATGACTCAAGTACTACAAGGTATGTATAAATCATGAGCCTGTGATGACCATGACCTACTTTAAGGCAAGGTCAACATGGGTTGCCTATGTATTTGAATGGGTGAACTGTTAAAATGTCATTTGAAGGGGAAAACTTGTATGGACAGTATATTGTTTATTCTGAAAAAAAAAAGAAATGGCCCAAGGGCTTCATAGGCCCCTATACTGGGACTATTTTCTATAACATTCGTATATACAGCAGGTCTCAGGTGAGCGTTTACAGGACCATTGGTCCTCTGGTTTTTAGCTAATTTTATGATATGGTATAGCCAAACTTTGCTGTTGTAGTCCATAAGCCGTCAATTTCAAAGAAGAATATTTTTGAATGCATTTCAGGATAGAAACATGATCCTAGGAGAGAAAGCCTTCTTTGTGACGCCCTCTGACTCCCTGGCAGTTCTAGCAGACAATCTGGACTGTATTCCTTACTTCCAGAAGACTGGGGTGAAAGGTTACGCCCGCAGTATGCCGACTAGTGGAGCAGTAGACAGGTAGGTCATCATCGAGACAGTATTTCAGAAAATTCCACACCCTTGGACTAGGAGATAGATGGATTATAATAGATCTCTAGCTTAACTGCAAACCAACTTAGCCCTTTTGGTTAACCATATGTGCACAAGTTTGTGCAAGATAATCAACAAGACTCTAGGGGTTCTTCATTACATTATATGAGCCGCAATGCGAGAAAACCGGTCTTCAGGTTTCCGACCAGGTCTGACACAAATCAGCCTGTACAGTCATAAAAGCAGGCTAGCGGCTTGAAACTTTGACTATAAGTAGAGGAGGATTTGTACTATCCAAGGAGAGAAAACAAAGGCACTGATCAGCTTCGCAGTAATGATCTGCACCTTAGTTTCGCATAGGCAAAAATCCGGTTTTCTCGCGAAACGGCTCATATTTGGGACAGCTATTTAGTCTTGACTGTGGCTGTAAGCTAGCATGCAAAGAATTCCATGGAAAAAATGAAGTCTACCTTGTTGAGACTTATTCTGGACCAGTAGGACTAGGATAAAAGATGGTCCTTACATGACCTCTGAACTCTACTGTGGATGTAAAGCATCAAAGAAACAATTTAGATATTAAACATGCCAGCATGTGAAGTTGATTGACATAATTTTGGTTTCAGAGTAGCTGAAAAAACTGGGAAGAAATGTTATGAAGTACCCACAGGCTGGAAATTCTTTGGAAATCTCATGGATGAGGGAATGTTGTCACTGTGTGGAGAAGAAAGCTTTGGGACAGGCTCAGATCATATCAGGTATGTTTAAAGACAGGGCTGGGGTATAAAAGGCCTCACAGGTATACCTGTGTCATTCTTTCTCTGACTGCTGAAGTGTTAACATCAATACCAGAGATTTGATTGGTTGTCAGTTTCAGGCCTCAGGGACTGATAAAATGATTGACAGGTATTATCTCTCCTGGTTGTTTATTGCATCCAATTATGACACATGATCAGTTTTATGACCCCTAAAGTTAGCCAGTTACCTGTGTGTAAGCTCCGCCCACTTCTAGGACTGGCTACCTGTTTAACTTTAAGCTGGAAACCAGACCCCCCGGCATGAAAACCCTGTCTTTAAATTATTTTTTGTTTATTGCTGGGTTTCATAAACATTAATAGCTAAGCCAGTGAAGTGGACAAGGAGGGTCATTAGGTATGGACAGGGCATGTTGTTGATGTGTGGAGAGGAAAACTTTGGGACAGGCTCGGATCATATCGGGTAAGTATTCTTGGTCATATCACCTATCTCTTTTCTAAGGTTATAACTTGGTTGAACATGAACTTCACCTTGTTGATAAATGGAGCCAACATTTTTTAGGATAAGTGAATTTTTACTGATTTCAATCGTGAGATATTTCACTGATTAAATTTTTAACTTCATGCTCCTCTGAGTTGAGCATTAGTGTCTATACTCTTGATATTGAGAGTGATCATTGATTGTGTTCTGTATTATTGATTGTGTTCTGTATCATTGATTGTGTTCTGTATCTACATACTTTTGAACATATCATAACAAGATTCAGTTAATTTTGCAGCGGGTCAAATTCAAGTTAAGTTAGTTTTCAGCAAGTGTATTTTATGCTTCAGGGAAAAGGATGGTTTATGGGCAGTATTAGCCTGGTTGTCAGTATTAGCCAACAAGAAACAGAGCGTAGAACATGTCATGACCGACCATTGGGCAAAATATGGCAGGAACTTTTATACTAGGTAACTATTGGTTGCCAACCATATTAATGTGCATGTACCAGTAGATCAATGCTTCTTAAAAATCTTGGCACTTGTTCCTAATGTTGGGTGTCCCATAAAATGGACACAGCATCCCGACATGACCATTGCTGTTGACTGGGACGCTAAGCCACAAATCAATTTTTCTGATTTACAGGAACTTGTAGCACTACAAATCTTTGCCTAAGTCTGTCTCTTTGCCTAATACATGTACTTTGTGATTGGTCAATTTATTACAGGTATGAATTCAGATCCAGCCAATCAAATAATGTATTTGTATCGTACTTTGTGATTGGTCAATTCATCTACTTTATAGGTATGATTATGAGAATGTTGACTCCGATCCAGCCAATCAGATGATGGAGAATCTCAACAAGTTTGTAGCAGACTCCTCTGTGATTGGTCAAGTTCACTCGTCAGGGGAGAAAACTTATACCATAGCCAAGACAGACAACTTCTCATACACTGATCCTGTTGATAAAAGTGTCAGTAAAAATCAGGTGAGTCATTATTTTAAGTGATTAAAAATAATTAAAGCAAAACTTGAATATGTGTATCAGTGAAACTGAATATCACATTATAGCCAAGACTGAGTCTTTGTTTGTTTGTTGTTTGTTTGAATTGATGCTTTACGCCCCAGTCAACAGCTATAGTCATGTCAGATCATTGCCTCCACTTTATTGGACTTTTACCCAAAATTAGGATGTCATGACATCCAAAAAGTGCTTAGAATATAACCACTCAACTAAGCCAATAAGGCTTATGTATGGATGGAATGACTTGAAACCATTTTTTCCTAGGCAGGCTCAAACCATCTTGCGGTTAACCAGTAGTCAGATGGCCATAAGCTTTGCCTGCTGGCACAAGCAGCCCATCTATTTCTTTAGGCCCATTTGGCGGGGGCCCCCAAGACTGAGTCACTGAACAGGAAAATTGTCTTCACTGTCAAATTGTAGTTCTGACATAGTCAGCAAAGTTGAATTCAGGTTTAAACTTGGCTTCAGCATGTAGTAGTGTGAAAACTAGTGTTTCTTCAATTCAAAATTTGAAATGAAAATAAACTTCTGATAAGATTAGGTTGAGATTATATAACTGCATATGAGCCGCCTCATGGGAAAACCAACAATATGCCTAGGCGAAAACAAAGACGCAGATCAACTTCGCGGTAACCACGAAGCTGATCAGCGCCTTTGTTTTCGCAACATGGATAGTACACTTCCTCTTCTTCCTAAATCCGAAATTTCAAGCTTCTAGCTCTTTTCGGTGACTGTACAGGTCGGTTTGTGTCAATCCTGTTCAAACACCACATTGTTGGTTTTCCCACGAGGCGGCTCATATTGTTACTAGAGACATACTAGTATGTCAGGGTGAGCTTGTGATCAAATGCTTATGTAAAATGGAATTTTCTCTTCCATCTCAGTGAGGCATAAAGTAGTGGGTCAACCATCAAAATCCATAATACAGTAAAGATTTCCACATTTTATTTTGCCCTATTTTATACATTCCAGGGAATCAGGATAATATTTTCCGATGCCTCTAGAATCATATTCCGTCTCAGTGGTACAGGGAGCAGTGGCGCCACCATCAGAATGTATATTGAAGGTTATGAAAGTGATCCAAAAACATTTAAACTTAGTCCACAGGTAAACATTGATCTGAATAATCTCAGAGTCACCCTAGTTCCATTTTAAAAGTTGTTACAAAGGAATAATAAAGTGTCAAGTATCGAAGAGTTTTCTAAATTGCTATATCAAAAAGTTACTACTTGTATATTATGGTGCAAAAAGGAAATTTTGATTAAGATATCAAGAGCAAAAATAGGAGTCAGACTTCATTACAAATTAAACCCATTGTGTATTCATTTGAGAGATGCTGTCATAGGTTTCAAACTTAGATTACTGTTCCTGGCACAGAAATGGGGTACATAAATAACTTTCTAAAATAGACATTGTGCATAAACCTAAGGGTAAGGCTCAGCTTATATTTGTTGTAAAATCTGATTACAATGCTGTTTTTGTCTCCATTTCAGGATGTCTTGAAGCCACTAATTGACATAGCACTGACAATATCAAAGTTACGGGAGTTGACGGGGCGACAAGAACCTACTGTTATCACCTAGAACAATCCAGCCATGTGTGCATTACAAAAACACGCCCATGCAAGATAAAGAGATTTTTAAAGTTGTAAAAAATGAAGATTTTCAGCAGAATTATTTTTACATTTTTCTTATTTTTGCTCAAAAAATAGATTGTGGTTACACTTTAGAACCATCTCGGGGAGGTGGTTCTAACGTACGTGTACCCACAATCTATGTTTTGAGCAAAAATAAGAAAAATAGGTATACCCCTTCATAACCCAGTTTTGCTTTATAAAAGTGGGGTTAAAGGGGGTATTCATTGCATGGACATGTTTTCATGATGTCTGTGATGCAAGGAAGTCATTTTCAAACATTATCTGAACTATTTCATGCTGACCTGGACCAGAGTTACAAAACTTTTTTATATGCTCAACTCAACTCTACAGAGCACGAAGTTGAAACTGTCATGAAAAATGATTAAAATCATATGGTTCATCAGAGTCAGATATTTAACTCGCTAATAAATGTTAAAATGCCAGGATTGTTCAGCTGAGCTGAGGTGAGCATGGAAAATTGTTTGGAGTTCTGGACGATTTGTTTATCATTTTTAGCTAGACTCAACTTTTCATGAAATTTCATCAATGAACGCAATATTGAAATCAGGCAAAAGTTTATGCTTATAAATGGTATTAACATTTTAAAATAGAAGTGAATATACAGCTGTGATTGCTTAACCTTTAATGATATATTGCATGCAATCTGATCATGTAATGCAGCCCTTAATTTCACTTTATCAAATTTTGCTGTTGTTTGAGCCGAGCCATGGGAAAACCAGATTTTTGTCTAGCAAAAACAAAGACGCAGATCCGCTTTGCAGTAACTGCGAAGCTGATCAGCACCATTGTTCTCGCTACACGGATAGTAAAAATCCCTCTTCTTCCTAAATCCGCAATTTCAAGCTTTTAGACTTTTTCGGAGACTGTACAGACCGGTTTGTGTCTGATCTGGTCGGAAACCCCAAAGACCGTTTTTCTGACTCAATGCTCATTTGTACCCTCATTTATACCCTTTTGTCAATTACCAGTTTTTGTTGAACTATCACGATCTTCCATTTTGGGGATGGAGAGTGGGGTGACAGTGGTAGAGCATCAGACTCTGAATCGAAAGGTCCTGGGTTTAATCCCCACTGGCGGCACCGTTTTGTGGCTTTGAGCAAGGCACATTAACTTCCCACACCCAGGAAGCGATGGCTCCATCCCGACATGACTGTAAGATTGTTTACTGGAGCGTTTAAACTCAATACAAACAAACAAACAAACTTCCATTTGGGACCTCTTTTACAAGTTTATTGGTTTTTATTACCTCTTAATCATCATATTGAGGGCATTTATTTTGATGTATTCTAGTGGTCTTTGAAAGTTTTTCGTGTAAACTTGTTTTTAAAATGTCACATAATATGTAACAGATTATCTTTCCTATAAGGTAAAGTTGTTAATTGCTTGTGAAAAATGCTGATTGCTGTCAACAGATCTGTTCTTACCATTATTCATTTCTGCAAGGCCATCTTTAAATGTTATATACCATTTTTGATCTATTTAAGAAGTATTAAGTACAGTGTAATAAGTGATTGCAAGGAATTACATGTACATGTAGTACTGGGGTAGTATTAACGGACAACATAGACAAATAAATGAGCCGCCTCGTGGGAAAACCAACAATGTGGTTTCCGAACAGGTCTGACACAAACCGGGCTGTACAAGCACAGAAGATGACTAGAGACTGGAAATTTCGGATTTAGAAAGAAGAGGAATTGTACTATCCGTGTGGTGAAAACAAAGGCGCTGATCAGCTTCGCGGTTACCGCGAAGCTGATCTGTGCCTTTGTTTTCGCCTATGCAGATTGTTGGTTTTCCCATGGGGTGGCTCAAATGTTATTTCGTAAAATTCTGCATAATATATAAGCTATGAATTGTTGGTCGCTTTTTAGTTTTACAGGTAACTCTTAATATCAGTCAGGCTTGGCATATAACATTATTTGATTGCTGATTTTGTTGTGGTGTGTAAAATACACACTCTAGATGTATACATGCATGTGTGAGTTTGTGTGGATAGAAGGGTGCCATATAAATCCAATTTTACAAGAAAACATATCCATCCTAATTTTAACCAAATGAATGGGTATTTAATAGTATTTATTCCCACAGACATTAAAGGCATGTTCACACGTGAGATGCATCATGAGAAAACCAGATTTTTGCCTATGCAAAAACAAAGGGGCAGATCAGCTTCGCAATAACTGCGAAGCTGATCAGCACCTTTGTTTTCGCTATACATATAGTACAATTGCTCATCTTAAATCCAAAATTCCAAGCTCCTTGCCTGCTTCTGTGACTGTACAGGCCGGTTTGTGTCAAACATGCGGTCGGAAATCCAAACTGTTGGTTTTCTTATCTGATGGCTCCTGTTATATTCTGTGACTACTAGCCTTGGTTTGAAATTTGCATAGCCGCTTGGCTAATGTGGGTTAATACCTTTTACAAAACTGTTGCCAAAGTATAGTTAATGAAAGCATAAAAGTGCTATGTGTTATTTTTAACAGGAAAGGTGCAATTTTGTTGACTAAAGTGATAGTTGTTGCTGGATAGAACATGATAGGTGTGTTCATAAGTGTTGCCTTGTAATGTCTGTCATTCATAATATGGAGAAATCCATTGTGAATATCACTTATATGCACCTTTCCTGTATTGTTATGTGCTACATTATAACATATTTCAGTATTTGTGGTGTCATTTACATAATTTGTTATAAATGGATTAAACATTCATTGTATGTAAAGTGTACTAATTTTAGATAAACCCCTTTTGCCCTTCATCTATTTACTACTGTACTACACAGGTATTTATTAAAGCAGTTGCTAAGGTGCCCAGCCTTTTGTGCATTGATTCATTTACATTTAGTCGCTGGTGAATTGCAACCATGAATTTCTGACATGACCAAATTGCAAGAAAGTGCATGGAATTGTTTTAATATTAATTTGCATTGCCTTGTGTGTGGTATTATTCATACTAGTGATGATGTCTCATATTGATTCACACTAAAGAACAACATACATATTTATTGTTTTCTTTTATCATATAAAAATAAACAATGATATATTTTTAATATCATTCTTTTATATGTGTCTGCCCCTTACATTGACAGAATTTCTTTAGCTGAAAAACTTGCATACAATCTGACTGGTGACCATAAATATTGATCCTACTAATATCTCCAACCACCTTGAAAGTATCAAGAATTGTGTCATATCGAACTGTTGCCTCAAATATGGCTTCTCCTGGTGTAGTAGTAAACACAACCTGAATATCTTCCTGGGGTTTTGTTCTTTCGCCAAAGAACTCTTTTCTGTTTATGACGTCATTTTCACTTCCTTTGAACTTTAAAACTTTGTCAGATTCTACAAGTCTTGTTGCTTCTTTCACTTTTACAAGACTCAAATGTTCACAGATATTTGAAAACGGTTTTAAAGAATTTGAAATACTTGAAAGAACTACAAAAGCTGCTTTTGTTACAAGTGGGTCATAGGGCTCTAATTTTTCATGCCGCAAGCACGTGCACCAGTGCGGAAGAATATCCGCCGAATCACACGACCGGCTCTCTGGTATTTCTCTAAACCAACTAACAGCTCGTGCAGATTCTGGTGCCGATTTCTCCATACCGTCGAAGTATAGAATGTCTTTCAACGTTTCATAAACGTCAAAAGGCGTGGATAGTCTGTGTTCGTTTTTCCGTAAATTTTTCTCCAGAAATTTGTGACTATTTCTGAGCCATGCTGGCACTGTCACGTACATAAATGGCAGCCGTTCTTCTAACTTCCCAATGTACGTTTCCCTAATCTTACCAAATCTCATTCCGTGGTCGCTATAGAATAAGAGGACTGTATTCGTAAGAAGCCCCTCTTTGTGAAGTTTACTGAAGAAATTAAAGTATGGTTCGTCTGCTGGTCCCGCGCTGTTCACGTCTTCGTGCGTTAGCCTCGTTATAAATGTGAACGCGAAGTAAGGCTCGTTCCTAAAGGTTTGAACGAATTTATACAAATAATCCAGAACTACTTGAGTCTCTAGCCTGTCCTGGAAACAGTGATGTCCGTTAAACCACAAATTTTGCTTCATTTCCATTGCTAGACTCAGGGGCCGGTTGAAATAATCCGTCGGTGGTTTTTCAAACCCTGCTTTCAAAAAGTCAAAAATAGAAATCTCCGGCGCGTCTTCTGCATAAAATGTCCGATAACCTCTTTCAGAATACTCATTCCATATGAAGTTGAAATCATCAAATGGTACCTCAGCTTTACTTTCATCCCATGGCATTTCTTCAACATATTTCCCTAACGTCATTGGCACGATGTTAACAAACGTATTGTCAGCGACTTTGTTGTATCCCATCATGTCGTACGCACCTAGCGTCTTCGTCAGAAATTGCCTCGTCTTTACCATCTGACGTAAGAAACTGAGACGTGACACTGAGTCAATCCCTATCATCATGACGTTTAGACGTTCTGTTATCTTGTTTCTGACAGCGTGCCTGATAAACCTGTCCTTATAAACAGCTCTAGCACTTTGGTTTCGTGGAATAAAAGCATGGAAGTTGGTGTAAACCATAGCATCACTTGTGTCGTAACAATTGGTTCTTACAAAGTCATGTGATATTGTTACGCTATCGTTAAACGGTTCGCTTTCATCCAGGTAACGTAGGTAATCCTTGTGCGTCGGTTCGTACCTGGGCCTATAAAGCGGCGTATATGTACAATACATGATGTTCCCGTTATACGGTGGCTCCTTCGCGGCCGTCCAATTAACGTACAAAGTATTTCTGACGTCATACGTCAGTGATGCATTCCTAGGACAGACGCGATTGCCAGTCTTTCTCACTATGTTGACAATGGAATTATCATAAGGATCGATCTTTGGGATCTTGCAAGATGGCATATCTACTAGAAATGCATCGTGGTTGATCAGATTAGCAGATTTGGAAGACACGCTGTTCAACAGTAGGGTGCGTTTCGACAGGACGAAGAGGATAACGCCGATAATAGCTACGAGCAATAGCTTTTTGTACGTCCTTCTGAACATATTTGCTCTATGACCTAGAATAGAAAGAAGACAAAATGATAATGGAATAAAGAAAAAAGAGTACTCAGCTAAGTTTAGCCTCAGGCGGCTCAGCAAATACGTCATAACTAAGCCAGAAACTTTAAAATACATGTTTTGAAAGCCATGCTATTTGGTTTAAACTTTTATTTCTGTAATACATGCACATATAACAAGACAAACAAAGCATTTTATACAACCTTTGCATATATAACAAGGGATTCAGAAGAAAGTCAGAATCTGTATCCCAAGCCATGCTATTTGTGCCATTCACGTTCATGCTTTGGAATGAGTCGAACAGAGATAATTGCCGGGGACATACTTTCAGAGCGGGTAGCCCCCAGAACGACAAAGAATGGTTGGGATCGTACCTATGATCAACCTATGGAAACGGTGTATTAGAAAAACGGTGAATCAACGGGGGTTAATCGGAAAAATGTGAACCATCGGGCGAGGTGTCGGTGACACATCGGGATTTGCACTAGATAAAAGGTATGTTGTTTGTTTACTTCTATTTTGAAGCGAAAGCTAAAAATACTGCAGTAAATAAAAACAAATCGAACACTTGCAGGAGCTGTAAGGGTCTTTGATGCAGCCCCGGAAACCCTAAAATTGTTGAAAATGTATTTTGTTTAATCGCCACAGTGCGCCCCATTTTACTACTCAAACATTTCAGTTGACTTTCGGTTGTATTTTTTGTTTATTTTTTATGCTTACATCGAATTACGAATGTAAACAACCTTAATTCAGATTGGTGAATATAGAAAAGTAAGCTCCTGATTATCAACCTTCAAAAAATTTGTAAAAAAGACTGGGAAAATCGAGATTCAGCCGGGTGATTGATTATTTGGTGAGTCCCTGGGCAAGTTGTGTGTGTCGCCGGGGAGCAACCAAATTTTGATGGAATAAAACTTCATTTTCTTCATTCTAGACAGTACATGATTGTTGTTTTTTAACTTTTAGTTTGAGTGGGATCATATCTATCCCAATTACGGATGCTATAAACACACGTTAATCACCGGCAGTGATGAGAACTCGGACGTTCCTCGTCCGCAGCGTCCGTCATATCGCACTGTTCGCATAAATATAGTTTTTTTTTTCGCTGGTTAAATGAAGCTGAAGCAAATGAAAACGTGTAAGAAATAATTGGAAAAGATACTGTCTCCAATTCTTAAATTTCTTCCGTTGCCGATTTGAAGACTGGGAAAATTATAACAGTAAACGCAGGTCCAATCTTTGGAAATAACATGGAACAGTATCTATTGGGATAGCTTCTTTCCTAAAATTATCAGGGCCTGAAATGCCCCCTCTGATGTCTACCGCTGAGGTGCCAGATGATTGCTTAACGTTTCTTGTGAGATCTAGGGACAAAGATGCCAGTCACAGCCCCCGCTAGTAGAGCGCGGTAGCTGAAGCGGTAGAGCGTCGGACTGTCACTCTGGAGCGAGGGGTCCTGGGTTCGATCCCCACGAGCGCCGTGTAGGGTTCGAGCCCCGCACGGGTCACATGTGGGACAAGTCAAGTTCTGCTTGCAGGTGTGTCAGGTGCTTTTTCCTGGAGTACTCCTATTTTCGCCCCACCTACTGATTTGTTAATGAGTGAAATAATTGGCTTTTAAGGCATGTAAAACTTAATCAATAATAATAATAATAATAATAATAATAATAACAATATCAATAATAATAACTGATTCTTAAAACATGACATTTCGACAGGTTTCCAAGTTTGATTAGCTTTACAATATACCGGGACAATGCATACCTGACGGTATTAATTGATGTTAACTTTAGGTTCGGTCTCCTTTTGTTGCTCAGTTCACACGACTGGACATTTATTTTCTCATGGGAAAAATGAGGATTTTCGACATGACTATCCGAGTAACACAAGTATAAGCGTTTCCAAAACGCTTGCGATCTCTCAGCACTAATTTCACTGTATGACCACGTATAAATTCACGGCGATAACCACAGACCGAAAAGACTCTGACAGCTCGGTTCAACGTGAGCTTTCATACCCGAGCCGGCATGCGCTATTTACACTGAAAAAAAGTTATAAGAGGCCACCTCATATTTTTTCTTCTAGTTCAGAAAGTAAAATACGATCAATTAAAATTCATTATCATATGAATAAACCAATGTCTAACAGTGGCTCTGTGAGTTTCTGCATTCCAAAATGCGTGATACTTCTCACACAGACGAAGCATGTGTAAAGGTACCCTATTTCAAAAAGTCACACTTTATTAACATCAAATTAAATGTCATATTATGACGTTGTGTTTTTACATTTTAATTTATTTGAAAGTGCTACTGACTGCCATGATGCAAAATAAAATTAAGTCAAAAGTGTTGCTGCAATAAGAATCTTCGTTTCTGTTTTGTACATGCAAGAAGACAACAACCTGAATAACAGGAATTCAGCTTTTGTATGCAATTTGCATACCAACTTTGTTCTTCTCCAGTTGCGTTATTATCAACAGCACGGCATTGAAATTTTCAGCGATTATTTAGGTCAAATACTAGACTCTGATAAACTTTGAAAATTAAAAAAATCGTCCACAAATTTTGTTATTTTGTTCGTTAAAAAATTGCATTGAAACCGGAAGTGTGCGGCAGCCTTGATCTGTTGATCCTCGAAAATGGTCTAAAACAGTTTAGTCAAGTTATATCTCTCATTTCCAGGCCTCATCAAGTGAATTTTACAGGGGTCAACATGTTTAAGAGGCACATTTATGAATTTTCCAAAAAATCTCAAAATTGGCGATTTTTAAAAATGCATAAAAATTCTACCAGTAGAGAAAATTCGAATGTTTGATGTTTTTCCGAGCCGTAACGACCCCTTTGATGACACCCGTTCCTAATTTAATAAATGGTGTGCTGTATCCAATTTTTTATTTAAAAACATTGATTTTTGCATTTTTACTCCAAAAACGCCTTTAGTAAAAGAAAAATATTTGTTAACACTTTGGAACTTTACTTACTTGAAAGACACGTCTTTTGGCAAACAATCGTGCAATTTTGAACATGGCTTAGAAACACAAAATGAGTTTGAAAAGTGGCCTCTTATAACTTTTTTCAGTGTAGTGTGACCCAATCGAAGCTGCCTTGTCCAATCAAGTACGACCGGAAGTGTGGTCGATTTACAACAAGATTCCAGTCCTGTTCAATTATATATGCGCTCTCGCCGTGGCGAGATCGCAAAAAGTAACTCGAGTAACAAGGCCAAACAGCACGAGTTACAGTAATGCGCATACGTATCTACGTCATGTGCTTGCGTATAACTGTAACTCTCACTTATGTTACGTCTACACTGGACCACGTTCTCACCACGTCCTTACCACGTTCTAAAAATTCCAGAACGTGGCGAGGACGGGGTCAAAATGAAACAATTTCGGATTTCTAAGTTCCCACTACGTCCTTACTACGTCCCCACCACGTCCTTATAACGTCCGCACCACGTCCTTACTACGTCCTTCACGTTTCCACTACGTCCTCAATACGCGCTCACCAAGTTCATCCCGTTTCTACTACGTCCTTGCTACGTCCTCACAAAGACCAAGCAGTTCATACCACGCGCGAACTACGTTTCCAGCACGTTCTAACTGTAAATACCGTATTCGTTCTAATTAGCGCACATGCTCCAATAAGCGCACACCCTGGTCGTTTCTGAAAAACATGCGCATAAGCGCACACTGCTCGCCTAGCATATTGGCATTTTATTGACAATTTTACACATTCATACCACATTAAAACTTATCTTCAAAAGATCAAACAATATTTCGCGACGATTGGAACACGTGTATGACATCACCATTGACCATTTAAACAAGGTTATTTCATCAGTCTATAGGTTGTTTACATTACATTATATTGGAACGATATTTTGTTACCCGAACTTTAAGATATTTTGAAAAGTTAAGCGCACTGTGCGCTAATTAGAACGAATACGGTATATTAATCAGTCGTATATATTATCCTCAACACCGCTAGCAGTCGGTCGTAATGCCCATGCTGAAGCCAACAAGATCTTGTCCTTCTATTTCTCCTTCTGTGAAATAGCACAAGTGCAGCCTGTGCACCAAGTAAGGCATGATGTCATTGAAGGAGAGCAAGTTGTAAGAGTACATCTCTGTTCATGTTTTCGATTTCGATATGATTTAAATAAAAGCGAAAGCAATTGCTTGAGGGTACGGGACAATTGAAACAAAATTAATAAAACGTGGAGGACGTAGTTCGAACCTGGTGTGAACGTGATAAGAACCTACTAAGGACGTGTTAGGAACCGCTAGGACGTGATAAGAACGCAGTGCAGTGTTCTAGGACGCGGTAAGGACGTACAAGAAGCGTGGTATGGTCTTGTCGAGAACTTGATGGACGTAGCGAGGACGTAGAGAAGACGTAGTAGAAGCGTAGCGAGGTCTTGATGGTCTGCAACAAATTTGCATCGCGTTTTACACTAGCTAGCGTTTTACACTTGTCGGTCTAGCACTTTAATTTCCCAACAAGAAAGGGTCGAAGATGATGCGGAATATGAAATTACCGGGTCGAAGATGACACGGAATATGAAATTACCTTGATCAAAAATAGCTCTAGAGTGTTTATAATTGGAAATTAATGCAATAAGATGACTCACAAAATTCGCCCCGTTGTCTCACACAACTTGCCCGATGCCTCACATTATGTAAATGCACCTAGCATTAAATCCCTTTGCAATGCTTGGCGAGATTTTATTTTTTGTGGGAATTTTCCAGTATACTATTATTCATTTGCAAATACCAACGTGACCTTCTTGGTCCATTTCTTTTACTAAAAAATCAAACGAAAATGTGTTTTCGTGACCTTGAAAGGCATGCCCTCTAAAATGGGGCGCACAATCACGCGTTTCTTGGAATATTTATTTACAAACTGTTTACATAATAAAGAACAATAATGATTTCTACAGCTCCTGCAGCAAACAGAATTTTGACATACAACGTCACCCAGCCATGTCGGAACAAAACAAAAAGAAAATTAAAACTACGTACCGTGTCGCCATTGTAAATCCCGATGTGTCACCGACACCTCGCCCGATGGTTCACATTTTTCCGATTAACCCCCGTTGATTCACCGTTTTTCTAATACACCGTTTCCATAGGTTGATGATGATCAGAGAGTTTGAATGCGGCATGTAAGCCGCATTCAAAAGAAATAAGACGATGTTAAACACGGGTTTGGCACTTTCAGTACTCACAGTACTTTGATTTTATAGTAACCAGATCATTATGATGTTGATTACGAGCAAACTGTGCAGATTAACGAAATTCAGTGCTGGTCGCACATAGAACATGATTCTCGACAGACTGATTCTATAAATTTTGCAACAAAGTAAAAGTAGATACATTTAACGTTATTTGAAACAGCAGCATGTTGCAATTTTATGATTCTAAAAATCTCGACCTATCGTTAAATTGTGATTAACCTGTTTCATGAAAGCAACGAAATCATTACTTACTTCTAATATTATCCGAGATTTCTAGGAACAAATGCCAACAAGGATTAAACAAAATATTTTTGTATAAAATAAACAGAGACCTGCTTCCCTCCTCAGAAGTGTAACTGTTTGCAGTAACGAGTCATATGATATTCTGGAAACTGATAAGCAAGTTTATTGGTGTGCTGGTCGGAGAAAACCTGTTTTTGAACATTTGAACAACCCCTAATAACATTTATCTGTGAACCAGCACAGTCTTATCAGCACCTTACTACATTGATCGATGCTTGTATATTTCCAATTTTCAGACACATGCTTGTCCTTGCAGCCGAACAGATAAGTGCCTTGCCTGGTCGAAGATTAGGTTTTCCCGCGACGAGACTGAGATTTTGATGCTGTGGGATGTGATACTCACAAAGGTGCCTGCTATTCTCCCAGTAGCGCAAAAAACGGTAGCTAATTGGAAAAACGCCTACATTTATGGAACATTTTAAACCAAATACCCATAGACAAATGTTTCCGTGAGCAGACTGCGTGCCAGAATGCCTCAGCGCGGACATTCATGCACGGCATAGATTTATTTGCGCGCCGCGGCCCTCCTGCTGCTGATGAACAGATTGCTGTGGAGTATTTACGGAAGATTAGATACGCCAGAATATTTACCTACGGAGACTGAAATATGCCAGAGGGTAAAACTCCATGCGATATCGCGATTATCGTGATGGGAAGCATCGACAAGGCATGGATGCTACCCCTTTTTTCACCAAGTCCCTGGGAACCCACCCTAAGTCCCAATGACCTCCCAGTCTCTGAGACCCCGAGTCCACACCCACCGACATGTGGAAAAAGTCTCCTCAGCGCGTCTTATCGTATTATCAGCTTAGGGGATTAGTGGTACAGGTAAATCATCTTCGGTTCTTTCCGGTGATTTACGATTTACTTGGCGCCTCTGTCCGTAAAATTACCTGTGTAACTTTAGCCCGAGGGCAACCATAAAATTTGATCATAAATTGTCTTAAACATTTATGAACTCAAAACTTCGACTATGAAATAATATGAAAATATAAGAAATACAAAATGTGTGGCTTTGATGACGGTAAAAAAAACAACAACACGATTTCGAAGAAAGAAAACTCGTGTTTTTCCCATTCAAATGCACATTGTGGGTACCCGTGACAATCGCATCGTCGCGGTTAAACTCATGGACCAGTTTGTACTGTAAGCATTCAGTTGTATTATTTTTATTTAATTATTTATTCATGTATTTATTTATTTATTTATTTATTTATTGCTTCCTCAAAATAAGTGCTATGAGTATATGATATTTTACATATTAAATGTAAGCATTACGAAAACACGCCCATGCAATATACAGATTTTTCCCAAATTGTAAAAGTAGAAATTATTTGATATTATTCTTATTATTGCTCAAAACATATATTGTGGGCACATATTAGAACCACCTCGCAGCCTGATCACTAGCTTAATCTTTATTTCCAATTTTCAAGTATTTATGTATGCGTAGATCGGTTTGCTTTTGAATCCGTCAAACCTCGCTTGGACAAGTTTTTCAAGTGCACAGGCTGATCGACTCCTTGCATTTTCGCAATATTTATATAACAGGTACACCTTCCATTAAAAATGAGCCGCGTCATGCGAAAACCGGAATTTAACTATGCAAAAACAAAGGCTCAGGTCAGCTGTGTAGCAGTTGCCTAGCTGATCAGCGCCATTGTTTTCGCTACACGGGTAATACAATTCCTTATCTTCCTCAATCCGAATTTTCAAGCTTCTTGCCAAATGGTGTAGTACACAAGCCGGTTTGTGTCAGACCTGATCCCGGTTTTCTCACACCGCGGCTCAAATGTGAAATGGTATAGTTTTATAATCCGAGACTGCATGTCATAAAATCAGGCACGCTTTAAATCATACCCCTACAGTCGGGATGCGTAGCCAAGGCGCAATGATATAATTAAAATCGTAGCAACCAAAAACGTTCGAAAATTAAGCCATCCACTTTGAACCGAGAGACAGGGCCTTAAGTAATTCCGTTCGTGTGTACCAAAGACGAAACTGATTTTCATCAAACACGCAGCCCATTTTAAGCAATGCTAAATCCGCCCTGTGAAGCTGCTTTGTTGTCATGACAGTTTGTCGGCGCATCGATTTAGGGGATTTTCCTTCGCGAGTCAACTGTCGAAAATGTCAGTCGTGTTAAATCGTTTATTTAACGAGTATTTGATTTTCTCCCGTGTCGAGACCCATATTTTCTGAAAATTTAATCTTTTGTGAGAATATTGATGTATGAGTCACAATATGATCGGTGTGAACAAATTTTTGTTCTAAAAAAGAAAATTGGTACGGACGATGAGAATGGCGTTTATGCCCCAAAATTAGGCTCAAATTGGTTGAACTTTTATGAAAAAAATGTCAGCATAATCGCTATTAATCCGTCGAATACGGTTCATTTCAACCGATGCTATATAAAACATTGTCACTTTCATTCAGATTTCAATTTTATCGAGAAATATTTGAGAAAAGTAAAGCCAAATTGGAAATTGTCGCAGTTTGATACTATTTTTAGAACACAAGTAAAAGCTTTGAGGAAAATATCAATGTTGAGAAAGGTAGCAAAGCAGTAGATCCTATATAGAGGACAATATATTAGACTGACACATTTATCATCATTTTCTTTATATTTTGTACTGAGTTGATAAATACATGTATATCTGACTATTACCTTAGGCAAACATATAAATCCAAGCCTCAGGCCATGGAGGTTCTGATTTAACCTTCATGCTCAGGCTCAGGAACTGTGTAATGGCTTGTGATTTGCTCAATGCCACAACTTATATGGCACTGTCTGTTGTCAATGACCTCTGGCACTGTCTGTTGTCAATGACCTCAAGGTGATTATGCCCCCTTCTCTGCGATTCTCTATGTACTTATCATTTTTGGAACTGGTTGAGGGACACCAGAGCATAGCTATGCTGAATGCTCACCTAGTAAGCCTGAAGGCTCAGATGAGGTAAATATGTTCAATAATTGCTACACTATTATGACTGATATTGTCCAGTGTTTCTAGAAATCAAGCTTGTGTCATTTTCTAATACATGTAGTTTGATTTGTTGTTTTCAGTCTGGTAGTAAACATGTGAGACTGTGTCAAGAATCTCAAATGATCAGTCCAGGCCCTGAGGCTATAAAACGTTTTTTCAAGCTCAGCTTAGGTGAGCATAAAATTTCAACTGCTTATAAATGTTGAAATGGTCAAAAAATGTGGAAAACTCAGGTTCAAAACTCAAAAACTAGTAATTTATCTTGCTAATAAATATTAAAATGCCAACAAGTGTTGGAATGCCAACAAGTGTTGGCATTTTAACATTTATGAGCAGGATAAATTTTAGTCTCAGCTGAGTTGAGCATGAAAGAAGTTTTATAACCTCGGGCCACCAGACATACATGTGATGAGATTAAGATGCATCAGAGATTTTTTCTTTCATTTGATGGGAGGCATTTGAAAAATGTATATAGAATGTAGATTTAAGAAAATCATTGGAAGACATGTATAAAGTATTTCATTTGTGATTTTACAGCTTCAAGATTAATTCAGATGTACACACTACTGATCGAACTGTCATGAGTACTAGGCTCAAAAATTTACAGAACATTTCCTCGTATTCTTCAACTTCATGTATGTAGAAACCTTCTCCATTTGTAAAACCAGGCTATAAGGTGTTGTGTGAATCTGGCTTGGTTGTGGCGTCATAAACTTTGATGAATTAATATATGCATGAAACTTCAATGGTTTAAACTTTTAATTCTGTACATTCAAAATATAACAAGACAAACAAAGCATTATATACAATAATTGCATATTATAACAAGGGATTCAGAAGGAATACATCCTTTGTGTGTAGCTCTGCCTGTGATCAATGTTTTTGACATAAAACATGCGCAGATCCAGAAAATTTTCTCAGGGGGTCCAAATTCCCAGAAGGGGTCTGACGGAAAATTTCAACATGGCAAAAACTAATAATCTGGCAATTCTATGGGGGTCCGGACCCCCTGCCCCCCCTCTGAATATGCCCATGTTAAATATCGGTCAATTTCTACAACAACGAAGCTCAGCTTTCCATACTTAAACTGGTTCATAAGAAATGACTTCTGGATTTCTGAGTTGGCCAGGAATTACAATAAAAACACATTTTCTTTCTCAAGTCAGCTGTGAGCATGTATACTTTAGGCCTAAAATAAAAAAGGGGGTGTTTAGGGTAACCTGACCCTACCTAGATTTTTTGGTGAATCCTATTTTTTTTTATTTCAATATTTCTAAGAAATTGAAGAAAACAACAGTATTTATGGTAAATTAATGACTTTCAACAGAAAAAAATACTAAGAGAATAAAATAAAATTAATAAATAAATATGCACCTTTATAGTAACCCTACCTTGAGTTTTCCAAGATGTTACCCCAAACAAACCACTTTTTCCAGGCCTTGTTCATCTCGAGTTCATATATAAGCTGCGTCATGAGAGATTCCATTTTTAACCTAGGTGAAAACAAAGGCGCAGATCAGCTGTGCAGTGATCAGTGGCTTTGTTTCCACTACAGGGATAGTACAATTCCTCTTCTTCCTAAATCCAAAACTTCAAGCCTCTAAATTAAACCATGATACAATATGAAAACACACCCATGAAGATTTTAGTTGAAAAATTTTGATAACTTAAGATGGTTGTTTTTGCTGTAACCTATATTGTGGGTACTACATGTTAGAATGGCCTTGGTGAGGTGTAGCTAGTGAGGTGGGTCTAACAAGTACCCATAGACAAAAATCTTTTGATCAAAAATAAGAAAAATAGCCGTTTAAATAGGTACACCCATGCACACTCCAGTTTTACTATATAAAAGTGTGGTATAAATTCCAAGGCCATGTTAGCCTTTTTCTCTACTTTAACAGTTGTTTCCATTGTTTATTTTGCAGTGCAGAATTTTCCTGGGTATTCACATCATGTTGTTGACCATGTCAAGGGATCACATCACATTCCTTGCATGCCTCAGACCTCTGAAAGATAATTGAAATCATGTTTAATAAAGTTGCATGGGTATGTAGTTATTCACCAGCCATTTGTATCCACAGTCACTATGGTGCTGGGAAATAGCAGGGCATCTAACTTTATTTTTATAGAGCTGCTACAGTCAGACCAGTTAAGTAGTTAAATACAAAAGACACAACTACTAGTTCATTTGAATTAATGTGACTGTATCCTGTCATATCTCCAGCACTCATGGGAGGTTATAACCCAGCACATAAGCCTGCTGTGTCCCTATCCCCCGGTCCCAAAGGGGCTGGGGATACAAATGACTGGTGCATAATGCATATATTTTTCCCTAGCCCACAAAAACTGTTTGAACACACACACACACACACACAAAAGCAATGACAACAAAAACATAGAGCTAGAACCACATTTAAAATTGCCTTAAAAAATACCAGATTTATTGGGTCCTAATTTCTGCCGATGTTGAATGGTGGTTCACCTGTTCACACCAATTTATGCACAATACATTTGTAACCACTGCTCCCCCACCTACAGGGAAGGGTAGGGATTATGACTTAAAAGCTTTCAGCGCCCTGCCATTAGCCCCACCCCCAGGGGGCAAACTGGAGGTCAAAACTTTGCTCTTTGACCTGCCCTTCACAGAACAAAATCTCCCTGGGCCCTGGGATAAGGATCCTAATGTCAAACCCCCTTCATTTCCCCTAGACTGCGGGGACACTCGAAAAGTAGCTACCCTGCTCTTAAACCCAGCTATCACCCTTCCCCTCACCCTTCCCCGTAGGTGGGATGGGGGGGGGGGGAGAGGCAGTGATTACAAATGACTGGTGCAATTAGGGTTTGATGTGAACAGCAAACTGCCAAAGATCGTTTAGAGACCATTGTCACGATTGTGGATAGAGCTATGCTGTAATAAACATATTTGTGGGTACTTACGAGCAGTGTCAGAGTCTCACATGTCTAATCTGCCAGGTGTACACCCCATACATCTCAGGAAGAGTATCAGAGTATTACATGATCTTCCCCACCCACTCCTCATGTCCATGGAATGATGGTTTGGTAAATCCAGAATTTCATGATGAAATTTCACCAAAATTAAACTGATTAATTAAATCCTTTCCACAAAATGGAGAAAGGTGACAACAAGTATCACACATTTTGATTTACAAAGAAGAACGTGTCATGATGTGACTGTTTACAACACAGAAAATACTTCAAAACAACCGCCGACTTTACACATGTGGTGTGACGTAATACGATCTTCTCCAATACACAGAATTAGCCTCAACACGGTCAAATCTATCTTGATGACTTCCGAACGGTCAAATATAATATCCGAGTGTGAACAATTTTTTGTTCTAATATAATTGGCACCCCCTAAAATTCGCATTTCAGGGGAATGCCGTGACAGGCAAAAGTGTTTCGTGTCGTTTTCGTTGAAAAAAGTTTGTCATGTGGCGTCTCAGTGTAAGACGGTAATATGAAATCCCGGACAAGGCGGATCTAGCTGCACCGTATAACAGCTATTGTTTTAAGCACAGCAACAAGCGTGTCATTTTGAGCGAAATTTCGACCAAAAAGAGGTCGCCATTTTGTTAAGGATTATTTTGCGTCGAGTAAGGTTTCAAAATAAAATACAATCACCGCATGCACGCTGGCTGCGTCCTCACTGCTAGGTCATAGATGAACTAAAACAACATTGATGCGCCACTGATCGTGATCAAAACCGTGTCGCATTTTTTGTGTAATATTGAATTATAGTACTAATCTTTTTTTTTTTTTTTTTTTTTTTTTTTTTGTGTTTTTTTTTTGTGTGTTTTTTTTTTGTTGTTGTTGTGTTGTTTAAAAAAAAAATGTTGTCACATACTAGCCGGTTAGTGTCAGACCTGGTCGGAAAACCCCTAATACCGGTTTTCTCACGCCGCGGCTAAAATGTGAAATGGTTAAGGTTTTATAATCCGAGACTGCATGTCATAAAATCAGCCACGCTTTAAATCATACCCTTAGGTCATAGATTAACTAAAACAACATTGATGCGCCACTGAACTGTTCAAAATCGTATCGTCAATATCTGCATTTTTGTGTAATATTAATTATAGATCTAGTACTAATCTTTTGATAAAAAAAAAAAACAACAAAAAACATTTAATGAATTTTTAAAAAAGTAAAAAAACAAAAATAATGAATTGAAGTATCTTGCGACTTGTGACTGAGAATGAATGACTGAATATGCGATTCCAGAAAACTCAACGGGATGATCTAGACCATGGCTGAGAGCGGAAATAAAATAAGAAAAGAAGAACGAATCAGCGTAAAAAGTAGCAGCACAGTAAAAACAAATCTTAATTTCATTGAAAACAGTGTACAGTTTCAGTGTTTTTCTGCAGCTTTAACGAGAGAGAGAGAGAGAGAGAGAGAGAGAGAGAGAGAGAGAGAGGGAGAGAGAGATATTTGAATGAAGATAATTAAGAATTTTTATGTCGGTTTTTGCTTTGTTCAGACTGGGACACGGAGGCGCTATTGTTTGGTCATCAGATTGAGTAAAAAGTGTTACTTAGGTGTGAAATGCAAACTTTAATTGGACCAATTGCAATTACGACAATAATGTTGATGTGCATTCTTACAATGCACAATGCGTTTGTTGTTCAGAGGTGTCACATTCTGTGAGGATATGTAATGTTTATAAAATTATACTCAAAAGTAAATCGCGATCATTGTGTAGCATCTTTCATAAATTTTAAATCGATTATCATTCGAGGTGAGAAAAAAGACATTTTATATTTTTTTTCTTTTGTGTAAATAAGTAATCTCCATGTTAAATAAATAAATAAATAAATAAATAAATAAATAAATAAATAAATAAATAAATAACAAGGAAAAGAAGTATTACACCTTTATGCGAAATAGCAGACGCTTATCCACAGGTATTTCGTAATTCTCCGCCCGGTTTACGGGATTTGCCGATAAAACTTGATTTACGGAAATTAGAAAAAAAAACTCAAAGTAGCTATAAAACACACGCAATTTGTCCACGCCAAATGTCGCTTGATTTTGAAGTTAAGCATGTCTTTAGAAAGATCATTTTCTTCTGATGAATAATCCGAAAGAACAAATTTAGAAAAAAGGTTTTGGAAACGATATATTTGGCATTTAACCAAAGCACCTTTGGTAGATTTTACACTTTTTGTATATCAGATATAAGAAATCATGCGACCAAACAGGACCTTTTTAAATTTTGATTTTGTCCATTCAAAAAATCAAGATAATTTAACGAAACAATATCCATTAAATCAGGAATACATTAAATTACAATATTCCGAAAGAACAAATTTGATATCTGCCGTAATTAAGTTTTAATTAAACATTGAAAGTCAATGTCCTATTCATTTATGTACATTTTTTATCGGCAATAAACTGAATTACAGGTAAGGTATCGGCTCAATATTTCTCCGTATGGTTCCCCCAGAGTCCCCTGGGCCCCCCCCCCCCCCCCCCCCCCGCGCCGAGTCTTTGACTTATTTTTTCTTTTCTTTGAACATTAAGTTTTATAACACAATTTGCATTCGTGAATTGAAAAACTTCCAGGTTTGCTGATTTATGTCTCAGTCCAATTGCAGGCTAAAATAAGCATCCACTGATATGCTCATGCTTCGTCGTAACCACTGTTGTTATTGCAAGTTTGTAGATTATTCATTTATTTTATTTATTTCTATGTGATATGGGTATAGAGGCTCTCTCTCTCTCTCTCTCTCTCTCTCTCTCTCTCCACAAGGACTCTCTCTCTCTCTCTCTCTCTCTCGCCACAAGGACTCTCTCTCTCTCTCTCTCTCTCTCTCTCTCTCTCTCTCTCTCTCTCTCTCTCTC
Organism: Rugalucina vietnamica; assembly: GCA_964017185.1. Classification (NCBI taxonomy): domain Eukaryota; kingdom Metazoa; phylum Mollusca; class Bivalvia; order Lucinida; family Lucinidae; genus Rugalucina; species Rugalucina vietnamica. The sequence goes on from OZ024873.1 coordinate 9,338,355, forward strand.
TCTCGCCACAAGGACTCTCTCTCTCTCTCTCTTTCTCTCTCTCTCTCTCTCTTTCTCCACAAGGACAAACGGCAATAACAGCGGCTAGCATCTTTGATCATTATGCGCGGCTTTAATTGAAAGTGAACACTAATCACACCTTGGCATTGACCGTAATTACGCGCGGCTTTGATTAATTTAAAATGCAATAATTACATATACACTTATCTTCTTTAAATTTGATTATAATTACGAGAAAATAATTGCTTCTCAATGCCTCGCACAATTTAGATAAAAATCCGATTTTTGCGATTGTAAATTATTCAATTTGAAACCATGGCAAGATTCGCATTCTTCGGTGACAACCTCATCTCCCGCCTTGAACCATTCTGGTACAACATCGACGCCCATCTCCCTGGTGAAGTCCGTTTCTTCAGCCGAGACGACATGAAAACAACTCTTCTCGACGTCGAGCTACTCGACGAGATGATCGACTTCCGACCAGACTTCGTCTTCGTTCACATCGGCCGAGAAGACATCGACAACCACTCCGAGCCTTCGAAGATTTTCGGCAGAATCGTCGGCATCGTCGAAAAATTGAAGTCAGAAGGCGTCAAGAGAGTCTTTATCGGTGACATATTGCCAAAACATGGCCTGGTCGACGCTGACCACGTCTGCTTCGAGAGACAAGCCAAAGTGGTGAACAGGAGGCTACGAAAGAAATTCGGAGACGCTTTCATCAAATTCAGTCTGTCGAAAATCGGGTTATGCCTTCGAAACAAGTACGAAGACGACGAACCAAACCATATGAACGAGCGGGGTCTAAAGGCATACTTCCACACAGTGAAAAGAGTGTTTCTGAGCTGCCGGCTTTTCGCTTGAAATCGTCTGTGTTGACACCCAAAGGTCCTTTTTAGGACCACCAAATTACTCGAAAGAATAACCTTATATGTATAATTAAGCCTCCTTTGTGTGGCCTGAGATTCTCTTACTTAATAAAGTTTGTGTTCTTGTTCTTATAATTCCCTTCCAAAAATCATGACCCAAGACCAGAACCCCCTTCCCTTATTTATTTATTTATTTATTTGTTTATTTATTTATTTATTTATTTATTTATTTATTTATTTATTTATTTATTTATTTATTTATTTCATTTTATTTGGTCACATGGTGATGACATGCTCTTTCGTCACATGTCGATGACAATATTTGGCACACTGACCGAACATGCACTTTACTGAACATTAAATGCAGATTGATGCACGCATGCTGCCCATTAAGCGACGCATACATTGCCCTTTATGCATTCTCATCAGGAAAACATGTCCATGCAAAATATACCCCCTCGGATCCCAATTTTATATAATAAAACTGCGGTTTGCAGGAGTATACCTATTTTACTTTTTTTTTTTACTTTTTTTTTTTTTTTTTTAGCAAAAAAAAAAAAAAAAAAAAAAAAAAAATAATAATATATATATATATATATATATATATATATATATATATATATATATATATATATATATATATATATATATATATATATATATATATATATATATATATATATATATATATATATATATATATATATATATATATATACAAAAAAAAGAGAAAAAATTCTGTAAATTTTCTTCTTTTCTTTTTACAAGTTTATTGCATGGGCATGTTTTCGTAATGTGAAATTGGGGTTTGCAGGGGTATACCTATTTATCTTATTTTTTGAGCAAAAATAAGAAAAATAAATAAAAAATCTACATTAATTATCATTTTTTTTATTTATTTATTTATTTTTTTTTTTTTTTTACAAATTTACAACTCTCTGTATATTGCATGGGCATGTTTTCGTAATGTGAACCTTACGCAGGTGCAAACACATGGACATGATGATTCTCATTTCACAAAACTTTTCACCTATGCGATTGAATTGCGTCACTGTGTCTTGGTCAAAGTTGTATAAGTGAAAGTGCATGTAACATACATCACATTCCAAAATAAAGAAAATAATTGCTTTGTCATTCTTTCACAGCATTTAACGTATGGGTAAACTGAAAGTTTAAAATCATTATTAATAGTCAATCTTTCAAGTCAACATCGCTAATTATATATAAAGGTACATAGAATTTTAATCTGATTTTTCCTATTTTTCTCTTTTCAAAATTTATTTATATTATATTTCATTTATTCATATTGAATTCTGCGATATTTAAGTTCTCACATGTTTGTTACATAGCGAAACACTTCAATTAGAGTGCCATTTGATGTGCATATGTTTAGTTCTTACAAAATTTTTTAATAAAAGGAGTGTTTTTACTATTTTTTTTTTCAAATCTGTCGTTTGAAAATGATATATATGAAAGGGTTCTGAACGTATACACGAAGAATCTCAATTACATTTTATGTGGATACAGCTGATTCAAGATGCAATTGGTCACACTGTCTCTGTTCTTTCTACCGTCCGTGTACATGATGAGTTCCTCACCCGACCGGGGTCTTGGGGGCACGAGGTTAGCGAAGCTTGGGGAGGACGAAATATGTTATAATAAAGTTTTGGAATGTGTCGGAATGTCGGGGATGCCTTGTTGGTTGAGGTAAGAGTTTTTCTCAATTCAAGGCTCATATGCATCACAAACAAATTTCTTCAAGACGTTTAGTTGCTACATTTTTTTTGGTATTTGACATGCAAAATGTTCGACCAAGACCAATTCATACTGAAGATCAACACACCATAACTCTCATTATGTATTTTGTAACCACGCCGCACCTACGCCGAGTTCTGCGGGAGGGTGGGGATGGTCTTGGAAATGATCGCAGTGCGGGAAAACTGCCCAGGGTTTGCATTATATTTGCCAAAACAGCAGCGCAATAAACTTAACAGAATGGGGGGGGGGGGGGGGGTAGCAAAAGTTTTGCCAAATGGGAGTCTGCTGGTAAAGTTTGTCTTCAGTATGTATTTCTTAATTCACAGGTAAAGTTTATTATTGATGCACATTCCTTAAACGACTTCATGGTAAAGTGTGGGTTTTTTTTACGGCATATTATTATATTGAGCGGCATATTATTTTTGAGCTACAGACTATTGCTGGGCTACATAATAGAGGTCATCTTTCTTAAATGTTTTCTCCAGTATGAGTTTTTCGAAAGCTTACTTGGCTACAAAGTTTATTTGTTTTTTAATTCAGTTTTACGTCCCTTTCAAGATTATTTCAGCTCATATGAGATGGGCTAATCAGAAGGTGGGCGAAAACGGGAGAACCCCCGAAAAAAACCACCTGGCACACCCGCAAGCAGAACATGGCTTGTCTCACATGTGGTACAAAGTTTATGCATATATTTTTGAAGCATAGTAAAGCTTATCTTCTGTATGTATTTCAGATGTCGATGCAGAGGCTACACATCAGGAATTTGTTACAATGCCCCAGAGTGCCAGAACAATGCAGAAAAACTCTGGAAATGTAAATGTTGGGGTAAGGAGAAGGACACAGAAGCTCACCCTAGGGAATGTGGGGCGTGGAGTGAGTTGGAAAGAAAGGAGGCATTGGCAAGGAGATTGGAGGACATTGGCAGGATAATGCCATATATAAATGCACAGAAAAGATGAGACTTGCATTCAGTGTCTTTCAGTTTTGTAAATTGTCTCATTGTCAGACTAAACATTACAAAAACATGCCCATGGTTTACAAATTTAAGAAACTTAAAGGAATTAATGATTTTTCTTTTCAGTTCAGAAAAATCATAACACGTTACAGACGTATAGGTTATAACTTGAATGTTATGCGACAGTCTGCATGCTTAGTTTTTAACCCAATCATGGTTGATAACTATGCTGCCTTCTTTAATTGCACGCCGGTGGGTCGGGCGTCAGACTCTATGATGGCCCCGACATAAAGCTATTCATTTTAGTTGGTTGGGACCGGAGCTTCTTGTCTGTTGCTTGGCCCACCGGGGTCCAACTGGTGTTTTTCTTTTGCTCCGGAGTTAGTAGGTTATTCGGCGCCCAGGGATCTCCATCGTCGGGCAGCTTACTCAGTCTGTGAGTCCTGGTTTGTGATTCATCAGGATGTTTATCACGATTTATCTGTTTGTTCTTGATGATTCATTGACTAGTTAGAGATTCACCACGAGGACCGAATAACTAACTAAATGTTATGAACCACTGCAGAAGCTGAGGGTGAGGTTATGGCCATGTAAAACCGGTTTAAGCCCGCCAGTAACTTTGTGTTACTGATCGTTCCAAGTCGATACTTCTGTGGCGGTTCTTTTTGTTTTATGTCTTGGCGTATAAATTTTTTTTGTGCTGTTGGCACCTTATGTATGTTTTCATATTTTTAGTTAAGGTAACTGAGTGGCCACCTATTGGGAAAATAGCTGCTCATTCGGCTTACGATATGTTTCATGGTATGAGTACCTGATTGTTAGTTTGGTTTTTTCCCACCTCGGTTTTTGGAGTGGGAATCTTTTTCTGATTGCGCCTTTTCCTGATCTTTGCCTACTTGTACCTTACCATATATTATACAGATTTTTCTTAAATTGTAAAAAATGAAAAAATTCAGATTTATTTTTCTTATTTTTGCTCCAAAACATAGATTGTGGGTACTCGTTAGAACCGCCTCGGCGGAAAATAGGTACATGTATACCCCTGTATACTCGAGTTTTGCTATATAAAATTGGGGATTAAGGGGGTATACATTTCACGGACATGTTTTCGTGATGAAATGAAACTTTCATATGGCCATTATTCATACATTCCGATGTACATTCCCTACGAATTTTTTTTTTAATTTTCAGTTTTATGTCCCTTTCAAGATTATTTAATTCATATTTCAGTGAATAGGTAAAGACTTTCCAACATCCAGAACCCAAAACCATAGGACATAGACCATCTAATGTCCTGATCAATAATTTTAGTCATTTCAAGATGAAGCCGTCACTTCCTGGGTAATTAACCAGTACTACTGGGAGCTTTATTTCTGAGGAGGTTTTGAAAACCTCTCCTCACACTATGGCTGCTGATGCTCTATCCCTCAGCCACGCTCCATAGGACAAATGTGAACAACTGGTTTTGCATGAAATGACACAAATCACAACTAAAATGTTATGCAGAAACTTGAAAATTTCATATGGTAATAAAAGAAATAAAGAGAAATTTTCTCGTTTGTTTCATATTTTATTTTGGTGTTCTTTCATTTTAAGTTTATGGCTTAACCTCAGTACTTCCATAACCATCCTGACATTTTGGACAAACATAATTATCTTATACCTCATGTCCAGAGATAACCAACATAACCATTACGAAAACATGTTCCTGTAATGCATACGCCCCTTAATCTCACTTTTATTAGTAAAACTGGTGTTTACAGGGGTATATCTATTTTTCTTATGATACAAAACATAGACTGTGGGTACTCGTTAGAACCACCTCTGTGAGGCGGTTCTAACGTGTACCAACAATCTATGTTTTGGCGCAAAAATAATAGGTATACCCATGCATACCCCAGCTTTTCTGTATATAAATGGGGTAGAAGGGGGTACATATTACACGACAATGTTATCTTGATGTGTGGACAAACAGTGCAGCCCTAGATCAGACAACTCCTAGAGGAACAGTTTGATTATGGTCAAAGTCTAAATATTCATGAAGTTTATAGTACATGTATCTAGCTTCTCCTGCCATAAACTAGCAACATATTGTGTCCAGTTCTTTTAAGCCATACATGTTTTGTGTCTCTAAATGTTCTTTTTTCTAACATTGTTTCAAAAAGCGTCAAGGAATTATGAAACCTCAGAAATTCTAAGATTTTTTTTCAAAAGTGCTGGTGCATACTTTATTGCATTTCAGCAGCATTTTCTACATTAACAAAATAAGGCTGGAGACAAAAAGCAACATTCTTTAAATCTTTCTTTTTAGGTATCTATTTAGCATTTTCTATAAAAGTATAAATATTACACAGCTGTATTTGCTTTCTAATATGCCAAACATACTGGCATAACTTGTCCTAGCTTTTGAGACATCTAGGTCTGTTGAGTTTTCTCACTGTCAACATTTTTTCAGTCATGTCAGGATGGAACCAATGCATCAAACAGTTTTACAAACATGCTTATCTGCCCTTGCTATGTATGCATTGAAGGAACCAAGCTGCCTCAAAAGCTTTCAAGGATCTTTGCCTAAATATCTAAAAGTGATGCCTATTATACATATATAAAATCATTTATGGTATATATATTTTATGTATAATAATATTGCATATATACATAATATAAATTATTGAGATACTTACATATTTAACACATTTCAAATACAGTTTACACATTCAAACACACAAAGACATGTATGTCATCCTCTGCCAAGTGATTTTAAATCCACGAAACATGTCCATGTAATGTATACCCCCTTGAATCCCACTTTTATATAGCAAAACTGGAATATGCAGAGGTATACCTAATTTTCTTATTTTTGCTTCAAAACATAGATTGTGGGTCTTGTTAGAACCGCCTCACCAAGGCAGTTCTAAAGTGTACCCACAATCTTTGTTTTGAGAAAAAATAAGAAAAATATCAAGATTTTTCAGCTAAAAATTTCAATTTATAAAGCTCAAAAAATACCTGTTTATTGCATGGGCAAGTTTTCGTAATGAAAATAAAAGCCTTCTATGATTTAAATTAAGCAAATAAAACCCTTTACTGACAGAAAGACATCTTGTGCTCAAAGATTATAATGCTAAGTTTGTTTTCCAATCAGGCAGGCTCAATATGAGTGAATTTATCTTGAAAGGAAGTAAACTCGACTTGAAATACATGAATATCATACTGATTCATTATATACAAAAATATGACACAAGTAAATATCACATGATTAAAAAGAGCCTACCAATATCTAATGAACCTTATGGGTTAAGTATCAGAGATAAAATTAGTTTGAAAAATGCCTATCAAGTCCGCTGACAGACTGAAATGCCAACTGACAAAAAATTATCATTTTAATAAAGTTTTCATTTAATCATTGCTGATAAATACCCTAGTTATTTAATCACCTGTTTTTAGAGCCTAAAAGAATACATTTTTATGCTAAAACAGACTAATCTAATAGTAAATGTTATAAACATGGTACTGGCACTTTGATACATGAAACACTGACAATCAATGTATTGAAAAAAAAAAAAATAATAATAATAATTAAATATCACGACACAAGAATAACTTTTAAATTTTGAAAAAGAAAAAAAAGTCTGATAGCTTTAAGTCAGCATTTTATTACTGAACATTATGTAGTTTGTGCACGCATGCATTTTAACATAATTTTCATCCAAAGCAAGCAAAAAAAAAAAGAGTATTTGACTGGTAAAAAGTAAGATTAAGTTAAGGCACAACCTTATAAAATCACTCAGAAAAGTAAAAGCTAACTTGAAATGTACAGCATTCTTAACAAACAAGTACATGTACATATAATACATTTATTCTGATGTACAATTTATAAATGCATGAACAATATAACATTGCACTTTCCTGTTTAAAACGCAAGATAAAATGCAAGTGAGCTAAGACCAGATTTTTGCCTATGCAAAAACAAAGACGCAGATCAGCTTTGCAGTAACTGCGAAGCTGATCAGCGGCTTTGTTTTCGCTACAAGGATAGTACAATCCCTACACTTTCTATATAAAACATTTCCAGCCTCTAGCCATCTTCTGTTACTGTACAGGCTGGTTGGTGTCGGACCTGGTTGGAAAACCTGGTTTCCTCGCGTCGCAAGATAAAATGCAAGTGAGCTAAGACCCGTATATAAACTAAATAGCAGCAAATTAAAGCTGCATTGCTTATGGATAATGATTTTTCTTCACACTTTGAGCTTAACAAACATTTGCTGGATTCAAACGTATAGGTTAGATACATGTATTCCTACCTGTAGTAATACAATATTTTCATGTACAAAGTCTGTCCATACACATTCTAGCTAAATTTCATCTTTCTCAACAGGCATATGACATTATTTTTGGAAGACCAAAATCTGTTGTTGTTTTTTTTATTTTATTTTTTGTTTCCCCACAAATCAAAACAAGAGGACCAATGGTCCTGTAAACTCTCACCTGAGAGCTGCTGTATATACTGTATATACCAATAAACATGTTTGAATACATGTTTGAATATTATAGAAAATAGTCCCCGTACAGGGGCAGATGAAGCCCTGGGGCTATTTTTTTTTTTTTTTTTTTTTTTTTTTCAGAATAATCACTATCCTGTCCATTTGCCAATTTCTTACAAGTTTTTCCCTTCAATTTGACATTTTAAAAGTTTACCCATTCAAATACATAAAGTTTTTCCCTTCAAATGACATTTTGACAATTTTCCCCTTTCAAATGCATGGGCGACCCATGTTGACCTTGCCTTAAAATAGGTCAAGGTCATCACAGGGTCATGATTTATATACACATTGTAGTACTTGAGTCATCCTTGCTTCATGCCAAGTTTCTTTGAAATCGGTACACCAGTTCCGGAGAAGAAGATTTTTGAAGGGTTTTACCATATATGGGCATGGCAGCCACCTTGGTCATGTGACCTGGATTATTTATATATACATTGGTTCTCCTTTCCTATAGATGCTTCCTATAAAATTTGGCTTTGATTGGCCAAGTGGTTTCAGAGAAGATCTTTGAATATTATTGTAATATACATGTATATTGCCCAAGGGTGGGGGCAGACCAACCCCTAGGGTCCATTTTTTTTTTCAGAATCACATATCTTCAGTCCATTTGCCCATTTCCTGCAAGTTTTTCTTTTCAAATGATATTTTATCAATTTTCCCTATTCAAATGCATGGGCAACCTATGTTGACCTTGCCTTAAAATAGGTCAAGGTCATCCAAAGGTCATAATTTATATAAAGCTTGTAGTACTCCAGTCCCAGATGCTTCATGCCAAGTTTTGTAAAAATCGATCCAATGGTTCCGAAGAAGAAGAATTTTAAAGGGTTTTTACCATATACATTGTATGGGCGTGGTGGCCTTCTTGATCATATGACCAGGATTATATATATACACACTGATTCCCCCTTCCTATAGATGCTTCCTATAAAATTTGGCCTTGATTGGCCAAGTGGTTTCAGAGAAGAAGATCTTTGAATATTTTTGTAATATACATGTTTATTGCCCCGGGGTGGGGGCAGACCAACCCCTGGGGTCCAATTTTTTTTCAGAATCACATATCTTCAGTCCATTTGCACATTTCCTGCAAGTTTTTCCTTTCAAATGACATTTTAACAATTTTCCCCATTAAAATGCATGGGCAACCTATGTTGACCTTACCGTAAAATAGGTCAAGGTCATCCAAAGGTCATTATTTATAAACACATTGTAGTACTTCATTCCCAGATGCTTCATGTCAAGTTTCTTTGAGATCGGTCCAGTGGTTCTGGAGAAGAAGAATTTTGAAGGGTTTTTACCATATATGGGCGTGGTGGCCATCTTGGTCATGTGACCTGGATTATTTATAAACACATTGGTTCCCCTTTCCCATAGATGCTTCATATAAAATTTGGCTTTGATTGGCCAAGTGGTTTCAGAGGAGAAGATCTTTGAAATTGTGGACAACAGACGGACGGCGGACGGATGGACGACGGACACCGGATCATGGCCATCCTATAAGCTCACCTTGTGAGCCTAACGGCTCAGGTGAGCTAAAAAAATACATGTATAACTATTTTTATTGTTATCACTCAAATAGCTAAGACGTCATATGCAAACTGGGACATGAAAGTCAGCCATTTATCTATATATTTGGCACTGTACGAAATGATTATTCTAGATCTATTCTAATGAGATAACTATTCCAGATGCAAACAGTGCAGACACTAATCAGATGCTACATTTTGTAGCTTCTGATTTGGGTCAACTTTGTTTGCTTAGGTCCCATATATGTTCTATGGCTATTTTCCCTAATTTTAGGACAGAAAGGATTCATAAACAATGATCGCAGCAAGCGAATTAAATCAAAACAATGTCCTATCAATGTGCTTTGAAATCACATCAAGTAAATATGACTTAGTCATACATGTAACATCATGCACCCAATGGGATATTACATCAGGAATACATGCCTGTGAAATAAATACCCCCTTATACCCCACCTTTATATAGTAAAACTGGGGTGTGCAGGGGTATACCTATTTTTCTTATTTTTGCTCCAAAACATCGATTGTGGGTACTCGTTAGAACTGCCTCGGTGAGGCAGTTCTTTCTTATTTTTGCTCCAAAACATCGATTGTGGGTACTCGTTAGACTGCCTCGGTGAGGCAGTTCTAATGCGTACCCACAATCTATGATTTGGAGCAAAAAATAATATCAGATTTTTTCTACTGAAAATTTTCATTTTTTACAACTTTAAAAATTTCTGTATATTGCATGGGCATATTTTCGTAATGAGATTGCTTCTAAAATGCTTATTAAAGGTCTAAACTGCTATTTGTGAATGCTATAGCATCTTTTGTAGGCATTACCGTAGGGTAGAACTTTTAAAGTTGAATTTAAGAATTCAAATCCAGCTTTAGAACAAAAGCCACAATTTTTAATGTCCCAAAATTGAGGAAAATCGAAATACAAATTGAAAGTATAATAGACTGAGTATTCAAACACACTGAATATATCTACAAAACTGGGCAAGCTGATTTATAAATGTTCTCGGCAGAAGTGGCAGTAAACCAGTCTATATCTTTGCCCTGGATTTTCACTTTTCTCAAACAGCCTTTGAATTCGTCTGAGGACCCTGTAAAGATATACGAGTAAAATACACAAATTAATACACTTAGATAGGGTGAAACGCAAGACAAAAAGGTTGTAGGCATTCTATTTGCATTTTGACAGTTTCAGTGCAGTCTTCATCAAGATGCTGAATAAAGCCTCCTTCAAACAATTAATTACTGCTAGTTGAATTAAAATTTTCAAATCATGAAAAAGGGGCATAACTCTCACCTGGCAATCCACCAATAAAGACAGGGGCAGTTGTACCACTAATAATCTCCCCTGAGAAGTTGGCACTCTCTGACGGCTGATTGTCTACTTGTAGTGTAATAACTCCAGTTATCACACTGACCTTGACCTTATGCCATTGGTTATCACATAGATGGTACTCGGTGTTGTAGTTCGATTCTACAGTCTGTTTCCCTGCTGAGGTTTTCACCATGAGTTTCACCTGAAAAAATATCATTTATTCCTTTAAAAACATTTCTAAACAAGACAAAAGTTTTTCTAAATCACCAAAGAAGCCATTTTTAGTTGGTGGCACCAGACTCTCATAAGAATATCCAACAGAGTAATGACCCTTGAAAAAGACTTCATATAGACGTAACCATGGTTGGGTTTTTGTCCATCCTGATTGCCAAGAACAAGACCATGGAGCCATAAAGGAAAACAGCTCTGTCTAGACTACTCAAGTCATTTAAGCCTGTGCGTCAGAAAACCAACAATTTGGGTTCCGACCAGGTCCGACACAAATGCTCTGTACAAGCACAGAAGATGGCTAAAGGCTGGAAATTTTGGATTTAAGAAGAATTGTACTATCTGTGTAGCGAAAACAAAGACACTGATCAGCTTCGCAGTTACTGCGAAGCTGATCTGCATCTTTGTTTTCGCATATGCACATTGTTGGTTGTCTTATGTGGTGGCTCATTTTATTTGATAAATCAACAAAATATTCTGTGTTATATCTGATCTGACTTTAAAATAAGGTGACTAAAATTCAGCATACATTGTAATGTTTAAAATGATAGGCATATTTTACTTGACACCAAGATGAACAACTGCAGTTATATACTGGCTCCTTTGTTTCGAGCAGGTCTCTAACAAACATATACACCTACTCAACAAAGGATGTTTTGGCGGGAGGTGTATAAGTTTCCCGCCATTTATTATACACCGGTGTATAATATCCGGCGGGAAACTTATACACCGGTCTCTAATATCAGGCGGGAAACTTATCAGTCCTCCTGTAGATATACATGTATGTTGTGATTTTTATATTAGACTCAATAAAAGGTAAGTACATTATGAAATGGGTCAGATGCACCGCAAAAATAATGTTTTCGCCGTGTTAAAAGGCTTTAAATATTGCCCAGGCTGATTGGAAGCTTTTTTAGCAAATCGTGGTTAAGAATCTTTCTAACGTTAAATGCAGTTTCTGTCTACAGAGTATTTAAAATCCTTTGCGGTGAAAGAAAAGAAAAGAAATTTCATTTATTTACAATTCCCCAAAAAGTTATATTAAACGAATCGTTGCATACATTTGTGTGAAAGTAGCTCTTGCTCCCTGGTTCCATTGTTAGTAGAAGGTTAGGGTTAGTGTGAGTTGAATGAGAAACTGGCAGTAGGAACAAACTTCACACAGTTATTTTTGACCAGCTGTTTCCCCCCAAAACAGCCGGGCATAAAATGGTCCTCTGTCTTTCGAGCAAGGAGATTAGCCCTTGACAGATCCATATTTACTAGCTCATCAATTTAAGCACATTATGTAGTTATGTAAAATCATACTTAGATGGTATTGAATTATTTGCGTTTATCATAAGCAATACGTTTAACGACGTTTACAAGGGAAATTACTGTGAAGGTTCTATTTGTTCATGATTGCATGAGGAAATGTAAATATCGTTCACAGTTAGTTACCTCGATAAGTCCGTGGGATAGTTTGGCTAATATGCCATGTTGCGAGAAAAGAAAGTTAAGCGGAATATAATTGGTCTAAATATGCTGCGCAAGGTTTGGCTAACAGGCTTGCTTTCTCAAGATTAGTAGCAGTTGTTATAAGGAAACAAAGCAGCCAGTATATAAGTCAGTTAGAGTATGTCGGAATCGGTCAATACGAAAATTATAGACCCGGCACGTGAACTAAAGGCCTCCCTCGCTGCGCTCGGTCGGCTTTAAGTTCACGTGCCGGGTCTATAATTTTCGTATTGACCTCTCCTCCATACTCTAACTATTACTTATGCACCACCTCAAAAAAAAATTGTCCGTCCCTCCATTAATTCTAAACTACATTTGTCATTGGTTATCATTAAAATGTGGTCTGTTTTATGGGTCTAAAACATTATAAACATGACCTTGGCTGTTTCCCATGAACGATAAGCAGCGAATGGAACAAAATTCATTATCAAGACATTAATGACTATATACCAACCTGCCCATTCTTCAGTTCTAGACTTATAACTGGGCTGCCATTGGTGCTGTCTACTATCATTATCAAGACATTATTGACTACCAACCTGCCCATTCTTCAGTTCTAGACTTATAACTGGGCTGCCATTGGTGCCATCTGCGATCATTATCAAGACATTAATGACTATATACCAACCTACCCATTCTTCAGTTCTAGACTTATAACTGGGCTGCCATTGGTGCCGTCTGCTATCATTATCAAGACATTAATGACTATATACCAACCTACCCATTCTTCAGTTCTAGACTTATAACTGGGCTGCCATTGGTGCCATCTGCGATCATTATCAAGACATTAATGACTATATACCAACCTACCCATTCTTCAGTTTTAGACTTATAACTAGGCTGCCATTGGTGCCGTCTGCTATCATTATCAAGACATTAATGACTATATACCAACCTACCCATTCTTCAGTTCTAGACTTATAACTGGGCTGCCATTGGTGCCATCTGCGATCATTATCAAGACATTAATGACTATATACCAACCTACCCATTCTTCAGTTCTAGACTTATAACTGGGCTGCCATTGGTGCCATCTGCGATCATTATCAAGACATTAATGACAATATACCAACCTACCCATTCTTCAGTTCTAGACTTATAACTGGGCTGCCATTGGTGCCATCTGCTATCATTATCAAGACATTAATGACTATATACCAACCTACCCATTCTTCAGTTCTAGACTTATAACTGGGCTGCCATTGGTGCCGTCTGTATCATTATCAAGACATTAATGACTATATACCAACCTACCCATTCTTCAGTTCTAGACATAACTGGGCTACCATTGGTGCCGTCTGCTATCATTATCAAGACATTATTGACTATATACCAACCTACCCATTCTTCAGTTCTAGACTTATAACTGGGCTGCCATTGGTGCCGTCTGCTATCATTATCAAGACATTATTGACTATATACCAACCTGCCCATTCTTCAGTTCTAGACTTATAACTGGGCTGCCATTGGTGCCGTCTGCTATCATTATCAAGACATTAATGACTATATACCAACCTACCCATTCTTCAGTTCTAGACATAACTGGGCTACCATTGGTGCCGTCTGCTATCATTATCAAGACATTATTGACTATATACCAACCTACCCATTCTTCAGTTCTAGACTTATAACTGGGCTGCCATTGGTGCCGTCTGCTATCATTATCAAGACATTATTGACTATATACCAACCTGCCCATTCTTCAGTTCTAGATTTATAACAGGGCTGCCATTGGTGCCGTCTGCTATCAGCAAAGTGCCGTCTGTCTTGTGGGTCCGGAACTCAAGACTGACGGTTATGTCTTCATCTAGTGAGATTCCTTTTTCTGGAATGGACAATTGTAACATATTAAAACTTTCTGTTTATTTCTTCAGTATGTTTCTAACATTTGAGCTGTCTCGTGGGAAAACCAACAATGTGGTTTCCGAACAGGTCCGACACAAACCGGTCTGTGCAGTAACATAAAACAGCTAGAAGCATGAAATTTCGTATTTAGGAAGTAGAGGGATTGTACTATCCGTGTAGCGAAAACAAAGGCGCAGATCAGCTTCGCGGTGTCCGCGAAGCTGATCTGCGCTTTTGTTTTCGCATATGCAGATTGTTGATTTTCTCATGAGGCTGCTTATTTCATTAATTCCAAGGCCATATTCAAAGCAATGGATCTGATATGGTTCACACTGTTATATTGGATCTTTTACGCCTTTGTTTTCACATAGGCAAAAATCCAGTTTTCTCATGACGTGGCTCATATAGCATATATCTAATGTTGTTCAATTTTCATTCTCTTAACATTTCACTATATGCTCAAATTTGGAAATTACAAATGTTAGTTGTCAGTACAATTATCAACGTTTTTGTAATTTTCATTGGTAAAAGAAGCGTACTGACCTATCATGGCGTATGAGTTCCCTTTAAACAGAGCTGCATCTTCTACATTGTTATAACACTGCATCACTCCTCGGACCAGGGTTATATCGTCTTGTTCTTTAACATTCTCGTTGATTGTGACATTGCGAATACAGCCTCTTATACTGTGTTTTACCTGAAAGATTGCAAATTATATGTAAAGTTTGTGGTTTAATGTCTCAGTCAACAATTTTTCATGTAGTGGCAAGCCATCACTTCCCGAGTTAACATAATTTTTGCTCTGTTATGTGCAAAGTTGAGGTGACATCTGTTTAGAGATTGCTTCTATGGTAAACTACTTGAGCCTGTGAGTGAGAAAACCAACAATTTGTTGTTCCGACCAGGTCTGACACAAAACGGCCTGTACAGTCACAGAAGCAGGCTAGAAGCTTGAATTTTCAGATTTAAGAGGAAGGATTGTACTATCCGTGCAACGAAAACAAAGGCTCTGATCAGCTGTGCTATTACTGCACAGCTGATCTGCAGCTTTGTTTTCGCCTTTGAAAATTGTTGGTTTTCTGATGCGGTGGCTCAGTCTTAAATTCTGACCAAAAGCCATGTTTTCTGGTGTTTCAATTGAGATAATAATCTAAAACTAGCCGTATGAAGGCAAATTCAAAATATTCAATAAAGACTTACAATCTTTTCATTAACAAGATCCATATAGCTGCTTGGCAGTCCGCCGACAAATAATGTCACATCAATCTTCAACTTCTTTGCAATTCTGCCACTCTTCGAATCCACGCCATCAACCGTTAATGTCACTCGTTTTTTATTTTTCTGTATCACAACTGAATGCCACTCCCCGTCCGTGACCTTGGTCGAAGGTCTGATTTTGACCTCTTTAGCATTTCCACGGTTCTCGTATGTCAGGAAGACGGCACCACCCTTGAGCTGGACAGCAAAGAAAGACGACTGGGCTTTGTTGGAGAGGTAGAGCAGGACGCCGTCTTTGTAGTAGGTGCGGAAGTCAAACTTTAATTCAAAGCTGAAAACAATACACAGAAAAGATGAATGTGTGTTTCACTAGGCAGTCTATGTAAAAGCAGTTTCTTAAAATTTGTGAGATAACGTAGATATACCAAAGATGTAGCTTTAAAAGCATTAAACTGACAAACAATTGACAGATTAAGTTCAAACTGAACAAAGATTTATGACAAATAATTTGAGCCTGTGCGTGAGAAAACCAACAATTTGGGTTTCGACCATGTCCGACACAAACTGGGCTGTACAGTCACAGAAGATGGTTAGAGGCTGCAAATATGGGATTTAGAAAGTTAAGGAATTGTATTATCCTTGTAGTGAAAACAAAGGGGCTGATCAGCTTCGCAGTTCGGAGTGTAGGACAAAATCCCCCCCGGACAGAATCCCCCCCACTCTTTTTTGTTGACGAGGACAGAATCCCCCCCAGTACATCTTGCAAATAGGACAGAATCCCCCCCACTCCCAGTCAGAATCTCAATAATCATATTGTTACTTTTTACAGCTATTATTGCATTAAAAAAGTTTCTTTATTCATTGTTTGCTAATGATTGGATAATTATGTTGTTTGGTTAAGAAAGCTGCATCTTAATATGTTATAATTACTGCTAATAGCAATAATGAGGTGACACAAACTTCTATGTGTTGAGTATTTAACTAAGTTATAGTAAAAGGTATCCAAAATAAGCAAATTGTCATATTTAATTTTCTCTAATCACCACTTATTATAGTCAACTTAATAATATCTAAATAGATTCAAAGATTGCTCAATTATTGAAGTAGATTCTGTCTGAGAAGGGGTGGGGGGGATTCTGTCCTATTTGCAAGTTGTACTGGGGGGGATTCTGTCCTAGTAAACAAAAAAGAGTGGGGGGGATTCTGTCCGGGGGGGATTTTGTCCGGATACCGCGAAGCTGATCTGCACCTTTGTTTTCACATGTGCAGATTGCCATGGCTCATGATTTATGACAAATAATTTGATAATCTTGAATAGCTTTACTATTGCTACATTTCTGTATTTTTCTGTACATGAAAGGGTTTCGATCAAGTATCCCATTTGAGTAAAATTTAGAAAACTTTGGGAAACTCAATTTACAACTCACTTTCTCAGTATCTCTTTCTTAGTAACATTTATTCTCAGGAAACTTGTCTTCTCCTCCCCAAATGTGAATGCTCCTCCTTCGTACTTATTCAGCTGCGGAGTTCCGGCACAAGCAGAGGGCCCTGGGGACGGAGTCTCGGGCACAAAATCATCGGTCCTGAGTCTGATCTCCTGAGGGCTGGCGTTGGGGCTGGTTCTGGGGCCCGGTGCTCCATCCGAGATGGTGAAGGGGGTGGGGCTACTCTGGTCAGCCTGTGGTCTATCGTGAGAACAGCGACCTATATCTGCCTTGTCATACTGCTTGGGTTTGTTGATGTTAAGGACACTGTAAAATGATAAAGGGATATATGATATGAATATTTTATGTTTATCAAATAATGTAACATTACTTAAATCAGATCAAATCTAGAAAGCAATGATGGACAAGCGGATTACAGGTGTAACGGTAAATAATCATATGAGCCTCGTCGTGAGAAAACCGGTCTTTGGGGTTTCCGACCTGGTCTGACAAAAACCAGGCTGTACAGTCACAGAAGATGGTTAGAGGCTGTAAATTTTGGATTTAGAAAGTAGAGGAATTGTACTATCTGTGTAGCGAAAACAAAGCCGCTGATCAGCTTCGCAGTTACTACTCAGATGTAAATAATCATATGATCTTATCCACTGAAGCTGACAAACAGTCAGTTTATGTCCATGATACTGCATTATGAAAACTTTTCCTTGCAATATACAGAGATTTTTTTCAGCTGTAAAAAATTGAAAACTTCACCAGAAAAATTGGGATATTTTTAATATTTTTGCTCATAACATAGATCGAGGGTACAGCGAGGCGGTTCTAACGAGTACCTACAATCTATGTTTTGGACCAAAAATAATAGAAATAGGTATACCCCTGCATACCCCAGTTTTACTACATAAAAGTGGGGTTTAAACACTTTGGTCATGTCAGAATGTATGCGACGCCTTATCCTATCTCCTTGATAATATTTATATTAGATTTGGGACCAAGTTATACAGACAAATTGTTGGAATTCCGATGGGTACAAATTGCGCACCTCTCGTAGCTGATTTATTTTTATACTGCTACGAAAGAGATTTCATGGATTCTCTTAACCATGATAATCAAGCTGATGTTATCGAGGCTTTTAATTCCACATCTAGGTACCTCGATGACCTATTGAACATTGACAACCCTTATTTTGAAGGTATGGTCAATCAAATTTATCCACCTGAACTTCAGTTGAACAAAGCCAATATCTCAGATACTGAAGCCCCCTTTTTAGATCTACATCTTTCTGTTGCAAATGGATTTGTTTCTTCTAAAATTTATGATAAGCGCGATGACTTTGATTTTGATATAGTAAATTTTCCTTTTTTGGATGGTGACGTTCCTCGTCGTGCTTCTTATGGTGTATACATTTCGCAACTTATTAGGTTTGCTAGAGTCTGCAATCATGTTACAGACTTCAACGCTCGAAATAAATGTTTAACGGCAAAACTTCTCCAACAGGGCTATCGGTATCATAAACTTCGAAAAACATTTTCTAAATTTTATCGTAGACACTATGAATTGATTTCCAAATATAATGTTGGGTTAAAGACGCTTTTAAGTGAGGGCCTTTCGGAACCTGAATTTTATGGTGACTTGGTTTACAAATTTAAGAAACTTAAAGGAATTAATGATTTTTCTTTTCAGTTCAGAAAAATCATAACACGTTACAAACGTATAGGTTATAACTTGAATGTTATGCGACAGTCTGCATGCTTAGTTTTTAACCCAATCATGGTTGATAACTATGCTGCCTTCTTTAATTGCACGCCGGCGGGTCGGGCGTCAGACTCTATGATGGCCCCGACATAAAGCTATTCATTTTAGTTGGTTGGGGCCGGAGCTTCTTGTCTGTTGCTTGGCCCACCGGGGTCCAACTGGTGTTTTTCTTTTGCTCCGGAGTTAGTAGGTTATTCGGCGCCCAGGGATCTCCATCGTCGGGCAGCTTACTCAGTCTGTGAGTCCTGGTTTTTGATTCATCAGGATGTTTATCATGATTTATTTGTTTGTTCTTGATGATTCATTGACTAGTTAGAGATTCACCACGAGGACCGAATAACTAACTAAATGTTATGAACCACTGCAGAAGCTGAGGGTGAGGTTATGGCCATGTAAAACCGGTTTAAGCCCGCCAGTAACTTTGTGTTACTGATCGTTCCAAGTCGATACTTCTGTGGTGGTTCTTTTTGTTTTATGTCTTGGTGTTTAAAAAATTTTTTTGTGCTGTTGGCGCCTTATGTATGTTTTCATATTTTTAGTTAAGTTAAGGTAACTGAGTGGCCACCTATTGGGAAAATAGCTGCCCATTCGGCTTACGATTGTTTCATGGTATAAGTACCTGATTGTTAGTTTGGTTTTTTCCCACCTCGGTTTTTGGAGTGGGAATCTTTTTCTGATTGCGCCTTTTCCTGATCTTTGCCTACTTGTACCTTTTTAAGGGGGTATTCATTACACGGACATGCTTTCCTGTTGGTTTTGTGATGTTTTACTGTACTAGTGAAGTGTAAAATATTGATCTGAATGTAAAACCAAAGATCTAATTTTCTTCTTTGACACCATAGTCCTGTATTAATTAAATCTTTAATTTCATAAAGATTGGATACTTGACAAAGCTTAAAATTGATATACTTTTTCAATGGCATTACTGTCTGAACACCATCTTCCAGAAACTGCATTTTTCAAAATCTCACTTTTGTGAAACACTACAAGAAAAATATGACAATGTTATCTTTTTGCAACCCAAAAGTCGTAAAAAGTGCGGCAAAAATTTTGAAAATTGGTTCACTAGTAAAATAATTATGCAAAAAAAGTATTTTGAGTAGGCCTTTTGCATGTGCAAGGCAGGTAATCCATACATCTGAAAATTGAAAATCAAGCAAATCTGTGGAATAATTCTAAGAGTTTGGTGCTCAGCTATGCATACAATACAATTTTGTTTTGGTTTGGTGCATTTTAAATGAAAAATAATCAATTTAGATTGCTCTTGCTGACATTTTTTCAATGCAAAAAGCCTTATCCAAAATTACTTTCTGGCATAAATTTTTTTATTTGTTAACCAATTTTCAAACTTTTTGTGGCACTTTTTAAGACTTATGGAATGCAAAATGGTGACATGGTCTTATTTTTCTTGAGTTTTTTCAGAAAAGTGAGATTTTGAAAAATAAAGTTTCTAGAAGATTGTGTTTAGACAGTAGTTTGATTTTCATGCTCTTTTCAGAGTATGCTTTTTTGACTGGCAATGGAGAAAGTTAGATTTGTGTGATGCGGAAGGGTATTGTGTATGATCTATAGAGATAAAAATGCACCTACTTTCTGACAATCACAATATCACTGAGACAACCATCGAGTGACGCATCACTGCCTGCCATGTTATCAACGTTTAGTCCCTGGGGTACACCGCCGAGGTACAAGCCTCCATCCTCACGTACTACAATCTTGTCATAGTTCCGTCTTAGACGACCATCAGCCACTTGGTTGTCGTCAACATAGATCTCGATTCTGCAATTAACAGAGAATGAATTAGTATGTAGTTCTGTATCCTAGCGACACTTCTTGGGCAAGATTGCCATGTTATCAACGTTTAGTCCCTGGGGTACACCGCCGAGGTACAGCCTCCATCCTCATGTACCACAATCATGTCATGTTCCATCTTAGACGACCATCAGCCACTTGGTTGTCGTCAACATAGATCTCAATTCTACAATACACATGGACAGTCAATATATGAGCCTGTGTGTGAGAAAACCAACAATTTGGGTTCCAATCAGGTCTGACACAAACCAGGCTGTACAGTCACAGAAGATGGTTAGAGGCTGTAAATTTGAATTTAGAAAGTAGATGAATTGTACTATCCGTGTAGTGAAAACAAAGGCGCTGATTAGCTTTGCAGTTACTGCGAAGCTTATCTGCGCCTTTGATTTCACCTATGCTGATTGTTGGTTTTCCCATGTGGCAGCTCATATTATTGTTAATTTTCAAGTACAATCAATTCTATTTTAACAAGTGTATCAAAGGTCCAGATCAACACAAAGTCATGCTTCTGTCTTTGACCAACTATTTGGGGTTAGGAAAAATTTACATGACAGATAATTTTGTAAACAGTACAGG
The DNA here is from genome assembly GCA_964017185.1 of Rugalucina vietnamica. Taxonomy (NCBI): domain Eukaryota; kingdom Metazoa; phylum Mollusca; class Bivalvia; order Lucinida; family Lucinidae; genus Rugalucina; species Rugalucina vietnamica. The sequence goes on from OZ024873.1 coordinate 9,359,683, forward strand.
GGGTCATTTCGTTTATTTTTCACTTTTTTGGGTATCACTACAACTTGACTGAATTAGAAGCCTCTGTAATGTGGTGGTTAACTTCTAAAGCAGAGGTTACTGCTCCATCCGAGGCTTCTCCAGTTTTTGAGAACAAATCAAATCAAATCTCTTCATTGACTTACTTCCTGTCTGTCTTCTTCACAGCAATGTTATGAGTTTGCCCGTCATTGTACGTGAGTGTTGACGTCAGCATTACCGGCCCGTCTCTGGACGGCTGATCCTGTCTGTTGATGCCGCTAAACCAACCTTCAACTCGACCATTCACCAGGGACAGGGAGTAAAAACTCTGAAAGGTATCAAATCAAAATTGATAGTCCTACAATTGCACTGTCTTCTTGTTAGAAACTGTTACCTGTTCACCAAATTTGTTCCAACAGCACTTCAAAGCCTCACTTAATAGCAAGAGGTATGAAGCTCAGTGAGCCACTTCAAGGAGCTCCAACAACATATGAGCCACCACATGGGCAAACCAACAACAATTTGCATAGGCTAAAACAAAGCAGTAACTGCACAGCTGATCAGCGTCTTTGTTTTCGCTGCATGGATAGCACAATCCTTCTTCGTCTTAAATCCTAAATTTCAAGCTTCTAGCCTGCTTCTGTGACTGTACAGGCCGGTTTGTGTCAGACCTGGTCAGAACCCAAATTGTTGGTTTTCTCACACACAGGCTCATATATTTCAAAAGCAATAGTGAAGTATTGCTACTTTTCTTTGTGGTTTAACATCTGAGTGAACAATTTTCAGTAATGTTGGATATTAACCACTACTATGGGGAGTCAATGTGCCTTGCTCAACAACACAACAGGGCACCAGTGAGATTCAAACCTATGACCTGCATGACCCTCTAGGCCTCATATACACTGAGACACTGTGCCCTTGATCAACAAATATACCACTTTTTTTTAAATGAAAGATTCAAAATGTCTTAATACTTACATCCCCATTGATATCTTTAGCCAGCAGGAGCAGAGCATTGTTCTGTGTTGTGGCAAATGAGATGGACAGATCAGCATCAGCTGCGTCTAGACTGTAGCCTGGATACTCGGCAAAGCCTTGACCATAGAATCCTATCAGTCTTAAACCCTGGAGCGATAAATTATGCAAACTGAATGCTATAAGACTATCATAATTGAGCCACCTTGTGAGAAAACCAACAATCTGCATATGCGAAAACAAAGACGCAGATCAGCTTCGCGGTAACCGCGAAGCTGATCAGCGCCTTTGTTTTCGCTACACGGATAGTACAATTCCTCCTCTACTTAAATCCAAACTTTCGAACTTCTAGCCTGCTTCTGTGACAGTGCAGCCTGATTTGTGTCGGACCTGTTCGGAAACCACATTGTTGGTTTTCTCACGAGGTGGCTCAATTTTTGTGTGTAAGTGTATGGTACAAGCTGAAAAGCAATTTTGAAATTGAAGAAGAAACAAAGTCCCTAGCTGCCCAACAGGAGCAAACTAACACAAGTCTTCATGGGGTGACAGCATTCTGGCCGACCTCAGCATGTAAATCATTCTTAGAGGAGGGGAACCAATCCCCGAGTTTCAATGGGAATCCATCCCAGGATTCCGAGGAAAGTTCAGATACTAGCTTTGGGACTGTCACTATTTGTCAAGATCATACATCATCATCGTTGAAAGTTCCAGTTATAGTCCAGGGTATTGCATTGAATGCTGTAATAGACACTGCTGCCATGGTAACCGTCATATCGGACAAACTGTACAAGAAAATGGCTGTTAAACCAGAATTGTTGAAAACTGCAGTCTTGAAAACAGCAGGGCGTGACCAGAAAATAAATGGACAAGTCGTAGGCCCAGTGTCTATGAAGCTCGGAGAATCAGTCTACTCAGTTCTGGTGCATGTTGCACCGATATATGAAGACATGTTGCTAGGGTTGAATTTCTTGATCGAACATGGTCTTGAAATCAATGTGACTGAACAATATCTGTTAGTGAGGCAAAGCAAAGAAAGAATTCCACTGGAGATATCACCATCTCCGAGAGAAGGCTGTGCTGTGTCAAAGGTCACGACTGAAAGCAACGAAAGAAGTCCACTGGAGATATCACCATCTCCGAGAGAGAGCTGTACTGCGTCAAAGGTCACGATTGAACGAGTTGAATGCATCCAAGATAGTCCAACCACCCTTGTGAAACATGTTCCTCTGCATGAAAGGGCAATCAACAGTTTGTGGCAGCCCGAGAACAACAAGAAAAGCCATTTGACTTCCACATGGCTCCAACGGGATTCAAGCATTCCAGCCGACCTCCAGCAGACAGGATCATGTGATCCGGGATATGTAGGCAAGGAGTTCAACATGAAGCAGATAGGATCTTTAGATCCGAGGCCATCAAATGTACAGAGCACTAATTTCTGCAAAGCAACCAGGCTGGCAATTGGTTTTTATGCTCACACTATGGAGACCATGACTGTGATAAGTAAACAAAAATCAGAATATGTGAGCAAATACAACTGCCAACATGCAAGTGACTTGGAAACACAGAAATTATCTGCTAAGTGGGTTTCAGAAGATGAAGTGCCATGGCCATGGGATCCAGGAGGCGGGTTGCTTGAAGATCACTAAATGTATAATGTGGGCTACAGCCCGAGAAATACAGGATGCTGTGTGCACCATACAGCATCCGAGACCGGAATGGGAGCCTGAGACAGATTGCTAGCCATTAAAATTGGGGTATAGCAGACTAGAGCAAGATCACCATCCTAACCCCGTGGGAACCTATTTCCGAGAAAGAGCTGATAGATCCATGAGCACCAGCAGTAATCGTTTAAAGGGGAAAGAAAAGTAGCCAAAGACTGAATCACCATCACATGGATCTAGGGGAAATAGAGTTTCCGAGTTCTACATGCAGCTCAATTAATGTGAACAGGGGAGAGAAGGAAGAGCCAGTGTGAATTTGCATGACTGTCTGTAGATGTTGTCACTCCCCGAGTACAAAGAATGGGGTATAACCCCGAGAAATGGAATTCAGGAAGCTGTTTGTGGTCACAGTGACCAATTACTATCAGTTATCAGTTATACAAGTTGAATTAGTAGTCCTTGAAGCAGACCAAGTGGCTGAATAACTTGGTCAGTCTGATGGCAGTAATTAAGCAGTGATGGGAATGAGCTAGTTCCGAGTCACACAGACACTACAGGATAACGGAATGGGACACAAGCTGGACCTTTGTCCGAGGACGTGGATAGCATTCGTGATCTGGTTGAGTTGGAGCCTGAAACTGCAGTGGTGACTGACTGTAAGAAACAATCTGGACATTCGATATTATGTGCTTATTGGATTAACCTGCACCCCCTACATGTTTGTGAAAAATTCTCAAGACTGTAACAAACAATCTGGACATTCTATATTATATGTGCTTATTGGATTAACCTGCTTATTGGATTAACCCTACATGTTTGTGAAAAATTCTCTAGAGACTGTTAGGACATGTCTGAATAGGACCAGAACACTAACGAAAGCTGAAAAACAAAAGGGGGGAAAGTATAGTAATGGTGGATTTCTCCCGGGATGAGTTGACCCTAAACCGTATGATGTCCGTGCGAATAGTCATATATGGAGAATAGAACCTACAGCACACAGAATATACAGCGGGCAGGAAACCTCTGTGCTCGCCTTCTGCCGTGTGCTATTACCAGAGAAACACAGTTACAAGGCCACCTTAGAGGGTAAGAACCCAATTTTACTACAGTGGCGACGAGGCAAAACTCGGTAACCTGTGAATTTCTGGAAATTTGAAATTGTCATTAGTTTTCGTGACCTGAGTTTATTTGCAGGGGAATAAAGACCGGCCATTCAACGTATTAAGGAAGTCTACGGGAATTGGACCGTGATATTCAGGTGCAGATTAAATGCAGATTGTGGAAACTTCATAGTTTTTGTATTTTTGAATATTTCTAAAGTTTTCAATTTTGGCAAAATTTAGCCTATTCTAAAAACCATACGAAATTTGCATTATTTCAGGCTACAAAAATTATTTTGTTATTTCAACAACAAACCAAACTTATTTCAAAAGGATATAATTTTAGAAAATTTCTTTGACCTTGAGAGAAAGACATACAAGGGGATAAAGACCGAATGTTTTGAGCAGGGATTTTGCACAGACAAACGTGATATCCAATGGTTGTATTGATTTTTCATGGTTTTGGAAATATAATCATAATTTGTTGAAAATTTGGCACATTATTTTCTTTGAAAATTAATTTACAAGAAGCTTTGAATATTTTTCTTGATATTTCTAAATTCTAAAATTTTGGCTTGTACTTTTGAATATGAGGAATTTTGATTTTTTGACATTGCACCGTGGAACAAATTTCTGAGCGCTAACCACGAGCTCCAGCCAAAGCAGTCAAAATGGCATATCAGCATCAACATTTTGGCTCTGTCAATCCATGGAATGCAACAAGGTGCTCCCCCGAGTCCACTTCTTTTATACAAAGTGGGGGAGAGAGTGAGAGGTTCTCACCAATGGGGTATGCCTCACCCATGGGGCACATGCCTTACCCTGTCAACAATCTGGGACTTAGACAACCCACATATGGGTACCGTCCACAAGAGGGTGCCATGCATTTACCGGTCTCTATACAGCACCCATCTTCTGTCAACAACACAAGCTGGAGCCAGGCTCCAAGACAGCTGGGTATGTACTCGTCTGAACAGTTACAGCAAGCCAGTTCAATAGCACCATTATCATCTGGTGTTAAGATGAAACCTTATTGCAATCAGTCTGTGGTTGAACAGCATTGTCCAAGTCTGTCATGTTCAACCGAGTATCCAGTTATAGATAAGAGGTTTCAGATCCAGAACTACGAAATGCAGGGACAGACCGAGTCTGAGAAAAGGTCAGTCCAGTATTTGAGACAGGCAGCAATGCAAAACACTGAACAGACTGTGCTGCCAAAATCACTGCATTTCAGCCAATCATCTTCCTGGGCAGAATTTTACAGGAAATTTCTCAACTATGCCCGAGACAAACAGTGGTCTTCCCAAGAATGCAAGACTTACATGGGCTATGTCTTAGAAGGCAAAGCTTCAGAACACTTCCAGTTTCTCAATGAGCAAGACCCTAACCTCCCGTATTATGACTTACTCAACAAAATGGAAGATTTCATGAAAAAGCTTAATTCACATGGAGTCATGTCTCCGGTGAAAATCTGTCCATATCAGAATTTGACAGAAACTCAAGTACAAAACTCAACACCCCATGTGTACACATACAAGCATAATCCCCTCTCACCGAACATGTTCCAAGAGCCTCATTCTAGCTCATCTTGTGAATCATTTAGTGGGACAGAGAGATACAGCTACTGTGAAGATCCTCAGAATTTGAATAACTCATTTTTGAGAAATAAGTCTATTGACACAGACATCGTGTCAAATGTTGACAATGACTTAAAGGTGGAACATGAAAATAAATCGAAAGACAGCCTGACCTACATTGGCAAAGCTGAAGAGTGTAAGTCAATGAAAAGGCAAAGGTATGTCAGATACACAGGTTCCAGCAAATCAGAACCAGTTCAGGATTGTGCATCAAAGTCAGACATTGAAGTAAAACCAGAGGATCAGACTGTACTTTGCGACAGAATGACACACCTTGAAACAATGCTCAAGAGTATTACTCAATTGGCTGACTCAAAGTTCTCAAAGGAATACAAATTAGAAAAACATGACTCCGCATCATGGCATGACACAAAGAAACCCTCATTGCATGACCAGCATTCTTCAACATTGCATGACCCTAAACGGCCCACTTCTAAGCATGCACAAATCTCAAAAGCACTGCATGGCCCTCAGACACCATTGCAAAGCACACTTCAAAATGAAAAAGGAAGACCGGGAAGTTTTAATAATGAGCTGTTTAAACAGGAGCAAAGCTCCAAGACCAGGATAAAGTCCGAGGAAGCTGAACAGCGCATTCAAAGTCTAGAGAATTACGCGGACTGGTTAGATGACCTATCAAATCAACTGGTTGTCACATCAACTCCTAAAGGAGAATCATCCAGGTTGCTACCCGAGTATGGTGAATGGTCGCCAGAGGAGTTTGAATGGAGTGAAAATGGAGAAAACAGCTCGCTACAGCTGTTATTCTCCGAGACAAGTAACACTGTATTGTCCGAGAATCCAGCCGCTACTGCCACTGGGGCACAAGCCTTTCAACAAGAAAGCCGGGAGCCATGCTCTGTTTTCACTCACAGTCAGGAGTCAAACTCCGAAAAACAAGAGTTCTGGTGGGATAGCCTCGAGACCAGGGGCATCCGAGCTGAGGATGAGGCAGACAGTTTAGCCAGCTGCGAACAGTTTATAGATGGGATGTACATCCGGTTATTTGGGGACTCAACACCACATTCCAAGGCTATCGAGACCTGTACATCCGAGGAGCATGAAACTTGGTTAGATCAGAAGTTTGCAGATACATTCCATTCAGTATCTCTGCAAGAATCCTGCCTCAAGGACAAGGAAGTCCGAGAAACAGAAATTGAAGAAGAAACAAAGTCCCTAGCTGCCCAACAGGAGCAAACTAACACAAGTCTTCATGGGGTGACAGCATTCTGGCCGACCTCAGCATGTAAATCATTCTTAGAGGAGGGGAACCAATCCCCGAGTTTCAATGGGAATCCATCCCAGGATTCCGAGGAAAGTTCAGATACTAGCTTTGGGACTGTCACTATTTGTCAAGATCATACATCATCATCGTTGAAAGTTCCAGTTATAGTCCAGGGTATTGCATTGAATGCTGTAATAGACACTGCTGCCATGGTAACCGTCATATCGGACAAACTGTACAAGAAAATGGCTGTTAAACCAGAATTGTTGAAAACTGCAGTCTTGAAAACAGCAGGGCGTGACCAGAAAATAAATGGACAAGTCGTAGGCCCAGTGTCTATGAAGCTCGGAGAATCAGTCTACTCAGTTCTGGTGCATGTTGCACCGATATATGAAGACATGTTGCTAGGGTTGAATTTCTTGATCGAACATGGTCTTGAAATCAATGTGACTGAACAATATCTGTTAGTGAGGCAAAGCAAAGAAAGAATTCCACTGGAGATATCACCATCTCCGAGAGAAGGCTGTGCTGTGTCAAAGGTCACGACTGAAAGCAACGAAAGAAGTCCACTGGAGATATCACCATCTCCGAGAGAGAGCTGTACTGCGTCAAAGGTCACGATTGAACGAGTTGAATGCATCCAAGATAGTCCAACCACCCTTGTGAAACATGTTCCTCTGCATGAAAGGGCAATCAACAGTTTGTGGCAGCCCGAGAACAACAAGAAAAGCCATTTGACTTCCACATGGCTCCAACGGGATTCAAGCATTCCAGCCGACCTCCAGCAGACAGGATCATGTGATCCGGGATATGTAGGCAAGGAGTTCAACATGAAGCAGATAGGATCTTTAGATCCGAGGCCATCAAATGTACAGAGCACTAATTTCTGCAAAGCAACCAGGCTGGCAATTGGTTTTTATGCTCACACTATGGAGACCATGACTGTGATAAGTAAACAAAAATCAGAATATGTGAGCAAATACAACTGCCAACATGCAAGTGACTTGGAAACACAGAAATTATCTGCTAAGTGGGTTTCAGAAGATGAAGTGCCATGGCCATGGGATCCAGGAGGCGGGTTGCTTGAAGATCACTAAATGTATAATGTGGGCTACAGCCCGAGAAATACAGGATGCTGTGTGCACCATACAGCATCCGAGACCGGAATGGGAGCCTGAGACAGATTGCTAGCCATTAAAATTGGGGTATAGCAGACTAGAGCAAGATCACCATCCTAACCCCGTGGGAACCTATTTCCGAGAAAGAGCTGATAGATCCATGAGCACCAGCAGTAATCGTTTAAAGGGGAAAGAAAAGTAGCCAAAGACTGAATCACCATCACATGGATCTAGGGGAAATAGAGTTTCCGAGTTCTACATGCAGCTCAATTAATGTGAACAGGGGAGAGAAGGAAGAGCCAGTGTGAATTTGCATGACTGTCTGTAGATGTTGTCACTCCCCGAGTACAAAGAATGGGGTATAACCCCGAGAAATGGAATTCAGGAAGCTGTTTGTGGTCACAGTGACCAATTACTATCAGTTATCAGTTATACAAGTTGAATTAGTAGTCCTTGAAGCAGACCAAGTGGCTGAATAACTTGGTCAGTCTGATGGCAGTAATTAAGCAGTGATGGGAATGAGCTAGTTCCGAGTCACACAGACACTACAGGATAACGGAATGGGACACAAGCTGGACCTTTGTCCGAGGACGTGGATAGCATTCGTGATCTGGTTGAGTTGGAGCCTGAAACTGCAGTGGTGACTGACTGTAAGAAACAATCTGGACATTCGATATTATGTGCTTATTGGATTAACCTGCACCCCCTACATGTTTGTGAAAAATTCTCAAGACTGTAACAAACAATCTGGACATTCTATATTATATGTGCTTATTGGATTAACCTGCTTATTGGATTAACCCTACATGTTTGTGAAAAATTCTCTAGAGACTGTTAGGACATGTCTGAATAGGACCAGAACACTAACGAAAGCTGAAAAACAAAAGGGGGGAAAGTATAGTAATGGTGGATTTCTCCCGGGATGAGTTGACCCTAAACCGTATGATGTCCGTGCGAATAGTCATATATGGAGAATAGAACCTACAGCACACAGAATATACAGCGGGCAGGAAACCTCTGTGCTCGCCTTCTGCCGTGTGCTATTACCAGAGAAACACAGTTACAAGGCCACCTTAGAGGGTAAGAACCCAATTTTACTACAATGGCAAAATTGTCAAGGTTATAGGTATACATAACTTTTATTTATGTTTCTGGCAATATTGATCTTCATTTTAGCTCCTAAGTTGGTCTTATATAACTTTAAGAAAATTTAGATTGAATGAATTCCTAGCAAAACCTGAACAAAGGCAAATAATGAAAAAAAAAAAAAAACATTAACTACGCAATGCAACTATGACAATGTCACTTACGCTATCCTTGCATCCCTCTGTCACTCCCACTGTAGTTTTCCCCTCCCATAGATTAAGGGTATCGTAATGGACCTGTAGACCTTTCATACAACCCAGGAAATTGTCTGTGATTATCTTCTTACTGAAAATGAAAGATTTTGCCACAATATTAGATCCAAATCTTATAGATAGGTAGAATCAAGAAATAAGGGCAAAATTTTTCTCAACCATTACGAAAACAGGCCCCTGCAACATATAGAATTTTCTGAAGCTGTAAAAGTTAAAAATTGAAAATTTTCATTAGAAATGTTTTGATATGTTCTGACAGCAAAGTCTTTGCTGCCAAATATTATATGAGCCGCATCATGAGAAAACCAGAATTTTTGCCTATGCGAAAACAAAGGCGCAGATCAGCTGTGCAGTAACTGCGCAGCTGATCAGCATCTTTGTTTTTGCCACACGGATAGTAAAATTCCTCTTCTTCCTAAATCCAAAATGTCAAGCAGCTAGCCATCTTATTTAACAGCACAGACCGGTTTACATCAGACCTGGTCAGAAACCCAAAAGACCAGTTTTCTGGCGTCGCGGCTCATATTGCACAGGCTAATTACAGATTGTCTAACATTTTGCTTTTGACCTGGTCAGAAACCCAAAAGACCAGTTTTGTGGCGTCGCGGCTCATATTGGTAATTACAGATTGTCTAGCATTTTGCTTTTAAACCTTTACCAAGAAACACTTCAGCCAATGTAAGCAGCCACACCCTCTAACAAAAGGCAGCCAGAAATGACAGATAATAGATTGCCAAGAAAGCTGTTTCAAGATTAATGGAATAAATATAAATATACAAAACATAAAGTCATCACGTGATGTAAAATGCCATATACCGCATTCATTCTAATTAGCGCACAGTGTGCTTAATTTTTCAAAATAACTTCATGTTAAGGTAACTAAATATTGCTCTAATTAGAGCAAACAAAAATGAGCCGCATCTTGAGAAAACGGGATTATTGCCTATGCGAAAACAAAGGCACAGATCAGCTTCACAGTAACTGCGAAGCTGATCAGCGCCTTTGTTTTCGCTACTCGGATCCTCTTTTACTTAAATCCTAAATTTCAAGCTTCTAGCTCTTTTCTGAGCTTGTACAGGCCGGTTTGTGTCGGACCTGGTCGGAAACCCCGAAGACCGGTTTTCTCACGTCGCGGCTCAAATGAAAACAAACAAACTGCAGAAATAACCATGTCAAAATATCAATTATGAATAATAACTTGATGTCATTTAAGTATTTCAATCGGTGCAAAATAGTACTTGATCATTTATGGCTAAGTTTTAACATGGCATTTATATGTAAAAGGACATCTATGCTTTAGATTGGGAGACTCCCTAATTGACAAATATGCCACTTTCAAAGATGAAAATGCCTAGGTCTTTATTATTTTTGTGGTCTTGTATGTTTTGATTGTCAATGACATACTTTATGTCAATTTTAACATTAATTTGGGAATTCACATTTCTAAGCATTAATGCAATACGCATAGATTGAAAGCAAATTCTTTTTTGAACCTGTACTGTATCTCTATAAATACATCTACATTACCTAAATAGACTCACACTGACACCGGTTTGACAAGAAATACGACTATGGATGTTTACAATTCTACAGTTGATGTCTTCAAAATTGTCCATAACAACTGTACTTATTTTAGTGCATGGAAAATTTCAGGAAATTATACATTTTCGCCTTGCTGACCCTGTTCCCCCCCTAGACCCAGGATGCCACTTTGATATGGTGTGTGAATGTGAAAAACACATAAACTGACGAAAGGGCATGCTGGGTCCCGGGGGGGAACATACCTAGAAATAAACTATAAGATTATAAATTAAAGATCTTATGCACTAAGCTTACATTTCTTTCAAAATGAACTTAAAATTACAAAACAAAAAACAATCAATGAGTGGATATTGTTCAGCATTCATATGACAAACAAGCCCATATTTGTTTGCTTGAAAAGTGCTGTTGACAAAGAATGCAAATCAGTTCAAAATCTAATGGTTCATTTTTGCCAAAGATGGGGTGGGTTGTGAAAATATTTAGTTGCATTGTCTGGATTCTGTTTAATCAGCCAAACTGTTTTGTAAACCAAAGTATATATATTTCTTCTCCTAAAAATGCCAAATTCAGCCCCATAGTCATAAAATGAAAATTTCGTCCTCCCAAATCTGAGATTTAGGGACTTTTTACATCTAAGGCATAGATGTCCTTGGGATAAAATACTAATATGCTAGTCAAGAAGTGTGCAATTATGCAAATGAGTGTGCACTTATTGTAGCCTGTGCGCTTATCAGAACAAATATGGTACATATAACTTACCCAGAGGCCTTCTCAAACACGCTGACGTCCACGTCTGAGGGTATCCCTCCAAAGTTCAGGAAGGAATCTTTCACATTTAAATAGTAATCCCCAGGATTGGCTTGAATCATTTTCTCCTCTGTTTTTCTGTCAATCTCAAGAATTCCTGCAATTTCAGAGACAATGCATGTGGAACGAACTTTACTCGTTTGATTTTGCTTTTTAATTTAGTTTGCAACATTTTGCAAATGTTATCCATTTTGTTTCATATGACAAATAAAATCATATTACAGCTTTTGATTTTCATCAAAAACTTGCACCTTAAAATGCAATGAAATCAATAAAACTAGCAGTAATTAAAATTCTACAATATAAAATGTTCTTCACGCTACTAGCTGTCTTGAATTAACTCCAAGGGGCCAACAAAATTTTTAACTTCATCAATACTGGTAATTTGAGTTCACATTTTGTGCAAGCAGAAAATTCTTTTTTTCTTGAAGATAATACTGTCTTGCACATCTAATGAAACATAATATGACCTCAAAATATGATTGCACTGCATTTCATTTTTTTATAGTATTAACATGGGACTGAAAATTCAGATACATGTATTTAAAGCTTTGAATTACCCCCACTTTGAGTTACGATAATTCCAGATATTCTTAGTTGATATACAACAAATACACATGTATAGGGATATTGAGACAAAAGAATTAAACTGAGACGATAGTGTTTACTTATCATTAAGTGAGCCGCCTCGTGGGAAAACCAACAATGTGGTTTCCGAACAGGTCCGACACAAACTGACCTGTACAAGCAGAGAAAAGAGTTAGAAGCTTGAATTTTCGGATTTAAGTAGAGGAGGAATTGTAGTATCCGAGTAGCGGAAACAAAGGCGCTGATCAGCTTCGCGGTTACCGCGAAGCTGATCTGCGCCTTTGTTTTCGCCTATGCAGATTGTTGGTTTTCCCATGTGGTGGCTCAAGTATTAATTAAAGTAAATGATGAAATGTGATAATAAAATTATTGGTAACCATGATACATGTATAAATTAAAGTTTACATTTTGAATAAATGATTGTGAATATTTACAAAATATTGTGGATATTCTAAATCAAAGAGAATGGGAAAAGAATGAATTTGACGTAAGCATGCAAATAAATTCCCAACAAATTCATGCAAAATGAAATAACAGAGCAGATAGATGCAAATAAGTTTTTAGATGGTGAAACACATTCAACATCATTTAATCTAAGGCTGACTGACTTAAAACAAGTTTGATCACAGATAAAAAAGTAACAAACCAAAAGATTGTACATGTATCTTGATAGAACTTGACTCTGCATAGAAAAATACTCATATCAGAAAATCAGCCAAAAACTTCACCGGCACCAAAAGCAGCATACATTCTATGACACCCCTGGCTAACTTGAAAATCTAGAGATTCATGTCATGCAAGGAGAACTTTCAAATGAAACTGCTGAAATTGCAGATACATAAAAAGGTGATCCGGAAATATTTGTGCCTTGTGTGAACATTATGACAGTGAAAATCTAAATTAAAATTCTACAACTAGGTGAAGCAAGCAAAAAGCTAAGCCTGCCAATTTTAACACCCTTCCCAAACAAATGGTTGTAATGCAAGCAGAACCTTAATATTGAACAATCGCACACCTGAGAACTAAAATGCATTTCAAAGTGAACAATAGAAGACCAAAATAAGACATAAGGCAGAACAGTAACCATCTGACAACATTGATAGAACTAAAAATAACCTGCTAACATGCAAATAAAGAAAAGCTCTACACATAAAAGGCTTCAGCTTTTCAGGGGCGGACCCAGTTTTTCTGGAAAGGGGGTTCAAATTTTACTATGGGGGCTTGTTTACTTCATTTCACAATAAATTCCCCCACAAAAATTAAATAAGTTTGTCTGAGAGAGAGTTTGAGCACCCCCCCCCCCTGAACCCCCTCTAAATCCGCCACTGGCTTTTGAAAGCTTGGTAAGGTTCTAGCTAACGAGAAGAACTCACCGGCGTATCCCCGCCTGACTACCCCTACCGAAACCCACTTGTTTGTATTGTACTTAAATTCCGTCCTTTCACGTGCGTACGATCCATTGCCAAGATAGTACTGAAACACTATATGACCTTTCTCTAACGACAAGGTAATGAACTCGGCCTGAAATAACAATAATAACTCACCAAAATATCCGTTTCTAATGAGGGCAACGGAGACCCACTTGTTGCGATTGTATTTGAAGTCGGTTGGTATGCGAGCGTACGATCCGTCTCCCAGATAGTACTGATAAACAATATGCCCGTTCTCAAGTGACAACGACATGTATTCTCCCTGCAAAATATGTCATTATGTTAAACCTTTTGAAACTTGATTGGGATTTTAACAAACTGCCTTTGAGTGGTGTACTATATGATAAAGATATTGTATAGAACAAAATGTTGTAATCTTTTCCAGTATACTAGATACAAGACAATTTATATTAATTTTATGTTTTTCTGCAAATTCTGAGAACTACAGAAATCATTTTGATTATCTTTTTTTTCTTTTCATATTTCTGTTTTTCCTAAATTAACAGTTTCTAAGTTTGTGTCACATTTTAACAAATATTTTCAATCATTTTGTGATTGTGTCACACATTGAATCAGAAATGTACAAAATTTGAAAACATATTGCAATTCTTGATTGGAAATTCTCTCAAAATCACTTAATTGTTATGAAAAGAGTTAGTGTACATTATAACTATACTCTCTGAATGCATTTTTTCTCATGCACATGCATTATGATTTACAAAATATGCAATGTTTTTACTTGCATACTTGTCTAGTACTGATTCAATGCCAACATGTACATGACATTGTTAACAAATACAATATTTCTGCTATTCATATGTCAATTTAGTTTGGTTATGGCTTAATATATGGCTGAATGGCCCAGTCATTTTTTTTTTAAAATTCATATCAGGACATAGCTATCTATTCCTGAGTGTTAACCAGTACTCTGGGTAGGTCAAAGTGTCTTGCTCAAAATTACGAAAACACGCCCATGCAATATACAGAGATTTTTGAAGTGGTAAAAAATTAAAAATTTTCAGTATAAAATTTTTGATATTTTTCTTATTTTTGCTCAAAACATAAATTGTGGGTACATGTTCTAATGAGTACCCACAATCTATGTTTTTGAGCAAAAATAAGAAAAATAGGTATACCCCTGCATACCCCAGTTTTGCTATATAAAAGTGTGGTTCAAGGGGATATACATTACACGGACATGTTTTCGTGATGAGGACACTACATGGCAGAGGTAGGTATCAAACCCAGGACCTCTCAGTCCCGAGTCCTGTACTCTACTACGAGGCCATCACATTCCATCCGTTATAATATTACATGTATTATTTACATCTAAAATTCAGAAGGAAAGTTATTTTAATGCAACTATTAAGGGATGTAATCCATCTCAAATTAAGAGGTAATTATGGCAATTTCAAGTTTGCAGTTAATAATTTTAAAGTTTTCAGCCTCAGTTTAACCTTAAAATAACGTCATAAATAATAGTCAGAAAAATTCATTGACCAGATCAGAAAAAAATCACTGGCAAAATTCAGTCCAAAAATATCTGGGACCAGTCAGAAAAAAAATCTCTTTTTTGTATCATGACCAAGTAAGCGCCAAGCGATGTAAGGGAAAGTCCAGTTCCACGGCTTCTCTGGACTCACAAAAAATTGAAAACTAGAAAATGTGTTTATGAAACACTATGCCCCCAACTGGTAAGCCACTTTCAAGATGTAAAGATGTCCAAAAAAAATGACAAAGTTCAAATTGTAAAAAAGTGACAAAAATTAATCTGAGGAGTATATCCCAACCACATGCATATCTTCAAAGCATGGTCACAATGTCTGCAAAGTTTCAAAAGGATCGGTATTAAATTGTAGGAGGAGTTGCGCACACAAGCTACCCTCTATCCATCCACTAAAATGCCCGAAAAAATGACTAAGTTCAAATTGTGAAAAAAATGACAAAAAATAATCCAAGGATTATATCCAAACCACATGCAGACCATGCCCATAATACATGTAAAGTTTTAAATGAATTGGCATGAAACTGTAGGAGGAGTTGCGCACACAAGGTACCCACTGCCCATTCACTTTCATTGTCAAAATGCCCGAAAAATGGCTAAGTTCAATTGCGAAAAAAGTGACAAAAATTCATCTGAGGATTATATCCAAACCACATGCATATCTTCAAAGCATGGTCACAACATCTATTAAGTTTCAAGTAAATCGAAATAAAACTGTAGGAGGAGTTGCGCACACAAGGTAACCACTATCTATTCACTTTATCAAGAATTAAAAAGGGAAATAACTCTCACAGAATTGGCCCCTACCCCTTGAATTTACCTGAAAGAAAAAATACGGGTCCTCTTAATTTTCATATACAAACTACATACCAAATTTCAAGATCCTAGCTCTAACGGTTCCTGACCGAGTGCTCACGCATCACAGACTGACTGACTGCACACACTCACTCCCTCTAGTCGACCGCGTATAATTTCTACAATAACTCATGATGGCATTTTTTGTTAATGCTCGGCATCCGGGCTAGAAATATTCCTTAGACTACTACAAACAACATAGGGCCGGATGCCAAGCGTGAATTTGCGTTTTAAGGTCACAGTGAGGTCAAAGGTCAACTAAGTGCATTTTTAAAGAAAATTAAATCTTAATTTAATAATATGTAATTTTTTGTCACAAAAATGTTACAAAATGAGTGGAAACAATAATTAGTTTATATAAAATGGTCCAGAGGCTTGCCACAAGGATTATATGGACATCTGGTTCTGATACACAAAAAGGTCAGAGGTCAAACTGGTGCAAATAGGCTGAAAATGCTTACAAATACATTTTTTCTGTATCTCAATTTGCTTATTTAATTATGAATTAAACAAATGTAAATAGATAGCTTTATACAGAGGTCTTAGGATTTTGTTTAACCTAGTAATCAAACATACCGTATTTCTGCTAATAAGCCCCCCCCCCCCCCCCCAAGTTTGAACTCGAATCGCACTGTCTCAATACAAAAAAACTGCTGCAACGAAACTTGATTATAAACCTTATCCTGTGAAAAGGTACAAGTAGGCAATGAAGTTTTCACGACATTTTCAATGTACTTCTGATATTATTTGGGAAATGTAAGTCAAACCATATGTTCCCAATCGTGGTCAAACATAACCATCGAAGTTAACCTAAGTTTCTATAGACCGGGTTTACTTATGGAAATTCCACTGACTGAGCATATTCAATTACCTCCAAGGCAGCTTGAAGTCCTACAGGATTGGCACACCCGGCTGCATCGCATGCACACTCTATCATGCAGACCTGACCAGCCTTGAAGCATTTACATCTGGCAGTGCTACACTTGGTTTTGCAGCCACAGGTTGTAAGCTCAATGCAAGCTGTTGGAACAGCCGATAACCTACTCCACACAATTTCTATTCCTCTTGGTCCCGGCTTCCAACCCCCTGTATCAGTTGCCGTGCCTACGTTCATTTGAGCAGTATCGGCATTGAGCCAAATTCTTGTCTGATAATCAGCTCTAAAACAATGCAGTTCGAATGCATCCTTTGTAGGCGGCAAGAGCTCTAACCCTTTTCTTGCTTTGGAAAACAGATTGAACCGTATCAAATCAATATCTACACTTTCTGTTTCTACGCAGCCGCCATAAAGACGAAAGACAAATTCTTCTACTTCCCTAACATTCAAGACTCTTCCCATCGAATGTACCAGATTTGGTGTTTCCAAGAACTGCTTCCAACATGTCTTCTTGCCAATGCCTGAGAACGATGAGGTTGTATCGCACCCTGTCAGAGCGTGAAAGCCCAGTATATTTTCCAGTACATCGTTATCCAGTTTTGATGCAATTGTGTGAACTGGGTAACATTTTTGCTGCTTTGATGTTCCCGATACCATCCAAACCTCAGTTTTTGTTCGGCCAAAGTGATACAGAAGAAGCAGTAACACATCGGTATCTCTACAGATAACAATGAGTCGCTTGTAGTTGTTCTGTATTGCATCTTTGGCATGTAAAATCAAACGAGTGTCAGCCTCTTCATGATTGGCTGACAGAGCGGTAACGTCTCGTGTACTTGATTTTGTATTCACAGGATCAGGAAAGGCTCCTCCGGCAACAACTTCACAATTACTTGCCAAAGTTGAAGCTTTTTGTAACAGTTCTTCCGACAAGTATGTTGCAAGGTCTGCCTTGTTATCTTCCAGCGCAATAAATTGCGCCCATACCTGTGGTAATGGAACTTCTGGGCCTTGGATAAGCTTCCGAACGGGCCTCCTTTTGGCTGAGCGCTTTGTGCGTGTTGAAGATTTGATCGACTGCTGTCCTAAGTAACGGTCAAATGTGACATCGACACGAGTTGTAGTCTGTCGAAAATGTTTAAAAACAGATGCAACAAAGACATTTGCGTAGTCTCCAAAGGAACTACAATCTGCGGGTTTACCGAGAGCCTGGATCTTGGCATGGCCATCAATTAGCACGCATGTAGATAAATTACTTTTGGGTACATCGGCTGGCGTTTCAACGTCCATTGCCGTTGTCAGGAGAGACAGCATGTCAGATTTTGTTGTTGGGTTCATCTGGCCATCAGGTTTAGCCAGAGAAAGAGGCAAAGGGGACAATTCATGCTTCAACACATCAGCAGTTTGCACAGATCGCCCTGAACTAGCAGCATTGAACAGCCGCTGCAGAAGCTTTCTGTCTGCTTTTAGCAATTTCTTTTCACTTACTTTTTCTGCCACTGGTATTTTGTACAATGTAGCAAAAGTTTTTGAATTTTGCTTTTTGATTGTATCAAAAAATCCTACCGTCTTTTCCTTAAGGCGTTGTTCTGTGAAATCTTTCAGTAATGATTTGCCTTTGTCTTCCGCTGCCAACAGCTCATTGCATATTTCAACTACTGCAACGTCTTTCGTAGCCAATGCGACAAGCCTGCTAGTAACAGGTTGGTCTTCACCAGCAGCAGCGCTATCTGATATCTTGGTTTTCAATGATGTTCCAAATACATCAAGAGAGACAAACTGTTTGACAAGCTCTTTAACTTTGTCCTCATCCAGCTTTATCCTGGACGGTATTGCATCGTTTCTCATGAATGTTTGCTCTTCTTCGTCGTCTAGAAGCCCAAACAGGACTTTGGTTGTTTGTGAAACGTGTGACCTAACTGCCCAGGTGGCACAGAAACGATCCCGAGCTTGGTCACTTCTTGTGATTCCTATAATGCCACCAGAAACTTTAGACATTCTATTTATCCATTCAGTAGCTTGATCTGGTGGCACCTGGTTGAACAGATTTCTACTGCGCTTGATGACAAAGTTTCCTGCCATGAATTCAGCATGTATTTCGGGCGCTGTCCTCTCTAACGACCTCATTTCTGTAAGGTATACTGGACCCCACCTTGAATAATTGTTGTGATCGTACACGACTAACCATGGTAATATTGCAGCAAAACTCTCTAGGTGGAGCTCCCAATTACCTTCACGCTCAGCCCTAATGAAGTTCAGCAGTGTCTCAACCATTTTCATGTAAGACAGCCAAAATGTGTAATTCTTACTGGAAGACATAGAGCCGTCAAACTCGCTCAAAAGTTCAGTAAGATTTTGGCTCTGGATATAGCCCTCAAGTGTACCAACAGTTGTCTGGAATGATTCTCTAGCTGGCTTTTCTGCTGATTTGAAGAGTTCAACAACTGGACTAGCAACGCTTTCTAGACCTTCTAATGCTTTTTCGTGATGCTTAGCTAACCAGTCTCGAAACATTCGCCAACGGATGCGCCATAGAGACTCGTATGCAAGCATATGTCCTCTAACGGCTCTGTAGTAAGCTTTTCCCTCTAAGACCGTTTCAGTGGTATTAGGAGCGAAAACTCCAGATTCGATCCAAACATAATCTAGACCAGCCGACTCAATGTGCTGTCCAATGGCTTTCAGGAAATTGAAGCAAACATGTAGACCGCCCATTCTGAAAATAACATTTCCATAGTTTTCTTTATTTGCCCATACTAGCTCCTTGCCTCTACTGTACAGCGGCTGATCTGCCGTGATGACAGTATACTGTTGTCCGAAATGCCGGCTAATAGATACAAACCGGTTTATTACACTAGCCATTGTGTCGTTACTATCAGCAGGAGCTTGAAGAATTGGTAACATACCAGCGGCAGTAATAGGTGGATCAACTAAACAACGCGTCTCATTGAACCCACCCCAGACTGGAACTTTCTGATCATCTGAGCCAAACTGTCTCGCTATAGCCCATGCCAGGTTGGTATTGGCGGACAGATATGTATGAGTCTTTTCATTTAACCACCTCTCCATTTCATACTCTGTTCCATTTTGAAAATGGGGACTGGGTCTTGCATTCAAGGGAAGTATTGCTTTGTCAAGCTCGTGAAAACGGGTTAAAACTTTATGGTCAATTTTTGCAGACCTTTTGCTCTGTTGTGCAGGAGTTTCTGTCATGATGGTATCAGAACTGCGTTGCCAAGCCATCATCTGAGTGCAGTGAAACGTATTCTTGCCATCAAGAGTTGACTCTAGCACATCAATGTTATCGCATGAAAACTGTATAAGATTTTCTGTGTTGATATTATCTGGGACATAAACGTATCCATTTGCAACAAACTTGTCTAATACGTTATTTGCAATTGTATTGTCAATTCTACGAACGGTTTGAATCCCAATAGTGTGGTTTGCTGCATTGAACAGCTGCACAAGGTTTTCCGATCTTGTAGCCTGGTGTAAGGCGAGACCGAGGCCTATATGCTTTGGTGTCAACTTCTTGTGGTTTGACACACCATATATTATGTCTTGAGCTATGCTACAGATAGCTCTCTTGGCATCATTGTCTTCCAGAGGGTGTTCTCTTGAGCCCTCTAAGATATCCATTCCCCCAAACAGGAGGCTTAGAAATAGAAATAGGCTATCAGGAATTATCTTTTCAACGTGTTCTTGATCAATTCCTTGCCATAAGTCAGCGTGACCTGGTGTCTGTTTCAGATCAGCTCTAAGTCTGATGGCAACATGTACCATCTCCTGCAACAGACTTACATCATGAGTTTTACTAAACAAACCTGTGTCGTCTTCAGAAGAACTTTCTGACGAATCTGTGTCTGAAGAGGCAAACACTTCTTTCTGTGCGGCTTTTGTGAGAGTTTTTGAAATGACAAAGTCGGATTTATCACCTGGGTACATAAAAAGAGGGGCTTTTATATCTAAGGAGCGAACAAAG
This sequence comes from Rugalucina vietnamica, assembly GCA_964017185.1. Lineage (NCBI taxonomy): Eukaryota > Metazoa > Mollusca > Bivalvia > Lucinida > Lucinidae > Rugalucina > Rugalucina vietnamica. The sequence goes on from OZ024873.1 coordinate 9,380,339, forward strand.
TTAGCTTTGTGACCAAGATGCATCCGTACGTCATCTATAAATGACTGTCGTCTTGATAGGTATTTCGGTGGTATTTCTGATGTCGGGGTTTCTTCTGTGATTTCCTGATACTTTTCCCAGACACTACCCATGTCATACACATGACCATGAGCCAGTCCATTCTCAAGAACTTTGCAGAGTTCCGGCATGGCCAGGTCTTGTGATGGCAAAACTCCAGTCTTGCGGATTTTTTCAACTTTTCGTTCAAAGTTCACGAGACAAGATAAATGGTATTTTCCCTCAGCAGCAGGAAGATCGCTTATTCCTGATAAACGAACTCTCATAACTGGATCAAGACTTGCATCTTCCATTATTTGGTTAGATTTCTCCATGTACTCTATATTGTGTAAGTCTTCTCGCTTAACACATTGACAAAACATACATTTTGTCCAGTCTACAGGGTCTATAGATCGTCGTCCTGACCGAGATGTCGACTCAGTAGCTTGTGTGTCTGATACTTTTGATTCACTTGTTTTTTTCTGAAGCCTTTGAATATGATGGTCTGATGTAAATGAACTATAACAGCTTTTGTGCCATTTTAACTCTGCAGATTCCCACTCGGTTTCAGTTAAACCTTCGAGCTTGTCCAGCACCTCTATATTAGCAACATCTCTGAACTTTCTACGCTTTTGCATGCACTCTTTCACCTTTTGCCTTCCGCTTTCACTAGACTTTCTGAGTTGCTCCTTACTAGAAGCTTGGCATATGATACAATGATCATAAGATAATTTCAAACTATCAGATTTTCTTTTCAAAACAATAACTGGACTAACGTCCATGATTGAATTATTCTTGATTCAAAATACAAAAAAGCAAAGAAACAAACAAAACAAAGACCGAAAGAAAGAAAGAAAGAAAGAAAGAAAGAAAGAAAGAAAGAAAGAAAGAAAGAAAGAAAGAAAGAAAGAAAGAAAGAAAGAAAGAATGATTAAAGGGACTAAATTGAATAGCAGAATTGAACTAAATAAATCTCTATGATACTCTAATTATGAATCAGAAATTTAAACAATACACACTAAATATTTTGACTTGCAATGAATTTGCAGACGGAATAAACGTCATCAATACAATTAGTTTTAAATCTAGCATTTGTAGCGTTGTATTTACGGCGTTACGATTAGGTGTTGTTACTACTATGAAGTATCACTGGGACTTCTAAATATAACATACAGATATTGGCAATTAAATTAGTAAAGAAAAATGGATCTGAGATCATTACCAGCATAACTCACTACTTCAATTGTTCAAGCGACTCTGAAATCAAAATTTTGGCAAAAGCTGTACTTGTATCTATCCCATATTAGGAAATATATTCCTCGAAATGTTCTGTTCGTCATTCCTATTAAAGTCTGCATATTTAATGCATAGTTAGACTGATAAAAAGATCATTTGTGACAGTTTAGAAAATAAAACAGAGATTTTTTACGAAAATGCACCTAGTTGACCTTTGACCTCACTGTGACCTTAATTCGAAGATTCAGACATGGCATCCGCCCTGGGACATTTTGTCATACCCCAAAGAACATTTCTAGCATGGATGCCGAGCATTAACAAAAAATGCCATCAAAAGTTTTTTCTAGAGCCACTAGAAATTACACGCGGTCGACTACTCACTCACTGCACTGCACGGACAGACACAAACCAATATGCCCATCAACTTCTTTGAAGTTGGGGGCATAACCAGTCCTGGGCCCAGTTGTTCAAAACTTTGTTAGCTTAACGTCATTGTTAAGACCTCAACTTGTTAAGTAAATGCCGACTACATAAGAGTTATTTTTTGTTGATAAAATGTGAGAATCCTTTGCAAAGGATTCTCCAAAGGATTCTCACATTTTTTAAAATCAACAAAAAATAGCAGTACGAGTATGTTTGTAATATTTATATTTGAAATTTTAATGAATCATTAACTGACAATGCCGTTAATTTTGAACAACAGATCCCTGATTATTTCATGTTGTACTTGATTATAGTTCAAAGCATGGGACATAATACAAGAGTCTACAAAAGCAAATTCTGAGATAGTTCTACATCTGTAAGACTAACACTGCATATTATTTCTTTCCTAAATTTTTGGACAGATCACATTTGAGCCGCGTCATGAAAAAACAGAATCTTTGCATATGCAAAAACAAAGCCTTTGTTTTCGCTACATGGATAGTGCAATTCCTCTTCTTCTTTAATCCGAAATTTCAAGCTTGTAGCCATCTTCTGTTGCTGCACAGGACCTGGTCGAAAACCCCGAAGACCGGATTTCTCACGTCGCAGCTCATTTCACCCATGCTAAAGTAAGAGATCTCTCCAGCCACATCCAGCTGAACTCTTTCCTACAGATCAGTTTCCTCACTTTTAATTGAGCCTCGACGCGAGAAAACCGGTCTTCGGGGTTTCCGACCAGGTCCGACACAAACCGGCCTGTACAAGCTCAGAAAAGAGCTAGAAGCTTGAAATTTCGGATTTAAGTAGAAGAGGAATTGTACTATCCGAGTAGCGAAAACAAAGGCGCTGATCAGCTTCGCGGTTACCGCGAAGCTGATCTGCGCCTTTGTTTTCGCCTAGGCAAAAATCCGGTTTTCTCACGATGCGGCTCAATTACTACAAGTTTTACAAGTTTTATTGTGCCCAAAAATTCAGGAACGACATAGTGCACCTGTAAAAACTAATGCTGTACGTGCTTCTGGGGGAAAGGTATGTATGCTTCTGGGGTATTCTTACTAACAACTACACCTATACTGTGGCTATTTATCTGATAAATATGGGTTCTCTTCAATAGGTTAACCAACTTTCATATACATGTACATGTTTTTAATGAAATAATTTTGAAAAGTAGCCAACATCTTTACAATATGAGCTGCATCATTAGAAATCTCATCAAACTTTAAAGGCTGCCAGGCCCCCCCCAACACCCCTCCCCCCCCCCCAAAAAAAAAAAAAAAAAAAAAAAAAAACTATAGAAAACTTTGAATAAACAATTAAGTGCAGATCAGATGAGATGAATTCATAAATCCTATCTGACTCCTTGCTATTTTGAAAAACACATTTCATCATCACACAATTCATATTTTCACTGTCAGGAAGGTTGGTTCACCCTAAAAACTCACATTTTCTGGGTTTCCTACAAACAACAGTGTAGCATTCTCCCAGTATGTGCTGAAGTCAATGGCAAAACCATTGTAGATTGCCTCTCGGAACCTGATCTTGTCCATCACTGCATAGCCCGCACCGTCAAACGTGTATACATTGCCGGTTGGTGTCAAAGATGGTCTAGAGAAAAATAAAAAGAAGAAATCTACTATAAAAGAAGACCACATTATGATAGGTTACGGTAAATTCAGAGATTTTCATGTGACTTTTATTTGGCGATTTTTCTATAATTGTTGAATTATTAGCAAGTTCTTCGCCATTGAGATCTTGTGCAGTCTATAAAGCTTACTGTAACTCTTTATTAGCCAGAACTTTGAATTGGCAAGGCAACGCATTCATGAATTATAGCGAAAATTATGTTTTGAGAACATTTCTGAACTTCAGCATTATTCTGTTAAGCTAAAACCTGATTTGATAATTTACACTCACGGTCAATGGCTGAGAACATGCCTGATTGATCAATATCATACGAGCTGCGCCGTGAGAAAACGGGTCTTCGGGGTTTCCGACCAGGTCCGACACAAACCGGCCTGTACAAGCTCAGAAAAGAGCTAGAAGGCTTGAAATTTCGGATTTAAGTAGAAGAGGAATTGTACTATCCGAGTAGCGAAAACAAAGGCGCTGATCAGCTTCGCGGTTACCGCGAAGCTGATCTGCGCCTTTGTTTTCGCATAGGCAAAAATCCGGTTTTCTCACGATGCGGCTCATACATGTAACAAGTCTATATCATCATTTTGCAACTAGCTTATAACTGCTCTTCTTGAAGAATGGCCATGGAAAAATTTCATGCCCAAATCTTCATAAAAGATTGTGTCATGAGGGTCATTCACACATAGATGGGTGAATTTCACATATCTGAACTCATAGAAAGCATTTGAAGAAAGAGAACAAAGAAGTACTTACACTTCAAGACAGCCCATACAGTTTTTCTCGGCACTCTTCTCAAAGTTGTAGAGACCGAGCGGCTGGTCATCTATATTCATACCTCCCATACAGCCAGTGAAGTTCAGACGGGTTAAGCCATCAGGTATCTGCAAAATATGCATTACAAAAACTTGCCCATGCAATAAACAGATACCTTTTGAGCTTTGAAAATTTTTAGCTGATTTTTTTTTATATTTTACTTATTTTTGCTCAAAACATTAAATGTGGGTACATGTTAGAACCGCCTCGGGGAGGCAAGTACCCACAATCTATGTTTTGGAGCAAAAATAAGAAGAATAGGTATACCCCTGCATACCCCAGTTTTGCTATATAAAAGTGGGATTCAAGGGGTATACATTAGACAGACATGTTTTCATGATGGTACATGTACTACAAAATTTAACACAGATCTAAAACTGATATATTTTAATGAACCAGACAAAGGCAAGATAATTATTTCTTACCATAGAAGAAATATGCTTATATACATTCAGTTTGGGATTCCCTTTATACTATCCCACTTGTGATGAAAGACTGTCCCATTGTATATAATTTCTTGTGTGCTTGCATGTTCTTTTTTGTCATCAAAATAGTGAAAAACAAAACTATTGAAGCTGAATAAAGATTCTACTATGAAGTTTCCAACAACTAAAAGTCATTCAACTTGCAAAATTAATGAGACCTTAAATTTATATGAGTTTGCAGAAATTTTTTGGGTAATCACAGAGATGTTTCCATAATGACAAAAAAATTCATACATCATGATCAGCAGGCACCCCAGCCACATAGAACTCTGTTTCATTCCCCAGGGTCATCACCGAGGACCCAACCACAGAGGTCTTGGTCTGAGGGGGGTCAGGCTCCTTGGCTAGACTATGGACTGTCAGACGACCCAGACGACCAATCCTGGAAATACAGAGTTGGTGTAAGGCATCAAATGGAAGTATATTCCAGAAGCAAAATCAATTGAGCTGCCGCATGGGAAAACCAAAAATCTGAATAGGCGAAAACAAAGACGCAGTTACTGCATAGCTGATCAACGGCTTTGTTTTCGCTACACGAATAGTACAATTCCTCTACTTTCTACATCCAAAATTTCCAGCCTCTATCCATCTTCTTTGACTGTACAGGCTGGTTTGTGTCGGACCTGGTCGGAACCCAAATAGTCGGTTTTCTCACGCACAGGCTCAATTGATATAGTAGCCATGAAAAACAAAGTTGCTGGTCATCATGCTTGTCACACTTACTTTTTCATTCTGATGAAGTGTGCCATCTGTTTCCTTCTGACCAGGTGTCTGGGTTTTTAATTTCTAATTTGACTTTGTCCATTCTGGTACAGGTATTTTATTCTTTCAATGAACATCTTACAAATCATCACAGAAACAGGCATTATTAATGTTATTTCCTGTGCGTTTAAAACAAAGCAAAAGTCTTACAGAGGAATCTATATCACATAAACCTACCTCTCTGCAATAACTTTGTACCATGACTCAGTCTCTGAGATGACGTCTGCTTCAGATTTGATCTCTATATCATGGTCAATACGGGCAACTCCTTTCCCGTTGTTCCAGCTGAAACGCACCTTCCCACGCCGCAGCTCAACAGACAGAAACTCCTGTAAGGTTAACAAATAATAGAACATTAAATGAGAAGGGCTTTGAAAAATAAAATATTTTTGAAAGTGACTGATACCAAATAAACAAAAGAGAGATTTGCACAAAAGTGACAGCAGCTGAACCATACCTTAACATTTTGCTAATTACATGCATTACATGAGCCACGACGAGAGAAAACCGATTTTCGGGGTTTCCGACTAGGTCCTACACAAACCGGCCTGTGCTGCTATTGAAGATGGATAGAAGCTTGAGATTTTCAATTTAAGAAGAAGAGGGATTGTACTATACATGTAGCGAAAACAAAGGCACTGATCAGCTTTGCGGTTACTGCGAAGCTGATCTGCGCCTTTGTTTTCACATAGGCAAAACTCTGGTTGTCTCATAACGTGGTTCACATTACTTTCAAATATAGCAGTGTAAAACAAAACTGAAAGTGAATGAAAGACTGTAATACCACGTACCCAAAGCTGAGTAATAGAGACTAAAAATAGCTATGTGTGTACTTCGAGACTTTGGAATTTATCCATCAACTTCAGAGAACATATCAAGAGCAAAAATTATTTTGCATCATTCAAAGATTATTCAGTCAATTTTTCAGAAACACCACAGTGCTTGTAGTCCTATATTGTATTATACTCATGGTATATCAAACGTATGTCAATACAGACTATATTGACCTTAGACACTACGTAAATCTGATGATTTTTGGGTCACTAATATAACTTCAAGCGCCTGTGGAAACACCAAATTGTCACAGTACCTTTTCTGTATCACCCTCTGGTATCTGGTTATTCTGGATGAGCAAGAAGATCATGTCTCTGTTAGGCTCAGACGTCTTGAAAGCAAAGCTGATTGTGTTGATTGTGCCTGGCTGGGTCTTGGATGGGAACTTTCTGACACACTGACCTTCTGACTTCAATGATGTCTTAACCTATAAATAGAATAGACATGCCAATTTTAACTCTAAATTGCATATGAAAATTTAAAAGCAAGTAGTCACTTAAAACCATAAGGACTGATGACCAAATGCTATGACAGTCATTTAAGAAAGAAAGTGTGTAACCTGAAAGATCTACAGACCACTAACTTCTGAATTTGCAACAGTTACTGCTGTATGCATGTGGCATGTTTCCTTTCAACTAATGTGACAAATGAACGCAAATACCATGTAAATCGTGTACAGTTACAGCTTAATATACCTTATTCGCTTCTTCCCTAGCCTCTAGTATACTCTGTTTCAGTTTCCGTAGTTTGTCCCCTACATCAGAGTTGAGTTTACGAGTTTGTTCATATCGTAGATCTAGAGAGTCAGTGATGTTCTTGATAGTGTCTATGTCCGTCTTGGCTCCTCTCACTAGAAATGAAAATCAGAATAAATTGTCATAATAGAGTTTCTCTTTGCTGTTGATGACTATTCAAGACTATCTGCTTTACCATAGACTGCTAACAGACAATCTAGTTTTGAAGCCAAAACCAATCTACTCAACAAACAATACAGTGATGCTCAGACTGCAAATGGGCATAAAGAAGGTTGATTTGTCTTATGAAATTTATGATATTCGTGTTTTCTTTGACTTCTTTCTTTGTTAAATAAAATTCTGACACAAATAAAGGGGAACATAACTTACTAGTGACACGAATATCTTCAAAATCTCCTGAATGTATTTTTTGTAACTCTTCGATCTTTGGGATCATTTCTTTGTCCACTTTTTCGTTAATCTGGTCTGCTCTGGCGGCAATCTCAGCAGCATCTGATTCTGTCTTGTCTGTAGATGTCTTTACATCGGACATTCTATCTACTAAGTCTAAAAAGACATCAAAAACTATTACATGTAGAAAATGAACACACTATATGATTATACATTCCTGCTATCAATAGTTTTCAACATTTTCATGCTATCCCTAGCAATGCAATGGGGCCTTGAAACAGCTATAACAGGGATGGGAACGATGAAACAGCAACACCAACCAAAATGCTCCAAAAACATTCACTGGCATGCCCATTTTGTACTTAAACACTGTGTAACTCACATTCTTTCACCAGTAAATGACATCTGACAATAAGGCCGTAAAATTATGTTCTCAATTTTATCACTTATTGTTCATGTCAGTAGTTTTCACTTGGGTCGAAAACATTACGATCCTTGTAAATTGCTCTGTGAGAAGTTAATCAATATCCAGTGCATATTCTTTCACAAATAATAGACAAATAAAATATGATTGTAACATTACCTCTTGGTAAGTTGTCAATTTCATCCAAGATATTTTGGTTCATGTCAATAGTTTTCACTTGGGTTTCATCTACAGCATTCAAGTCCTTGTTGATGCCAGTTAGATCTTCATTCAAATCTATAACAAAAAATGATTTATATGAACAAACCATTGTTTCCCAACCCCTTACAGGCACATATGCCTGGAACCTGGTAAAAAGTGTAGGCCTAGATGAGAGCTGCCTGTTCAGTCTGTTCAGGACATACACGGTTTGTAATTTCTTCCTGTCTGCTGATTTTGAAGGGTTTTTGACATGGAACAGCCAAGAAATGCCTGTAAATTGAAATTAATCTACTGTGTCTATACTATTTTGTGATATTACAGTAACAGCTCATACATACATGTACAAAACTTTTAAACTAACAAGACTGTCTTTCCATCAGCTATGAGCTAAACAAAACAAAAATTCAATCTGTTTGAAATAAGAAGGGCATGTAATTTATCATAAACTGTAAAATAATGTGGAAAATACTTATTTTGTCTGAACACACAATAGCTCATTCCAACAATGACCATGCTGTGAAATATGTTAAATGCCTGTCTTATCTGCTTGCCCTTCAGTAATGATACCTTTGACATCACTCTCTGTCCGCTCTGCTTCTGCCAAGAGTTCCTTGCTCAACTTAAGAGAGGCTTCTACATCTTCCTTCAATTGTATTGGGTCAGCCTGCAAGATCAATCATAGTTCAATCATTATCTATCCTTTCTTCAGAGATCATTCTCTGCAAGTATACCCTTGCTCAGATTTGAAGATGCTTAAACAAGTGTCTTGTGTTGCACTGGATCAGCCAGCATTAGACTGAGCCACATCATGAGAAAACCAAGAATGTGGCTTCCAAACAGGTCTGACACAAACTGAGCTGTACAAGCAGGGAAGAAGGCTAGAAGCTTGAAAATTCACATTTAGGAAGAAGAGGAATTTTATTATCCGTTTAGTGAAAACAAAGGTGCTGATCAGCTTCATAGTTACTGCGAAGCTGATCTGTACCTTTGTTTTTGCATATGCAAAATGTTCGTTTTCTCATTAAGTGGCTAAAAGTTTAAAGGTACAGTTCAGTCAATCATTGGATTTTCAAAGGACTTGTACATGTATGTGGAATTTCAGCAACTATGTTGTACTTTGAATGACTTGAATAGATAGTACTATACTAATAGTATGCTGTATAATAGATTTCTAGAATTTAGGTCACCCCAATAGTTAAGAGACCTAACAAGTTATTGTTAACAGCCTCCCATTGATGTAGCGTTTCAGCACAATTAGGGAACATGTCATTTCTCCTTAAAGTGCCTGCATATCTGAGCATATATGAGCAGCCGGTCTTCAGGGTTTAAGACCAGGTCCCACTCAAAGCGGCCTGAGCAGCTAAAGAATATGACTAGAAGCTTGAAATTTCAGATTTAAGAAGAAGAGGAATTGTACTATCCGTGTAGCAAAAACAAAGGCGCTGATCAGCTGTGCATTTACTACACAGCTGATCTGCGCCTTTGTTTTCGCATAGGCAAAAATCCAGCTTTCTCGTGACGAGGATCTGGACAAAAAAGTAACTTACAATATTTGTAGCATTATAAGCATCTTGTTTGGCTTTCTTAGCAGCTTGTTCGGCTTCATCAATTGCGTCTGCAATGTTTTCATACACTGTGGCAGCCTTCAGAGGGTCCGCAGCTGCTTCTTTGGTACCAGCAAATGTCCTAGTAACAAAGAAATCAGAGTATGGTATATTATTCTCTTGTTTTTCATCAAATCGTAAATGTTTACATAGGGTTTACTCACCAGAATGTGTAGTTTCTACTCCTCCTGTAGAAGCATATCAAATCATCATTCTCTTATTATCGTTTTTCATATTTTTAACAAATCTTGTTGTTTTGGTTTATGTTGGTTGGTAAATTCTAATAATACATGCAATTGCTTTTTTTTCACATAAAACCATTCTTCATACATATATTTAATCTTAAAAGTGACTAACTTTCTAATGTTTTAGTTTTAAGACATTCATTTTGTTGACTGTAGCAGAGGTTTACTTTATGTTCTTGCTCAGATCTTTTTTTTGTCATACAATCACACACATTTCTAATGTTTGAGCATAGTTTCAGAGATTGTTCGTATGAGTTATAGCTTTAACTGTCAACCAAAGCAGCAAGTTGGTTTATATTCATGCATAGATCTTTACTTGTCATAAAAATACTTACCTTTCCAATGTTTCAGCGTAGTTTGAGAGGTTGTTGGCATGAGCTATAGCTTTGTCGACCTTAGCGGCTGTTTGGTTTATGTTCTCACGTAGACCTCTCTCCTTCTCTTCCAGAGGAATAATGGCAGCATCCAGGGTCGATACTTCACGCTCTATATTCTGTAAAGCATATCAGTAAAGCAATATTTCTCTTCAAGGCTTTAAAATTTAAACACATACATAATTATTTATCATCAATATAAAATAGTCCATGTTAGGATTAATGTTATAAGGTGGATTTTTCTAAGATTCTATATCAATTAATATACATACCATATTCTTTCTAATTAGCGCACAGTGCGCTTAGTTTTTCAAAATAGATTAAAAATTTTAGGTAACAAAATATCGTTCTAATAAGCGCACACTAGGAAAGAAAACAACACAGAAACCTCCATGTCAGAAATACCAATGATGATGTCATTTAACACAAGTGTTTGATCATCTTAGGTTAAGTTTTTAATGTAGTTTATATTGAATTTATGTGTAAAATTGGTATAAAATACCAATGTGCTAGTCGAGAAGTGTGCGCTTATGCACACAATTGACTCCTCTGACAGCAAGGTATAACCACGCCCACCCCTATTTCCTTAGACAAACATTGTGTTTTCGCACCTATATTTAGCTGTAAAAAGCATGTGTTGGTTTGTTTGTCTAACCCCCTTGTTGTCTAAACATCAGTGATCGTTAGCTAATATGCTGATTTGAATGGTCAATATAAAATGAATACTAATGATGGGTGGTTTGACGGAGGACTCAATTTTCAGAAATGACCAGGGTGTGCGTTTATTGGAGCATGTGCGCTAATTAGAACGAATATGGTAAGCACTTTCTTCTCTAATGTCATACCGACTGCCATATGAGGTAAAATGTTTTACAGTAATGTACTCAATATTACCCTGGTATTTTCTAGGGCCTCTTCCAATAGAATATCTCCATCCTTGATAATCTGGCCACTCTCTTCTGTGTAATACGATATCTCATTCTGCATACGCTCCGTCTCATTTACATGACCCTGGAATAAATACATTATAAGAATTGTTGTTGTTTGTTTTGTGGCTTGATGTTCCAGTCTACAAGTATTCAGACATTTCATTACTTATTACTGATAATAATGCACATTTCATATAAATCAACAGCTGTATACAAAACAAACAGTTTTCTACAAGAGAAAGCATTTTCACAGCTTCACTTCTCATACAAACTTTCTAAAAACATTCTAAATTAAGCAAACAACAGACGCACTGGCCGTTTCACATGGCAAAAATCTGCATAATGTAAAAAGTCAAAAATGGCTTTCTTATTTTAATGCCAATTTAACAATTTTTGTGCCCATTACTGTAAAATCTTAATGTACTGGTTATACCCTAGCAAGCCTTGGCCAAACCCTCTCTTCATTTCTATACCTCTAAATAATATGTTTGTACCTTCATTTTGTTCAGTATATCTCTCAGAGCACCAAGCTTGGCCTGTGTCTCCTCCGATGTTTCCATACTTTTAGTTATTTGGTCCTCTAAATCGTCCAGTCGTCTGTCCAACTCCTTATATTTGGCGGCCACCTCCGACGTGTTGGTTAGACGACCATGGAGAACCTTGATTCTGTCAGACAAGTCTTCAGCCAGTCTGAAAACATATTTGCATGTTTTTTCTCAGAAAAATTTAGGTGTTTAAGTTATGCATGTGATAGCTAGATCTGTAAGAGGGGCCTCCCAATATTTTGGACAAAATTTTGCTCAGGTCTGAGAAAGTCTTAAAATGAAGACAATTTAATGTTCTGGTGTACATCACTCTATTTGAAATTTCAGATCCCCTATCAAAATTTAATAATTTTCTTCATTTTTCTATTATTCTCCTTATTTGGAAATAGAGGAAAAACTATTAAATCCCGGATGTATTACATGCCTGGTATTATCACTCCAAGGGACAACAGGCACTGTGTTTGCTGCGTTGGTTTCCTTCTCAAAGAAGAAAAACAAAGTAATACAACTTGCTTAACAATTTAATATAAAAACATACCTGTTCTCTTCAAATGCGTTTTCTTCATCGTTTTTGAATTGTCTGCCCTTGATTTCCTCTAGAATTTGTTTGGCCTCTTCGAGAGCGGCTGTCACATCTATGTTACTCTTGTTGTGGAATGTCTTTAACATCATGTCCTCCATCTCATTCACAAACTCTGTTGGAGAGAAAAAAGATTTTTGTAAAGAATCTTTAGCAATTCTTCGATAACTATAACATATTAGACTAGCTCATTTCTGGGACTTTGAGAAGAAGTTTGTGAGCATACTTTTAATGTATAAAATCTTTACAAGCCTTGCAGAGTTCATAGTTTTATACATTCTTACATATTTATTCGTAACTAGATACACGGGGACCTAACTGTTAATCGTGATTATTGATGCGACGTGGAATGTTAATGCATGCTATTATGAAGTTTCGTATGCGTCGGCGACATTGTTACGAATGCGACGTTCCACATCCTCTGCCCTTGGACCGCAAGTAGCACATGTTTTGCTCTCGTGAAAACAAACAAAGCCGAGTTTGCAAAATCGGTGTCCACTATGATCTGTAAAATTCTTCTATGTTCCCACTTGAAGTCAATTGGAATACTTACGGCACTTGAGTTTTTCAGCTAATGGTTTATGAAGTTGACATATAGATACAGTTTTTCCACGGAAACTCATTACATTCTTAAATTCCTTTTGTTTTTCTTTGTCTTGGTCGTAAACTAATAAGTATAACACAGTCCTGTGGGTGTCTTTATTGAAATTTGTATCCAAACGGCTTTGTAAATGCACATTTATTTACTGAGCGTGAAAACAGTAAGATAAGCATCTTTTGTATGCATCGAAGACGAAGGTACGTACTACTAGAATGAGTCATGGAAGAATTAGCATTTTTGTTGTGCTCTTTCAAAAGTCATTGACGTACATGCAGAAGCATAACGAGTGCCCGGTTTATCAAGCGAAATATTGCATGGCGTTTTTCCTTGGACTACATGCACGTCATTGAGCGAGCTTCAAAGCATATACCACTTTTACTTTGAATCATCGCAGGTCACATAGTGGGGTTTCTGATTCAGCTTTGTCAACATTCGAGTGACACAACTGATTTCTTGCCTCGAAACAGCAAATCATTTTCGGACATATCAGTGACAAAACTTATATGTTTTCTTACATTAAATGAATCTAAGGCTAAACCAAATAATTTATTATCATTGAATATGGGTGGCTCCATGCATTTCTGATAAGCCAGGGGGTGGGGGGAAACAACAGAATTAAAGGTTTTTTTCGTTTTTTAGGTGCGGCTGCGAGGCAGTTTTCCATTCAAATGGTGTGTTATACAAGAACAGCGATCAACTATGGTTATTTCATTGCATTAACATTAGAAAAGTCTTCGGGAGTACTTTGAACCCTCGGCCTCGGGCTCAAACAACTTTCTCCAGCCTCTGCAAGTAATAATACAGTATAAAACCATGGTTGGCCCCTTTTACATTGGGTTAACATGTATCTAAAATATTTATTGAAGAAAATGCATCACTGTCTCCATATCGCAACATTTGCTATTTTATTTTACTGAATCATCGGTCTTATCCTTCCACGATGCATTTCTGTGTCGCATATTAAATTTTAACAACGTCTTCGACGCATACAACAGATGCTTATCTTACTGTTTTTCACGCTCAATAGTTAAATGTGCATTTACAAAGCCGTTTGGATACATATTTCAATAAAGACGCCTACAGGACTGTGTTATACGTTTTAGTTTACGACCAAGACAAAGAAAAACAAACGGAATTTAAGAATGTAATCAGTTTCCGTGGCATAATTGTATCAACAGGTCAACTTTATAAACCATTAGCTGAAAAACACAAGTGCCGTACGTATTCCAATTGACTTCAAGTGGGAACATAGAAGAATTTTGCAGATCATAGTGGACGCCGATTTTGTAAACTCGGCTTTGTTTATTTTCGCGAGAGCAAAACATGTAATACTTACCGTTCAAGGGCAGAGGATGTGGAACGTCGCATGCGTAACAATATCGCCGACGCATACGAAACTTCATAATAGCATGCATTAACATTCCACGTCGCATCAATAATCACGATTAACAGTTGGGTCCCCGTGAGATAAGTCAGCACAAAATTAACCTTGATAATTATGGTAAATGTTATCACTGTTTGCACTTTCTGAAAGTTTCAAAATGAATGATGAGCATTTGTGACTAAAGCCTGAATTCCCATTCAGTTTTTGGCTATTTTAGGTGTGTTCCTACTTAAAAGAAGCTTAATTTTCAAGCTTAGCTTTAAACGAGCTAGCAACAGCCAAGCTGAAATCCCTGACCTCTCAATCCATAGTCCAATGCACTTACCACTAGGCTACCACAATCCCATAGAGTTTTATCATTGTACATAAATACCAGAAATGTCAAAAGTAAAATATTACTTACTCTCGACATCAGTTTGCATTTTTGTAATTTGTGCCTCGAGATCTGTGGCATTAGATAACAGTATACTGGCATCTTCACTGTTCTGGTTACTCTTGGCAAGAGAGGCTACAGACTGAAATATAGAGAGAAAAGCAAATTTAATATACTGCTTGGTTTCCCCATCCTTTGTGCAAGTCACATCAAGTCAAATTTGAACCTCAGTTTTCGACACCTCCATTGGTGCCAAATGAATGTAAATGCACAGAAAATCTCATTTGATCCCTCAAATAACCTGCAATTAAAACAGCCCCATATGTATAATAAATCAATAATGTTTCACAGAACTGATTCCAAATATGTCATGATCATGAAGAGATTATTTCCTTTGTTTCTTCATGAAACATCAATGCTGGTATTTATTTGATTATATTCTAAAGTCCCTTTTAATGCAAAGGTTTTGTTGCTTAATTATTACATGTTGTTCTTTTCTACAATGTAAAGAACTACCTACCCTAGTGTGAAGCTCATCAGCTTCAGCAGAAAGGCTTTCCACCTCTTCCTTTAACCTGTTCACCTCAGCAAACCGTAACTTGTCAAGTTGTTCCTAAAAATATGAGCAGGTCAATGAATAACTGATTCCTGTCATCATTACACCTACAAGCTGAGTGAGAGTACACAAAGAGGATCTTACACTCGTGGTCATTTCATATGAAATTTATTAAACGAGCCTTTGGCGAGTTTAATAAATTTCATATGAAATGACCACGAGTGTAAGATTTCAACGAGCCTTTGGCGAGTTTAATAAATTTCATATGAAATGACCACGAGTGTAAGATTCGTTTTATCATATATGACTTTTAAAATAAGATTTTATCACCTTCGAAGTGGACATATTTTCAATGAAAATTTACATTGTTGTTACGGACGTCGTCAATGACGTTACATATTCCCGCAAAAGTGTTAATACACGTGTGGTCATATGATTTTTATGACATGACGTTATCCACTGGAAAACAGTGACGTCATATGATAAACTGCTTTATCGCTTATGTTATATAGGTCCCTTTACTTCTGTATTGTAACATCATTTCAATGGGGGTATTTTCATGTATTACTACTCACAATTTCACAAGACCTGGCCCCCGAGGTTATAAAATATTTTCATGCTCAACTCAACTGAGATTGAAATTTATCCTGCTCATAAAAACTGAAATACTAAAATAGATTTAATTTTCTGATTTATAATAAAGTCACAAAAGCCTGTAATCTATCCTGCTTATAAATGTTAAAATGCCAACAATTTAAAATTTATGAGCAGGATAAATTTTAGTCTCAGCTGACCTGAGCATGAAAAAAGTTTTATAACCTGGAGGCCTGACACCACCTCATCTAGATTGCTTTGAATTGTGAAATCTGGCCGATTTCTTTTTCTACTGGTGGCATAGGAAAATACCAAGAGCATCCCACATTAGTTTCTCAGATCCCTTTGATCAAAGGCGACAGACAGGTCACTACATAGATCTTGGTAAGCATAACTTACTCACAGCAACTTCAAGCATAACTTACTCACAGCAGTTTGAGTTTGCCTTTGTTATGATGTTGTGGAAAGCCCCTTTGCATTTTATGCAATAAATTAAAAATATTATTTAACAATCATTTGACCATATATTACATTAATATAATTATTTAAGCAAGTACTGCAACTGTTTCACTACTTTGAAACATGTAGTTTAAACAATATTTCTTTTAAAAGAAATGGCCACGGCCCAGTACCTTGTACAATTTAGCCTTTTCTTCAATTCTCCTCAGTTTCCCGAACGGTGCCGTTATGTTGGGGTCCGAGAGATTGAACGGCAGGTTGGCCAGTTTAGCCTCCATCTCATCCATGTCTAACATCAACTCACGGGTACAACCTTCATCACATGCTGTAGGGTAAAAAAGATAAATATTTCACATTTTCGGAAGATTTATGTTATGTTTGGGTCAGAGAGGTTGGCCTTTAGTTTGTCGATGTCTGCCATCAGCTTAAGTATACAACCTTCACGACATAAAAATGAATTTAGTTGGGGTGATAGATTGGAATATCTAATAATTCAGAAAAAGAAAAACTGTAAAATAAAATATGTGATACTACCATGCCGTTTTTGAATATCTGCTCATGTATTATTCTCAAAATTAAATTTTTTTAGATGTCTGCAGTTGGTCCACTTTGTTTTCTTTTTGAAAGAACTCCTCAAAGAACTTAAATTTCAAAGAACTCCTCCGAAACCCCTTTGCAAATCAAAACCCAACTTTGAATGGATCATCATTGGGAAAGGAAAAGAGAGTTCATATAAAACATCCAGTTAACATGAAAAAGATGGCTTCCAAGTAAAAAAATCATTTGTACAGAATCAATAAAAGATCATTTGACTTACACACACAAACACCCCCATCCACAGCATATCTCGGCTGGCATTGATCACACTTGTCACCCGTTATCCCAGGTAGGCATACACACCGACCATCGTTACCACAGTTCAGACCCACCGACCCCTCTGGATTACAGTTACAGGGATCACACCTGCCACCAGGGGTGGAGGGGTCACCATAGTAACCATCATCACAACTGAAATGAAAGTCATAAAAGAATAAATCAATGATTTCAAGCATTAAACATTTTTTCACCATCATTCTCAGTAAAACTCCAAATCAAAATAATTATACATTTTTACCAGGGCTGATTATCAAAGCCTTTCATTGTTACATGATTACTGGATTGCCAAAAACAAACACTTTCTTCGTGAGAAGATCCTGAAAACACCAAAGACTGATCTATTCAATTAGGTATTTAGGCTGAACTGTTTGACAGTGTCCTTGCCTGTCTGCATCATTAAAGCCACTTCAGATATGATTGTTTTGTCATAACAGTGGTCAAATTCAACAACAACATCAAATTTGACAAAGGTGCTACATTTGTATTTTGAAAGCTTCATGTTTTGATGACTATTTATAGAATACAGACATTTCAGAAACATGTTCCTACAGAAATACATTACAAGTAACATTTTTCAAGCAGAAGTAAAATCCGTGCAATCTATACCCCTTTAAACCCCACTTTTATATAGTAAAACTGGGGTTTGCAGGGGTATACCTATTTTTCTTATTTTTGCTCCAAAACATAGATTGTGGGTACTCGTTAGAACTGCCTCGGCGAGGCGGTTCTAATGTGTACCCACAATCTATGTTTTGAGCAAAATTAAGAAAAATATCAATGATTTTCTACTGAGAATTTCATTTTTTAAAACTTTAAAAATCTCTGTATATTGCATGGGCAAGTTTTCGTAATGAGTAAGACTTACAATTCACATCTGTCTCCAATATACCCCACCTCACAGGCCGTACAGACCAGACCCCCTCCAACACGCTCACAGGTAGGACTGAAACTGGAAAAGAAAATCAAACATTACAACACCATTCTTCTTTAAGCCGTATGCGATAAATGTCTTTCCATCCAAAGACAGGAATAGCATCAATTTTGAATGAATCAGCTTTCATTTTTACCCTATATACACCACCTCAAAAGCTGCATGTACAGACCAAATCGCCTCCAACACACTCACATTTAGGACTGAAACTGGGAAAGGAGTCATTTAAATCAGTTGAATGAAATAATATTATTCAAACTTCTGCACCATTTCATCCAAAGAGTACTGATCCTTTATCCCACATTTCTTATGTACATTTTCATGAAAATGCAGAACTTTTATTTATTGTCATCTTTTCATCAAACATCATGCATTTTCTTTTAAAATATAAAGAATTCTTACACATTCAAATATAGCTTCTCTTTATATTCTGCATTTCAAAACTATATAAGAACCCAGTCATACACTACAGCATCATTCTGATCTTCCTAAATTGCCAAAGCTGACAAATGGGCTTTGTAATGTATTGACTCAAACATTCCAGGATTTTGTTTCACTAAATTTTGCTTAATTTAAGATCTTGAAGGTCTTTGACAGACCAAAATATGTCGATCACATTAATTGAACAATTAAATGTAGTGTTGTTGGTTCTGTTTTCTACCCTTTATTTATTTAGGTTAGTTATACTTACTTGTTTGAATCAACTTCCAGCGGACAAGCACATCTCTGACAGTCTGAAGGCGTCCCCTGGGTGGGGTCACCGTAGTACCCTGGGGCACACACATCACAGTTGGGCCCTGCGGTGTTGTGCTGGCACTCCTCACAGACTCCAGTTTCTGGGTCACAGTTTCCACTATGGTCGTTACAGTCACATAACTCCACAGTGCCGATGACCCGGACCAGGATGGTTAGGTCTGTTGGTCCAACATAGTGCTTCCTGTAGTAACCTTTGGCTGGGTTCTATAACAAATAAAATAACATTACAACCCATTGTGTCATATAAGCCCAAACCTGATATTTTAGTACATACTTTTTATTCACTGTTGACAAACAAATTGTATTCTGAGGTGCATGTTCACAGTTGAGTCCCTTACCCTTAGGTCACATTTCAAACCATTCATTCAAGTAAAATTTATATACTGAGTCAACAATTTTCAGTCATGTTGAGATGCAACCACTTCTTCCTAGATATCTAGCGATTCTAACTAGTGCTACTGAGGGCTTAAAAAATTGCTCAAAGACACAACTCAGCAACAGTGGGATTCAAACTTTTTGACTTATTGATCACTTGAGCTCTACCACTAGACATACATGTGATATCTCCCTATTTTGGAGAGATCTCCCTATTTGTGAGCAAATCTCCCTATTTGGAATTTCGAAATTTCCCCCATATAACTTATACATCTCCCTATTTCAAATTTCAGATCTCCCTATTTGAAATTAAGACTTTCATTCTACGTTTAATCATTCTTCCTATTTCAAAAAGTAAATCTCCCTATTTGGCTTCTCTGATGTATCACATGCATGCCACTAGAATCATTGTGTCAGCCCATCTCAGTGCTAGTTGTGCCATTACTAAAACATGCCCATGCAAAATTTTATTGATTTAAAATTGAAAAATTCATCAGGTGAATTTTGATACTTTTCGTATTTTTGCTAAAAACATTGATCGTGGGTATACGTAGGTGAGACGGTTCTAACGAGACCCCACAATCTATGTTTTGGAGCAAAAAGAAGAAAATAGTATCACCCTGCATACCCCAGTTTTGCTATATAAAAGTGGGGTTCAAGGGGGATACGTTTTCCTGATGTAAAGAGGCCTACCTGACATGAGAGTCCAGCATACTGTTCAGGACACTGACATTGTTCAATCCCCAGGGCTGGCTCACCGGTTGCCTCATCTTCATGTACTGCTACGTCCAGGCTTACATCAGTCAACCTGACAAAATGAGCATATTTGAAAATCTTGAGCATTAAAATGACAAAATGGCTTTCATTGATATTCAAGACTCATTCCGATAATCAACTTATTTGGCAATGGGGCACATGAATTAACTTCTGGAAGTCTAGGTTTCCATAAGAGGTGTTTCATTACTTAAAATTATGATTTTTTTTTAAATAATTTTACTTCCACAGAAATAGTGTGTCAAGAAAAAATGGGTCATAAAGAATGGTACAATGAAAAACAAAGTTTATTACTAATTCTTAAGACCCCAGGCTCAAACTCTCTAAACACTAGAGGACCATTGGTCCTGTAGCTCACCTGAGAGATTATCACATTGTAAGCTCATGAGATTTAAATTAATTGAGAATCGACCAATGAAAGTCTATGCATGGACACCATTGACCCCCGGGGCATGGCCGAATTTGACCCAGGGGCATGAATGGCACAATTTATAATGGGGACTACCAAACATTGCTACATACAAAATATAGAAGCTCTGGGCCTTTTGGTTTCAGAGAAGAAGATTTTTTTAGTTTTTCCCATTGTAAGTCTATGGAGACTATCTACCCCCGGGCCGTGGCCAAATTTGACCCCAGGGGCATGGCTGGCACAATTTATGTAGAGGACCATTAGCCATTGCCACATACAAAATATCAAAGCTGTGTGCCCTGTGGTTTCAGAGAAGAAGATTTTTTAATTTTTTCCCATAGCAAGTCTATTGAGACTATCAACCTCCGGGGCCTGGCCAAATTTGACCCCAGGGGCATGAATGGCACAATTTATGTAGAGGACCATTAGCCATTGCTACATACCAAATAACAAAGCTGTGGGCCTAGTGGTTTCAGAGAAGAAGATTTTTTTAGTTTTTCCTATTGTAGGTCTATGGAGACTATCCACCCCCGGGGCGTGGCCAATTTTGACCCCGGGGACATGATTGGCACAATTTATGTAGAGGACCATTAGCCATTGCCACATACAAAATATCAAAGCTGTGGGCCCTGTGGTTTCAGAGAAGAAGATTTTTTTAGTTTTTTCCTATTGTAGGTCTATGGAGACTATCGACCCCCCGGGGCGTGGCCAAATTTGACCCCAGGGGCATGATTGGCACAATTTATGTAGAGGACCATTAGCCATTGCTACATACCAAATATCAAAGCTGTGGGCCTAGTGGTTTCAGAGAAGAAGATTTTTTTAGTTTTTCCCATTGTAAGTCTATGGGACCTATCTGTTGCCATGGAAACCACAATTTTGATACAATCTGCTCCAAAACCTAATGCCATCAATCCCCCAACCCAATTATGGTTCACATTAAATTTGATCAAGATCGGCCTACTAGCTTCAGAAATATTCTTCTTTGAAATTGTGGACGGACGACGACGGACGACGACGACGGACGCCGGATGCCTGCCTATCCTATAAGCTCACCTGTGAGCCTTCCGCTCAGGTGAGCTAATAAAATACAAGATGACTTGTAGGACAGCAATACAGCATTTGTGAAACAATTAATTTTGGCTAACAAAGATATTGTTCAAATTGTATACGCTTAGCAATGACGTCCTGATTATGAAACTTACTCTACACTGCTGGGGGTCATATCCCAAGATGCTCTGACCAAGATGTCTGTCACATTCTGCAGTATAATCATCAACGTGTCTCGGCTGACCCGGCCATTTCTCTGCGTCTTCCAATAATTCTCATGTAACTTCACCGTAAAACTGTGTTCTTTGTCAGCCTCCCATGTGACCTCTGACATGTACACGAGAGGGATGTTGTAGCCAATCAGAACTACCAGGGGTCGTTTCAAAAGTTTTTTGTCTTCTGACAAATATGTGTTACCCATAGTTCCATGCATCACTGTGAATTTGAGGTCACCATTATAGCTAAGCGTCTGAAAAAAAAAAAAAGAAACATACATGTAGGAAACATTTTATGATTGTTTTTCAAAACAAAAAGCAAGTTTTTTATGTGCTTTTGGAAATAAATAAGTCAGTTGTATCAGTGAAGCTCCCAAATAGATCAATCCTATAGCAGCATCCAAGTTCAGCCAAGCTTCAGCTTGTTTTGTTCTTAACGTTCCAGTCAACAATTATTCAGCCAAGCTTTCTGGGTATTGGGAACAAAGCAGCTTGCTCAAGGACACAAAAAGATAGGTTTTGGACACACAGCCTCTTGTTTAGAAGCCTGGCATTGTACAATATACTACTTAGTCTCCATATACAGTGTATTCCCCAATCAAGCAAATTCACAATTCAGGTTTTTTTTTTATATTTTTTGTTCGTTTGCTTGTTTTTGTTTGTTACTTGCTCATTTTTAAAAATTCTTATTTCGATATCATTTATATGTACCTGATCCCCAGTATAATTTGACAATCTCCAGTACAATGGTTCCACTATTGAGTATTCTGGTACCCTGGTCCAGGTCACATCATCTGGTACCACATAGTAACCAGCTCTCTGTCTGGTTACCAGCTTGGTGGCTCGGGGATCAACGGCTACATTTCTGTCCGGACTGGATACCTACAAAATATGTCAAGAAGCTTCATTAAAACTTTGAAATGGAATTGAGAATTTTTAAACAATAGTGATAAATAGATCAAACTCTAGCAGTCATGCAAGTCAATAAGAAATAATGTGATCATTTACCTGTGTCCACACATAAGGGGCCTGTCCACATGTGTCTGATCTGTCAAAGCAGAAACAGTCTGTACATCCACTGGGATTCTCTGAATCAAGACTGAAGCTCTTCTCAACACACTGGGAACATGTTCTACCAATAGTGTTCTCCTATAAAAACACATAGAGAAATAATTATTTGATATGTGTACATTGTCATATGAGCACAATACAAGTTCAAAGGTGTGTACACAAGGCTAACAAAAATTGTCAGTAAATCCACATGGGTCTTCAGAATCTAGACTAAAGCTCTTCTCAAGACCCTATAGACATGCTTTCTACTCCAAGTGCACAAACACATAAATTTACCTATATTTCCAGAAGATGTAGGAGGAATGTAAAAGGCATGTAATGTTGCTCAAAGAAGAGTAGTTTGTATATATGTATAACATACATGTACTTGTTTTGAAAACATAAAGTAAAACTGTCCATTTACAAAAATCGATCTCATGTAAAATTTGCTGTTACTTCCACATAAAAAAGCAATATTACAATTAATTTTTGTGATACACAAATGTGACATAAATCCGAATTTCAGCTCAATATCTTTCAAACAACTCACCTTACAATCACACTGGCCATCAGGTTCGGTACAACTACAGGCTCCATCCTCATTACAACTCTCTGGCTTTGTTCCCTCGACTGAGCATAAACACAAGCTACAGTCTGGGAAACCATAGAACCCGAACAGACAGCTATCACATTGGGTTCCATTATAGTCTGATTTACAAGCACACTGTCCGGTAAGTGGGTCGCAGTTGTTGTCTAGGGATCCATAGGGGTCACAGTCACATGGCTGCAACATGCAAAGTTGAACATTTGAAAATAGTTTTCAAAATTTTGACTAAATTTAAATTTAAATTCACCTTTTTGACAAATCTCGGATTTTTTTTATTATCATGATTGGTAAGAGAGAAAATTTTAAACTGCAATACTCTAGCATGTTCATATGTGTGAATACTACTTTTAAAATAAAAGCAAAATGGCCACGTAGGTTTAATTTCCAAAGTTTTAAAAACTTCATGATTTCTGGTTTAAAGACATTCATTCACTAGAATATCTGCATTTCTTTTTACTTTTTAAGTCCATGAGCCAAAAAACACTGAATATGAACATCAAGACATAAAGGACATATAGTTCACTCAATGATGCATGGTAATTCTAGCTTCGTTCAGATGAAACTTATACCTTACAACCTCTGAGAGGATCATAACCATAGTATGTGTCTATACACATCTCGCATGTATCCCCCATGGTGTTGGGGGGACAGACACACGCCCCGGTCTCAGGGTCACAGACATGCCCCGGCTTGTCACATGGGTCACATTCTGGAAGAGACGTTAAAGTGAAGTCAAAATCAGTTTTTTGATTTTAAAAAATATTTTAAATCGATGACGAATTCCCTTAAGGTACATTCATTCATGACCTATGGATAATGCCAAGTATCATGATGGGGAAATAATTTGCTACAAAAATATGTTTGGCCGTCTTCACTCTTTTTTTTAGAAAGAACAAGTTTAAGTTTATGATCTCAAAAGTGCCTATGCCAACCTAGCTTATTTTTGCAGCTATTTAATTTATGGATTTTTCCTCAATGCTTACTTTGGCAGCAATTAATTTTTGCAGACTGAAGAACTGGCATGTGAAAGAATAATGTACATGTCTCAAAACGGACATTTTCAGAGCAATTTATTTTCCTGGATTCTTCTTTTGTGCAAAAATCACAAAAAAAAAATGGTTTTCAGTACCTCTACATTCCCCAAGTGGGATCAAACCATAGTACCCTTCTACACATTCGTCACATTTCTGCCCTGTCACTCGACTCTTGCACCGACACTGCCCCGTCTGACTGTTACACTGGTCAAAGTACGACCCCTGGGGGTTACAGTCACATGGTATACAACCCTTACCCAACTCTAGACCCCAGTAGTTTACCTGTGGGTGAAAGGAAAAACAAAACATGTTTTAGACAGTTCCAAGTTTCTATCTTGTGATTTTTTTTTAGGTATTTTATCATTATGAATACACGCCCATGCAATATACAGAATTTTTTTTGGTTGTAAAAATGAAAATTTTCAGTTGAATTTTTTTTTTATTTTTCTTATTTTTGCTCAAAACATAGATTGTGGGTACATGTTAGAACGGTGAGGCGGTTCTAATGAGTACCCACAATCTATGTTTTGGAGCAAAAATAAGAAAAATAGGTATACCCCTGCATACCCCAGATTTGCTATATATGGGGTATAAGGGGGTATACATTATATGCATATGTTTTTGTGATGATTTTCTTAAGCTTTAGGAGTTACATGCTGTTTTGGACAGGATTATTTAACGAGACACATTAGGTGAAAGGATTAATTGTGGATGAAACATTTTAAACAATGAAAAACAGGACAAGGATTAGTAACTTGGACATTGTAAAACACGGGAAAATGCCACATGCTTGATACTGGCAAACAAATTCATGGACAAGTCACAAAAGGTTGAATGTTAACGATGAAACCTTTTTTGAAACATTTAACATTAAAACATCAAGAGACAATTTATGGATTCTGATTACAGAATACATGCATGGTTGTACAAGAGATATTCATACAGGAGTGTTAGATATAACACAGTGACAATGTATGTACATATGAACAACACTTAGTAGATCACATCAGTTAATCACAATTTGACAGTTAGTGTATACACACTATGTTGCACTAGGGTACTAAACACATAACACACACTCAGCAAATTTGATCGCACCAGTGACATGGATCTAACTTCTTTAAATAATAGATAATGTCACCTTGAATGACCAATGACAATCTTTTTTCCATTTGACCATTTTTTCTTCTAAAAAAAAAAAAAAACAAGCACACACACATGTTTAATGGGCACATGAATTTCATGTTTTCACATTACGAAAACTTGCCCATGCAATATACAGATTTTTTTTCACCCGTGAAAATTGAAAATTTCAATAGAAATTTGTTGATATTTTTTATATGTTTGCTCAAAACATTGATTGTGAGTACACGTTAGAACCACCTCACCGAGGCGGTTCTAACGAGTACCCTCAATCTATAAATGTTTTGGACCAAGAATAAGGAAAATAGGTATACCCCTGCATACCCCAGTTTAACTATATAAAAGTGGGGGTATTAATGTTTCACGGACATGTTTTCCTGATGAACAGAGAAGTTGATGACTGAAGACAGCTTCCTGCCTATTTGACAAACAGTTTCAAACAGATATACACATAGATATTGATGCAAATATGGCATTTCAAAGAAGTGCATCCTAATATGCTACATGCAGTAATGAAACTATAAACTGTCATTTTCATCAGTGGTGGATCCAGGATTTCTCAAGAGGGGGTTCAAATGTATAAAAGGGGGTTTGTTTGACTAATTTCACACAATTTCTTTTGAAATTCCCCATGAAAATGGAATGATTTGGCTCTTGAGGGGGTTCGAGCGAACCCCTTGAACCCCCTCTAAATCCGTGACTGTTTTTATTGTTCTTGCATTCCTGTTTCATCAGAAGGCAATGAGTTTATCTGAAACCTGGAAAACATTGAAGAATAACACAGAACAAAATATAACATTCACAACACAACATGGCAAAACACAAAACATCTGTACATAACAAAACACAACATGACATAATATGTGTACAAAACAAAACAACAGTATTACACAACATAACAAAACACAAAGCAGAAGACAACACAACACAAACATTCAACATAAAAAGCATCAGCAAGCAGAAACTTGACTATATTAAGAGTCAAGCAAGCATCAGAGGACAAACACAAACCCCGAGTTAAATGACTCTGAGAAACTAGACGATACATCAAACTAAAAGCAGAATGAACTCCTACTGATCCTTTCATTAACAATAATATAAATTAGTGATATTACAATTTCAGTTATATATACTAAGGTAGAGTAAATCTTGATTTGAAGCTTTGTGTTGGCCTTTGGGTATTGCATAATTCATTTTAATTCATAATTCATTTGGAAAATGATAAAAAAGAGACAAAAACAGACATTCAACTTGAACTAAAGATACCATGGCAACACCAGTTGCATGATGGAAAGTTTAACTTGTGTCTTTCAATTGTTAGTAAAACATCATCAAGTTGGTAAAGATTTTGGATTTGTCTTAAAATTTGAGGCAGAATATAGGCCCAGTATTTCACAATCCACATTTTGGAATCCAGTCATTTTCTTTCAATAAAATAGCCACAAATCAGTTTATAGACAAATGCTAAAAATAACTTTGAATTGTCATCAACCCTCATTTTTAAGTTTTCTAAGCACATTACAATAATGCATTCTTCTAAAAGCATACAACAACTATGGCATCTGAAAATTAGAATCTACATTAGCATAGCACTTTGGGGTGAATACGTAAGAAATAGTGTGATAAGCAGGGTTTCGCATTAACCTCACAACTCTCGCAACGTTCTCCGTAAACATTCGGCAAGCAGTTGCATTGTCCTGTGACAAGGTCACAAATATTGGTCTTGTTGGCTCCCGCTCTATAACATCGGCAGTCTAAAAGTGAGATACGATGGTAGATGGTGAGCGACTGTTTATTTTTCTTCTTTTTTTTTTGTTACAGCATTGTGTGTGTTTGTGTCAGTGTTTATTTTTAGCTAGCCATTAATTTTGATATTTTAATATACTTTGATACCTGGAGTTTTCGAGTCATTTTCTGACAGATTTAAAATGCTGCTCATTTCATGCTGTCATCCAATTTGGTCAGTGGAAACATTTGTTTATCAATGTTTAGTTTAAATTTTGGCACATTCTTATGATTAGTCTAAATTTCTATTTAGTTTATTCAAAATAAGTTTATCAATTCTAAAAGTGTTATTTATAGCTCACCAGAGCAACCTCGCATAGAATACCCATAAAACCCTTCTTGGCATCGGTCACATGACATGCCTGTCACGCCTTGTTTACAAATACACTGCCCAGTAACGGGGTGGCAACGCATGTCCCGGGAACCAACTCGACTACAGTTACACGATATACACCCACCAGCCGTATCGCCGAAACCTGCCTAAAAATTTCATAAAATATTTTCAACAATATTTATTTTATATATCTTCTGTCTGCTTGGATTCTATAAATAGGCATGTACAGTACACTTCCAAAAGATTGCAGGATAGTTTTGCTTGAATAACTCTGGAGTCCTGAAAAATGGAACCTATTCAACAATCTTTAATACAATTACTGTAGCAAATACAAAGCAGCTGCTTCAAAAAAAGAAATTAAACTACAAGCAAATCAAAAATTTTAATGCAAACTAAAATATCAATTAAACAAAAAAAGATACAAAGTGCATGTAAAGATTATCTATCAGCTAATTTGAAAAAAAAAAATCTTGTAAGATTCGTTTAGCACTAATACAACAAAATGCAAAACTCTTTGAAACTCGAAATATTTTCAGTTAATACGAAATATAGAAACAAAGTCACAAATTATCCGCAGAAATAGTGAATGCTTTAACTGAATGTATTTGAAAAGAAAATTAGTTTCCGATAGGACTTAAAAAATTGGTTGCTGCTTTTGTTAATTCTTTCTCCTTATGGCTGGGATAAAGATCATCAGACTGACAGTAAAAGGGAGTGGGTGGGGAAAGGTTGGGTAAATAAGGAAACATATCATAGTGCATCCGACAGTCATATCTGTTTGTATAAGTGGAGGGATGGGAGGAGAAGTGTAGCAAAATTATCTTTCAGTTTTATATCATAAAATATATGAATATCTTTTACTGTTGTAACGGCATTGCATACAAATAAGACACAGTAAGTGACAGAATATGTGCCAACAGAAACCATCACATGCTGTCTTGTAACCACACTGAACAATACGGTTAGTAAAGAGACATTCACCATGTACAGTGAAAAACAGAAATACATTCCAAATCCAAAGAAGACACAAAACAACAATTCTTTACTATCCTTATATTGAAAGTAAAATTGTTTAACCTGCATGGCACAGTACTGTACGTTTAGTTGACCTAAGTATTCATAGTGCAGTAAAGAGCTGTCCACTAGGTTAATCACTTTCATTAATAAATTTTCTTTACTGTTTTCAAGTTTTGAGAGCAAGATTTTATTTCTGATTGTACCAGTTTCTAGTCATTGCTTTCCTGTTCCCTTGCACTTTTTAAATTCAATCTGAAACTTGACTTCAATTGCTAAGCATAACGGACTAGTTATAGGTTTAACTATCAAAACAATTTTAAAAGGTTGCCAAATCTCGATAGTTTACTATCTGAAAATTAAATTAAATTACCTCACATCTGTCACACTGTCGTCCTACGTAGTGTTCCTTACACTGACATTGTCCAGTAGTCTGGTCACAGTCATCACTGGTAGAACCATGGGAATCACAGTCACACACTGAAGAAAATGTCATAACATGCATTTGCCTGGTGTTTCAACACATACCTCTAGGCTGGCTACAGAAGCTCTACACACAGTTTACCAATTGTCTTGTTTTCTTTTTGCCTTTTTTTTTGTTTTCGTTTTGAGCTATCACATTTTGCTTGTCTACTTTTTGCTTTTTGTATAAAACATGCAACTGTTCGTTTTCTTTTTGCCTTTTTTTTTGTTTTCGTTTTGAGCTATCACATTTTGCTTGTCTACTTTTTGCTTTTTGTATAAAACATGCAACTGTTCGTTTTCTTATTTGCATGATTTATCGATTAATCTGTATACTTTTGCTTAAAAAATTTATATCATGAACATTCTCATCATGATGATGCTTACTTCTGCAATCCCCATTAACTGCAGTACCATAGTACCCTATCTGACACCTCTCACATCTCTCCCCCTCTGTGTTGGACAGACAAATCAGACACTCCCCACTCAGGGGGTCACAGCTGCCGGGCATTGTGGGATCTATGTTGCCATTGCAGTCACATGGCTGACAGTAGTTGCCTAGCAACCCTGGGTAGCCATAGTAACCGTCAGCACACCTGAAATACAGGCAATAATGATTTATGGAACCATGGGATATATTTGCTAATACTGTGTTTCAACAGAAAGTAACCATAGCAACAATGTGGCAAGCAAAAGTAATTGTAAAATTCATCAATATCATAGTAAAGTTTCAAATTATGTTGGATTCTTTTTCTTGCACATCTTTAGGCAGCAAGACTTGATTTTCTTATGACTTTACCTTGAAAACCGCTTCCTTCATGTCCGCCATTTTCAAATCAGACGTTTTCGACTTTGTCGGTGAGGTGGCTCTAACGTGTACCCACAACATTCAACTGAAAAGTTTCAAAGCTAAGAAAAATCTGTATACCTCTCACATCTATCCCCTGTATATCCTGTGGCACAGTCCAGGCACTCAAACGCGTCTGGGTCTGCAAAGGTCGGGCTCAGGACACACTGGGTTGCAAAGTTGTTGCTGGGTTCCAACAGGGGACAGGCACAGGGCTTACAGTCATCGGGGGTGCCTCGGGTCGGGTCGCCATAGAAACCAGGTGAGCAGACATCACAGTGTACACCCTGGGTATTGTCTGTGCACATCTGGAAGATTAAAATATTTTAAAGTTTACAATATACATTTTTCTTGTTCTTATGCTTCCATACAATAAGCATCACTTAAAATTTAAGATGCAAAAAATAGTTTTGGATCTTGGGTTAATATGTGTTAGAGTGCAATACTCTAAACTCTGATTTTAATAATTCAAAAATCCTTTAAAGGTTGTATGTCTTGTAGCAACGATAAGTGTCCATCAACGACTTCTGTTCACCATGGACGATAGTCGTTGCGGCCGCAACGACTTCTGTCCACTAGCTAAATGGACAATAGTCGTTGAGCATGTAGATATAAAAATTATTTTCAACGACTACTGTTCATTTTCATAGAGCACTGCGAAAAATGCTGATAACTGTTAAAACCGTTCTGTAATTACATACCTTGACACCCATTTAGCAAACAACATTCACAGATGGACTGACTTGTGTGTTTTGACGGTAAGGATCGGTTGACCTACTTTCCATGGTTCAGTGATTTTGCCTTATATCTTGACACTCAATTAATATATTTTCTTACTTCTTTCAGATTATGAGTAAGTATGACCAGATCTTTGACCCCAATATACTTATAGGTCACTGTGACCTAATTTCACGGTTCAGTGATTTTGCCTTATATCTTGACTCAATTAGTATATTTTCATACTTTTTTCAGATTATGAGTGTGTATGACCAGACCTTTGACCCCAATATACTTATAGGTCACTGTGACCTTATATATACGGTTCAGTGATTTTGCCTTATTTCTCGGCACTCAACTGGTATATGAACAAACTTCTTTCACCCTATGTTTGCGTATGACCAGGCCTTTGAACCCAATATACTTATAGGTCACTGTGACCTTATTTCACAGTTCAGTGATTTTGCCTTATATCTTGACACTCAATCAGTATATTTTCATACTTTTTTCAGATTATGAGTGTGTATGACCAGACCTTTGACCCCAATATACTTATAGGCCACTGTGACCTTATTTCACGGTTCAGTGATTTTGCCTTATATCTCGGCACTCAACTGGTATATGAACAAACTTCTTTCACACTATGTTTGCGTATGACAAGACCTTTGACCCTTAAGTAGTCATAGGTCATTATGACCTAATTTCACGGTTCATTGATTTTGCCTTATATCTCGGCACTCAGGTGGTTTATGAACATACTGTTTTCGTGATATGTTTGCGTATGACGAGACCTTTGACCCTTAAGTAGTCCTAGGTCATTATGGCCTAATTTCACGGTTCAGTGATGTTCCCTTGTATCTCGGCACTCAATTGGTATATGAACATACTGTTTTCAGGATATGTTTGCGTATGACAAGACCTTTGACCCTGAAGTATTCCTAGGTCACTGTGACCTAATTTCATGGTTCAGTGATTTTGCCTTATATCTTGACACTCAATTAATATATTTTCTTACTTCTTTCAGATTATGAGTAAGTATGACCAGGCCTTTGAACCCAATATACTTATAGGTCACTGTGACCTAATTTCACGGTTCAGTGATTTTGCCTTATATCTTGACACTCAATTGGTTCATGACCAACTTTTTTCACACTTTGTTTGGGTATGACAAGACCTTTGACCCTAAAGTAGTCATAGGTCATTATGACCTAATTTCACGGTTCAGTGATTTTCCCTTATATCTCGGCACTCAATTGGTATATGAACATACTTCTTTCATGATATGTTTGCATATGACAAGACCTTTGACCGTTAAGTATTCCTGGGCCACTGTGACCTAATTTCATGGTTCAGTGACTTTGCCTTATATCTTGACACTCAGTTGGTATCTTTTCATACTTCTTTCTGATTATGAATGAGTTTGACCAGACCTTTATTCCAAACATACTTATATGTCACTATGACCTAATTTCATGGTTCAGTGGTTTTGCATCATATCTCAACACTCAATAGGTATATGATCATATTTCTTTTACATGATGAGAAAGTATGACTAGACCTTTGACCCTGAAGAACTTTTAGGTCATTGTGACCTTATTTCACAATTCAGTGAGTTTGCCTTGTATCTTGGCACGCATTTGGTATATGAACACTCTTCTTTCACAATATGAGTGAGACCTTTAACTCTTAGGTAGTTATAGTAATCTTTCATGGTTGAGTGATTTTGCCTTGTTGAATCGAGGCATAGAGATGTATGAGCATAATGCTTTGGGTTACAGGTCATGTTTGGCCTTATGTTTGTCAAAGGTCAGAAGCAGTCAAGCGCGCTGTTCTGCGACAGCTCTTTTTTTTTTTTTTTTACAAAGAGTTCATATCTTGACAACAACTTATCATAAAAGATTCATAGTTCATACACATAAGGTTCCCTGACATCGGACCACTGGGTCGGAGTCAGGGGCGGGGCTAGAGGTCAAAATCTAGAACTGCCTAAATATTGTTTTTAGCTCGACTACACAAAGGGCACAGAGCTATGGTATTCACCGCGGTCGTCCACGTTCCCATCAGAAAGCATTGATACTTAGACTATTGATACCCTGTAGGGTTAGCTTTCATTCCATGGCATCGAGCCCCTAGGTCCAGTCCCGAGAGGGGGGTGGGGGCTGGAGGTTTAAAAATCTAACACACCATTATTGATGGCTTTTCTGTGATATAGTATTCTAGAAGTCTATATCTTTAAAATGTTTTATCAGTGGGCTTTCATACTTGAACCATAGGTGCCTTGTAGGGTTGAGTTTCATTGCATGGCATTAGATCCCTGGGTCCATGCATGGGGGATGGAACTAGAGGTTAAAAACTAGAACACTGTAAAAATGGATGTACTGCTGTGTAACTTGTACGAAGAAAGATATCTTACTTCATACAATTTAGGTTCCATGACATCGGACCTCTGGGGTAAAATCTAGAACTCGCTACAATATTTTTGGCGATTTATATCTAAATAGAAACAACTTACTAAGATGGTTGGTCATTCATCTTTCAACATTGTGACAATGGCTTGTGTGTCATGACGGTAAAATTGCGTTGACCTACTTTCCGTGGCACAGTGATTTTACATCTTGACACACAATTAGTATATTTTCTTACTTCTTTCAGATTATTAGAAAGAATGACCAGACCTTTGACCCAAAATACACTTATAGGTCAATGTGACCTAATTTCACGGTTCAGTGATTTTGCCCAATATCTTGACACTCAATTGATATATTTTCATATTACCTTCAGATTATGAGTGAGTATGACCCCAATATACTTATTGATCACTGTGACCTAATTTCACGGTTCAGTGATTTTTCCTTATATCTAGACACTCAATTGATATATTTTCATACTTCCATCAGATGATGAGTGAGTATGACCAAATCTATGACCCCAATATACTTATAGGTCACTGTGACCTTATTTCACGATTCAGTGCTTTTGCCTTATATCTCCGCACTCAATTGGTATTGTTTCATACTTCTTTCAGATTGCGAGTGAGAATGACCAGACCTTTGACCCAAATATACTAACAGGTATAGGTCAATGTGATCAACGTAACGACTGCTATGAACAGTTGTCGTTGAAAGCTCAACCGGTTTCATCCATCATGTACAAAAACATTTGAACTTGTCTCATACTAGTTCCGAACGCCACGATTAATTGTTATAAGATAGATTTTTTTAACAGGAACTCTTATTGTGTTACGATTGACTGATTTATATGATTTTATCTGTCTTGAACAGAACTCGTTGAAAATGTAACGACTTCTGTCTACTGTGAACAGTTGTCGTTGAAGCCTCAACTGGTTCTGTCCATCATGTACAAAAGCCTTTGAACTTGCCTCATACCATTACAGAACGCCACGATTCATTGTTTTAAGTTTTATTTCTGTATCAGGAACTTTAATTGTTAAAAGATTGACTGACTAATGTGATTTCATCTGTCGTGAACAGAAGTCGTTGACAACGTAACAACTTCTGTCTGCTGTGAACAGTTGTCGTTGAAAACTCAACCGGTTCTGTCCATAATGAACACAAATCTTTAAACATATCTCATACTAGTTCAGAAAGCCACGAATTGTTGTTTTTAGATAGATTTGTGTATCAGAAACTTAAATTGATATTAGATTGACTGACTTATATGATTTCATCGTTCGTGAACAGAAGTCGTTGACAACGTAACGACTTCTGTCTGCTGTGAACAGTTATCGTTGAAAACTCAACTGGTTCTGTCCTGTCCATCATGTCTAAAAATCTTTAAATTTGTCTCATGCTTGTTCAGAAAGAACATGATTACTTGGTTAAAGATATATTCGTGTATCAAGAATTTTCGTCCGTTATAAGATTGACTGATTTCTATGATTTCATCTGTCGTGAACAGAAGTCGTTGACAACGTAACGACTTCTGTCTGCTGTGAACAATTGTCGTTGAAAACTCAACCGGTTCTGTCCATCATGTACTAAAAACCGTTGAACTTGTCTCATACCAGTAACGAAAGCCACGACTAGTTGTTTTAAGATAGATTCGTGTATCAGGAACTTAAGTTGTTAAAAGATTAACTGACTAATGTGATTTCGACTGTCGTGAACAGAAGTCGTTGACAACGTTACGTTGTCAACGACTTCTGTTCACGACAGATGAAATCACATAAGTAAGTCAATCTAATAACAATTAAAGTTCCTGATACAAAAATCTATCTTAAAACAACTAGTCGTGGCTTTCTGAACAATTATGAGACAAGTTCAACGGTTTTTAGTACATGATGGACAGAACCGGTTGAGTTTTCAACGACAACTGTTCACAGTAGACAGAAGTCGTTACGTTGTCAACGACTTCTGTTCACTTCAGATGAAATCATATTAGTCAGTCAATCTTTGAACAATGAAAGTTCCTGATACACAAATCTACCTAAAAACAACAAATCGTGGCTTTCTGAACTACAGAACCGGTTGAGTTTTCAACGACAACTGTTCACAGCAGACAGAAGTCGTTACGTTGTCAACGACTTCTTTTCACGAAAGATGAAATCATATAAGTAAGTCAATCTAATATCATTTAAAGTTCCTGATACACAATCCTATCTATAAACAACAAATCGTGGCTTTCTGAACTAGTATGAGACATGTTCAAAGGTTTGTGCTCATGATGGACAGAACCGGTTGAGTTTTCAACGACAACTGTTCACAGCAGACAGAAGTCGTTACGTTGTCAACGACTTCTGTTCACAACAGATGAAATCACATAAGTAAGTCAATCTAATAACAATTAAAGTTCCTGATACACAATCCTATCTATAAACAACAAATCGTGGCTTTCTGAACTAGTATGAGACAAGTTCAAAGGTTTGTGTTCATGATGGACGGAACCGGTTGAGTTTTCAACGACAACTGTTCACAGCAGGCAGAAGTCGTTACGTTGTCAACGACTTCTGTTCACGACAGATGAAATCACATTAGTCAATCAATCTTTTAACAACTAAAGTTCCTGATACACAAATCTATCTAAAAACAACAAATCATGGCTTTCTGAACTAGTATGAGACAATTTCAAAGGTTTTTGTACATGATGGACAGAACCGGTTGAGTTTTCAACGACAACTGTTCACAGCAGACAGAAGTCGTTACGTTGTCAACGACTTCTGTTCACGAAAGATGAAATCATATAAGTAAGTCAATCTAATATCATTTAAAGTTCCTGATACACAAATCTATCTTAAAACAACTAATCGTGGTTTTCTCACCTAGTATGAGAAAAATTAAAAGGTTTGTGTACATGATGGACAGAACCGGTTGAGTTTTCAACAACAACTGTTCACAGCAGACAGAAGTCGTTACGTTGTCAATGACTTCTGTTCAAGACAGATGAAATCACATAAGTAAGTCAATCTAATAACAATTAAAGTTCCTGATACAAAAATCATATAAATCCGTCAATCGTATAACAATTTAAGTTCCTGATACATAAATCTATCTTATAACAACTAATCGTGCCTTTCGGAATTAGTAAGAGACAAGTTCAAAGGTTTTTTGTAAATGATTGACAGAACCAGTTGAGTTTTCAATGACAAGTGTTCACAGCAGACAGAAGTAGTAACGTTGTCAACGACTTCTATTCACGAAAGATGAAATCATATAAGTCAGTCAATCTAATATCAAATAAAGTTCCTGATACACAAATCTATCTAAAACAACAAATCGTGGCTTTCTGAACTAGTATGAGACAAGTTCAAAGGTTTTTGTACATGATGGACAGAACCGGTTGAGTTTTTAACGACAACTATTCACAGCAAACAGAAGTCGTTAGGTTGTCAACGACTTCTGTTCACGACAGATGAAATCACATTAGTCATCAATCTTTTAACAACTAAAGTTCCTGATATACAAATCTATCTAAAAACAACAAATCGTGGCTTTCTGAACTAGTATGAGACAAGTTCAAAGGTTTTTGTACATGACGGACAAAACCGGTTGAGTTTTCAACGACAACTATTCACAGCAGACAGAAGTCGTAACATTGTCAACGACTTTCTGTTCACGACAGATGACATCATATGAGTCAGCCAAACTAATAACAATTAAAGTTCCTGATACAAAAATCTATCTTTTAACAACTAATAGTGGCTTTCTGAACTGGTATCAGACAAGTTCAAAGGTTTTTTAGTACATGATTGACAGAACCGGTTGAGTTTTCAACGACAACTGTTCACAGCAGACAAAAGTCGTTACGTTGTCAACGAGTTCTGTTCACAACAGATGAAATCATATAAATCCGTCAATCGTTTAACAATTTAAGTTCCTCATACATAAATCTATCTTCTAACAACTAATCGTGGCTTTCGGAACTAGTATGAGACAAGTTCAAAGCTTTTTGTAAATGATGGACGGAACCGGTTGAGTTTTCAACGACAACTATTCACAGCATACAGAAGTCGTAACGTTGTCAACGACTTCTGTTCACGAAAGATGAAATCATATAAGTCAGTCAATCTAATGTCAATTAAAGTTCCTGATACACAAATCTATCTTAAAACAATTAATCGTGGCTTTCTTAACTAGTATGAGACAAGTTCAAAGGTTTGTGTACATGATGGACAGAACCGGTTGAGTTTTCAATGACAACTGTTCACAGCAGACAGAAGTCGTTATGTTGTCAACGACTTCTGTTCACGACAGATGAAATCACATAAGTAAGTCAATCTAATAACAATTAAAGTTCCTGATACACAAATCTATCTATTTACAACAAATCGTGGTTTTCTGGACTAGTATGAGACAAGTTCAAAGGTTTTTGTACATGATGGACAGAACCGGTTGAGTTTTCAAAGACAACTATTCACAACAGACAGAAGTCGTTACGTTGTCAACGACTTCTGTTCACGACATATGAAATCATATAAGTCAGCCAATCTAATAACAATTAAAGTTCCTGATACAAAAATCATATAAATCCGTCAATCGTATAATAATTTAAGTTCCTGATACATAAATCTATCTTATAACAACTAATCGTGCCTTTCGGAATTAGTAAGAGACAAGTTCAAAGGTTGTTTGTAAATGATTGACAGAACCAGTTGAGTTTTCAACGACAACTGTTCACAGCAGACAGAAGTAGTTACGTTGTCAACGACTTCTGTTCACGACAGATGAAATCATAGAAATCAGTCAATCTTATAACGATGAAAATTCTTGATACACGAATATATCTTAAACCAAGTAATCGTGTTCTTTCTGAACAAGCATGAGACAAATTTAAAGTTTTTTTATACACGGTGGACAGAACCAGTTGAGTTTTCAACGACAACTGGTCACAGCAGACAGAAGTCGTTACGTTGTCAACGACTTCTGTTCACGAAAGATGAAGTCATATAAGTTAGTCAATCTAATATCAATTAAAGTTCCTGATACACAAATCTATCTTAAAACAACTAATCGTGGCTTTCTGAACTAGTATGAGACAAGTTCAAAGGTTTGTGTACATGATGGACAGAACCGGTTGAGTTTTCAACGACAAGTGTTCACATCAGACAGAAGTCGTTACGTTGTCAACGACTTCTGTTGACGACAGATGAAATCATATAAATCCATCAATCGTATAACAATTAAAGTTTCTGATACAAAAATCTTTCTTAAAACAACTAATCGTGGCTTTCGGAACTAGTATGAGACAAGTTCAAAGGTTTTTGCACATGATAGACAGAACTGGTTGAGCTTTCAACGACAACTGTTCATAGCAGATAGAAGTCGTTATGTTGTCAACGACTTCTGTTCACGGCAGATGGAATCATAGAAATCAGTCAATCTTATAATTATTAATGTTCTAGATAAACGGATCTATCTTAAAACAAGTAATCGTGTTCTTTATGAACTAATATGAGACAAAGTTAAAGTTTTTTGTACATGATGGACAGAACCGGTAGAGTTTTCAATGATAACTGTTGACAGCAGACAGAAGTCGTAAATTGTCAATGATACCAGTTTGTGACAGATGAAATCCGTTAAACTTTTACAATTTAAGTTCCTGATACACAAAGCTAATTTTCTTTTTATTTTATACAACACACGGGCATTTTCCGAATCACAAGGCAGGCGGTGAAAGTGCAAAAACCAAAAATTGTTGAAAACACAAAAAATTTTGGTACCACATTGTTCCTCACTTTCTAACGAAGAAAATGAGAACCCACACTTTATGTTTTTGTTAATAAATTACGGAGTTATAGGCGATTGAATTTCTGAAGTGAAACACATTTAATGACGTCAAGTAAATGGAAACGTCAGAAGTAATCCAAACTTTACAGTGAAGATATAGGCTGATACCAGTCACTAGTAACTTTTGATATCAGTGAGATTTGATATCAGTGAAATTTCATATCAATGAAAATACCAATTTTATCAAGTTTTGATATACACTGGTTTTCACTGTAATGTATAAAATAAAAATCAGAATTACTGAAACATGAAATAAGGTTATAGTGACCTTTACGTACTTTCTGTTCAAAGGTTTCGTAACACTCATTCATAATTTGAAAGAAGTCTGAAAATTTACTGATAGCGTGTTAAGATATAAGACAAAATGACTTAACCATGAAATTAGGTCACAGGGACGTAAGACTAGTTTGTTGTCAAATGTCGGGTCATACTTACTCATATTGTGAAAGATGTATGCCCATATACTAATTGAGTGATGTGATATAAGGCAAAATCACTGAATCATGAAATTAAGTCACAGGTACGTAGGATTACTTGTAGGTCAAAGGTCTGGTCATACGCCAACATATAGTGAAAGGAAAGAAGTATAGCTGCACATTCGGCTTACGATGTTTTCATCGTATAAGTACCTGATTATTAATTTAGTTTTTTCCCACCTCGGTTTTTGGAGTGGGAATATTTTTCCGATTGCCTCTTTTCCTGATCTTTGCCTACTTGTACTCTATCATATACCAGTTGAGTGCCGAGATACAAGGCAAAATCACTGAACCGTGAAAAAAGGTCACAGTGACCTATAAGTAATTTAGGGCCAAATGTCTGGTCATACTCACTCATAATCTGAATATCGACTGCTTTGACCTTTGTCAAACATAGGGCCAAACTCGACCTGTAACCCAAAGCAATATGCTCATACATCTTTTTGCCTTGATGTTATACAGAACAAAATCACTCAACCATGACAGTTAACTATAACTTATAACTACTGAAGGTTTAAACGTCTCAATCATATTGTACATCAAGTATGTTAATACACCTTCGAGTGCCAAGATACAAGGCAAAATCACTGAACCGTGAAATAAGCTCACACTGACCTATAAGTACTTTAGGGTCAGAGGTCTTATCATACTAACTCATAATAATAAAGACGTATGAAAATATACCAAGTGTCAAGATATAAGGCAAAGTCACTGAAGCATGAAATTACGCCACAATGACCCAGAAATACTTAAAGTTCAAAGTTCTTGTCATACGCAAACATAATGTGAAAGAAATATGTTCATAAACCAAAAGAAAACCGAGATAAAATGCAAAATCACTGAATCATGTAATCAGGTCACAATGACCTAGGACTACTTTAGGGTCAAAGGTCTTGTCATACACAAACATAGTGTGAAGGAATTATGTTCATAAACCAATTGAGTGCAAAGATAAAAGGCAAAATCACTGAACCATGAAATTAGGTCACAGAGACCTATAAGTATATTGTGGTCAAAGGTCTGTTCATACTCACTCATAATCTGAAGGAAGCATGAAAATATCAGAATTGAGTGTCAAGATGTAAGGCAAAATCACTGAAACATGAAATTAGGTCACACCAAAAAAAGCCTGCATCGGCAATAGGTTTAGGAAACACATGTGACTAATTTCCCCGGCTTCCCGCGCAGAAATTTGTTCTATAATTAGACGAGTCATTGCGAAGAGAACATGTCGAGATAGCAGCAGGAGTTGATCAACGATTACATGGACTCTTATAAATGATAATTAACATGTACCTGATAATCAGCGATAACCAAAAGCAATTGTGGTGGTATGGCGATATACAAATGAATGTTAATAAATATCTAAATATCAACCAACGTATCCTAAAAGAGCATAATTAGACATGTCACGACAAATCTTTAAAATTGCATCACAAAGAGCGGAAGATTTCAGGGTGTATACGAGCGAGCATCTTGTGTCTAAACTTTGCATATACTTAAAATGAAAGAAAATAGCGTTATGACAAAGTTGTGAACCCAAAATGTGTGATTTGCTCGCGAGTTTCAACTTTCATGCATTAGCGAATATCATGGTTGATCTTAACTTTTGAAAGTCGCACATTTGTATTGCATGTATTTGAAAGATTTGCTGATTCAGTCATAGAACATGCTTCTGTGGAATGCGTGCGTTTTATAAGTATACAATTAATTAAATTGTCTTTACGTGAAGGAAACATTGCGATTCTGGTCTCGAACCGTTGCAAGTTTTCAGTTTTCTCAAAAGGAAACAAATTGTGCTGCGTCATTGGAATTCATGATAACGGCCTTGACAGAACATTCATATTAATAAAATAATTGGTCTAACAACAAGTTCAATTATGGCCAATTTTATGCCTGCTGTGCGATACAGATGGCGCTGCAGAGGTGCGATTTACCTATCCCATGAGCCGTTTCTATTTATAGCAACATCGTTTCAGGTCTGCTACGTCATCACATGTTACCGGTATGGGGGAAATTAGTACTGTGCCTTTCCAATACCTATTATCAGCAGATGCAGACTTTCTCCTATTCATCTACTTTTGGTCACACTGACTTATAAGTAGAATGGGGTCAAAGGTCTAGTCATACTAACTCATAATCTGAAAGAAGTACGAAAATATACTAATTGAGTGTCAAGACATAAGGTAAAATTACTGAACCGTGACATTAGGTTACAGTGACCTATAAGTCTATAGGGGTCAAAGCTCTGCTAATACTCACTCATAATCTAAGAAGTATGAAAATATACTAATTGAGTGTCAAAATATAAGGCAAAATTACTGAACCGTGAAATTAGGTCACAGTGACCTATAAGTTTATTGGGGTCAAAGGTCAGGTCATACTCACTCATAATCTGAAAGAAGTATAATGAAAATATACTAAATGAGTGTCAAGATATAAGGCAAAATCACTGAACCGTGAAATTAGGTCACAGTGACCTATAAGTATATTGGGGGTCAAAGCTCTGGTCATACTCACTCATAATCTGAAAGAAGTATAAAAATATACTAATTGAGTGTCAAGATATAAGGCAAAATCACTGAACCGTGAAATTAGGTCACAGTGATCTATAAGTTTATTGGGGTCAAAGGTAAG
This sequence comes from Rugalucina vietnamica, assembly GCA_964017185.1. Classification (NCBI taxonomy): domain Eukaryota; kingdom Metazoa; phylum Mollusca; class Bivalvia; order Lucinida; family Lucinidae; genus Rugalucina; species Rugalucina vietnamica. The sequence goes on from OZ024873.1 coordinate 9,422,312, forward strand.
GTCATACTCACTCATAATCTGAAAGAAGTATGAAAATATACTAATTCAGTGTCAAGATATAAGGCAAAATCACTGAACCGTGAAATTAGGTCACAGTGACCTATAAGTTTATTGGGATCAAAGGTAAGGTCATACTCACTCATAATCTGAAAGAAGTATGAAAATATACTAATTCAGTGTCAAGATATAAGGCAAAATCACTAAACCGTGAAATTAGGTCACAGTGACCTATAAGTGTATTGGGGGTCAAAAGTCTGGTCATACATACTCATAATCTGAAAGAAGTATGAAAATATAGTGATTCAGTGTCAAGAAATAAGGCAAAATCACTGAACCGTAAAATTAGGTCACAGTGACCTATAAGTGTATTGGGGGTCAAAGGTCTGGTCATACATACTCATAATCTGAAAGAAGTATGAAAATATACTAATTGAGTGTCAAGATATAAGGCAAAATCACTGAACCGTGAAATTAGGTCACAGTGACCTATAAGTATATTGGGGTTCAAAGCTCTGGCCATACTCACTCATAATCTGAAAAAAAGTATAAAAATATACTTATTGAGTGTAATGATATAAGGCAAAATCACTGAACCCTGAAATTAGGTCACAGTGACCTATAAGTTTATTGAGGTCAAAGGTAAGGTCATACTCACTCATAATCTGAAAGAAGTGTGAAAATATACTAATTCAGTGTCAAGATATAAGGCAAAATCACTGAACCGTGAAATTAGGTCACAGTGACCTATAAGTTTATTGGGGTCAAAGGTAAGGTCATACTCACTCATAATCTGAAAGAAGTATGAAAATATACTAATTGAGTGTCAAGATATAAGGCAAAATCACTGAACCGTGAAATTAGGTCACAGTGACCTATAAGTATATTGGGGGTCAAAGCTCTGGTCATACTCACTCATAATCTGAAATAAGTATGGAAATATACAAATTCAGTGTCAAGATATAAGGCAAAATCACTGAACCGTGAAATTAGGTCACAGTGACCTATAAGTATATTGGGGGTCAAAGCTCTGGTCATACTCACTCATAATCTGAAAGAAGTATGAACATATACTTATTGAGTGTCAAGATATAAGGCAAAATCACTGAACCGTTAAATTAGGTCACAGTGACCTATAAGTTTATTGGGGTCAAAGGTCATGTCATACATACTCATAATCTGAAAGAAGTATGAAAATATACTAATTGAGTGTCATGATATAATGCAAAATCACTGCATTTACTCAAGTTTCTGGATTTTTCAGAAATGGACAGTTATCGTTGACACTGCAGATCATGTCTACCACAGCAACGACTTCTGTCTACAATGGACAGAAACGGTTGAAAAATCAACGATTACTGTCTAGTGGACAGAAGTCGTTGCGGCCGCAACGACTTTTGTTCATGGTGAACAGAAGTCGTTGATGGACACTTATCGTTGCTACATGTCTTACTCCTTTGAAAAGAAAATCGATTTTTTTTTTTTTTTTTTTTTTTTTTTTTTATAATGAAATACTGTAGTATATTTTGCAAAGTTCATTGAATTTTCTTCTGTCAGTTACGCAAAGAAACCATTTTTTTACGCTTGTTAACAATGCTTTGTCAATCAGAAATGGGAATCAATAATTATATATAGCTCGGTCACGTGATGATTTGATATCGATTAACGGTCAAGTGTGAAAGCTGTGACCATGACGAGTTTGCCACACCCGGTTTGCCGGGCCAGTATAATAGTAACTGTTCCGTTTACACTTTTAAAGTTTGAACATCAAGAAAAAGATATAATTCCTATTTGTTGATACATATAACACATTGTCAAAATGTTCCTTATCACAAAATTTCTTGTCCCGTAGGCAAGGGCACGACAGGCATGGCACGGCCAAAGCTTTTCATAACCAACCAACACGGAGTCACGCGAATACAAAAATAGAACAGTGATCGCCAAATATAGAGGAAGTTATGCTAAATATAGAATAATTAATGCTACGTAGCAAAAATTTAAACGCCATTCTTATAAATATTAAACAAAGCTAACAACGACATTCACACTGAACATTACTTTTGGGTACTTCATTCTTTTATCGATTTTAGGAAATATCTGCAATAATAGTTGATTTTTCTGGAATTCAGAAAAATTCAAACAGTAAGCTGTACAACCTTTAAGTACATACTAAAATGGTTATCCATTTTGAGATTTTTTTGTGTGTAATTTAATTTTGAATGTCAAGCTCAATGAATGGGAATCTGAAAGTCTGTAAAAAAAAGTCTTCTTAGAGCTTTGGATGTATAAAAGATGACTGAAATCAAAGATAAATTTGCTATATGAGCCGCATCGTGAGAAAACCGGATTTTTGCCTATGCGAAAACAAAGGCGCAGATCAGCTTCGCAGTAACTGCGAAGCTGATCAGCGCCTTTGTTTTCGCAACTCGGATAGTACAATTACTCTTCTTCTTAAATCCGAAATTTCAAGCTGCTAGCCCTTGTCTGTAACTGTACAGGCCGATTTATGTTGGACCTGGTCGGAAACCCTGAAGACCGGTTTTCTTGCGTCGAGGCTCATATTGTATCAACAATGGCTTACCAAGCATCTCCCAGTGTATGGATCACAAGTCTTGGAATGGCCGTTACATTCACATGGTATACATGTGCCACCATACAGGACATTGTCAATCCTTCTCCATCCAATATCACAACTCTGGGGAATAAAATGAGTAAAATTTCTGAAGTTTGATGACCATCCTTAAATGATTTCTTTCTTACTTTATCACAGGTTAGTTTGTGGGGATGCATTCATGCTAAATACCTCCTGGTCCCGAGGTTATAAAACTTTTTTCATGCTCAGCTCAGCTGAGTCTAAAATTTATCCTGCTCATAAATGTTAAAATGCCAACAATTGTTGGCATTTTAACATTTATGAGCAGGATAAATTACTAGTTTTTGAGTTTTGAACCTGAATTTTCCATTTATTTTGACTATTTCAGCATTTATGAGCAGTTGAAATTTCATGCTCAGCTGAGCTGAGCTGAGCTTGAAAAAAGTTTTATAACCTCGGGGCCTGTTCATACGGAGACTTGACTTTGGTTTCTTGTTTCACCCAAAGGACTGGAGAAGCTTTGGCTCAAACTCTTGAACAAGGTGAGTGGCATTGTTACAATGACAAACAGGCTTAGAATGAAAGTGCACATACTAAGGAAAGTATTCCAGCTATTTTAAGAGTAAACAAAGCACAGTTTTGCTCACTGCTACACTTCAATAACAAGAGGAGAGACTTGAAGTAGAAAACGTTTTAGGATGAAGTCTCTATTTCAATATGTATCAGACATGCTGGCTTTAACTCAGAGCCACTGCAGTAGAAATAAAAGCTGAGCAACCACATGCAATTAGAACTGGATTTCTAACACAACATCTGAGTTCTTACCTCACACGACAACCCTGAGTACCCCCTGGGGCATGTACATTTCTCCACCCCCGACATCATGATGTCACTGGTTGACCCAGCACTGGCTGTGTCCAGTAACACATCCTTCAACCTAAAAATAAATTTATGGTGGTAAATATAATAGACATATTATAGAATCTTAAAGGGCAATATTATGAAGGATAAAAATGACCATCACTTTCAACAAATTCTCAGTGCCACACTACCAGGGCATAATGATGAGGCAGGCTTCTGAATTCCTGTTGCTGAGTCTGACAGTCCACCACTAGGCCATCACAAGGATGTACATTTTGTGTCGTTTTAAGCACTACAGCAGTTTAACAATAGTGTCACTGATCTGGGATACTGCCCCTACCCTCACAAATCCTCCCTTGCTGACTCCCTTAATACTTACTGCACCCTGTCCTGAGCAGTGTGGTGTGTAGCTCTAATCAATATCCTCTTAAGGTCAAACAGCAAGGTCATGAACTCTCTCCTGGTCACATGACCTGCACTGATCTGTTTCCCGGTTGCGTCTAGACGGTGCCAGTTTGTCTCAACCAGTTCTACAGATTTCTTATTGTCAGTGTCCTCTCGGATGTAGTTACGGCCATTTGTAACTGTAATGTTGTCCCCCTGGAGCAAGGAATAATGTCAAAGTGAGCCTCCTTATGAAGTATACTTAGATTACATAAAAACTTATTTGTGATTTCTTTCAAGAAATACATCAAAATGAAGTACTGATAAATGAACTTGAGGCATCTAGGAAAAGGCCAATAATTAGGGAATAACTGTATTCAAATTTTTCATTTGGGGCGGTATATCGTCGGATATACGGTCGGAAATTTTGTTTTACGGCGACGTGTTAGCGGAGCCGTAAAACATGATTTCCGACCGTATATTCGACGATATACCACCCCAAATGAAAAATTTGAATATTGTTATCCCCATTCTAATGTACTTTTTAACTATAAACATCGAAAAATGCTTTGTTTTTCACGAAATGTGAGCGTGACGAGCGACGTATAACCACGACGTTAACCAATCAGAAGCGACGTTGCTCATGACGTTAGGTTTCCGACGGTACATCGCAGAATATACTGTCGCAAATTTTTGACGTTATCCAATAAGACGTCGCGTAACATTCTCGAGTGCATTAGAATCTTGGTTATATCTTTAACAATAGCAGGACCTGTCTACAGCTATATGAAAGACTGAATCTAGCAAATAAGTTTAACTGATGATATCAAATGTCAGGGAAATTGCTGGTACATGTATAAGGCAAGGCATATTTGAGCCGTGATGTGAGAAAAGCGGTCTTCAGGATTTCCGACAAGGTCAGACACAAACCGACCTTTACAGTCACAGAAGGTTAGAAGCTTGGAATTTTGGATTATACTGCTCTCACATATACCAAATTCCCTTGCGAATGACCTTCCGAATGCAATTTTGAGCAAATTCGCATTAATCGCTAGAAATTCGGAAGCATTCGGTAGCATTTGTAAGCATTCGGAAGCATTCGGTGAAAATTTCGAGTCGTTGTGAAAATTAGGAAATGCTCCTAAAATTCACAAGGAAATCATATTCTTAACATATTCGTAAAGAATTTGTAAACAATTCGGATTGATTGCAAGACATTTGTAACACTCGCAAGCCATTTGCAAGGATTATGTAGTATTTAATTCTATTGAGTTTTGATGTCCGTAAAGAATCGCTAGTGAATCGCAAAATTTTCACATTCATGACTCAGTTTTTAGCATAGTTTTTTTATTCTGGCCATATCCTTCAAGTAAAGACCATTATTTATGGTGTTTGGCTTTAAGCTATCCATCAATGTATGACAGACTAATTAAAGTCCCGTGAAATTTTCATTTGCCCAGTAAAATTATCTTTTTTATTGTGTAAATCGCAATTTGAGAGAAACAACAAAGTGGTGTGTGTTTCAAGAGTAGACTTGGACCAATAATGACATATTTTTTCTATGCCCCATGGCATTGTGGGTGAATTCATTTTACATTGATATTATTGGCTACAATGTTTGCGAATGAGTAAAAAATCAAAAGAATTTGGCAAGCATTCGCAACACATTCCCTTCATTTGTAAGGTGTTTGCAAGACGTTCGTATTGTTTGTAACGGCATTTGTAAGCGTTCGGAACATTCCTAAGGCATTTTCAAGAATTCGGTAGTGAGCATGGCAATCAATCGCAACATTCTTAAGACATTTGTAAGGATCCGCAAGCATTCTTAACGCTTTCGCAAAGACATCGTTTTGTGCAAGCCCCGCCCCGTCCATTCGCATCATATTCGGTAATTTCAGCGCGAATTTCAAATTTTAGGATTCGCAAGGGATATTCGGTATATGTGAGAGCAGCATTAAAGAAGAAGATGGTTTATACTATCCGTGTAGCGATAACAAAGGTGCTGATCAGCTGTACAGTTACTGCACAGCTGATCTACGCCTTTGTTATCGCATAGGCAAAAATCAGGTTTTCTCATGATGTCTCATTTTAGGTTCATATGAATTTTGAAGGATATGAAATAATAAGATATCAAACTTGTAGAACAACATCAGCTTCAGCCAGGTGATACTGCCACGGTGCACTTGTATCTACAGAAAACTTTATTGTGTAGTGTAACTGACCACCATAGGATAATTACCTATAGGACAACATCAGCTTCAGCTAGGTGGTACTGCCACGGTGCACTTGTATCTATAGAAAACCTTACTGTGTAGTGTAACTGACCACTGTAGGATAATTACCTGTAGTACAACATCAGCTTCAGCCAGGTGGTACTGCCACGGTGCACTTGTATCTATAGAAAACTTTATTATGTAGTGTAACTGACAACCGTAGGATAATTACCTGTAGTACAACATCAGCTTCAACCCGGTGGTACTGCCATGGTGCACTTGTATCTATAGAAAACTTTATTGTGTAGTGTAACTGACCACCGTAGGATAATTACCTATAGGACAACATCAGCTTCAGCCAGGTGGTACTGCCACGGTGCACTTGTATCTACAGAAAACTTTATTGTGTAGTGTAACTGACCACCATAGGATAATAACCTGTAGTACAACATCAGCTTCAGCCAGGTGGTACTGCCATGGTGCACTTGTATCTATAGAAAACTTTATTATGTAGTGTAAATGACCACTGTAGGATAATTACCTGTAGTACAACATCAGCTTCAGCTAGGTGGTACTGCCACGGTGCACTTGTATCTATAGAAAACTTTATTATGTAGTGTAAATGACCACTGTAGGATAATTACCTGTAGTACAACATCAGCTTCAGCTAGGTGGTACTGCCACGGTGCACTTGTATCTATAGAAAACTTTATTGTGTAATGTAACTGACAACCGTAGGATAATTACCTGTAGTACAACATCAGCTTCAGCCAGGTGGTACTGCCACGGTGCACTTGTATCTATAGAAAACTTTATTATGTAGTGTAACTGACAACCGTAGGATAATTACCTGTAGTACAACATCAGCTTCAGCCAGGTGGTACTGCCACGGTGCACTTGTATCTATAGAAAACTTTGTTGTGTAGTGTAACTGACCACCGTAGGATAATTACTTGTAGTACAACATCAGCTTCAGCCAGGTGGTACTGCCACGGTGCACTTGTATCTATAGAAAACTTTATTATGTAGTGTAACTGACAACCATAGGATAATTACCTGTAGTACAACATCAGCTTCAGCTAGGTGGTACTGCCATGGTGCACTTGTATCTATAGAAAACTTTATTATGTAGTGTAACTGACAACCGTAGGATAATTACCTGTAGTACAACATCAGCTTCAGCCAGGTGGTACTGCCACGGTGCACTTGTATCTACAGAAAACTTAATCGTGTAGTGTAACTGACCACCATAGGATGCCAACTGCAAAAAAAATATGCCATTTTACATTTGTTGAAATATTTTAATCAGGTATTACAATAAACAAATTGTACAAGATCATTATGTTTGAATTGTCAATACTTTCCAAAGCCACTTGGGACTTCCTTTCACTTTAAAACAAGTATTTTCATTAACTAGAGGACCTAATGGAAGATTAGTTATATGCTATTCAAAGTTGAAACAAAATTTCACTTACTGAGTCATTCACTGGTTCTGATAGTAATCTGACAGTGCATTAAAAGATGAATATGACATAAACATTTAACTGAAAAATTTAAAATCTGCTTTTTTCATGCCTTTATTTCTAAAACTGAGTTTGGGCAGTCTTGAATTAAAAATGATCAATTTAAGTTTATGCCTACCCTATTTCCATAATACTTGATAGGAGCCTGCCAGTAGTATATGACCTCGTCCCTGGCAGACCTGTCCTGGTTGATTATGTTCTGATCTCGAGCGGGGTAGGACTCATACTCCAGCCAGCCGTCAACGGTGTTGGGGAACAGTTTGAATCCTGCATCGTCGTCTAGCAGTATGATTGTCCAGCCATCCATGTCACCTCGCATATCTGTTACCTAGGGATAGAAATAAATGTCAAGATATGAATAAACCATAAACCTGTTTGTGCTAAATGGACTTGTCCATTATTATCATTTGAGTCGTGACGCGAGTAAACCGGTCTTCTGGGTTTCCGAGCAGGTCTGACACAAACTGGCCTGTACAGACTCAGAAGAAAGTTAGTTAATCAAAGAACAGCAATGCTAGAATGAGTCTGATGTCAATATTGTTTAAACTAATATCAACTTTTTAGCTGAATATGCTTTTTCAGACTAAATTACCTTCAAAGAGTTATTTTACATAAATTAAATGATTGTAAACCTAAATCTGTATTATTACTTAAATTGATCAATTATTAAGTTATTATAAAAGTAAGTTTCATCATTAAATTGGAAAAAGAAATCAGTGAAGCTACTATGCAGACTGACAGCTCGATCTTTCATAAAATGACATGGGTGAATGCTTAAACATCTCATATATAAAATGAAACCTTTGAAAAGGTGAATGCTTTAAAAAACCTCAACAAGATATAGAACACTTAAAAAAGACATTGCTTCAAAACATTTAAAAGAACACTTTAATTTAGCATCCGGCATCCGTCTAAAACATACATCAGGATGCCAATTTCTTTTCTATCATTTGCATTGTGATTTGTTGATTTCGAGAATTTGTTTGGTAAACAAAAGATTGTATCAAAATTTGTTATGCTTTCAACCTGATGTGTGCTTGCATGCTGAGTTTTTGTTGACTAATGACATAAACAATTCCCCCTCCTCCACTACCCCACCACCCCCAAAAAATGGTAATTTTTCAAGCATCATTGAAACATCTTTAAATGATAATGACCTCTTCAAACCTATAAAACCTCAGAGTATTTCAATTTAAAAAAAATCATTAAGAAATGCTTGAAACACCTGGATTGCTAAGCTGCTATTTGCGTGGTTGTAAACCCTTGTTTACTTCTCTTATTGTTCACACAATTAAACATTTTACTGTGCATAAAAGGTGTGAAACAGCCAAGAAATACCCACTCACCTGTACAAGTCCTAGCCCGGCACTCTGACACATATTGGAGATTCCAAAACAGAAACATTCTCGACATCCCAGGTCGTTGTCCTTGCTTAGATCATAGTGCCCGGGTTTACATCTGTCACAGTTCACACCCTCAACATTCTCCTGTAAACAAATAGTAGAAAAATCCTGACATTGGTGTACACATATACAAAACTGTCTTGCACAATGAAAGAAAGTTTTAACAGCAATTTAGCAAGGGAAAGAACTTGACATGGACTGGAATCCAAAATTGGTTAGTTTCATTAAGTGTTCAAAAGAATGGTCTTGTTGCCGTAATGATTTGGGTTCTGTTTTTTATGGTATGGGCTTTTTTTATATGTTTAATGAATGGTCTTTATGAAATCTAAAATTGTTCAGCTAATATATATACTGTACTTGAGTTTCATAATGTCAATCAAACATTTTTATCCACTGACTCAGATTTTTTTTCTAAACTTGAATATACATTATAGACATTAAGAACAGCAAAATAAATTGAACATTTGCAAGCAAACATTATGCTGATAAGCTGACCTTACCTTACAGTCACACCTCCCTTCACAATTATTGGGATCCACCGTCCCCGCCACATTACACGGACACGGCTGACAGTTTGGGTACCCGAAGTACCCCAGGGCACACTGGGAGCAATCCGAGCCCCCAAACCCAGGCCTACAGACACAGTCTCCAGGCATCAGACCCTCTGACACCCGGCTGTCATCCACCACACAGATCCCGGTAGAGCCTACAGATTCTACGCAGTTACAGGGACGGCAAGGTCTGTAGGAGTTGTGAGGTACGCCGAAGGGACGATAATACCCTGGTAGACATTTCTCACAGTTAATTCCGGTTGTGAAATCCTGAAAAAGAAGAATAGAAAGAAATGAGTCGCAATGTGAGAAAACTGCTCTTCGAGGTCTCCGACCAGGTCAAACACAAACCGGCCTGTAGGGCCAAAGAAGATGACTAGAAGCTTGAAATTTTGGATTTAAGAAGAAGAGAAATTTTACTATCCGTGCAGCAAATAGAAATAGTTCTCCCTACCAAATCTCAAGAATTTCCTTCTTTGTTTAATCATTGCCCCTATTTGGAAAGGCAAATCTCCCTATCTGGCTTCCCAGATTAAATCATAAGTATGAGAACATGCTGTTTAACCCAGAATCAGGGTCTCGCCTGTTTTCAAAAATGCTTCATCTTTTTGAAGCATTTTTCAGTGCTGCATAAAAAATGGCTTGCCAAAATGCTGTTGGACATTATTATATTTACTTATATAACAACAAATTTATCTTACCTTGCAGTCAATGCACACACCACCACCCTTGTATTCATTATTCATATTGAGACTGAGACCTAGCCGGTCTACAGTGGCATTGTACACACACGAGTCAGCATGGCCATGACAATTACATTCTGCAAGACAAAGGCATATTAAAACATTAGAAATATGGTCTAAAGGTATCCTTTATTACAACTTGCTTTGAGAATGTCAGAATGGCCTGTAACAAAACATGTATATTAAATTCATTGTTCGTTTGTTCTTTAAGAAGGTGTTTTAGCCTCCTTTAAATAGTTACATAACTGTTATATGACTGCAAATCTTTCATAAGGGCATAACATTGATGTAGTAAATGTACATGATTTTGAAATAACCTTTGCAGCTAACATTTCAATTTCTGGTACAGAGGTTAATTGTCCTAGATGGTGGGCCGTTATCCCCACCCCGTTGCCACTGTTTCTCATGATGATAAATCCCTAATGTCACACAATGTCACACAACAGAATTTTGCTATGACAATGAGTATAATTACCTTCACAACTCACATCCCCATTTCCAGTATATAGGTTTACTGTCCTTGATGGTGGGCCGTTACCCCCACCCCGTTGCCATGGTTTCTGGTTGAACAGGGGACAGCATATCTCACAATTGGCCCCACAGGTGTTGTGTTGACATACACATGCTAGTCTCTAGAACCAAATACATATTAGCCGCCTCGTGGGAAAACCAACAATGTGGTTTCCGAACAGGTCCGACACAAACCGGCCTGTACAAGCACAGAAAAGAGCTAGAAGCTTGAAATTTCGGATTTAAGTAGGAGAGGAATAGTACTATCCGAGTAGCGAAAACAAAGGCGCTGATCAGCTTCGCGGTTACCGCGAAGCTGATCTTTTCGCATATGCAAATTGTTGGTTTTCCCATGAGGCGGCTCATTTAATAGAATAACAGTAAAAGATAAGCAATGGAAATGTATTAACACTATCAGAAACAAACAATACATGTGAATAGAAAATGAAGACACATAACAAATACAATCATGGTAAATCCAGAAAGCAGGTATTTCCCAAAAAGCCATTCAGCTACCTTCACATAAGCAAATATATCAAATATGTTTGTTTGTTTGTTTGTTTGTTTGTTTGTTTGTTTGTTTTGTAGCTTTACATCCATGTCAGTATGGTATTCTAGCCACACACACTTCCTGGGCAGCCCTACCAGAGGCAGATTACCAGCATGTAATGCACATTTCTTTCACCACTAACTGACAAAAACATTTTTGTTTGTTTGAGCTGATGCTAAAATTACATGCATGTAAATTTTTTCACTGCCATGCTTTCAGTACTGCAGCCAAGATTGTTACAAGCAGTTAACCTCCAGTTTGTTTGTAAGTGGTTTTCTGTAAGAGGTTCAACAGTTGAGCCGCCTCGTGGGAAAACCAACAATGTGGTTTCCGAACAGGCCCGACACAAACCGGGCTGTACAGGCACAGAAAAGAGCTAGAAGCTTGAAATTTTGGATTTAAGTAGAAGAAGAATTGTACTATCCGAGTAGCGAAAACAAAGGCGCCGATCAGCTTCGCGGTTACCGCGAAGCTGATCTGCGCCTTTGTTTTCGCATATGCAGACTGTTGGTTTTCCCACGAGTCGGCTCAGTTGTTCTTTTACTATTCTATTTTGATACAAAGCCATGATCTCATCTATTTACCTGTACAGAAAGTAAATAAATATCACTTGTGATTCCAAAGCCAAAATCAGGCACAATATGAAAGTAATATAGATGATTGGCAATTTACCTCATATCAGCCTGGCATCCTTTTTTATGGGACATAGGCAAACAGTATAGCCCAAGATGGGACACCGCAGAACGCGGCGTCCCATCTGGGGCTATTCTGTTTGCTAGGAGGACTTTCACCGATAAATTTTATAAAAAGTCAAAATCCCACATGAAGCCCCTAAAAATGAAATTGGACTCACCCAAATGATAATGATGGGCAAGTCCATTCGTAAGATATGGGTTAAAATTCACTCATACAGATGAATTATCAGTAACTGTTCCTAGAGAATTTTCACTTCACTTTTCAAATGTATTACAGAATTTACCAGCTTATTTGGCATACTTAGGAAAGCTTAAGCATTATGTTTGTTTGACTTGTTTGAATTGATGCTTAACTTTCCAGTCAACAGCTATGGTCATGTCAGCATTTGCCTCCACTTAATGGGACTTTTACCCAATTAGGAGGTCATGACATCCAAAAAGTGCTAACCACCAAACAAAGCCATGTATAGCTGGTTTGACTTTGAACCACTTTTCCTGGGCAGACTCAGACCAGAGCGGTTAACCAGTAATCAGATGGCCAGTCAGTAGCGTATAAGCTTTGCCTGGAGGCACAAGCAGCCCATCTATTTCTTTAGGCCCCATTAGTCGGGGTCCAAATTTAAGCATTTTGGACATGACCATTATTATAACCCCATGTTTACTATCAAAATTGAGCCGCCTCATGGGAAAACCAGCAATGTGGTTTCCAAACAGGCCCAACACAAACCGGCCTGTACAAGCACAGAAAAGAGCTAAAAGCTTGAAATTTCGGATTTAAGAAGAAGAGGAATTGTACTTTCCTAGTAGCGAAAACAAAGGCGCTGATCAGCTTAGCAGTGACCGCGAAGCTGATCTGCGTCTTTGTTTTCGCCTATGCAGATTGTTGGTTTTCCCATGAGGTGGCTCAAATAACAGAATTAGAAGTCGTAAAAAGCAACTTACATCAGAATCTGTTTGTTTCTGACACTCCAAGGCATGTCCATAACATATACATTGTCCGCCAACTGAAATATCTTTCACTGAGTAGAAATACTGAAAAACAAAACTGAAATCCATAGCAACGATCAGAGCATAAGACATGAAAATATTGGGAAGAATATTGTATTTCTTTAAAGCCCATTTCAAGATGCTGTTTTTTTTTTTGTGTGTGTGGTTTTTTTCCTTTTTTTTTGTTTTTTTTTTTTTTTGTGTGTTTTTTTTTTTTTTTAAAATGGTTTAAAACATTTCCAAGGGACTATTTAGAAAAAGCCATCCCTCAAGAATTTGAAAGATCATGCACACACTAGAACATATACTGGGTATTTAAGTAGAGACAAAATGAAAACTTGATAAAGAAATTACATCAACTTTTACATATATTTAAATGTTGTTTTCATTATACATCTCTGTTGTCGTTAACTTACGGTCTGATATTCAAGTCAACAATTTTTTATGTCAGTACAGAGTCTAAAAGTAAGAAAGTAGGAAAATAATACTTACCCTCCTAGTAACTGAAGGGTCCAGGTTTCTGGGGTCCCTGGACTGTATGCTCATCAGGTCGGCATTCAGGGTTCGAATCTTCTGGAGTCGCAGGCGCACATAGCGGGCAGAGGTAAAGTCCTAAAATATTTCAACAGTGATAAAGAAAATGCAATGAGTGTCACATGAGAGAAGGATTTGTTTATTCACTTTTCTTTGATTGTGGATTTTGAGCTAGTTTAATCAACTTGGCATTTTTTTTTTTCAAGCATTAAAATTTACAAAATTATTTTGGAATAAATTTACATAATAAGTTACTTACCTGCAAAACTATCACCATCAACATCCACAAATTAACAAAAAACATAATTTACACACACTTTTTATGTCCCTATAAACAGCTGCAATAATCGGCAGCTGAGGCCAAAACAACCACCTGGTACAAAATCTAAAGCAGTTAGTATAAGAAATTTGTAAGAAATTCTTTTTCAGCCAAAAAAAGCTTGCTCCTGTCAATAAAAGATCATAAAGTTCATAACAGACAATAACAAAAATGCATTCAGGCGAAAATTACTGTAAAACCTCTAATTTTTTACCATTCTTGTCTCTGCATTCACATAGATTGGAGATGAGAGAAACTGCTTTGAAAACATAAAAATTTAACAGGTACTCATGCTTTTTGTCTATAGTCAACACATAAGGTCATATTAGGGGGATCAGTTATCCTAATCACACAATTCCTGGGCAAGTTACAGAGGCAGATTACCTGTAATTGGTGCAAATGTCTTTCACCACAAACTGGCAAATGATCTTCTTAAATAAGCAGAAGAATAAGCCACAGTCAAAGAAATATTTGATGACCAAATCTTCATGAAAGAAGGATGTCCACACGAAAAGACAACAACAAAATTTTTGGTAAAAGGTAGTGAAAATAAAGCCATGCGAAAGGTGTGGTCTTTGGACCTTGAAAGTCTCATAATTCAAAAGTAACATAAAAATTGCTTATGATTTTTCTTGCACATACAATTTATATATCAAAATAATAATACCCAGATTTTTTATGACAACAAATATAATTTTACGTATTAAAATTTATCCATTACCTAACACAACCAACATAATGGCATGTGCATCCACGAAATACCCAGATCAGCTTGGGCTGGGCAAATGCCCTGCTGGTTTAAGATACTTTCCGACCAAATGAATAAATCTGCTATAGGCAGATGCCAAAGCTGGCCCCACTTTGTTTTCTCTGGGTCAAGATTCCATTAACCCTTGCCGCGCGGTGAACGACTAAAGTCGTACCCAAATGTAAGGTCTGTCAACGCGGCAAACAACTGAGGTCGTTTTTCTCCCTACTTTCGTTTTTGATCGAGTCTGACCGTGGAATACAATGGGAGGACCCATTTTATAATACAGACTTCATCAATAGGCCCTGTACTGAGCATATGTAAAGTTTATACGGAACATATAATGGAATTTTTTGTTATGCGGAATGAAATCAATAAAATATTACTTTCCTTTTGGATTTCATTCATGAATTTGCAATGGCGGACACAGGAAATATTGCCGATACGGGGGTGATAAAAAGTTGAATATTACTTCAAAATAATGACTTTGACAAGGATTTCTTGTGTTTTGGATGTCAGAGGATATGAATAAGGTAAATTGAATTGGAAATATCTCCCGTCATCATCTTTTTTCGTACGAAATTAGCTTTCGTAACAGATTTGAAATGGAAATTTTGATTTTTTTCGGCGAAGTTGACTTGTTGTGTCATCGCTACATGTATTATTCAGACATCCATTTATAATTTTTGGTTTATTTGATAGATAATTCAATGGCCTTTCGATCTCTTATTTGGTTTTTCAATGTAGCTTGTTTGTGAAAGAAGTTATATGGGTTTAAACACAAACAGTAGAAAATCACAAAATGGCTCCGACTTTGTCAGCGGTGAGCACCCAATCGGTAAAATATTTTGACGCGCGGTAAGGGTTAAAATGGGTTTTGTCACAGATCAGCTCAAATTAAAACTGAGATGCTTATTAAAAGAAAGTAAAAACTATACCAACACCTGATAGGTGAGCTAAATACCCAGATGTCAGCATAACTGCGCCGTGTCACGAGAAAACCGGATTTTTGCCTTAGCCAAAACAAAGATGCAGATCAGCTGTGCAGTAACTGCACAGCTGATCAGCACCTTTGTTTACGCTACTCGGATAGTACAACTCCTCTACCTCTACCCAAAATTTTAAGGTTCTAATTTTCTCCTGAGACTGTACAGGCCGGTTTGTGTCAGACATAATCGGAAACCCTGAAGACCTTTTTTTTCGCGTTGCAAGTCAACTTATACCAGAAAGGACTATTAAAATGCAATATGGGAATTAATTCGTACAAAACCCTGCTATATGAAATATCAAAGTTATCTCTCTTGGATTGCTATGTTTCAGCATTCTATACTTCAGCTAAAAGATAAAGCCACACCACCTACCTATTTTTTTTTTTATCTAATTTTTTTTTTTAAATTTCAAAGAAAATCTATATTTTAGTGAACATGGTGAATGCAAACAAAGTTACAGAACTTTCATTGTTTTATAGACATGAATTCTGTATTATTTATCTATATGTACATGTATTTAGTTTCTACATCAGTAGATGAGTTGGCTAAGAAATAAACAATAGACATGTTTTCTCATGATGAATCACAGCTAGGTTATTCTGGTGCATAATGTGAGCCTCGACGCGAGAAAACCGGTCTTCGGGGTTTCCGACCAGGTCTGACACAAACCGACCTGTACAAGCACAGAAAAGAGCTAGAAGCTTGAAATTTCGGATTTAAGTAGAAGAGGAATTGTACTATCCGAGTAGCGAAAACAAAGGTGCTGATCAGCTTCGCGGTTACCGCGAAGCTGATCTGCGCCTTTGTTTTCGCATAGGCAAAAATCTGGTTTTCTCACGATGCGGCTCATATGTAAACTATGACTGGACATCAAAGCCACCACAGAATGCATCAAAACAGTCTGGTCTTCATTTTCTTAATATTTGGATAGAAATATTCTCAGATAAAACAAAACAAACCATGTGCTGATTAACCATGTGCTGATTAGTACAGATGATCTCAGAAATGAGTCAAATCATGAGAAAACCGGATTCTTGCCTATGCTAAAACAAAGGCACAGATCAGCTGTGCAGTAACTGCACAGCCGATCAGCGCCTCTGTTTTCGCTATTCGGATAGCACAATTCCTCTTCTTCCTAAATCCGAAATTTCAAGCTTCTAGCCATCTTCTGTAGCTGTACCGGCCAGTTTATGTTATACCTGGTCAGAAACCATGTAGACCTGTTTTCTTGTGACGCGGCTCAAAAAAATGTTCATGCATAGAACAAAAATCTTTGCGTTTATTTGAGTTGGTGCTTTATGTCCACAGTCAACAGCTAAGGTCATGCTGAGATGGTCAGCCACACTCTTCCTTAGCAAGACTCAAGGAGATCAAAGGAGGCAGGATACCAGTACTTGATGCACATTTCTTTCATGACAAACTGACAAATGAGCCTGTGCGTGAGAAAACCAACAATTTGGGTTTCAGACCAGGTCCTACACAAACCAGCCTGTACAGTCACAGAAGAAACCCAGAATCTTGAAAATTTGGGAATAAGTAGAGGAGGAAATGTACTATCCGTGTAGCGAAAACAAAGACGCTGATCAGCTTCGCGGTTACCGCGAAGCTGATCTGCGTCTTTGTTTTCGCCCATGCAAATTGTTGGTTTTCTCACGCACAGGCTCAAATGCTCTTCTTAAGTCTGCAAAAGAGGCAAAATGAGAATGTCCATAAATTAAAAAGAGGTGGGAGTATATTTTTTTTGCAAAAATTCCTTAGCCTCCTCTTTATTCAAGTAGTTAAACAAGTATATACAAGTAGCCACACTTGACTTCTATGATAATGGGACCACCATTTGAGCCATGACGTGAGAAAACCGGTCTTCGGGGTTTCTGACCAGGTCCGACACAAACCGGCCTGTGCAGATGGCTAGAAGCTTGAGATTTCAGATTTAAGAAGCAAAGGAATTGTACTATCCTTGTTGCGAAAACAAAGGCGCTGATCAGCTACGCGGTTACTGCCAAGCTGATCTGCGGCTTTGTTTTCACATACGCAAATTGTTTTTTTTTTTTAAGACCACCATTTGTACTAAATATCAAAGGTGTTGAGTTAGTTTTGCTAAGAGCTTGATTAAAAGAAAGCAACATTAAATGGATTGTGGAGTGCTTGAAGAGTGTGCAAAATGAATGGAAATTCTCTTCTTTTGTCAAGTTATTTAGAGTCTTCAGTGAAAACATATAGCTATTTCCTCTCAGACCAAGTATAGTTCTCATTTATGAATGAGGGGACAGCGTGTGCTTCTATATTAAACCCCCCAAAAAGCTCTGAATGAATTACTTTGTACTCGTATGCTTGTTTGATTTGATTTTCTACATCCATCAGGAAAACATGTCCGTGACATGTATACATCTTGAACAACACTTATATATACACATGGAAATAAGTTAGGGAACACTTTGAGCCTTTGGGGAGAGTTTGAAAAAATCCATTTTCCTTTTTTCTGGCGATACTGAATTTTTTATCACATATATTTCATACCTTGGCCTAGCTACAGCCCAATCTATGGAAATTCACAACATTTCGTCTTTGTGCTACGGAGGATACAATATGTCATATGCGAGAAACTCCACTTTTACTGAATACAAGTTTGCCTTTTTGCTTCTGCACTCCGCAAAACACAATTTTTGAAAGCAAAACAGGAATAAAATGTTGAATCTGATCGTTCTGAATGAATAAACGACTTCGGACCTAAAACTTCATGCTTCATCTCCAAACCAACTAATCATACAAAATCTACAGTTTGCATTGATTTCTACGGAAAGCCAAATTCTTGGATATTTTGCAAATAAAGCAGTAAAAGAATAATTCCGCTAGGACGCTATAACCAGAACGTACATGTTTGGATTCCTAAAGGGTCATATTGAATATCTGGCCTAACATTTACAACCTGCAAAATGTATACCCAAAGAACAAAACGTAGGCATGAAACCTACCCCCGGAAAAGTATGGGCCTACCGCCGACGGTCGGTCAGAAAATAAAGAACTTATGATCAAAGTTCCACAAGCAATGTCTCAGCTTTATGCTTACGAAAAATTACGACAACGTGAGTTCAAATAATGAAGTTATCGCAAAGACTAGCAGTGCGTTTCTTAAATTTAGCAAACATTTTCTGAATCAAAGATGGCCGCTCTCCGCCGCAGTTTATGTTTGATGCTAACCATTTTCATATAAAAGCAACTTTGGAGTCTGCAGATTCTGACAAATTGTCAAACATTCTTTATAAGTTTTACAAAGAAGGATATATACAGTCCAAAGTTGGTAGTCACGTTATGACAGGTGTTCCTTAACTTATTTCCATGTGTATATATATATATATATATATATATATATATATATATATATATATATATATATATATATAGCAAAATTGGGATATGCAGGGGTATACCAATTTTTTTCATATTTTTGCTCCAAAACGTAGACTGGGGGTACTCGTTAGAAAATATCAAAATTTTTCCAATGAGATTTTCAGTTTTTGGTTTTGAAAAAAAATCTGTATACATGTTTTGCATGGGAAAGTTTTCTTAATCCCTGTCAACATATGAGCCGCCTCGTGGGAAATCCAACAATGTGGTTTTTGAACAGGTCCGACACAAACTGGGCTGTACAGACACAGAAGACAGCTAGAAGCTTGAAATTTTGGAGTTAAGTAGAGGAGGAATTGTACTATCCAAGTAGCGAAAACAAAGGCGCTGATCAGCTTCGCGGTTACCGCGAAGCTGATCTGCGTCTTTGTTTTCGCATATGCAGATTGTTGGTTTTCTCATGAGGCGGCTCATATCTTCAGTCTTGTCTGGACACAGGTTTCCCGTTTAGCACCAGTATTGTCATACATGTGATATCTCCCTATTTCAGAGGGATCTCCCTATTTTTGAGCAAATCTCCCTATTTGGAATTTCAAAATTTCCCTATATAACTTATACATCTCCCTATTTCAAATTTCAGATCTCCCTATTTGAAATCAAGAATTTCCTTCTTTGTTTAATCATTGTCCCTATTTCAAAAAGTATATCTCCCTATTTGGCTTCTCAGATGTATCACATGTATGGTATTGTGAGGAGTAAATGTGTCTAGCTGAAGCAAGTAGGGTTTAGATCCCAGAGAATCTAAAATCAAGAGGGGAGGTGAAAAAAAAGCATACCATCTGCCTCATCAGACCAGTTATCCAGAGACAACCAATGCGATTGAGAACAACCCACACAGATGAAACCAATAACAGCAACAAAGGAGGAAATACGTATATGGGAACAACTTGCAACAGATCAGCATGATCTGTGGCAAGTTGTTCCCGAACAGTTATTTACATCCTACAACATTGATTTCATCAGAGTTTGTTGTTCTCCATGTTTGTTGTCTCTGGATAACCAGTGTGTTCATACTTACCAGTAGTGTTTTACTAGGAACATAGATGCCTGGACGTCCATTGGTCAGGGATACAAAAATCTGGAAAAATCAAATTCAAAATATTTTTTTCATTTATAATGGAATAAAGGTGAACAAAAAGTTATTTCAACAGAACAAACTTTACCTGTTTTAGTTCTTGAAAAGAAGGCAAAAAGTCAAGTATTTTCTTCCATTGAAGAAATGATTCAATTTGATTTTATTTGAAGCACTATATATGAGCCCAAACAACCGGTAAAGGCACCCTGCAAGATAATGTCCATGTATTTCTACCACAAATGAAACAAAAATAAACAAACAGTCAATTTTTACAATTTAAGGTAATGTTTTACTTTGCAATATTAGCTTTAAATTTCGTTGTTGTTTTTTTCCATGAAGATAAAATTTATTTGCCTCAATGAGTTGGGATTCAAAAGAGATCCCTACTTTCTATATATACCAGTACATGTAATTTTAACGATAAATAAAGATTTCTTTTTTTTTTAAAAAAAATAAGATAAAAATGTCCAAATTTACCTCTCCATTTTCCAGTGGGTTCAGTTTAGAGAAGTAGGAGGTACAGCGGACTTCGTCATCCCTCAGGTAATCGTACGACGGCTTCCCTGGTGCGGCAGGTATGTTGTACAACTTCATGCAGTCCTCGTCGTTAATAGCGAAATATTGCCAGGGCTCGTAGTTTACGCCATCAAGAGATTTCTCCAGGATCCAGTTACCGGGGCGAGGGGCGTTGGCGGCCTTAACGACGATGTACGCTACTTGGTATATCTGTAATGAGAAGTCACGGCAAAGTTGTTAAAAATATGTAAGGAAGTTGCTGATGAATAAACAGACACAACTATGCATGCATTTAGGTATATGAATCTTAAAACAAAGTCCTTGAATGTGATAGTATGAATGCAAGAGGGAAAGCGCTCTCAAGGTGG
This sequence comes from Rugalucina vietnamica, assembly GCA_964017185.1. NCBI lineage: Eukaryota > Metazoa > Mollusca > Bivalvia > Lucinida > Lucinidae > Rugalucina > Rugalucina vietnamica. The sequence continues at coordinate 9,443,276 of OZ024873.1, forward strand.
CCAGAAGAAAAGCTACAAAGACACCCTCAAAGCCTCTCTGAAGGATTTCAATATACCAATTGGGTCTTGAGAACAGACTGCACAGGAGCGATCAAAGTGGCGAGGTCTCATCAACAAAGGAGCAGCTTTCTATGAAAAAAAAAGAGAATCTGTCAAGCTGAAAGAAAGCGCAGTGAACGCAAAGCCAACACCAATGGGCTACTAGCTGATTCAGTGACATTGACTTGCTCTACTTGCAACCGACAATTTAGCGCTAGAATTGGCCTAGTCAGCCATCAAAGAACTCACCAACACGTACGAACATATTCAAGAAATAATGATGGTCTTTCTCATTAGTGAGAGACCTAAAAATGGCTGTGATGTTACAGATTTCAGTGTGTTTTGATGCATAACAGCTGACTTCAGTTTTTGTCCAGGTTGGATATGTACACTGACGGGCACTTCTAACGCAACACTTACCTTTTTGGACATAACTCGATAATCAATAATACGTTCTTGTTGAAATTTTCACCAAATTTTGGTCATCTATTCATGTTTACTGTCTGTAATTTTCAAAACAATTGATGGACTATAATGCAATAAATTAGATGTTTATAACATATGACTGAAAAACAAAAAGTCACAATAATCCAGTTGGACTGATAAGTAAATGCAAGTTATTCGGATATCACAGCAGTGAAGTTCGTCATAGTCAGTTATAGTCTGATTTTTTTCAATGTGCAGGGCGGAGCCTGTCAATTTTTGATTGACAATGACAAAGTTGACCATTACATTTAAAAATAGGTAGTTCTCACTTGGACTGTTACTTTCACCCACTTGTTATTGTTGAATCAATCAGTGTCAAAATTTAACCTCATGCACAGAAAATGATGGGTAAACACATACTGTCACAGAAAAATATTCTGTACTACATGACTGTATTTATGTATGACCATTTTGAAAATTCCCTTAGTAAACATTCTTGTTGTGTGACTCTCTGTTTCTCTTTTCAAGTTTAAAACTTTAATTCTGATACAAATAAATATCAAAGATGCAGGCTTACATTTACTAACAAAGGCGGCAAAAAAAATGCACTAACTTCTTACTGGAAGTCACAGTACGGATCTGTAAAGTTTTGTTCTGTCATACAACAGATTTGTTGAATTTGACTGACAGCTCAGTCAAGTTATCAGCGAATCTGTTGCTGCAACAGAAAAAAATATAGGAATAAAGGGTCAAGTAAGCTGCAGCGAAACTTTTTGTCACCTTTTTTCTATGCCGCCTTTGACCAAAGTTCTGAACAAAAATTCCCTGTCACTAGCATTAAAAGTGGATTTTTGTGGCCGATATTTTAGCTCACCTATGCCTTCACAAGGTGAGTTTAGAGGATCAAGGTACTTGAGCCGGGGTCTCTGTGCATCCGTTTACCCTTTCAAATATGACTATCTCGAAGAACATGCCAAATGCGATCAAATTTTATCTGAAGCATCACTGAGGTGGGGGGATGATTGCATTAGATTGAAAAAAAAAAATGTTTTCTAAACTGCAAGGCCCATAACTTTCATATTTAGTGCAAATCAGTGTATTGTACTCCTCTTTATAAATACTGTCAATTGTGCACATGGGGTCCATAAAGACAATGCTCCAGAGTATCATCGTCTATCTTTAAACTTACACTGATAAGCAAATCAATAAGGTGAGCTACGGCACAATTTGGTCTCTCGTTTTCGTTTAAGTCTGTCTATGAGCGCATCCATATATAAGAAACGATGAATGTCATCACAAACAGACATTTTATATCCCACCTATTTCCCAGTCTATGGACACCTTTACTGCTGGCAGGGAACTTTTGTCCGGGTGGGATAGAAAAGTCTTGTTTGCGGCATAAGTATTCGTTTCCTATAGCGCAAACAGCCAGACGAAACTGTAAAAAATCGGCAACGTTTTCCATAACGTTGGTAATATGTGGTCTAGAAAAGTTCTGTTGCAGCGTTCATCATCATTTTCTACATAGCGATCACAGCCAGACGAAAAAAAAATATATAATAATAATAAAAAAGAATGGCGACAAACATTTCCACTTACATGGAACTTTTTGTTGAACGTTGGTCGTAGGTGATGTCGAAAAGATGTGATTGTGTCATTAATTGTCATTTTCTTATGCATTATCACCTAGTTTAAAGCCAAAACAATCTGCTACAAAACTGTTCGCTGCAAGCGAAATTGCTGCTTACTTGACTGTTTTAATAGCTGCTAACTTGACCAATTTCGCTGCAGCAAAATTGCAGCTAACTTGACTGTATTTTCTATTTTGCTGCAGCAAATTTAATTCTAACGCTGCAAGCAAAATCGCCGTTAACTTGACTGCTTTTGTTGTAGCAAAACTGCCGCTACATGTAACATGACTTTGCTGCAGTAAAATTGCTGATTACTTGACCGTTTTTGTTGCAGCAAATTTACTGCTAATTTGACCGAGCTGACCTTTTAGGAAAAATAAGTAAAATCAGCTGGTTCTCTAAATCGCTTTATTTTTTTCGAATGGTACTTTACTGACCTTCTACTGCGGTCATGTACCATCAGTAAAGCAAAGAGTTGTTGACAAAGATAGAGGCATTGGCTAACTTGATAGAAATATTTGAGTGTATCTGTATGGGCTGTATGGTTATATTTAAGAAACAAAATGTTTATGTTTTTGTGTGTCTACCATACACTTCACCTATTTTGAAATCATTCAGGTGAAACACAGGTATAGCACAAAGACAACAAGCATAGTCACCTTTACCTCAATTATACATTGTCAGCTCTGGGACCCTTTCTCAACAATGAAATCATCCAAGGCTGGGCTTAGCTAAGCCCTGCCCTGCACACTGAAAAAAATCCAAGTATAATATCCTGTATATCCAGAATGGGTCTGGACGACACAGGAACACCTCCTCCTCATAAACAAAACATATTTATTTAATAACAAGTCCTTGTGGGATGTTTCTCTACTCCTCCATAAGGATCTACTTCAGTTACTGCGGATTTCTTGAAACAACACACCGCACACGCCTGTTTTTAAACGCATCCCAGAGGTGACCAATAACGCTACTTCTTGGACTAAACACATCATATGATTTTTTTATTGCTTGAAAACTTATTTGCAAGCTCGTGGGGTTAGGGATACGGGATACCAGCTTGATATGATACATTTTTGAGACACCGCTATGATACTATTAAATTCGCCAATGGCGTGGCTTTTTTGCGACTTTTCATTTTTGAGTCTTGTTAGATAAACTGAATATTTTATAAGTTGTGGACAATCAATTTCGAAGAAAAATATAGACAACACGCAAGCATAATTGATTTATGTTTGCGGAAAATTTCAATAAATTTGGTGGTTTAATTTTTGAGATATGATGGAAAATGAAAGTGTTGCGTTAGAAGTGCCCCTAAGTGTATATGGTTAATCTTATCCCACTTCATGCTTTTGAATAGTGAATTGCATAAGCAAATAAAATATTTTTCATATTAAATGATCGCTCTATTTCATTCCTAAAGTTCAATCACAGATGAGCATGAATCATCTATACCTCCTGCCTTATAATACAAGGCAAAATTTTCGCATTCATGGTGGCAAAATTTTCGCATTCATAGTAATGTTTCATACCTAAGCTCATATCAACCACATTAAAGTTTCGCTCTGGGTTCTCCAGTCAATGAAAGCATTTGCTGAGTTTCATTGCAGTTTTATAAACCACAAAATTTTTAGTATGCACTAAATTCTTTGCTAAATTTTCATTCATAATTTCGCCAGGGGAAAGAGGTTTAAATTCAGCTAAACCACAAAGACCACAACTTTTTGAGGCAATTATTGCATGGGGTTATGATAATTTTTCTTTCACTTGAAATTCCAAATAAGCTTTGCATGCTTTCCAGGTTTCTAACCATGGCCGGTCGGGCACAACCTAGGCTCATACAAGATAAAGATGCAAGGTCAGAAATTTTGACCCCTTTAAATATTCTATACTGACACAAAATTCTACACAGACCATAGCATTAAGCTTCCCTGCCAAGTCCCTGCCAAGTCATAAACTCTTTTCGTAATTTTACACATTATTACGAAAAAATGCCCATGCAATATACTGAGACTATACTTAAGTTGTAAAAAATGAAAATTTTCAGTAGAATTTTTTTGCTATTTTTTCTTATTTTTGCTCAAAACATAGTTTGTGGGTACACGTTAGAACCGCCTCGCTGAGGCGGTTCTAACGAGTACCCACAATCTATGTTTTGGAGCAAAAATAAGAAAAATTATAGGTACATGTATACCCCTGCATACCCCAGTTTTGCTATATAAAAGTGGGGTTTGAGCACACATTTCACGGACATGTTTTCCTGATGTTCTACATCGAGGGACTTTCACGTAATTAAGACTTAACCTAATAAGAAGAGAAACTGTATCAAACTTCATTAAAAGTGATATTTTTCAAAGGTTGCCTCAAAATTAAGTGGACTTGTCAAATATGTCATCTTTAACATTGTCCTTTTATTAAAACTTTTGAGAGAATCCATAAATCTGATGTGATGATTTATATTCATGGCATAGAAAACTAGGTTAGCTTGTTGATAAAAATCCAAAACATATGAAATTGCATTGTCATTTAAAGCCTATTTAGTGCAAAAATGTCCATTATGGCTTTTTTTATGATGACTTTAGGACTAACTTGGAAAAATAAGAACCCTAGTGCTAGTGCGAATTTACCATGAAATCTGGGCATTTGCAGCCGATTTTTTGTAATGTCAATGAATCTTCCACCCTCTGAAAAGACCTCAAATTTTAATTATTTTAGACCAGACTTTAGGGTGGAAGCTAAAAATTTAATGAATTACATTTTTACATCTATTTATGTTTATCATTTTTATCCCAGCTTTGCCTTTACTTATTTACAGCATAACTGTTTCTGGCTTTACCTAAATGTGCACCACATCTCCTACAGAGTGATAGAATGCTTCATCTGGTCCCAGCATGATGCTCTTAGCTGAGCACAAAGACCAGGGGAGGGTGTCACCCTTTTCAATACAATATTGACTTTTTATAAAGTGACCAACTATTAATCTTGTTCACAAGTCAGTTTAACCCATATAAGACAAATGGATTTTCCCATCATTATCATTTGGGTGAGTCCACTTTCATTTTTAGGGGACTAAGGAGTGGTTTTAAAATTTTATTCCCTTTTTGGATGAATTTTCTTTAAGCAAAAAGAATAGCCCCAGATGGGACGCCGCGTTCTGCGGCAGAACGCGGCGTCACATCTGGGGCTATACTGTTTGCCTATGTCCCACAAAAAGGACGCCAGGCTTAAATGAGTTAAGAAAGGGGTCACACTTGAAAAATCACACCTAATTTAGGGCTCCTCCCAGGGATCCAGTGAAATGATTAAGTTATCCCTATTGTGGGCCTGTCAGCAAGAAATAAATGATTGATATGAAATGTACTTCTAAAGGAGTTCATTTCAATGGTCAATTTCATGATGTGGTTTAAACTCAATGGTCCATCAACTGCTTTCAGTGGTCATTGACTTGGTAGACTGGCCCCCGTCCTATGTTCACTATCATCCTATCATACCATGTTCTATAACCTCCATAAATATTTTCTTGTATGAGTTACCCCTCTTCTTAGGCTCAGAAGTCAAACTCAGCCATCAGAAGATTTTGTGCATGTTTTTCTGATAAAAACAAAAGTTTGACGACGAGAGCCAGTCTATTGACTTGGGTGTAGGGCTTTTCAAATTTACAACCAGGCAAATAGCAGCTTAGCAATCCAGGTGTTTCAAGCACCTCTTAACTAGTTGTCAAAAAGATGAAATGGACATTTCCTGTCCAATATTTGTATCAACCTTGAAATGTACATCATCACCTCATATACCTCTGATTGGTCACAGTATGATGAAATTGACAGCTGTTGATTTCTCTTTTTAAAATTTCATTGGTTGTTTGAAAATAATGAAGCAGACCAAGGTGATTGTTTGACAGCTTTTGGTCATTTTAAAGAAATGAACAACTTTTTTCTATATCTAAATTGACTCCTCCGCCAGCAAGGTATAGCCACGCCCACCCATATTTCCTTAGACAAACATTGTGTTTTTGCACCTGTATTTACCTGTAAAAAGCATGTGTTGGTTTGTTTGTCTAACCCACGTGTTGTCTACCGTCATTGACCGTTAGTTAATGTGCAGATTTGAATGGTCAATATAAAAATGAATATTAATGATGGGTGGTTTTACGGAGGACTCAATTGCACCTGGATGACTGTTGTGGACTGTCAATTTCTTGACTTTGACAACTGATTTTGAGATGTTTGAAACTTGTGAATTGCTAAGCTGGTATTTGCGCGGTTGTAAAGGCGCACAATGTGACTCTCACAAACAGTACTACTCTATATTAAGCCTAGTTTCCATGGACTATTTTTCTTTGACGAAGATTATAAGTTTGCGTTCACACACAGCAAAGACTACTTACATGACTTTTTGTACATGTATATCACTTTGCTTGCTCTATTTGACAATGAAACTTCGCCACTGAACTGAATTTACACAAGCATATTTTTCTGCAACAAACCTACTTTGTCAAAGAAACATTGTCCGTGGAAACGAGGCTTTAGCCATTATTTTATTTAAGTAGCCAGCATATATTTGTAGCTTTGTCAGTGGTAAAGGTGTGTCCTTCTGCTGATTCCAGAAAAAAATGTTACAGTACCTACTGGGAAAAGAATGCGCATTATGTGTTGGTAAACTTTCTCTTTTATAAAGTTAACTTTTTGCCAGAGTGACTATCCAAAACAACCTGAAAGTTGTTAAAATCTCTTAAAAAACTCAAATCAAACAAAATATAAAACAGCAAACTAAATGTCTTGATCATCTCTGAAACTGATCTTGTATATGTGATATTTTATCTCAACTGAAAACAGATTTATCAATGACAAGGACATGCTGGTCCTGGGCAGACTGACATGACAACTGCCTTCTGACACAGGGGGCCCTGCAAGATCAGTCTTTGAGGTCAACTGTTTTAATTTATCATTATTTTTAATTGCTGTTGCTGTGTGTAATTTTCTACATAACAAGATGACCACCTATGTTCCTTGTGAACAGTATCTAAAATATCTGAAATATAGGCCCTGCCTGGAAAACTGCATAATCTCAAGAATCACTCATACAGTTCAACCTCATTATAACAGGCCTCACTATAGTGCTGTTTTCAATATAATACGGCCATGTCATGGCTCCCAAATTAATTATTTTGCTATATGTCTCTTGTAAATAACATCATTATAACACAGTTCACTTATAACACAGTCTATTTCCACGGAACCCAAAGACAGCATTATAACAAGGTTGACCTGTAATTTTGGAAGAAAAGTTTTCCATTTGTTGGCTGTAAGCACAGTTAACAATGCTCAAAATCTGATCTCCACATCTTGCACTGGTTCAAACATAGCAAAAATCTGTATTTCTGGTAAAAATACATGACCATTTCTCAAAAACGAAACATTAACCACTCAAACTGATAATGTTAAACCCCCTGTAAGAAGACCCCCTATGCAGAAGAGCCAGATCAAATCTCTTCTGTATACAACAAACAGAGAAGAAGACTAAATAAGGACATACTGCCAGTAAGTTTGAATTTGTTTCTTTTGTAAATGATATCCACCTGGATGTACACGATTTTCAAATCTTAAGTCTGTGCTTTTGCATCTTAATCCCCACCCTCCCCACAGACAATAGAAAATAGGCAACCCTAACAAACAAACAGAAGCCATAAGCGAAACCACTAGGTCAGTATGTCTTCTGTAAGGTTGGGTCCTGAGCAACTACAATAAAATAGAGGATTGGAACAGAAGCAATTGCTCATATAAGATTGTGGTGTCCAAGAGTAAGAAGGCCTCCAGTGCTATGAAAATTTTAAGAAAAGTTCATGAAAAGTTGTATCATTGTTCAAGATCATAGTTCAAGAAATTGAAACGAAATGTTGGTATTGCTCTAGTCATTTAAAACCACAGCCATCCCAGTCCCGGAGAATAGCAGGGACTTTGACTTTTGGTCCAGCAAATCCCTGCTAAAAGCCCCACTTTGCGGGGACTACTCGTTGGTAAAACCACTGCTGTACGTTTCCCCCCCCCCCCCGCAGCCTGCTATCTTTTCATTTCATGGCCCTTTTTGTCTATATAAAGCAAACCCCAGGTATTTCCCCCGCACTGCCATGGCAAAACTTTTGTCAAAGCCCTGCTCACTTCCACGGCTATACCCCGACCTCCCCCGGGGGTGGGGGAGCAGTGGTACCGTTACAAATGACTGGTGCATAAAGTGTTCAAGAACAGTCTGGCTATGATTTGGATGAGAACTGAAGCAACTTAATTTGATACAACCAATCTGGCATCTGATATTTTAAAAGCGCAACTGATACAAAATTCACTTCCCACACATGCCATAGAAGCAGACATTGTTGCACGGTCAAGGTCAATAAAAATGCAACATGTAAGTCTGCAGTTACAAATTTGCAAAATCATGAGAATTTGAGCCCCCTCATGAAAAATCAACAATCTGCATATGCCAAACCAAAGACGCAGATCAGCTTCACGGTTACCGCGAAGCTGATCAGCGCCTTTGTTTTCACTACATGGATAGTACACTTTCTCTTCTTCTTTAATCCAAAATTAGCTTCTGTGACAGTACAGCCCGATTTGTGTCAGACTTGTTGGAAAACCACATTGTTGGTTTCCTCACCAGATGGCTCATTTCTTACAAAATTGTTGAATATATGAGACCACCCAGTTTCTGTGACTCTGGTTATCCAATGACAACAAAGGAGTCTGAGAACAACCAAAGTAGTTGACATCAATATCAGGCTGTAAGATGCACATGCCTGTCTAGGAACACATTACGAAAACTTGCCCATGCAATAAACAGACATTTTTTGAGCTTTAAAAATTGAAAATTTTCAGCTGAAAATTTTGGATATTTTTCTTATTTTTGCTCAAAACATAGATTGTGGGTACACTTTAGAACCGCCTCGCCGAGGCGGTTCTAACGAGTACCCACAATCTGTTTTGGAGCAAAAATAAGAAAAATAGGTATACCCCTGCAAACCCCAGTTTTTCTATATAAAAGTGGGGTATGAGGGGGTATACATTTCACGGACATGTTTTCCTGATGACTTACTCTGGTTTTAACTGCTATTGTAGCTTATTTTGTTTGTATTGAGGCTTAATGTCCCAGTCAACAATTTTTCAGTCATGCCAGGATGAAGCCAATGATTCCTGGGTTCAACCAGTACTGTAGGGAGTTAATGTGTCTTGCTCAAGGACACAACATGGTGTCGTCTGTGGGAATCGAACTCAGGACCTCTCGATTCGGATTCGGATTCGCATGTTCCCGCAAAGTGCAAAAAAAATGAAATTGTAGCATTGAAATATTCATATCAGAAAAAGAAAACTCAGAAATCACAAAATTAATGAAAAAGATCAAATACAAGGGCAAGATGAAATCGCAACATGCCTCCCTGCAAAATCTGACCCAGAACAAAAATTCTTTTAATCCTAACATCACATGGCCGTATATTAACAGTATCAAAGCATAATTTTTTATGAAAAATTTTTGATTATGATAAATTTGAATGCTTCACTTCAAACAGTAGCTAAACATGCAGAACAATTGTTTGCTGTAGATATGAGCCACCTCATGGGAAAACCAACAATCTGCTTAGGCGAAAACAAAGACGTAGATCAGCTTCGCGGTAACCGCGAAGCTGATCAGCGCCTTTGCTTTCGCTACTCGGATAGTACAGTTCCTCTTCTACTTAAATCCGAAATTTCAAGCTTCTAGCTCTTTTCTGTAGCTGTACAGGCCGGTTTGTGTCGGACCTGTTCGGAAACCACATTGTTGGTTTTCCCACGAGGCGGCTCATATGAAACTGCAGGTGTGCAAGATCTGGAGGCTTACAATGTTTTCAAAAAGATTTGTTCGTTTGATTTGTCGATTTTATTAATGTCCCAGTCAACAGCTATGATCATGTCCTCCATGTTATGGGGCCTTCGCAAGATTGGGATGTCATGACATGCAAAAAGTACTTTAAAATATAACCACCCAGGGCAACAACTTAAGCTTATATACGAGCCGCCTTGTGGGAAAACCAACAATGTGGGTTCCGAACAGGTCCGACACAAACCGACCTGTACAGTCACAGAAAAGAGCTAGAAGCTTGAAATTTCGGATTTAAGTAGCGAAAACAAAGGCGCTGATCAGCTTCGCAGTTACTGCGAAGCTGATCTGCGCCTTTGTTTTCGCCTAGGCAGATTGTTGGTTTTCCCATGTGGCGGCTCAATATGGATGGTTTGACTAAAAGACTTTTCTGTGCGGGCTCAGACCTTCTAAGGGGTTCTGTCTGTTCACCAATCAAGTGATCCATCAGCGGGTCCATCAGACAGGTGTGACCAGTTGTATGCTTTGATCGGGGTCACAAGCATAAGCAGTATTGTTCTATTTCTCATGGCTCCATTGGGGTTGTTTTCAAAAAGAGAAGATGCTCCCCTCCCACCCCCCCACCCCACAAACACAAAGCCTCCTCTCACATTTTTCTTCATAGCATATGTAGACTGTCTGTCAATGCATTAATAAGCCGCCAACTAGGTCAAAATTCGTCATGCACAATAAATAGAATAAATTTTAAACTCATTTGCATTCATCACATAAACCTAGTTTTAATGAAGCAAACAGTATATTAAATAGTTAAATAGGCTTTAAAAATCAAACAAAATTTCCTGCAGATTTTGCAGTTTTTACTTTTAGAAATCACATCAAATCCCACACCTGCTTATCATAAAATGCAAAATTTGTTAAGATTTAAATAAAATCTGAAATATTTGAAATAATTTCACAGTTGCATTTATTTTATTTTTTTGAAAGAGAATATATATATAAAGAACACAGAATAAATATACAATGTGAAACCGTACATGTTTAATGTCCCTTCAAAGGAGTCAAAGGGAGCGCGGTGGCGTAGTGGTAGATTGACGGACTCCAAATTGAGAGGCCCTGGGTTCGATTCCCACAGGCGTCATCATGTTGTGTCCTTGAGCATACAGTACTGGTTAAACCCAGGAAGCGTCATGACTGAAAAATCTTTGACCGGGACGTTAAGCCTCAACACTAACAAACAAAGGAGTCAACATAGGCAATATCATATTGTTTTCAAATCTTTCTACTTTTCATCAAGAAAACATGTCCGTGCAATTAATACCCCCTTAAACCCCACTTTTATATAGTAAACTGGGGTATGCAGGGGTATAATTATTTTTCTTATTTTTGCACCAAAACATAGATTGTGTGTACACGTTAGAACCGCCTCGCCGAGGCGGTTCTAACGTGTACCCACAATCTATGTTTTGAGCAAAAATAAGAAAAATATCCAATTTTTTCCAATGAAATTTTTACTTTTTTAAGCTGAAAAATTCTCTGTATATTGCATGGGCAAGTTTTCGTAATGTTTTTTAATTTTTAACACAGACACTTAAGAAGTTTAACTGGAGTTTAACCAAGTGCATACTGTTTAAAAATACAATGTACAGAATAAAATAACTTTTAAAACTCTTATTAAAATTAACAAACTTTCTTTATATCTTAAATGGCTTTTAAAAATTTTAAACCAAATGAATCAAAATTAATTGTAAACCTGTCAGATTAAAGCTCACAGCTGTACCTGCACAATATAGTCTGTTTCACAGAATTTTAAGAAATCACTGTTGTGTATATTGGATGGTGACAGAAAGAGTTTGTGAGCAAAAAATAAAATTAAAACTTGTGTTTGTTTGTGGAAGTATGAAAATGGTAGCTGGTACCTCAGTCAGTTTTAAAGTCTCATCAAAAGGCTGAAAAATCCTAGTGGTGTGTTACGTCCCACCAACAGATTATAGTGATAAAGAGACAGAACCTCAAAACAAACTTGATCCTAACCAAAATAACAAGATCCAGTGAGCAAAATTAATTCTTCATATTAAAATAGAGGTCTATAAACTTTTATTTTATGTAGTCAACATTCTACACCTTTATGACTTGGCCAAAATGAAAAATTATATTTCAACAATATGGTGAGACAGCAATCTGAGTGGGACCTGTAACCCCACTGACCCCCAACAATAAGAGACAGGACTATATTTGAGCTGCATCATGAGAAAAACGGCTTTTTGCATGTGCAAAAACAAAGAGGCAGATCAGCTGTGCAGTTACTGCACAGTGTCTATGTTTTCTTGTCATGGTTAATATGATTCCCCCTCTTCTTAAAGCTGAAATTTCAAGCCTCTAGCCTTTTACTGAGACTTTTACAGGCCAGTTTGTGTCAGACCTGGTCGGAAACCCTGAAGAAGGGTTTTCTCGTGACGCTGTTCAAGACGTGTAGGACAATATTTATACAGATTTCATTGTTGATATTTATCTTTGATGTATCTGCATAGTGACCATATTGCACTGGTTGTTGTCCCTACCTTTGATCAGATTTGAGGAGGAATCCAAAATTATTTTCTTTATTTCCCATTTCAAAGGTATGTTGTACGTACTCCTTGGATCCACCTTGACGAGACATTTCTAATGAGTACCCACAATATTTTCTTTTATGGAGAAATAACAGAAATAATAATTCATTTATGTTGAATTTCTTATACTTTATCATATTGTCATCACCACTGACTGAAGATTATGATGATACTACAGAAAGGACAGTGTGAGTTCTCCTGAGCTATCTCTTGAGAAAACCTGTTAAGGTTTAGCAAATGGGACCAGATCAGCTCATCCATTCGTGCCTTTGTTGACCACTGCCTATAGACTAGATATTTTATGGGTCCAAAATTTTAAGCCTTAAGCTTATCCCTGTGCCTTCAAATGAACAATCAGGTTTGATTTGTAAGCTGCATACAATGACACAAGTTTTCTGGTAATGTTCAAGCTCACTTGATCTTATCAGAGTGGTCCTCACCACACTTCAAAGCCACAAACCACAATAGTAATATGATGCACCCTACAGTGAGAGAAAGGCAACCAAATTCCTCTCAAATTCTTTCAGAGCTCATTTTTTTTTTTTATTCCAGTGATATGACTTGTATACTGAAGAAAAAACACTAAGTCCTCAGAATTATGGTCAAAATCTTTGCTGTTTTACCGCCTTTTGGTGGGTTAATATTATGGCCTAGCTCTTGGGTATTAAAATGATTTTTATGGAGATGTCCTCTTTATTATCCACACCACATAAAAAGATACAAAGGGTATTAAAGGAGGAGCAACCATGACAAATAGAAAGACCAACTTTAATAGCCAGCGGGTGATTATTAGATTTTAATGACTGTTTAGAGGGGACTTGGAAGAATCAAAATTTTCCTCATGTTATGTTGAGATTTTGCCTATGCTTTATGACCATACAGCTTTTTTGAGGTGACCCCAGACTGGACTGCTGCTAGCTGACTAACTCTGCATACCTTGTCCCGAAGCAGCAGTTATGCACCAATCACTTGTATAGCCACTGCGAAGCTTTTCGCATGGGCAAAAATCCTGTTTTCTCACGATGGGCTCATGTGGGAGACTTCTATCAGGCTTGTATACAAATACATGTTAAAGAAGTATGATTTTATGCAGGAATAACCATAAGTGTATCTGTTTCACAATCTATAATTTCCTGGCCTATCATAATCTCATTATGCATGGAGGTGTTTATATTATCATTACTATCATTTAGATTTACCATAACTCTGTGATCATACTAAGGATATGTCTATGTATAATTCTACATTTTAGACCTTCATGTGTATTCATATTCTTGATAGCGCTTCCTAGTGTGAAATCTCTGCTCAGCTAATCCCAGAGCCCTTGGTTTAATTCTTATCTTCCCAGTCAACAATGTCATGGTCCCAGACAAAGTCTTAATGTCCCAGTCAACAAATTTTCTGCCATATTGGGATGGAGGCTGGGTATAGGTGTTTAAAATGTGTCCTGCCCAAGGACACAACCTAGTACCAGTGGGGTTTGAAGCCCAAAACCTCTGGATACAGAGTCGGAAAACACTTATTTAAACCACTTCACCATGATGCTCTCCCATATGCATGCTTTTTGCTGGTGGCACACAGACCTGGTGAGGTAAGGCAAAGATGAGTTACTGCACTGTGTATAAAACACTAATTTTAATCACCTGAACATCCTCATGAGAAAACTTGCTTAGAGTTTTCCGAACAAGTTGGACACAAACAGGAGTGTTTTGCCAACTGTCTTGAAATATTGGATCATAGAATAGCACTATCATTTTGGCACTTACTAAAAGAAGAGGCTTATCAGCATGTGCTTTCATGCTGGCTTGTCCACACATGCACAAATACAGTTCTCTAATGCCACAGCTCATATGGATCCAGCTTCACTCTGCTCCCATCTTGTAGTAGGTAATTTTTGAGCCATGTCGTGAGAAAACCAACAATGTGGTATTTGAACAGGTGCGACACAAAACAGGCTGTACAGCCAAAGAAGACAGTTAAAAGCTTGAAATTTTGCATTTAAGAAGAAGAGGGATTGTACTTTCTGAGTACCGAAAACAAAGGCGCTGATCAGCTTCGCGGTTCCCGCGAAGCTGATCTGCGTCTTTGTTTTCGCCTATGCAAATTGTTTGTTTTCTCATAACGCAGCTCATTTATTAATGATTGGAAGACTGATATTAATCTAATCACATCAGGTGATTTAGTCTGCTACAGATTAAGGTGTCTGATCAAATCAACAGATCTATATCTGTTCAACTAATAATAACTCAGAAATGAATTAAATCATAGTTAAAACTTTATTTCTCTGTAATGTTTATGTTATATTTTAATATGTATATTCTGCATGTATGTCTAATTTTAGATAACTGCCACTCTGAACTGCAGATATGTATAGCTGCATCTGCAAATTAAGTATTCAGAATGAGGGGAATTTAAACTTGTTTGTTCTTCCAATAAAACAGAAACATAGTCAAATTTTTCATTAAACTGCCACATATATGCCATAACTACTTTAGGTGTACTTTTTCAGTATAGCATTGTTTTATGGTATGATCAAGGTTTCAAACGATCTATCATATGAGCCGCGATATGAGAAAGCCAGACTTCTGAGTTTCCGACCAGCTCTGACACAAACCGGCCTGTACAGTCACAGAAGAAAGCTAGAAGCTTGAAACTTCAGATTTAAATACAAGAGGGATTGTACTATCCAGCAGCGAAAACAAAGGCCCTGATCAGCTGTGCAGTACCTGCACACAGCTGATCTGCGCCTTTGTTTATGCAAAAATCGAGTTTTCTCATGACATATGTAAATATGTAGTTATGAAGGAAACTATGTGACAGTGTAAGAATTTAATGTAACATCAAAAGATTTAATTAGTCTCTCAAAGTAAGGCCAATAACTTAAATATGCTAATATAAAGGCGTTACATGTCGCTAAAGTCAATAGTATGTTCTTTCGCTACATAGTAAATTGTATTGCGTTCTAAACGAAAAATCACTATCATCAAGGGGTGTTTTTTCAGTTCTAAAGGCCTCTTAAACATCTCAGTCAACAATCTTTTAGTCAGGTCAGGAGGAGTCTCAGTTTCTTCGGTATTTAACCAGTAACGGGGAGTAAGCATGCCACCAAGCTAGCAGGTTTCAAACCTTTAACATTTGAGCTAGACACTCTCCCAATGATAAAATTGTTAAAACTGAGATTTTACATTCATGACACCATTTAGATGTCTGCTTTATTTTTAGGGGTACAGGTAATAGGTTATACAATGTATCTTCAATTTCATTTTTGTTGAAATACCTTCAGCAAAGCAAAAATTGGACTGCTTGCTGTGTTGCATGCTTGAATTTACTGAGATTTGAATCAATTTGTGGGATGTCTCCAGGATGTATCAAATAATAATTATGCAACATGTCCTTACAGCATGTCTGTCTCGAAAGTCATAAATGAAATTGATACAGCTTTGATAAAATCATTTTAGTTATGATCTATACTAATTTTGTCGAAAATGACACATCAGTTGCTAGGAGGTAGTGTAAAAAAATTAGTACCGTAAATTATGCACCATTAAGTCACAGCCACAGCACACATACTGCTCTTTATTAATCTGTCAGATGGAACCAAGTTTTAGAAATTTAGATAAACATACTGTTTGGAAATGCATGTGAAGGGGTCTACATCCCATCAACAGCCAAGGTCAAACAGAGATTTGAAGTCCTGGAAGAAACATGTCTACAATAGTGGCTTTGCCCCATGACATTGTGGATTCTGTTTAAAATTTTGATGATAAGGAGAAAACGCTGACATGGAAAAAAACTTGGCATATATATGCAGAAAGAAAAGTGTCAAAGAAATTAGTTGATTATATAGTTATGTACAATGTTGTCCAAGCAGCCATGTAGGTAAGTTTAATGACCACAGACCATCATAAAAATACCACTATATCATCATATGTCACAACAAAAATCAAATACATTCTGATTAGAAAGTGACAGTTATTGAATAGAGTAAACAGTTGCCTTCAGTAATGAAACAAAGAAATAAAAAAGTGAAGAAAAAAAAATATAATTATTAAAAATATGAAAAGAAATTATTATGACAATAAAAGATTTCATTAGCATGTGGACTCACTGTGTGCAGTTTCAGTTGTAGTAAATTGTGAGAGTTGTCAAGACTTACAGATAAAGGCAATATCTTGAAATCTAAACCACAACATTAACCCATGAATAGGTAACTGAGGCTTTAAATTTTAAGCAGAGTATGCTTTCATATTTTTTAATTCATAAATCTATAAAATGTTAAACTATGGCATATTTTTCATAATGTAATGATTGTATACATTTCCTGGGTTTGTAACTCTGACTCAACCTAAAATATTACAGCTGCAACTGCATGATGCATGGCTAGAGTGATAAATAACTCTGCCTGACTCAACAAGTTACAGCTGCAACTGCAATAAATATATGGCTCAAACAAGATATCCAAATATGGGTAAAAAGAAGGCATGAAGTTAAGATATAAAGACCAGAAAGGATTTTTTTGCCTTTATAGGCGTGTTTAAATACCAGATTAATTAAAATACTGACTGAGACTTTATTTAGTGCTGAATTTTTATGAGCAAGCAAAAATGAAATTAAGTCATTGACCTTTGTTCCTGTGAAGAAATTTAAATAAGTCATGAATCGAAAAAATGTCTTGAAAGTTACAAACAAAGATATGGCTTTATTAATGATCATGTAGGAGGCATTTTGTCAAGCTTATAAAACACTTATTATAAGCACTGGTGATAGCATGTTAGTATGCCCAATGCAGTCTCAGAAATCACTCTTTTACTAAATGGAAGAAACTTTTTCTCATGTTTGTAGCATTACTGATTTAGCTATTACATGCCAGGATGGACAAAAGCGGAAAAATAATTTAAGATTGAAACTAACTGCACACGAAAATATATTCAAATCCGCAAAAACTGCATCAATCTAACCATTTGGCAGAGAAAGTTGGCCGGGGTTGCCAGAATGTGCAGTTTAGTTCCTAGTCAAATTTACAGCAACCTCAAACTGAAAGCATTTTATGGACATGTCCAATGACTGGCCGCTTTAAATTATCATAAAACCTTTTATAGAAATAACTCCTTTTAATGTGATTTGATAAAGCAATAAAACAACTTAATGTGTAAAAGTACTCTTTTTCTTTTCTTACAAATTCAACCCTAACAGTGTATTAAAATAGACTTCTTCAAGTCGCACATTAATTTAAATGACTTAGATTTGAATAAGAAAAAAATTAGCCAAAGCCACTTCAGGAGAAAATCTGATACATGCATGTCCCTTACAAAAAAGGCGCAGATCAGCCAATTTTATGTCAATTTCACTAACTTTATACTGTATTATACTGCTTCAGTTGTTTGTTTCTGTAGTTGCATATTTCAAGCTGGTTTATGTTCTGAGTGAGCTAGCTGGTGGAAAACCAGGAACTCGGACATGTCTTTTTGTTAAATCGACACACAGCAACTTTAGGGTATGAATCAGTGTCAAGTCAGTGTGGTATTATATTCCTTATATTTAGTACAGTAAGGGTATGGCAGAACCTGGAACCATGAAGCTACCAAGAAAACAGTTTCTGCTTGAACGTTTTGTGGTTTAACCTCCCAGTCAAATTTTTCAGTCATACTGTGATGGAGCAGCAGTTTCCTTGGTGTTAATCGAGCTGCATCATGAGAAAACCCGATTTTTGCTTATGCAAAAACAAAGGCGCAGATCAGTTGTGCAGTAACTGCACAGCTAATCAGGGCCTTTGTTTTCATTACATGGATAGTATAATTCCTCCTCTATACCTATACCCAAAATTTCAAGATTCTAGCTTTCTTATGAAAGGTTTTATGTCGGACATGGTCAGAAACCCCGAAGACTGGTTTTCTCGCATCATGGCTCAATCAATACTGTTTTGAGCAAACATGAACTGCTAAAGAACACAGCTCTGTGCTATTGGGATTCAAACCCCAATCTGTCGATCTTGAGTCTGACGCTCAACTGCTAGGCTTTAACAGAGTAGCTTGTTGGGCATGTCAATGCTGTTTTTAGGTGATGTGTTTCAATAAGAGCCGCATCGTGAGAAAACCGGATATTTGCCTATGCGAAAACAAAGGCGCAGATCAGCTTCGCTACACGGATAATAAAATTTCTCTTCTTCTTAAATCCGAAATTTCAAGCTTCTAGCCTGCTTCTGTGACTGTACAGGTTGGTTTGTGTCAGACCTGGTTGAAAACCCCGAAGACCGGTTTTCTCGCGTCGCGGCTCATAAAGCTTCTATAGATAACTCAAAACTCACCAAACCAAGATCCAGTGTGATCGTAACATAGTTGAACTCTCGGCCGTTCGTGATCGCCGGACTCTGCCACCATCTGTTGCTCCCGTCAATGGCGTTCTGTATTGGGTGGGCCTCCCCGATCTCTCGGCGGTCATCAGCGCGAGCCCTGGCATTGCAGTAGCCACAGTGGCTCCTGTCTGGCATGAGGTCCACATGCTCCACCAGTTTACAGAAATATTCTGGACCATCGAGACCGCAGGTGGCGTTGGCTGAGATCTGGGCTCTTGTTGCAAGGTTCAGAATGTATGGGAAAAGGCCCTGATTCTGTTCAGCTGTAAATGCAAAATACAAATGTGAATTTAAATTTGAGCCTGTGAGTGAGAAAACCAACAATTTGGGTTTCAGACCACGTCCGGTACAGTCACAGAAGCAGGCCAGAAGCTTGAGCTTTCCGATTCAAGAAGAAGAGATATTGTAATATCCGTGTAGCGAAAACAAAGGCGCTGATCAGCTTCGCAGTTACTGCAAAGCTGATCTGCGCCTTTGTTTTCGCCAATGCAAATTGTTGGTTTTCCAATCAGCGGGTCATTTATGATTTTCTATAAGGTTATTAAGTCCAATTCGCATGCGCAAAAAATACACGCATGTAAATATACTCCAGTGTGTATTTATACTCGGGTGTGCAAATCAACCTGAGAGTAAATTTAAATTGCATTCACATGGGTTTTATCGCCAGGAGTATTTATCTTTTCTGGATTAAAACCTGTTCATTTAAGTTTTCTGTATTTGCAAAGCAAGAAGAGGCTGCTTCAAGGTGTTCATGTAGACTTTGGCAGCAGAGGGGAATCGTGTAATGGTCAGGCTTAACCTTAGCAGTTATACAGTTCCCTTTTTTCATCCTTTCACAAGGAATTACTGTTAAAATGCTCCAAGAATCCTAACCAAGAATGATGAAGAAATAGTGTGGCTGTTTGCACTCCATATGATCTAAAATGTTATGAATGGCAATAAACTCTTATTTAGCAACAATGTCCACAGTTTCAGCAACTGTCATATAATCAGTTAGGAACAAAAAATGAGAAAATTTGTTATCTAAAAGCAGAATATTGACTTGAAATAAAAATACTCATGGGTAAATTTTACTTTGCGTTCGCATGGGACATAATAAGTGTAGTAAATTTACATGTGTGTATTTGTAAAAATAAAATTTGCAGACTCAGGAGTAAATTTACCCATATGTAAATATACTCCGGTGTGTATTTGTGTTCGCATGCGCCATTTACTTACCCCGAGTAAAATTTGCACACCGGAGTATATTTACACGTGTGTATTTTTGGCCAATTGGACTTTAGATGCATAGAACAGGGCTGCATAATGATTGTCATAGAGCTTAAAACTGAGTTTCTTTAAATAGGGGCAAAAACTATTGAGGTTAAATTTAGGAAGCCTTTTCTACCAACACTTCCATTTTTAAGCCTTTCTGTATATACCTATGAAATTTGAATTCTACAAACCAACTATATTTGATCTACTTGTGTGAATATCAAAGTATAAGAACATATCATTTATATTAATAAACATAAAATAACATCACTATTACCTTGTGTTTTAATGTTTAATCTTATTTTACGAACAACTCTACTTCCTATCAAACATCGATAAGTTCCGCTATCCGACTTCCTCACACTCTCGATATTCAAATTATAATATCCATTGGAATGATCGCCACTCAGTGAAAGTCTTGCACGCAGTTCTGATGGGAGTTGTATACTGACGTCCAGGCCCCGGGTGTACTGTTGGAAGCTGGGAGGTCCTTGCCATACCACAGGAAGCCCCGGGGAGGTCGAAGGTCGTGGACAGGTCAAGGTCAGGGTTTCTCCTTCAAGGGCTTCTAGAGCTGGAATGATATGAAAGAACAAATTCTTAGTTCTTTTATCAAGAAAACATGTCCATGTAATGTAAACCCACTTGAACCCCACTTTTAAGTAGCAAGACTGGGGTATGCAGGGGTATACCTATTTTTCTTATTTTTGCTCCAAAACATAAATTGTGGGTACTCGTTAGAACCGCCTCAACGGGGATTGAGGCGGTTCTAACGTGTACCCACTATTTATGTTTTGAACAAAAATAAGAAAAATATCAAAATTTTTCAGCTGAAAAATCCGGATGTAAAGACCTGGTCAGAAACCCCGAAGACAGGTTTTCTCGCATCGGGGCTCATATGATCCAAACATGTGCTACATATTTACCATGTTAGTCTGAGGCATAATACATGTATTCAGATTTGGAACTTGCTATAATTAAATGCAATATGTTAAGATCAAACAGGCTAATATTGAAATGTGAAATTCAAGACTACCCATATTAAACAAGGCAATCCACCCCAATCTACTCTCAAGTGGTTGATTTATGCCTTATCATTTATTTACAAAGCATAAACCACAATGATGTAAACAAACCATGAAACACTTCAAAACACCCACAAAAGCCCAGACCACATAGTTTAGCTGTCTGTCTGCATCTTACAACCTTTTCTATTTTAATTTTGTTTTTAATTTAATATGCTATTATTCAAACAAATCATTCTGGCATTCAAAATTGTATCAATTTGTATGGTGCATTATTAATTTTACTCAGTATATCAAATTCATAAATGTGCCACAGTTTTGAGGTTGTATTTTTGTATTACTCTTATAAATCACTAGATTTGATATCTTGACTTGCTAAATAAGGTTAGTAGACCGAAAAAAATAAATTTGCAAGATATGCAAAAATGGTGTTTATTCCTCTGGATGATAGGGCCTTAAAAATAGGTCATGAAAAGATAAAATAATTTAATGTAAGCAAGGTTCAACCTACCCAAGAATTTTAGGGAGAATTTTCTTCTCTCCCAAAGAAATTTTTAGAGAAGTTTGGGCCTGAATTTCAGGTTGGCCTATATATTCTATACATTTTCACTTCTCCCTCAGCTTAATATATAGGGAGAAGTTGTTTCTTTTAGGGAGACTTTTTCTCCCTAGTCGCCCTGTAGGTTATTCCCTGGTTAAGAATGTATTTTGAACAATGTCTCCAGCAAAAAATCAGTTATCAGTAATAATATATCAGTAATCTGACATTAATACTAGTATATTCAATATCCTATGAATGCATTGAAAACTTCTGCAGTTGCAGCTATAGCCGAGTTTTGTCTATAAAAATTACAGAAAAAGGAAAAAGGTAGAAAAAAGTATCAATTTATGTGAGGAAAAAATGGCAAAAAGAAACACCTTGACAATTTCCGTTTTGGTAATATTAAACCTTTAAACATATTACTATGGTATGATTATCCCCATTATACCATGACCCCATTAAAACACACAAAAGGGTAGTTGAACTGAAAAAACAATTAGCCCGTTAAAATAAGTGAAAATGTATGTAACTAAATATTAATGATAGAAGATAATATGTTTTATGAAACTCAAGAAAAAAGTTTTTAAAATGTGCCAAGCAAATATTCGCAGCCATTTTAGGCTTAAAATGGTGATCTTACCTCCATACAGTATAATAATTGTGAACTTATTGACAAAATTATTATTTAGAAATTAAGGGTATAACATTAAGGCTGTTTTAATACTGGTATTCGTAATAATTTCAAAGAATACCACAGTCAATTTAAAAAAAAAACATCTACATGTATATCATACACCATCTCATCACTATCATATTACAGCGCAGTTGCAGTTACACAAAAACTGTAGAGTTGTCTCTGCTATGTCACAAAAATCTACAGGTGTAACTGCAAGCACAAATTACAAATAAATTGATCTAGTGCCCTTTTAAGATTAAAACCAGCCTGAAAACTTTCTTTTTTGTGCAGTAATTATTCTTTTTATTCATATTTGACAATGAAAAAAATAGCCTAGGTCACTTCAATGGAGTTGCTTCCTTAAGTCACACCCCCACTTCCCCCAGTTGTTGGAAGAAGAAGTTGCATTGCAATGATGAACACCAAGATCTACCTTTTTTCATTCATTTTCAATGTTATAAATCTTGACGTGTTACTTAATTCAAACAGAATGAATTCAGAGATAGGCAACACATCTTCAGAAAACTTTGTCTTCAAAGGGTATCCGTCCAGTCCATCACAAACAGTCCAAAAGAGAATGATCTGGAATTTCATATTAAGGGAGATTAACCCACATTTGATGAATGGATTCTCCCATCATTATCAATTGGGCGATTCCACTTTCATTTTTAGGTGTTTTAGGAGTGATTTTTAATTTTTATCCCATTTTTCGATGAATTTTCGTTAAGCAAACAGAATAGCCCCAGATGGGACGCCGCGTTCTGCGGCTTCACATCTGGGGCTATACTGTTTGCCTATGTCCCATAAAAGGGACGCCAGGCTTAAATGAGTTAAGACCATAATTTCTACAATCACTGTAATGAGAAAAAGGGGGAGGGGTTTGTGCTAGATAAAAAAAAAAAAAAATCAGATTTTCTCATAACACAGTAACTTATTTGAAGAAGATATTTGCATGAAAAAACACTTGGATTAACCGAAGTTTCTCAATGACCTATTTAGTGCAATCACTAATCAAATAAAACAGCCAAATTTTGCCAGTATGAATAGAATGTGCAATTTGCATTTCGGATTTTAAATTTGCTTCATTGCACAAAGTTTTTGCTGACTGAGTGAAATTATGTAATATAGAAAAAATTAAAAAGATTCAAACTATGTTTCCGGCAAGTTAAGTTTACTGTAAGCAAGCTTTTATGTGTGCATTGCATTATATTCATTCAAGCAGCGCTTTTCGCTAATATATCATTAAAAATTTGAAGAAACGGTGTAAAAACATCATATGTTTTATGTAACATGTCGATCTGGTGACTCATATTTACGACACATGCACAGTGGATCATGGTAATTTTCAAAGTGCAAAACTGTCACAAACACAATAATAATATCTTAAGGCATATGAGCCGCCTCATGAGAAAACCAACAATCTGCATATGCGAAAACAAAGACGCAGATCAGCTTCACGGTAACCGTGAAGCTGATCAGCGCCTTTGTTTTCGCTACACGGATAGTACAATTCCTCTTCTACTTAAATCCGAAATTTCAAGCTCCTAGCTCTTTTCTGTGCTTGTACAGGGTGGTTTGTGTCGGACCTGTTCGGGAACCACATTGTTGGTTTTCCCACGAGGTGGCTCATATTTAAAAATAAAAGTGCCACACTGCAATTGCAAAGTTCTGTGAACCTCCAAATGCAAATTGAACTGTACTAACAATACAGCGGCAAGGATTGTGGCAAAAGCAACCAATTTTTATACATATTTACATGATATACTGTATCTTAAAATTGCACCTTGCAACTGAGAATTTTGGTTTGGCTGTCAACAATTTTCTGTCATGTCAAGACAGGGCCACCACTTCCTGGGTATTGACAGTACGAAAGAGAGCTTAAAGTACCTTGCTTAAGGACATTAGGCAGAGGCTGGTATTGAACCCAGGACATCTTGATTCAACATTTTATGAAAATTTGCCCATGCAATATACAGAGATTTTTTTATGCTGTAAAAATTGAAATTTCATCAGAAATTTTTTGATATTTTTCATATTTTTGCTCCAAAACATAGATTGTGGGTACTCGTTAGGACCGCCTTGCTCGCTGAGGCGGCTCTAACGAGTAACCACAATCTATGTCTTGGAGCAAAAATAATTGTTTGATTGATGCTTTACGTCCCAGTCAACAGCAATGGTCATGTCGGCACGTTGCCTCATTTTTTTTGGGACTTTTACCCAACATTAGGATGTCATGACACTCAAAATGTGCTTCATAAATGTAACCACCCAACTAAGCCAATAAGGCTTATATATGTATGGATGGTTTGACTAAACCATTTTTCCTGGGCAGACTCAGACATGAGCGGTTAACCAGTAATCAGATGGTCGGTCAGTAGATTAGAAGCTTTGCCTGGAGGCACAAGCAGCCCATCTATTTCTCCTAGGCCCCAATGGGCGGGGGCCCATATTCCCACCCGACCACCCTTGGAGCAAAAATAAGAAAAAAAGGTATAACCCCGCAAATCCCAGTTGGGGTTTAAGGGGGTATTTAATTCATGGACATCACTACGCGACCAAGCTCCCAGCTTCGTTACAAATGAGCCACCTCATAGGAAAACCAACAATGTGGTTTCCGAACAGGTCTGACACAAACCGGCCTGTACATGCACAGAAAAGCGCTAGAAGCTTGAAATTTCGGATTTAAGTAGAAGAGGAACTGCACTATCTGAGTAGCGAAAACAAAGGCGCTGATCAGCTTCGCAGTTACTGCGAAGCTGATCTGCGCCTTTGTTTTCGCCTAGGCAGATTGTTGGTTTTCCCATGTGGCGGCTCAAATTAGAAACACCATGTACATGTATTGAGCTATTACACCCCATGCTGGGTAAAGCCATCCAATGTTTACACATATTGTGGAAATACTGCATTTTAAAAAGCACCTTGCAACTGAGAAGGGTGGTCACCCCCAATTACCATAGTTAATTGATAGATAGTGAAAACTAAGCTGAAATAACCCTGCAATTTAGGGCGATAAATTTCACCCCACATGACAAGTGTACCCCTTAAACTAGTAATTACCATGGTTAAGCTTGTTACAATGTTACAAGTAATTCACCTCAGTTAACTCTGAACATACATTAGGAATAAAGTATGCCTCAATATTAAATATTTAATATAAAAAAAAAATGTAAGTAAAATGCTATGAGTAGCAATGGCAGTAATATAACCTTACTTCAGACTGTAACCATGGAAAAGCCAAAAAAGCTTAAGAAATTTTTCACAGGGATTTTTACAGCAACATAAATGAGCCGCCACA
Organism: Rugalucina vietnamica; assembly: GCA_964017185.1. Classification (NCBI taxonomy): domain Eukaryota; kingdom Metazoa; phylum Mollusca; class Bivalvia; order Lucinida; family Lucinidae; genus Rugalucina; species Rugalucina vietnamica. Next base: position 9,468,963 of record OZ024873.1, read on the forward strand.
TGGGAAAACCAACAATCTGCATCTGCGAAAACAAAGACGCAGATCAGCTTCGCGGTAACCGCGAAGCTGATCAGTGCCTTTGTTTTCGCTCCTCGGATAGTACAGTTCCTCTTCTTTCTAAATCCAAAATTTCAAGCTTCTAGCCTGCTTCTGTGCTTGTGCAGCTCGGTTTGTGTCAGACCTGGTGGGAAACCACATTGTTGGTTTTCCCACGAGGCGGCTCAAATGTATGCGGTGACATGCAGAACTTGGCATATATATACAGCAGCACAAAACATGTCAGTCAATATTATGTACCTCCACCATCAGGAAAACAAGTCCATGAAATAAATACCCCCTTATACCCCACTTTTATGTAGTAAAACTGGGGTATGCAGGGGTATACCTATTTTTCTTATTTTTGCTACAAAACATAGATTGTGGGTACTCGTTAGAACCGCCTCGCCGAGGCGGTTCTAACGTGCACCCACAATCTATGTTTTGAGCAAAAAAAGAAAAATATCAAATTTTTTCTGATGAAATTTTCAATTTTTACTACTGAAAAAAATCTCTATATATTGCATGGGCAAGTTTTCGTAATGCAGTTGCTTTCGTGTAAAAAGAGGGACGCATTATTCTTCAATCAAATTCCGCTTACAATATATACCACAATTTCGAAACTATTAAAACCAGGGCACTATAGCCCTACATATTTATTTTCAAAAACATTGAATGGGAACACCTGCATTCTTAATTTAAGCTTCAAATACCCTGTAAAAAAATTCTTCCACTGATTAACATTTTCTTAATTTCTTAAATTGCCCAAGAATAATTCTGACCTTAAATACCCATTTTTGAATACAATTTCTCACCCATGGGGTCACAGTATGATTGTTATCTAAGATCAGTATGTGATAACTAGTAAAAAATATGAATATGTCAAAAAGATCATTGATATCAGTCATTAAGTTACCTTAAAGAGCCCAAATCTTTAGCCCTAGAACAGATTTAAAATAATCTGTAAGTGCAGAACCAGATCTAGCCAAGACGTTGATCAACTAACTCAGTGTGCATCTTTGCTGCATGGTTGAGGCATATATTTGCAACATGAGGTTTAATGATTTTGAATGATTTCCGCCACTTTTTGGGGTGTCTCATTATTTCTTACAAGTTTAGGGTTTCCTCTATTGTAAAATCATGGTCCAAAACCTGTTACACCCAATATGTCTTTGTCAAAAGTAACAAAAGTTTTGAAAACCCAAGCCCTAATTAAGCAAGAAAGAAAACTATGTGACAGCCATATGATATATGGGATTTTGTTGTTTGATTTCTTGATTAGTAAACTTGAATACTTTTTGATTTCTGATGATTAACTGCCATAGCAAGCAGGTATTTCATGTGATGACCAGCCAAATAGCTTCAGGAGTGTCATAGGTTCGATCCCTGGCCGCACCACACCAAATGGCAAAGTTCTAGTGGCTCCCTTGCTGAGGCTTATAATGACAATGGTATAGTGCCAGAGGATACAATAAGGCCCAGGTAAGTCTGTAAAGATTTGAGCCGCCTCGTGGGAAAACCAACAATGTGGTTTCCGAACAGGTCCAACACAAACCAGCCTGTACAAGCACAGAAAAGAGCTAGAAGCTTGAAATTTCGGATTTAAGTAGAAGAGGAATTGTACTATCTGAGTAGCGAAAACAAAGGCGCTGATCAGCTTCGCGGTTACCGCGAAGCTAATCTGCGTCTTTGTTTTCGCATATGCAGATTGTTGGTTTTCCCATGAGGCGGCTCATTTTTTGTTTCAAGTGCGGCATTAAATATTAGCACCATCATCTTTTGTGACAATCTGTCTTTCCTGGGTTGCAGCAGGCTTTATTTGTTGCAGTTACATTCATGCATGCCAACTCTGGTAACTGATGGTGTTTTTGTTTGTTTTTCATATCCTGTCATATAGAGACAAAGGGTGGTTTATTATTTCTAGTCCGAGAAGCTCAAGAAATCCATGGATCTAGGATGGACAACAACCACCCTGACACATGCATATACCCAAATTTGAAACCGAGCCATAAAGGTGATAAGCGAGTGTTTTGTTTGTTTGTATGGAGGTTGAACAACTATTTAAAGGCATGCAGGAATGGAGCCATCACTTCCTGGGTATCAACCAGTCCTGTGGGAAGTTAATCTGTCTTGCTCAAGGACACAACATGGTGACCCATGTGGGGATCAAACCCAGGACCTCTCGATTTGAAGTCATTTGCTCTACCACTAGGCCGTCATGCTGCCTGACAAGTGAGTGTGTTCACCATTACAATATCCACGCACCATGATTTTGATCACATATCAACAGGGTGGTACAATCAAGGTTTGATCATATTTTATATGTTGGCCTACTGAAGATATTCAGATTCAAAGTTATTAGAGTATAAAATATTTAACTGGGACATCTTAATATAAAATGAAGAAATGTCATCCTAAATTTTTTAACTATGATATTTTTTTCCAGAGGAGAAAATTTTTGATAATATTCTCAAATACAAGACTGACACATTTGTGGTATAAGACAGTTCCTTTCCCACAGTTTTTGATGTACGTTTATGAGAAAGACATTTGTATGCAAAGGTATGACTGATGTCTCCCTTTTCGTCCATACAAGTTGGGGTACAGGTGATTAGGGGCTGTAGAAGGGGTTACATACAACTTTGTTAAAGATGACTTGGGTGCATTATACTTGACTGACTAAAGCTTCTTGACATAAGCAAATCATAAAACTTTCATAAATACTAGCAAAAATATTTTTCTTCAGCAAATATATTTTTCTTTGGCAAAAGTATCTGTTAAGTTAACCCATATGTCCTTGTGGTATGAAAGCAAATAGTCTTCACTTCTAAACATATAAGTCATATAGTTATGAAGCTCATACAAACAATAAATCAAAACTTCACAAGCGGCCATAAAAATATTTTTGTAAGTTTTATTAGATATACATGTAACCCCATAATAATTGCATGTACATTTTAAATGTTAATAGTTATTATTGACCATTATTGGTATGGTCAATCATCCTATTAACCGCATGGTTCCTGGGCAAGCTTGCCAGAGGCAGATTGCCAGTACTTAGTGCACATTGTTGGCTGTTTTACTAAAAGTTGACCACCATTAAATTCTTACAACTGTTGGGCCTATAATCACATTTAAATAAACAAAAAAATATATATTTAACATTCTTTATTTCAAAAGATTTTGGATCACAAAAGTTCCATTATTGTTATTTTCATCAAAATTTTTCACCAGTCCTTCTATAGTGTATCTGTATTTAGACTATTACTTTAAAAGATTATTACATTCCATGTAAAAAAGTCTGCATAATAATCCCTTGGATAATGGATTAACTTATAAAAAACATAATCTGTATGTCAAAAAGTTATCAAGTTCACTTGATTTTTAAGCTTAGTTCAATAAAGCATTTAACACTTCCAAAAAAGTCATAATCTCTCTCTTGTATTGCTAAAATGTTTGAGAAATAATACTATTCTTGTATAAAAACACTTAATTTATTGAAATTATCTGCCCTTTAATCTCTTTATTCATGTAATTTTTTCTCAGACATCAGATGTAGACTGTATTAGAAATTAAATATTTGCAATTCATTATCCTAAGTCAATTATCTATCATAAATCACATACATTTTGATTCCAAAAAATCTCAAATTCTAATGCACTTGAGAATCTTAATTTCCAACCATCTATCCAAAGATATACCACACCAAATGAAAAATTGAATTCAATTTATATATCCCATAATTATTATTGTACATGTATGTATATGACATACACATGCTGAATTTGAAAGTTTTTCTTTCATTTCAGGGAAAGTTTTGAAAACTGTATATAGGATAGCCTATATATATACGCACAGTACGCATGTGCGTAATGTAAAAAGTTAAAAAAAAAGATAATATTATGATGTTTTTATCATTTTTAGATAAAAAGTTAGCTTTTCTGCCCTTGGTGCATATATTTTGAAATTCTCTGGTTACGCCCTTGTATTTCGAGATTTTTTTATTCATTTCAGGGAGATTTTGAATTTTTACCAAAAGAGCGGTACATTTTAAAAGAATTTTGATCAAGATCACAGCTCCCCCTCCTGCAGTCGGGTATCACATGTATCGATAACATCAGGAAAACATGTCCGTGCAATGTATACCCCCTTGAACCCCACTTTTATATAGCAAAACTGGGGTATGCAGGGGTACACCTATTTTTCTTATTTTTGCTCCAAAACATAAACTGTGGGTACTCGTTAGAACCGCCTCACCGATATCAAAATATTTCTACTGAAAAATTTCAATTTTTACAACTTAAAAAATCTCTGTATATTACATGGGCATGTTTTCGTAATGAGATTCATAATTTTTGCTGTTATAAAACTGTTAAAATGCTATGATATTACAATATTATTCTTGATTGCAATTTTTGAGAAGTCATCATGCAACAGATGGCACACAACTACAGGGAACATACTATAGAAATCAAAGTGATGGGGAAAAAAAAAATGGAGGAAAAAATAAGACCCAATTAATGAAAATAAATTGTTTCTGTAATCTGGCATTGTCAGCAAATATATCAAAGGTTATCAGGTACTGTTACCAGCTACCTGCTGTAACGCCTAATTTGTGACTGATTACATTAAATTTTGTGCCAGGATGTGCAAAAACTTTCTGACAAGATCCAACACAAATCGGACTGTGCAGTCACAGAAGCACGCTAGAAGCTTGAAATTTTGGATTTAAGAAGAAGAGGGATTGTACTATCCCTGAGGCAAAAACAAAGGCGCAGATCAGCTGTGCAGTAATTGCACAGCTGATCTGCGTCTTTGTTTTTGCATATGTAAAAATCTGACTTTCTGGTGATGTCTGGTATATTCAGCTGTTGAACTGTTGGATTATCTCTGGTAAATTTATTTTACCTATCTGTCTAAACCACAAAACTGTCTTTATTAACCACAAAAAATATTGTTACATCAGTAGATGATTTATCAAATAAAGATTTTTTTTACTATACAGTCCAAGAAAAGAAAAGCAATGATTAAACAGTTTGGTCATGTTGCAAATGTATGCGTGTTGTACAAGAGTTTGATTTCACAGCCTTACAATTTCCTACCATTTTGAACTTAGTGTTAGAATGCAAGTGGGCAAGTCAACAATACATGTTTTCCCCAGGAATTAACCTTTAGCATGCTGTAGGCGACTGTGATTGCCCGTGGAATATCTACCTGTGCCGACTAGAGGCGACAGCGGTCGCCAAGAAAACTGCTTTCAAATTTCTTGCATATTTTGACCACTGCCTACTTATGAATCTTAAAGCTAGTATCTCACTGGCATGCGAATTCCTCGAGATTGTTTCGCGAATTTAGTCGCGGCACTTTTGCACGACATTTGTGCGAGTGTCGTGAGAATTTTCACGTGTCGCGAACTGGTCGCGAAGGTTTTAAACATATTTAAAACTTGGATGCAAATTTTTTTCCCAAAATATTTTCCAAGACTGTCGCGCGACTGTCATGCAATGGTCACACAACGTTCGTGTGAATGTCGCGAATCTGTCGCCGTTGGCGAATTTACAATGCGAAATTTTCGCGACCCTCGTGCGAGTGTCGCACCACAGTCTTGAGACAACATGCGAAAACATGCGACTATCTGGCGAGAAAATAAAACTTAGCGACATTCATACGAATGTCGTGCAAACATTCGTGCCACACTCGCACGAATGTCTCGCTACTGTCGTACGAATTAAAATTAAAATAAGATACATTCGCGGGAAAAAAACGTCAGTGGGATGCGATATCGATTTCACATATAGCTCAAACATGCTAAAGGTAAGCATAGCCATTGGCTTAAGGGTTAACACATCTGGTTTCGTTGTTCTCAGTTGAACTGGTTGTCCCTGAATAACGAGTGTGAGTTGGTTGTCTCTGAATAACGAGTGTGAATAACGAGTGTGAGTGTGAGTTGTCTCTGAATAACCAGTGTGAGTCGGTTGTCTCTGAATAACTCACACCAACTGAGTTATTCAGTTATTCAGAGTTGGTTGTCTCTGAATAACGAGTGTGAATAACGAGTGTGAATAACGAGTGTGAGTGTGAGTCGGTTGTCTCTGAATAACCAGTGTGAGTTGGTTGTCTCTGAATAACGAGTGTGAGTTGGTTGTCTCTGAATAACCAGTGTGAGTTGGTTGTCTCTGAATAACCAGTGTGAGTTGGTTGTCTCTGAATAACCAGTGTGAGTTGGTTGTCTCTGAATAACGAGTGTGAGTTGGTTGTCTCTGAATAACCAGTGTGAGTTGGTTGTCTCTGAATAACGAGTGTGAGTTGGTTGTCTCTGAATAACCAGTGTGAGTTGGTTGTCTCTGAATAACCAGTGTGAGTTGGTTGTCTCTGAATAACCAGTGTGAGTTGGTTGTCTCTGAATAACCAGTGTGAGTTGGTTGTCTCTGAATAACCAGTGTGAGTTGGTTGTCTCTGAATAACCAGTGTGAGTTGGTTGTCTCTAAATAACCAGTGTGAGTTGGTTGTCTCTGAATAACCAGTGTGAGTTGGTTGTCTCTGAATAACCAGTGTGAGTTGGTTGTCTCTGAATAACCAGTGTGAGTTGGTTGTCTCTGAATAACCAGTGTGAGTTGGTTGTCTCTGAATAACGAGTGTGAGTTGGTTGTCTCTGAATAACCAGTGTGAGTTGGTTGTCTCTGAATAACCAGTGTGAGTTGGTTGTCTCTGAATAACCAGTGTGAGTTGGTTGTCTCTGAATAACCAGTGTGAGTTGGTTGTCTCTGAATAACCAGTGTGAGTTGGTTGTCTCTGAATAACCAGTGTGAGTTGGTTGTCTCTGAATAACCAGTGTGAGTTGGTTGTCTCTGAATAACCAGTGTGAGTTGGTTGTCTCTGAATAACCAGTGTGAGTTGGTTGTCTCTGAATAACCAGTGTGAGTTGGTTATCTCTGAATAACCAGAGTGAGTTGGTTGTCTCTGAATAACCAGTGTGAGTTGGTTGTCTCTGAATAACCAGTGTGAGTTGGTTGTCTCTGAATAACCAGTGTGAGTTGGTTGTCTCTGAATAACCAGTGTGAGTTGGTTGTCTCTGAATAACCAGTGTGAGTTGGTTGTCTCTGAATAACCAGTGTGAGTTGGTTGTCTCTGAATAACCAGTGTGAGTCGGTTGTCTCTGAATAACCAGTGTGAGTTGGTTGTCTCTGAATAACGAGTGTGAGTTGGTTGTCTCTGAATAACCAGTGTGAGTTGGTTGTCTCTGAATAACCAGTGTGAGTTGGTTGTCTCTGAATAACCAGTGTGAGTTGGTTGTCTCTGAATAACCAGTGTGAGTTGGTTGTCTCTGAATAACCAGTGTGAGTTGGTTGTCTCTGAATAACCAGTGTGAGTTGGTTGTCTCTGAATAACCAGTGTGAGTTGGTTGTCTCTGAATAACCAGTGTGAGTTGGTTGTCTCTGAATAACGAGTGTGAGTTGGTTGTCTCTGAATAACCAGTGTGAGTTGGTTGTCTCTGAATAACCAGTGTGAGTTGGTTGTCTCTGAATAACCAGTGTGAGTTGGTTGTCCCTGAATAACCAGTGTGAGTTGGTTGTCTCTGAATAACCAGTGTGAGTTGGTTGTCTCTGAATAACCAGTGTGAGTTGGTTGTCCCTGAATAACCAGTGTGAGTTGGTTGTCTCTGAATAACCAGTGTCAGTTGGTTGTCTCTGAATAACCAGTGTGAGTTGGTTGTCCCTGAATAACCAGTGTGAGTTGGTTGTCTCTGAATAACCAGTGTGAGTTGGTTGTCTCTGAATAACGAGTGTGAGTTGGTTGTCTCTGAATAACCAGTGTGAGTTGGTTATCTCTGAATAACCAGAGTGAGTTGGTTGTCTCTGAATAACCAGTGTGAGTTGGTTGTCTCTGAATAACCAGTGTGAGTTGGTTGTCTCTGAATAACCAGTGTGAGTTGGTTGTCTCTGAATAACGAGTGTGAGTTGGTTGTCTCTGAATAACCAGTGTGAGTTGGTTGTCTCTGAATAACCAGTGTGTAACATGCCATGGCACTTTATCTGAAATGCATGTCTGTTATCAAATTGTTCATTATGTTTTATTTCATATCTTATCCAAATATTTACTTTTTGTTTTGCTACATCTTCAAATTTGAGCTACTGCATGAGAAAACCATCAACATGCATAGGTGAAAACAAAGGCGCAGATCAGCTTCGCGGTAACCCCGAAGCTGATCAGCGCCTTTGTTTTCGCTACACGGGTAGTACAATCCCTCTTCTTCTTAAATCCAAAATCTAAGGCTTCTAGCCTTCTTCTGCGACTGTACAGGCTGGTTTGTGTCAGACCTGGTCAGAAACCCCAAAGACCGGTCTTCTCGCATCACAGCTCATATCTTTTGCTGCATCTTCAAATTTGATATCTTGGGTTGCAAACTGGTGCGTATAGGTTCCTAAAATGCACTTAGCTTATCATGTAATTTTCGGTTCTTGGATAATTTTTCAGCCAGTTATAAGAGGTGAATGGCACAATGGCATTCATGTTTAGCTTCAATCACAACAGCTCAGGTTATATGGAGACAAGAGCTCATGCAGTTATGAGTCTACTGAGGACACTACAGCTGGTTTACAAGGCAAGCGGGACACTGCTCCTGGGTCCCATGCCTTAATTCACCCACTGCTGAATGGGCTGGGCTGTGTTTATAACGGGCCGCCTCATGGGAAAACCAACGATCTGCATAGGCGAAAACAAAGACGCAGATCAGCTTCGCGGTAACCGCGAAGCTGATCAGCGCCTTTGTTTTCGCTACTCGGATAGTACAATTCCTCTTCTATTTAAATCCGAAATTTCAAGCTTCTAGCTCTTTTCTGTGCTTGTACAGATCGGTTTGAGTCGAACCTGTTCGGAAACCACATTGTTGGTTTTCCCACGAGGCGGCTCAAATGTATGTCCTTCTGACCCACAGAGCTACCAAACCATGTATGAACATGCAACACCAGTGATCGAAATTAGCACTAGCCTGATAGCCCGACACTAGCCAGTGGGTTGCCGGGCTAGTAGTCTTTCTCAGTTAAACCCATCACCTACGAGGGAAAATCCAAAATAACGTAAACTTTTGCTGTAGCTTCACTATACGTGGATAAATTTTAGAAAAATGTATATTGCGATAAATCAGAACATTCTTAGAACAAGATAAGATGAAACAATCACACATTTTATAAGTATCTGAAACACGCCGCGCCCTTTTAAAACCATGGTGACGCATAGGCGGCGCACGCGAATTTTCGGTCCTGTCTTGTGTCATACATGTCTCCACAAAATGTAAAATAGGCATGCGAATCGCGCCAGGCTTAGTCCAGTAAAGGCTTGGTGTTTAGATAATACTGTGCATAAGTTTCAACAAGTTTGAGCAGTGCGTTTTTGAAATATTAATATAAATTGTGCGCTTTTTCAGTGCATTTAACGTTAAAAACGTCGTCTCCAGATATTGCTAAAATCTATGCTATTACTAAACTTGCCGCGATTTTTGAAAGCGCCAACACAAAAACCGAAAAATAACTAAATGTAGACATAACGGGAATATTCAGTGAATAAATCAGTTGTGTAAAAATATTCTTATTGTGATTCTGACGATAAAACAACATAACAAAGATAGAAAAAGAAACAAAAATAATGCACGTCAGTGGCGACGTAAATGCGTAATGCGCTGACCGCATGCAGACGGCTGGTGAATCGGCGATTTTGAACCAATTTAAAGTAAGAATTTGTTTCGAGTTTTGGATTCTGACGGGAAATTTGTGAAGTACAAAGCGAAATAAGCAAAAAATACTTTTTATCTATGGTACATGTTGAATAGATGGCCGTAAGCGCTTAGAATTTGCTAATTTCAAAATGAATAAAACGTCAATGACGTTACGAAATCAAAGATGACGTGCGCCGGGTAGACCTTAGTGACCTTTTTGTTGTGACTGTAGATTTTTAACGGGTCGTTATTTTTGCCTGATATTTTGCCACGATATTCTAGACATATTCCGATTTATGCTCATGTTATTTTATAAGCATTTGAATGAGTTGTATAGAAGCTACAGCAAAAGTCTATGTTATTTTGGATCATCCCCCGTATATAGGTCAGGCTATTAAAGATACAAGTAAAAGCGTTTTCAAAACGCTTGCGATCTCTCAGCACTATCTTCACTGTATGACCACATATAAACCCACGGCGATAACCACAGACCGAAAAGACTCTAGCAGCTCGGTTCAATTAGACTTTCATACCCGAGCTTGCATGCGGTATTTAGTGTGACCCAATCTGAGCTGCCTCGTCCAATCAAGGCGTATGATCGGAAGTCGGTGGTCGATTATCAACAAGATTCCAACCCTGTTCAATTATATGCCCACTCGCTGTGGAGATATCGAAATAATGGTTCAGGCTAGTGTGGAAAAATCCTAATTTCGACCACTGCAACACTACTTTCAAGTTCATGGCAATAACAGGTAAAAAGATTCACAAAATTTACTTTGGATTTCACCTCTGTGTCTTCGGGTTCCTACTTAACATAATAATTTCAGATTTAGAGCATGAAATTCAATTTTCATAAAAAAAAATTATAATCAAGTGCCCTATATAAAACCTTCCTGTATATCTGATATGAATGAATAAAATTTTATGAGTTTTTGGTGTTATGGTTAAATCATGTTTAAATTTTGATAATGCTTGTAATAATGTGTAGTTATACATTGTTTGGTTTCTATGTACCCCTAAAATCCTACAATGCAAGAACTTTCAAAAAGATAGCATATCATTTGTATATATCTATAAAAGGATGAATGGGGCAGAGTGACCCCTTAACATGACAGTGTTAGGGCTTAAAATATATAAAATCAACAGGAAATGAAGACTGAGAGCCCTTCAACTCTTCTCAAAAAGACTGAGGTAGCCCAGGTCCCGAGGTTATAAAACTTTTTTCATGCTCACTTCAGCTGAGCATGAAATTTAAACCGCTCATAAATACTGAAATAGCCCAAATAGATTGGAACTTTAGGTTCAAATCACCAAAGCCTGTTATTTATCCTGCTAATAAAATGTTAAAATACCAATAATTGTTGGCATTTTAACATTTATGAGCAGGATAAATTTAAGTCTCAGCTGAGCTGAGCATGAAAAAAGTTTTATAACCTCGGGACCTGGACACAAACGTTGTACCTTCTTGAATAATGTCCCACTAACTGTACTTTGGACGTGGTTTTTGTACCATTACAGAGAGGACAAGCTATATATATATACATACCGACCAAGCTAAGTGTAGTGATGCTACAGGTTTTTGTTTGTTTGTTTGTGTTGAGGCTTAACGTCCCAGTCAACAATTTTTCAGTCATGTCGGGACGGAGCCAACGCTTCCTGGGTTTAACCAGTACTGTAGGGAGTAGATGTGCCTTGCTCAAGGACACAACACGGTGACGCTTGTGGGGTTCGAACCCAGGACCTCTCGATTCGGAGTCCGACGCTCTACCACTACGCCACCGCGCTCCCAAGATGCTACAGGTACCAAGCCAGATGAATAAAGGATCAAGTTTACTTTTAACATATCAAAACGAAGTGAAAGTAAACATGTGCTATATAAGGAAACTAGGACAGCTTTATTAATATTCAACTTCTTATTTCCTATCTAGTCTTATAAAATAAAATAAATGAGCCACCTCGTGGGAAAACCAACAATGTGGTTTCCGAACAGGTCCGACACAAACCGACCTGTACAAGCACAGAAAAGAGCTAGAAGCTTGAAATTTCGGATTTAAGTAGAAGAGGAAGTGTACTATCCGTGTAGCGAAAACAAAGGCGCTGATCAGCTTCGCGGTTACCGCGAAGCTGATCTGCGTCTTTGTTTTCGCATATGCAGATTGCTGGTTTTCCCATGAGGTGGCTCATATTCTATCAGGGTCAATGTGACAAGGTTTTGGAGTCCTACAATAGCAATCTTTATGCATTAAATATACCTCAACCTGTTGACGAAAAAACAACTTTCAAACAAAAGTTCCAAACAAAATGCCGACTATAGTATGGTACCTTGCTAAAACACTAAACTGTAGAATGATAGTGCAATATCCTCGGCGAATACTACAGGCGCATGTAACAGCAGCTTGGATCTGGGCTTTTGTTTTTCCCATATTTCATTATGTAGAAGGGACGTTTACCAACGATGTTGCTCATACTATTGTAGACAATGTTTATAATATGAGCCGCATCATGAGAAAACGGGATTATTGCCTATCCGAAAACAAAGGCGCAGATCAGCTTCGCAGTAACTGCGAAGCTGATCAGCGCCTTTGTTTTCGCTACTCGGATAGTACAATTCCTCTTCTACTTAAATCCGAAATGTCAAGCTTCTAGCCTGCTTCTGAGACTGTACAGCCCGGTTTATGTCGGACCTGGTCGGAAACCCCGAAGACCGGTTTTCTCGCGTCGAGGCTCATATGATAAAATCTTAAGAGGATTGAGTTAAGGCTGGTGTTGTAAATTGCCAATATTACATAGCTTTATAAGGTAATTCAAGTAGAAAGTTCTTGCATGGTCCCCTAAAAGCCCAAGAGTTATGATAAACCTCCATATTTGATGAAAAATTGAATAAAGTAATTTTAACTTATACATTGTATGTACACATTACATTGCTGTTATTTATCTTTATGTTGTCTGTTTATTCCTCTTTTTTCCTTGTCATCTATGTTTTTGGTTGATGCCAGCCGGATGTCTACCATGCTGGGAAAGAGCTAGCCATCTTGCTCTACGTTCATGTGTGATGTCTTCTATTGTGATTTCTTCCCCTCCCGTGCCCAGTTGTTCAAAATTAACGACATTGTTAGTTTCTAACATGAATATTACAAATACACTGTTATTTTTTGTTGATAAAATGTGAGAATCCTTTGCCATGCAAAGGATTCTCACATTTTATCAACAAAAAAAACAGCGTATTAAATTTTGTTTATACAATTACTTAACGAGTTGAAGGCTTAACTGATAACATTAAGCTAACAAAGTTTTGAACAACTGGCCCCTGGTGTCTGTGTTGGGATTTCAAATTTAACTGTTCAATTCCTGTTCATTCTATTCTTAAAATACCAGAGATGGGGTCAATTACTTAGTAATGAATTACATATATTACCATTACATTGTATTTCTTCATTTCATTACCATAAAACTTGCCTATTTGAGGGGTGCCTTTCATGAGCCTTTTCCAAATTAAAGCTCTATTTTCAATCATACAGTATTAGGGTATTCAATGTCTCCTTGTTTTTACTTTCAAGATAGAGACCCACTCAGACAGTGTTATGAAACCCATAAATCCCCTTTTAAAATCAATTCTTCCCAAGACAGGATTATACAGATAAAATCCCCTATAAGTACTAACTCCAACCAAGAGTCAACACCTTTTGCAACTAAACATTACATTTATAACAATTAAACAAGAAATCCTCTTATATCTATTAAATATCATTATGATATCAATAGGGATCATATTATGATGTTTTAACTAATCTTTAGTAAAATCATACCCCATCAGGAAAACATGTCCTTGCAATATATACCCCCTTAAACCCCACTTTTACAAAGTAAAACTGGGGTTTGCAGGGGTATACCTATTTTTCTTATTTTTGCTCCAAAACATAGATTGTGGGTACTCGTTAGAACCGCCTCGGCGAGGCGGTTCTAACGTGTACCCACAATCTATGTTTTGAGCAAAAATAAGTAAAATATTTTAAACAATCTTCTGAAAACTTTCAAATTTTACAACTTAAAAAATCTCTGTATATTGCATGGGCAAGTTTTCGTAATGCCATACTTAGAGGGAGCAGGTACTAACTTCATAAATCATAAAAAAGCAGTTTTCCGTCAGAAACAGAGTTTTCTATCAGTTATGATTTCAGTTTCACTAAATATGACTTTGATAGTAAATAGTTGCATTCTGAATCTGATGGACATTTCTTGACCAAGTGACATTGTTTTATTTAGTGGACTGATTGATACCAGTCTATAAAAGTTTCATAAACCTCCCTCACAACAGAGGGGTTCAAAAATATTTCTTTTCATCATTTACTATAACTGACTTTTTGCCTTTATGTCCCTGTAAATTTTGATCAGCCCTTGAATATATTTTTCTGTGTGTATGGATTATAAGAATCTTATATGGGGTTCTGTTCTAGATGGAAGTTTCCAACCCAAGGGATGACCGTGCTGAGCGGAACCGAGGCTCCGCCGAGGTTCCGCTCAGCACGGTCATCCCGAGGGTTGGAAACTTCCATCTAGAACAGAACACCATATTAGATTCTTTTTCTTGCACAACAACCCCCAAAATCTGGTTTATTTCAAGGTTTTGCGTAATATTTTGGCGCACTTAGCCTGGGTGAGAACACCTGGGTGAGATGCAATTTTATCACCCAGGCAAAAAGTGTGGCAATTTCTGTCTGGTGTGCAAGAATCTCTTTTCCCCATTCTTTTTCATTCATTCACTGGTTCATTCATTTTCACATTTTCATTCATTCCATCTCTCATTCTACAAACCACAAGCCAATATATCTCTCCAAAAGATCATTATCTCAAATGATCAGTAACACATTAATCAAAGCATCAATGATGACTGCCACTGATAAGCCATTTAGCTGTAAATGAAGCTGAACTAACTCCCCGGGACTAACTCTTGGCTAGCCAAAAACACTGCAACCAGCCCATGCCTAATGAGCTGCGTCGTAAGAAAACCAGATTCTTGCCCAGGCGAAAACAAAGGCACAGATCAGCTTCGCAGTAGCTGCGAAGCTAATCAGTGCCTTTGTTTTCACTACATGGATAGTACAATTCCTCTACTCGCTAAATCCAAAATTTCCAGCTTCTCGCCATCTTCTGTAGCTGCACAGGCCAGTTTGTGGCAGACCTGGTCGGAAGCCCCAAAGACCGGTTTCCTTGCGTCACGGCTCTAATGTATCCAGTAATTTTCACACTGGTTATCAAGAGACAACCAATGCCACTGAGAACAACCAATTTAACTGAAATCAATAAGTGACAAGTAGTATTGTCTTGGAACAACTTTCCAAATTTTGTTCTGATCTGAGGTAAGTTATTCCTAGAAAGGTATTTGCATCATACAGTCTTACAGGTACATAGATTTCATACGCATTTTCATCTCTCCGTCGCATTGGTTGTCTCCTGATAACAGGTGTGATTCATGGAAATCAGAATTGAGGATAATTTACACATTTCTCATTTAAAATTGTATAGGATGGTACTGAAAATATATAATATTTTTTGTAACAAACCAGCAAGAATTAGCCACAAAAAAATGAGTCACACGATTAGAAAACCTTCGTTTTGGGCAAATGCAAAAGCACATAACGCAAGTTTTCAAATCATGGCATATGTCATTAAACTTTGAAAGTAATTTTGGTCGAATTTAATGGTGTACACTAATCAGCCAGAGCCCAAAACGCTTCATTAAATTACCATAAAGATCTACAGTCATGACCTACCAGGACATGTAAGCTGCGTCACCAAAAAACCTGTCTTCGGGACTTCACACCATGTCCGACAAAAAACGGACTGTGCAGTCACATTAAAAAGGCTAGATTAGGAGTAAGAGGATTATACTATTTGTGTAGTGAAAACACAGACCCTGATCAGTTAAAGCATTTATTGTTGTCGATGTTGTATTTTGCAAATTCCAAAAGTGGGGTTTTCTCATGATACTGCTCATATACATCTACAAAATTTGGAGGGAAAAATAATTTAAAAGGGATGCATGAACAAGTATAGACATAAATCACAGTCAAAAATCCCAGTGGGAAACAGCTAGATCTGTACTGATCCTGATACATTTGAGCCGCCTCATGGGAAAACCAACAATCTGCATATGCGAAAACAAAGGCGCAGATCAGCTTCGCAGTAACTGCGAAGCTGATCAGCGCCTTTGTTTTCGCTACTCGGATAGTACAATTCCTCCCCTACTTAACTCCAAAATTTCAAGCTTCTAGCTCTTTTCTATGCTTCTACTGCAGACCGGTTTGTGTCAGACCTGTTCGGAAACCACAATGTTGGTTTTCCGAGATGGCTCATTTTTTATATGAATCCGAATCTTTATTTATGTTTTTATTCTTATTGCATTTTTGTTGAAACATTGTCTAGAACTTTGATTTGTTACTTTACACCTATGATAAGCAGTCGAGAATATGTCAACACATTCAGTAACTTTTCCATCTGACATCATACTGTACAAGCCTCCAACTGGCAGTTTACCAAGAGTTGCATGAAAAGTCAACCAGTGTTCAGTGTTCATTCTCCTGCCAGTAATGGACAACATGGTTGAAATGCTCTTATAGACATTGCAGAGGTCCGAGAGACAAATTGTCCGCACAAGAATGTGCTAGATGTAAGAAATGATTGCTGGTCTTCTGAGATGCAAAACACATCCTCTGTATGAGCTATGAGTAAACAGATGGTTCAGTGGACAGTCTAGACTAGTACTAGTAGGTCATTTTGTCCCCAAACAAGTTTTCAGTCATAAAATACACCTGAATGAAATTACAATGTAAATAATTATCCCTAAAGCAGGAAAAATCAAACTGCCCTGACTAGAAGGGAAAATTTACTGTCCTGCTCAGTGAACTGGAAGGATCATATTGACACTTATAATGTCTGTCCTCCTATAGGCAATAGTATTTTGATTTATGTAGAACTGTATACAAACCATGTTTCCTAAAGACTTTGAGTAAATGTTTGAGTAAATGTACATGTATGTTTGCGTAGATGCTTGAGGTCTGATCAACCATCATTCAGTCATGTTGGGATGGAGCCGATGCTTCCTAGGTACATGTACTAAATCATTACCGAGGGAGTAAATGCACTGCAACATGTTCTCCTAGATTCGTCTGTACAGGTAATGTTAATAAGGAGCATTCTGGCAGTCTTTTGACATGCTCTGTAACTGTGTCTTGCACAAAGACAAAACCTAGTGCCAGTCGGGTGGAAACCCCACACTTCTCGATCCTGAATTTGACTTCTAGAATGTGACCAGGAAAAAGAAGGAATTTTATGTCCAAAGCCTTGTAAATACTTGCTATGTACAAGTCTGTTTGTGGAATGCAGGAATGTACTAAGGCTGAAACCTATGAAAGCTTACAACTCAATTACATGTTAACTTCATTCTGTGTGGGTTGTAATGTATTATTAGCATGTTTATTGCTGGCTTAACAAAAACTTTATTGTCTGATAATTTAAGAATAAAGTCTTCATGCATTTCAATAAATGAATAGAGAATCTTATTAGCATGCATAACCATGCACCTCATTTTAAACTGAGCCATTTTGTGATAAAACCTGTCTGGTTTTACCAATAAAATAATACAAACAGAGACCCTAGATTTTAATACAAACAAAATACAAGCAATATAAATTTACACTTTTTAGGCAATAAACATGAAAAGCTTTGATCAGCTTGTTGGTCAGTAATTTTGACCATCGTTTATTATAGTCATAATGCAAAAGTATGTCTTTTTTCATAACCAAACTCATTTTATTCAAGAACATGCATCTTGGTCTGTAACAAATATGCTTATACTCCACACTTCAAGGTGCTTTGCAGAGTCTTTACATTTAAGACTTTAATAAATGATCTGCCGCATGAGAAAAACCAACAATCTGCATATACAAAAACATGGATAGTACAATTCCTTTACTTTCTAAATCCAAAATTTCCAGTCTCTAGCCATCTTCTGTGCTTGTACAGCCCGGATTGTGTTAAATCTGGTCAGAAACCCCGAAGACCGGATTTCTTGTGTCGCGGCGCAAATGTAAAACTGGATTTGACACCCTTATTGACATTTTTGTCACAGCACAAGGCTGAAACAAGCGCAGTGCTGGACACTCGTTTTTTTAAAGTGGTGGCCCAAATATAATTTCAGTGGCCAAATGACCTGGCAAAAGGAAGATTTTTTTTCCTTTTTTTCATGTTTTATATGTAGATCTAGCCCATTAAATCAGAAGGGTTGTTGTCTTTTTCTTTTTATAACACATTATTGATTAAATAAAAATTGGCGGGGGGGGGGGGGGGGGATGGTTTGGTGGAGGGGGTCTATATCTTGAGTGTAAATAGATGAGTGTTTGTAGATGGTTATAATGAATTTCGCACAAAAAACGTAGCATTTTTTGTGGCAAACCTCTCTCCCACTTTGTTTATAATCAGATTTTGGTGACCCAAGACAAACTTTCTGGGCGATTTTTGGTAAATTTTCATTGCCCAGACAAATGTTTGGTCGCATTTGGCGACTATGCTTTGGTCACATTTGGCGACTATGCGACCGGCTATTTCCAGCACTGAAGTGTCTAAGAGTGACAGTTATGCAACTTTTCTGAAAGATGAAATTGAAATATTTCAGAAGATTCATCCATTTTAAAAGATACAAGCTGTTCAAATTTAGCTGCACTTATTCGGTAAATCGGTGCAAAATGCAATATGCACTTCAAAAATATTAAAATTGATGGATATGGATGTGCATGATTTATCAAAATTTCCTTATCTACCTGTACAAGATAAATCTTGGTGCCAAATTATTTTATTAGCAATAAAAATTAGGATAAGTTGAACTTGGCAAATTTGTACGAGATGCACCATGAACAAGCTAGTTCTAGCCTATGGAAACAACATATAAATGTTTCCTCTAGCTGGAAAAATTATTTGTTCCTTTAGACAAATGAGCCACCTTGTGGGAAAACCAACAATGTGGTTTTTGAACTGGTCTGACACAAACCGGTCTGTACAGTCACATGAGCAGGCTAGAAGCTTCGGATTTAAGAAGAAGAGGAATTGTACTATCCGTGTAGCGAAAACAAAGGTGCTGATCAGCTTCGCAGTTACTGCGAAGCTGATCTGCGCCTTTGTTTTCACCTAGGCAGATTGTTGGTTTTCCCATGAGGCAGCTCAAATACAAGTAACATGTTCCTGAAGTCCAACTCATTTTTTTTTGTAAAGATTAGCCATGAAAACTTCTGTGACGCTTCTCTTCCTAGAACCAATTCAAGTAGACAGTGATCAGTTGCCAGTGAAATGATGTGCACTTGGAACTGGTAACCTGCTCAGGAAGCCATAGTTACACCAACTGATGGTGGCCCCTTCATACCTTTTGTACCAGTCTGGTTTAGCTAATGAAGGTGCATGTAGTTCTCGTGTAGGTTTTTCTATCTCACATGGTCAGATACCCAGTTGACAGGTTCTATTAGGAGTATGCCTGTATATCTTTCACAAACAGTCAGAAAATTAATTTAAGAGAAAACAAAACAATGGTGCAATAAATTTGGAATGATAAACAGAAGCATCATAAAGATAAACTCACAACGTTAATGAATACATCTGAGCCGCTGCACGAGAAAACAAACAATCTGCATATGCAAAAACAAAGGTGCAGATCAGCTGTGCAGTAACTGCACAGCTGATCAGCGCCTTTGTTTTTGCTAAACAGATAGTACAATCCCTCTTCTTCTTAAATCTGAAATTTCATGGTTCTGGCTTGCTTCTGTGACTAAAGAGGCCGGTTTGTGTCAGGCCTGGTTTGAAACCCAAATTGCTGGTTTTCTCATGCGAAGGCTCATATTTCATCCTATTTGGGAAACAGTTCGGCCCAAATTGAAAAATATATGAGCCACCTCATGGGAAAACCAACAATCTGCATAGGCGAAAACAAAGACGCATATCAGCTTCGCGGTAACCGCGAAGCTAATCAGCGCCTTTGTTTTCGCTACTCGGATAGTACAATTCCTCTTCCACTTAAATCTGAAATTTCAAGCTTCTAGCTCTTTTCTGTGCTTGTACAGGCCGGTTTGTGTCGGACCTGTTCGGAAACCACATTGTTGTTTTTCCCACGAGGTGGCTCATATATTCTGCAGAATCTTTAAGACTCCCAACCTCCCTTTTACATGTATTAAGTGAAAAATAATGGTGCAAATAAGGACTTTATGCACCAGTCATTTGTAACCACTGCCACCCCTACCTACGGGGAAGGGTGGGGGGATAGCCGGGCTAAACTGTGGGACAAATACTTTTTCAAGTGTCCCCGCAGTGCAGGGGAATGACAGGGTTTTGACATTAGGATCCTTTTCTATTGTGAAGGGTGGGGCAATGAGCAAAGTTTTGACCTCCAGTTTGCCCCCTGGGGTGGGGCTTATAGCAGGGCACTGAAAGTCCTAATCCTCGCCCTTCCCCGTAGGTGGGGGAGCAGTGGTTACAAATGACTGGTGCACTATTGCACAATACAACCCACTATGTCTGTCGAGCATTTTGTGGCCGGCCAAGGCTGAGAACCAAAAAACAAGTTATAAATTCTTGCAAAGCAGAGCTCTTAACCCATTAATGATGAATGGATTCACCCATCATTATCATTTGGGCGAGTCCACTTTCATTTGTAGGGGCGTCAGGAGTGATTTTTAAATTTTATTCTATTTTTCGATAAAAATTCTCTAAGCAAACAGAACAGCCCCAGATGGGACGCCGCGTTCTGCGGAGTCACATCTGAAGCTATTCTGTTTGCCTATGTTCCATAAAAGGGACGAAAGGCTTTAATGAGTTAAAAGCATGCAGTCACTGTCCAAAATACAAAATATTTTCTTGAAAGGTTATAAATTTTTCTAAAGGTGTTACTATACATGTAAATTATATGTAAATCACCAGGTGGAATATGTTTTCTGATGTTGGATGTTTTGATTTACAGCAGTTTTGCTGATGTAACTAGCTGTTTTCTAATCTAAACATTTGAGCCGCCTCATGGGAAAACCAAACAATCTGCATAGGCAAAAACAAAGACGCAGATCAGCTTCGCCGTAACCGCGAAGCTGATCAGCGCCTTTGTTTTCGCTACTCGGATAGTACAGTTCCTCTCCTACTTAAATCCAAAATTTTAAGCTTCTAGCTATTTTCTGTGCTTGTACAGTGCGGTTTGTGTCGGACCTGTTCGGAAACCACATTGTTGGTTTTCCCACGAGGCGGCTCATTTTTTATGTAACCCTTATCTATGGTTAACCTTGCCACACAGATTGGTGAACCAGGGGCTCAAACAAGACCCACATGCAAGCTAAAAATGAGCCACCTCGTGGGAAGACCAACAATAAGGTTTCCGACCAGGTCGGACACAAACTGAGCTGTACAAGCACAGAAGATAGCTAGAGGCTGGAAATTTTGGATTTAGAAAGTAGAGGAATGTAGCTAAAACAAAGGTGATGATCAGCTTCGCGGTTACCGCGAAGCTGATCTGCGCCTTTGTTTTCGCATATGCAAATTGTTGGTTTTCCCATCATCCCATGAGGCGGCTCAAATCTTGTAGTGGAGGTCACATCTTGTCAGATAGGCATCAAATTTGGTTGAAAAAAAGTTTTTGACAATACTTGGTCAAACAATAGTTTCTCTACTGCAATTTGTCAAAAAAAAAAAAGCTTTTCGATGAATTTTCATTTTGCGTCAAAACATGCTTCCCCAAATAGGCTAAGTCTACTGATCATTTGATTTGAGCATGTGATTATATTTCAACACAGTTCATTTGCGGATGTGACTTTTTAATAAGGTACTGGCTGGTAAATTCAACTTTCAACAAACTTCAAAGTACTAAGCCCTGATCTTGCACAATACATGTGCGGAATGATGTGCACCTCACGCCCACTCATAAGTATATAATTTCATGTTGCCTCTTACAAATCATTGAGACTAAAAATATCAAAATTAAACAATGTGGTATAATGTTGCAGACACTATGTCAACAAATGCACCAAAATTATTTGTAAAACTGATAAAATTTTAACAGCGCTATGAAGATTAAAGACTCAGTGAATAGGGAAATATAGAAATTTTGGAACAATAGCCAAATTCTAATCAATTGAACATAAATCATACAAATATAATCATACAAATATAAATACTTCATTTACACATTTACCCATTTGCTGCAAATTGTTTCGTGGTTGTGTTATATCTAAATTAAT
The DNA here is from genome assembly GCA_964017185.1 of Rugalucina vietnamica. Classification (NCBI taxonomy): domain Eukaryota; kingdom Metazoa; phylum Mollusca; class Bivalvia; order Lucinida; family Lucinidae; genus Rugalucina; species Rugalucina vietnamica. The sequence continues at coordinate 9,490,968 of OZ024873.1, forward strand.
AATAAAATTTGGAATATTAAGAGTTGTCAAAATTGACTGTTTTGACAGCTCTATTTAGACTGGGACACAAATATTTATTGAGTAAACATAACCAAAATTTCATAAAATTTTAAGATATACAAATGTACTTTAGAAAAAGTACACACAGAGATCAGAATGCAAGTGTATTATGAGGGTCTTCAACCTGTTTGTCATCTATTCTATGTTTTTCTTTAATGTAAAAAGGCCCTCAGTAACTGAGTTTTTTTAAAAAAGATTTTTAGAAATTTCTGCATACCCTAAAATAATAAACTTTTAGGTAATGTCATATTTCGCCAAAAAGTACATGCAAAGACTCTGGCCACAAGTTCTTCTTTGTGACCATAAGTTTGTCCATGTTTGTTGAAGCTAATTTGTGGTTGTTGAACCCCAAATGAAGGAAGCCCTGTCTAATTCACATGTTCATGCCTTTTAATATCTAGAAGTGTCATAGAGAAATGACCAATATAGGTCATAATCAAGAGTCTTAAGAAAGAACTCCTGGCTTTTTATCGATCAAGGCTGATCATGGTCTCTCTTTAGAGAGAATGTCCCGAGATGTAGCTCCGCGTGAAAGCAACACATCAATTTCTCAAAGCCCTACTGGGCTCAGTGTAATTATTTTGGATTTGATTTTTTATTTCATTTAAATGAAAGCATAGCATAACATTTTTACAATAATTATGGTGTGTAGCATCCCAGCAGTATGACATAGCTGAATGTTGACAGGGCCATAAAGACAGAAAGAAAAAAAATGAAATGAAAGTAGGAATTTTCCATATGATTGGTGATTCATGCAAGTTGCATTTTAAAATGCAAATTTTCTTCCTTTAAATGGATGACAAATAATTTGTACAAAATATAATTTCATGGAAATAAAATCAGGTTGAACCAAATGACACTGTCTCTATCTCTTCAAGGTGTAAAATTTACTTCAATACCTGTAAAATTTTAATTGCGATAAAACACTAATTACCTGTGCTAAACTTGGAACAGAACTCCAAAATAACAAGAAATAATAAGAATCTCCATCGCAGCTCCGTCATCATGTTTCAATATTGTCTTTAATTAATCCATTAAAACAACAAACTGTTGCTCACACCTCACCGTCCGTACGTATGAAGTTTCACCTGTCAAATACTCGGACCGTATTTCCCGGCTAACGAACCGCAACTCTAGCTCACTGTATGGGATTAGGTACGCCGTGTAGTACAGTTAATCAGAATTTAATCTGTTATAGTCTGTATCAACAAATTGTTCGAATGTATACTGCAGGAAAAAAGTAATGGCACGCGTTCATGATATTAAGAATGTAAACTTTTTTTTAAACATATTGAAGACAAACATTTTGAAGTTAAATAAATGGTCTAAATAATAATAAAACAATATAAATAAAAATAAAAAATGAAATTAAAAACAAAAAGACCACACAGAGCTTGATTCTCAATGCCAAAACAGAATTTGCCGATTCAGCCAAATTTTTGAATCCAATTTATTATTTAATCTATCATTTTTTTTTATTTCATGCAGCTTAGCTGTACTTAAATGACACAGAGGTTTTTCAGCTGTCCCTCGGCAACCCAGGCGCTATTTAATCGCTTGATCAGGGATGTGTAAGAGAGATGCATTAAATTTTTCTGTTTCTTTGGTATGTTGAGTATTCAAACTGCTCCTAGTCCACCCAGGTGGTCCATGTTAAGCTGTCTGGTGAGGTTCACCTGAGATAACCCTTACATAAAACTGTTTAGATAAGAAACATCTAGTTATATCATCAAAACATAGGGGAATCAGACATGTTCCATACTGCCCTAGTTGCTGTATTAATACAACTGCAGCAACATCTAGATGACATTTTGCGATTATGAAAACATGCCCTTGCAATATACAGAGATTTTTAAAGTTGTAAAAATGAAAAATTTTCAGAAAATTTTCGATATTCTTTTTTTTGCTCAAAACATAGATTGTGGGTACACGTTAGAACCGCCTCGCTGAGGCGGTTCTAACGAGTTCCCACAATCTATGTTTTGGAGCAAAAATAAGAAAAATAGGTATACCCCTGCATACCCCAGTTTTGCTATATAAAAGTGGGGTTTAAGGGGGTATTCATTGCACGGACATGTTTTCCTGATGAAGACCATGATGTTCTGTACTTATAAATTGAGTAATATGGCTCGGCAGCATTTACTTGTAAAATCAATGAGGGTGTCTAGCTCTAAATTTTGGAATTGTGTACTCACTATGTAGGTAAAAAAGAGGTGTATATGAGCTGCATACATGTTAAATTTACCTTGCCTGGCTTGTACCATAACCATGGTTTCCTGGAAATTTTGGAGTTAAGTAGAGGAGGAATTGTACTATCCGAGTAGCGAAAACAAAGACGCTGATCAGCTTCGCGGTTCTGCGCCTTTGTTTTCGTCTATGCAGATTGTTGGTTTTCCCATGGGGCGGCTCAAATGTTTGATATTTTTTCTTATTTTTGCTCAAAACATAGATTGTGGGGTTCTAACAATTACTATGTTTTGGAGCAAAAATAAGAAAAATAGCTATACCCCTCCATACCCCAGTTTTGCTATATCAATGTGGGGTTCACGGGGGTATACATGCCATGGACATGTTATCCTTGTATTGATCAAAAGGTGCTGGTTTTTGCTTTTTCTTAACTTTGAGGTTTATTTCATGTTTTGATAATCCATTCACATGGGTGATAGTTCCAAAAAATCTCAATACTGAAAAGCCATTTTTCCAATACTGAAAACTAGGGTTTTTCCTGTATATACTGAATTCAGTATTAATATTGAAAACTTTCACCCATGCATTCAATAGCTGAGGTCATATGGAGACAGGGCCTCTGTTTACAGTCTCATCCGAAAAACTGGTGGTACCAGGATCAAAGCCATAACTCCTAATGAGGCTCAATCACTACACCAAGGTAGTTTCTATACCACGCAGATTAGCTTTATATTTTCGGTGTATTGCATTTTCTGTAGTCATTAGATTTGTTTTCAGTATGAATATCAACTTGTGAAGCTCTTCAAATGGCATTAGATTTGTTACAAGTATGAATATGCAGTAAACATGGGTTATTGTCCAAGTTGTCTGATACACATAGATTTTGGTGTTGTTCCCACCTGGTGACTGAGTTGGGTTTTCAAATTTATTTGCATCAATTCTTTAGACACTGGCCTTTGTTCTTGCTTTGCTCACAATTTGACTGATCCATGAGGGCCGCAGCAAGGGATACTAGTTTTGTACTTATTGTGTCTCTTGGTATAAAGTCTTATTATTCATACTGGAGAAAAACCTGGTGCATGTCTGAGACACCACAATATCACCTTTCTCTAGTTCTAAATGATTTCATTTGATATTTTTTTTACCTTTTAGATCATATTGAGGGCAGTCAGTTCACACCGAATCAAGCAGTAATATGGCGAGATTATGCCTTGCTCAAAGACACAACTGCGCAAGTGGAGTCTGAATACAGGACCTCTTGATTTGAGGTTCACACTCCCTTTTACTGGGTTTTAACTACTGACAATTAAATTTGCTTCACTTTCCTTACAACTAGCTTTAAGTTTAATGCAATGATAGGCTAGGAACAAGATATGAGCGGCCTCATGGGAAAACCAACAATCTGCATATGCGAAAACAAAGACGCAGATCAGCTTCGCGGTAAGCTGATCAGCGTCTTTGTTTTCGCTACTCGGATAGTACAATTCCTCTTCTACTTAAATTCGAAATTTCAAGCTTCTAGCTCTTTTCTATGGTTGTACAGGTCGGTTTGTGTCGGACCTGTTCGGAAACCACATTGTTGGTTTTCCCACGAGGCGGCTCATATAGTGAAAAAGATGTAAAACGTTAAGTTTCTCAACATGCAGTTCTATTGTTTTATGCTTCCAGCTCATTTGAGCCACCTCGTGGGAAAACCAACAATGTGGTTTCCGAAAAGGTCTGACACAAACCAGCCTGTACAAGCACAGGAAAGAGCTAGAATCTTGAAATTTCGGATTTAAGTAGAAGAGGAATTGTACTATCCGAGTAGCGAAAACAAAGGCGCTGATCAGCTTCGCCGTTACCGTGAAGCTGATCTGCGCCTTTGTTTTCGCATATGTAGATTGTTGGTTTTCCCACGAGGCGGCTCATTTGTTATCAAATGAGCCGCTGCATCAGAAAACCAACAATCTGCGTATGCAAAAGCAAAGTCGCAGGTCAGCTGTGCAATTACTGCACAGCACCTGTATTTTCACTGCACAGATAGTGCAATCCCTCTTCTAGAATTTCAAGCTTCTAGCTTTCTTCTGTGACTGCAGAGGCTGGTTTGTGTGGGATAAGGTCAGGACCCAAAGTGTTGGTTTTCTCATGCAACGGTTCAACTACTCTGATGGAATCAGTCCATGATAATTGAGCATGTGCGTGAGAAAAACCAACCAGAGGACCATTGGTCCTGAGAACGCTCACCTGAAGCCTGATCTTGGAGTATTAAGTCATCATGAAATGACCTTGACCTTGAATACTCACACACCTTTATTGACTTCATAAGTTGTCTGCATCTGCAAAGTTTCAGGTCTCAGGCTGCAATAGTTTCCAAACCCAGTGATTTCTGAGAAAACCATAATTTTAATTTTGATATCTAAATGACCTGGGGTCAAGGTCAAGAAATGACCTTGGCCTTCATTAATTACTTACCTTCATTGACTCCATTAGTTGTCTGCATCTAGCAACTTTCAGGTCTCAGGCTGCACCAGTTTCCAAAATATCCACTGTTTTCGCCTTTTCCCATGTAAAAGCCTATGTTTCCAAAATTGACATTGCCGTAAAATAGGTCAAGGTCATCCTAGGGTCATTATTTCAACAAACTATGATGGGCTGGAGTCATGCTACATACCAAGTTTCGCGAAAATCGGCCAGCCGGTTCTGGAGAAGAAGATATTTGAGTGGTTTTTACCATAGTTGGGCATGGCAGCCATCTTGGTCATGTGACCCGAATTACATGACCCGAATTTCACGATCAAACTTTCGTTCCCCCTATCCATAGACGCTCCACATAAAATTTCACTTTGATTGGCCGAGCAGTTTCAAAGAAGATCTTTGAAAAGTGTGTATGGACAACAGACTGGCCAAGTCAAGAGATGACCTTGACCTAAATTAATCACATACCTTCATCTACTCCATTAGTTGTTTGCATCTACCACTTTTCAGGTCTCAGGCTGCAACAGTTTTCAAAAAATCAATAGTTTCACTTTTCCAATGTAAGAGCATATGTTTCCAAATTTGACCTTGCCGTAAAATAGGTCAAGGTCATCCTATGGTCATCATTTGATCAAACTATGATGGGCTGGAGTCCCAAATGCTACATACCAAGTTTCGTGAAAATCGGCCTGCCGGTTCTGGAGAAGAAGATTTTTGAGTGGTTTTTACCATATATGGGCGTGGCGGCCATCTTGCTCATGTGACCTGGATTTCGCAATCAAACTTTCGTCTCCCCTACTCATGGATGCTCCACATAAAATTTCACTTTGATTGACCAAGCAGTTTCAGAGAAAAAGATCTTTGAAAAGTGTGTATGGACGACAGACTGGCCAAGGTCAAGAGATGACCTTGACCTAAATTAATCACATACCTTCATCTACTCCATTAGTTGTTTGCATCTACCACTTTTCAGGCCTCAGGCTGCAATAGTTTTCAAAAAATCCATAGTTTTCACTTTTTCCCATGTAAAAGCATATGTTTCCAAATTTGACCATGCCGTAAAATAGGTCAAGGTCATCCAAGGGTCATCATTTTATCAAACTATGATGGGCTGAAGTCCCAAATGCTACATACAAAATTTCGTGGAAATCAGCCCACCGGTTCTGGAAAAGAAGATTTTTGAGTGGTTTTTACCATATATGGGCGTGGTGGCCATCTTGGTCATGTGACCTGGATTTCGCGATCACACTTTTGTCTCCCCTACTCATTGATGCTCCACATAAAATTTCACTTTGATTGGCCAAGCGGTTTCAGAGAAGAAGATCTTTGAAAAGTGTGTATGGACGACAGACTGGCCAAGGTCAAGAGATGACCTTGACCTAAATTAATCACATACCTTCATCTACTCCATTGGTTGTTTGCATCTACCACTTTTCAGGCCTCAGGCTGCAATAGTTTTCAAAAAATCCATAGTTTTCACTTTTTCCCATGTAAAAGCCTATGTTTCCAAAATTGACCTTGCAGTAAAATAGGTCAAGGTCATCATATGGTCATCATTTGATCAAACTATGATGGGCTGGAGCCCCAAATGCTACATACCAAGTTTCGTGAAAATCGGCCAGCGGGTTCTGGAGAAGAAGATTTTTGAGTGGTTTTTACCATATATAGGCGTGGCGGCCATCTTGCTCATGTGACCTGGATTTCGCGATCAAACTTTCGTCTCCCCTACCCATGGATGCTCCACATAAAATTTCACTTTGATTGGCCATGCAGTTTCAGAGAAGAAGATCTTTGAAAAGTGTGTATGGATGACATACTGGCCAAGGTCAAGAGATGACCTTGACCTAAATTAATCACATACCTTCATCTACTCCATTAGTTGTTTGCATCTACCACTTTTCAGGCCTCAGGCTGCAATAGTTTTCAAAAAATCCATAGTTTTCACTTTTTCCCATGTAAAAGCCTATGTTTCCAAATTTGACCTTGCCGTAAAATAGGTCAAGGTCATCCAAGGGTCATCATTTTATCAAACTATGATGGGCTGAAGTCCCCAATGCTACATACCAATTTTCGTGGAAATCGGCCCACCGGTTCTGGAGAAGAAGATTTTTGAAGGGTTTTTACCATATATGGGCGTGGCGGCCATCTTGGTCATGTGACCTGGATTTCGCGATCAAACTTGAAATGCCACTACCCAAGGAGGCTCCACATAAATTTTCAACTAGATCGACCAAGCGGTTTCGGAGAAGAAGATCTTTGAAATTGTGGACGACGGACGGACGGACGACGGACGGACGGACGGACGGACGCCGGATCATGGCCATCCTATAAGCTCACCTTGTGAGCCTTCGGCTCAGGTGAGCTAACAATTTGGGGTCCTGACCAGGTCCGGCACAAACCAGGCTGTACAGTCATGCAATAATGCTAGAAGCTTGAAACTTTGGATACAAGTAGGAGAGAAATTGTACTATCCGTGTGGTGAAAACAAAGGCGCTGATCAGCTTCGCGGTCACCGCGAAGCTGATCTGCGTCTTTGTTTTCGCATATGCAGATTGTTGGTTTTCCCATGCAGCGGCTCAATTATGTAAATTTGGTTTAGAGTGACGTCATAAGAAAACAAGCCCTCAAGATTTCCAACCAAGTATGATTATCAACCAGCCAGTACAGACACAGAAAAAGATGCTGATCAGCTATGGCTTGGTTGGAAGTGTGTCCCATTCCTGTGCAAGACTGGACCCCTACCTCACACATTTGAGCCGCCACATGGGAAAATCAACAATCTGCCTACGCGAAAACAAAGGCGCAGATCAGCTTCGCAGTAACTGCGAAGCTGATCAGCGCCTTTGTTTTCGCTACTCGGATAGTACAATTCCTCTTCTACTTAACTCCAAAATTTCAAGCTTCTAGCCTGCTTCTGTAGCTGTACCGGCCAGTTTGTGTCAGACCTGTTCGGAAACCACATTGTTGGTTTTTCCACGAGGTGGCTCGTTTTTTATCTTGAGGATTTGGTTATGAACTTAAAACATTCGTATGACCATTCTCCCCCTTCTACTGATTCGAGAAGAGCATGTCAGTCAACGATGAAATGATGCTCTCAGCATGACCATAGCTACTGACTGTGAATGTGAAGCATTTAACAAACTGGTAGCCTCCCTCATCGGCAGAGAGAAGATACATGTTCCGAGCTATTAATATTATGAGAAATGAACAGTATTTCTTGGTTAATATGAGAGCAAGAGTAGAAAAGAAAAGAAAGAGTGATATAGGTCCCACATCCAGAAGTTTAATGATACTATATTACAACCATAGCAGTAGTTTACAAGAAAGCAGATTAAGGTAGGCTGTAGTTACTTCCCCTGAATACTAGCACTAGTCATTTGGCACATGAAATTTTTGAAATGGAATTTGGTTGCTTCACCTCCCAGTCAAACAATTTTTAGTCATGTCAGGACAAAGCCTCTGTTCTCAGGTATTTAGGCAGTATATTTTGGGTAGCGTAACGGGTTTTACGCAAGGAAGCAGCATGACAAGTCGTGTGGTTCGAACCCAAGACCACTCACTATGGCGTCAATGCTCTGCCACAGTGCTCCCCAGAATTTTAAGTTTACATTCTTTTGTTAAAAAAACTTAGTGGTATGTTCAACTGCAAATGATTATTAAGACTATATTCAATCCATGGCAAATGTCAAGACTTAGCCTTTAGACATGTAAAATATTGATTCAAGGGAAGTAATTACAGCCGAAACACAAAAATTAACATGATGGCAATAGAGCTGAGAATAGATGAAAACTGTACAGAAAAACATAAGCATAGTATAGACAAATGTGAATACAGGTGATTCATGAAAAAGAAAACAGTATTATACAGAGAAACTACCATAGTACTTAGGAAAAAAGTTATGACATTTTTTCATGGATTATCTCCCTTCACCTGAAAGCAATTCAATGGATTATCAGCTTTCATTACATGTATAAAGTGACATGGTAAATAATTGAGCCGCCTCGTGGGAAAACCAACAATGTGGTTTCCGAACAGGTTCGACGCAAACCGACCTGTACAAGCACAGAAAAGAGCTATAAGCTTCAAATTTCGGATTTAAGTAGAAGAGGAATTGTACTATCTGAGTAGCGAAAACAAAGGCGCTGATCAGCTTCGCGGTTACCGCGAAGCTGATCTGCGTCTTTGTTTTCGCATATGCAGATTGTTGGTTTTCCCATGGGGTGGCTCAATTATTGTTCAGTTTCACAACAAAAGGAAATAATCCATGAAAAATGTCATTGAACAGAGGAACAAAAGCATAGTAAAGTACAGAAATATGATCAAGAATGATACAGATGACTTACAAGTTAGTATTGAGTCTGTCATGAAAAAATATATTTAGCCATATGCCAACAAATGCCTTTCGTCAGCCCACATAGATACATGTCTAATCAGCATTTTTGTTGTTTACTGCAAAAACGTTTGATGGCTTTGTTCATTTTTTTAATTTCTAGTTCTAGATTCTACAATCAGAATCTAAGCTTGGCTTACAATGTAACATGCTGGTTTGATTCTAACCTGATCAAAACCCCGACAAGGCTCATATAGAGATAAAATTGATAAATCAATGATTGTTAACTACTTGAAACATGTATGTGACAGATATTTGGAGGAGAGCACAGAAAACTAAGCACCTACACACCCATAGATCATATAGAAGGTTAAACAAGAATAGAAACATTGAGGGATAGAGAGATAATTCGAGAAAAGATAGCCACTTTTCATTATGAAAACATGTCCATGCAATATACAAAGATTTTTAAAGATGTAAAAAATGAAAATTTCAGTGGAAATTTTTTTTTTTTTTATTATTTTTGCTCAAAACATAGATTGTGGGTACATGTTAGAACTGCCTCGCCGAGGCGGTTCTAACGAGTACCCACAGTCTATGTTTTCGAGCAAAAATATGAAAAATAGGTAAACCCCTGCAAACCCCAGTTTTGCTATATAAAAGTGGGGTTCAAGGGGGTATACATTGCACGGACATGTTTTCCTGATGTGTGGGTACTCTCACTAGAATCACCAAATCAAGTGATTCTAATGAGAATCTACAACTTTTTTGAGCCGTCTCGTGGGAAAACCAACAATGTGGTTTCCGAACAGGTCGGACACAAACCGACCTGTACAGCTTCAGAAGCAGGCTAGAAGCTTGAAATTTTGGAGTCAAGTAGGGGAGGAATTTTACTATCCGAGTAGCGAAAACAAAGGCGCTGATCAGCTTCGCGGTTACCGCGAAGCTGATCTGCGCCTTTGTTTTCGCCTATGCAGATTGTTGGTTTTCCCATGAGGCGGCTCATATGAAGAAATAAAGGACAAAGATACAGGCCCCGAATTATCTCCCTTACCCATGGTAATCTTAAGCTTATTCAAGACATGAACAGATCAGATAGACAAAATGTAACGACAAATCACCATTTTTTCTGTGTCGGCTAACTTAAGGCAAGAATTTCTCTAGTGTGAAATTCTTGGGAAAGGGAATAAACTACACTGATTTGATTAATCTTGAGTCTTTAATAATAATAAATCTCTCAATTCTTGTACTACACATGCTGTTCTCAATTCTTGCAAATAATTCTACACTGAAGTGTAAAATATCCTAGCATATATAAAAATAATAATAATAAGACTCAACAATTAATAAATAAAAAACAATTTGACGTCGGTATAAAACCTATGCTATACCAGTAGACTATTAGAAAGGGAATTTGGTGACAACTTATAGAACAACATTTAATTCTTTACAAAGACATATTCTATGCACAGATTTGTACCCTTTGTTTAGGCCGTCTCATGTGAAAACTAACAATGTGGTTTCCGAACAGGTCTGACACAAACCAGCCTGTACAAGCACAGAAAAGAGCTAGAAGCTTGAAATTTCGGATTTAAGTAGAAGAGGAATTGCACTATCCGAGTAGCGAAAACAAAGGTGCTGATCAGCTTCGCGGTTACCGCGAAGCTGATCTGCGTCTTTGTTTTCGCCTATGCAGATTGTTGGTCTTCCCATGAGGCGGCTCAAATATGCTTTTTTACGGGCAAAGAATCAAAAGCATATCCAAGTTATCACGAAATTCCTTTCAACTTGTCTACTTAACTGTGGCAAAACACAGCAGCTTGTTCCCAGATAGGCACAATAGAAGAAAAAACAATGGAGTCTAAACCTACATCATCATTGTAGAGCAAGTCTGCCAAACTTTTAAGCATCCTCTTCGACTGGAAGTCTTATCGCGATCCTTTCACGGCATAACATATGATCCAGGGCTCAGTTGTTCAAAATTAATGACATCGTTAGTTAAGGATTCGTTAAAATTTCAAACATGAATATTACAAATACACTTATTTTTTGTTAATAAAATGTGAGAATCCTTTGCAATGCAAAGGATTCTCACATTTCATCAACAAAAACTAACAGTGTATTTGCTTATGTAGTCGGCATTTACTTAACGAGTTGAGGTCTTAACGTTGATGTTAAGCTAACGAAGTTTTGAACAACTGGGCCCAGATCTATACAATGCCAAGACTTCACTGATGTTCACTACATGTAAATTATGACGAGGCAGTGAAATTTTAAGGTTAAGACTCCTGTGGAGAAAAAGGGGAAGTCAGGCCTTATCAGACATAGCTGCCTTCATCTGCTTCACTAAAACAGATATTCATATTTTTCCAGTAAATATTGTGCTAAAATACCTTATGTGCTGACGAATAAATCTGATTGTGCAAGGCCATGACTTCTCCAACATAGAGCTCTTACACCATAGTATATCCTCTTTCATACTATTTCAGCCGCCTCCTGGGAAAACCAACAATGTGGTTTCCAAACAGGTCCCGCACAAACCGGCCTGTACAAGCTCAGAAAAGAGTTAGAAGCTTGAAATTTCGGATTTAAGTAGAAGAGGAATTGTACTATCCGAGTAGCGAAAACAAAGGCGCTGATCAGCTTCGCGGTTACCGCGAAGCTGATCTGCGCCTTTGTTTTCGCCTATGCAGATTGTTGGTTTTCCCATGAGGCGGTTCATTTCATTGCTTCTTCTACATCCCAAATGTGAAAGTATGGTCATATGTTTGATGGATATTTTCATAGACATAGACTAAAAACTTAGGTACCACATCTATAATAGCAAATTTTGTCAGAACTTGCATCCAGCTCATATACACCCCAATGTAAGTTATTTGCCAGTATATGTATATGAAATAGTAGAAAGAGGAAAAATACATTGGTTATTCAGATCTAAATTCAGCTGGCTAAAACAGAATGGTTGATAATTTGCACTTAAACAGCCAGCCGAAATATACATATTGCATGAAAAGGCCAATAAAATGTAAATACTTTTGGTTTGATCGTCACTTTCAGGCATAAACAGGCTAGAATCTGCCAGCTTGCACCAGCTTTCAGTAAGTTGCAAATCTCATATCGTTGGCTCGTTGACAAAACCTCGTAACTGCACTTTTTTCAAAAAATCGTTTTTTCACATGGCGCGATTCAAAACATTCAAATTCAGCTTGTGACAAAGCCTTGTAGGTTATGTCCAATGGGAAGTTAGTTTTTCGATGACCTTACAAAACCTCGTAACTACAAATGGTAAACGGAGGTGACAAAACCTCGTATACGCAATTTCAAAAAATTTAAATACAAGAAAATCTTTATCTTTTAGATATGCAAAAGTTGCATATGTAAGTTGCATATGTATGATTTCTCATAAATGCATTCTTTAATTCATCATAAGAATCTGCTTCTGGCTTTCATTTATCAAGTTTTGTATATACGACAATTTGTAAACATGCACAATTATATATCATTTATATACAAGTTTTAGTTTTTTGCTTCTCCTGAAAAATTTGTTTTTTTGCAGTTACGAGGTTTTGTCAACGAGCCAACGATATGCATATAGTCTTAAAACTGTCTTTTTTTATTATTAACATATCTATTTTCTGTACTAAGCAGTAAAGTTGCAATTTATGGCAGAACTTAAGATTTTGTGGGCCGTTTTCATGCAATATGGGTTTAATAACAATAATGATTGTTTTAACATTAATACAAATGAAGATACATAGCTATCAAACAAAATCCTTGCACATTAACAAATATTTAAAAACAACAAAAAAATCGTGAACAAAATGTACATTGCATCAGCTGTCTTGGGTATACAAAACTATTTGGTAATGCACCACTTATCACATTAATCTATCATGCATATTAAAATTCGAGGCAGAGGGAAACTGGCTCAGCCAATTTCTTTGATTTTATTTTTTAGCGATAAAAATGTGAAAGCGCAGAGAATTAATTCAAACAAAGTCAGATGCTGTGTATTTTAAGATCTGGAAGTTGAAAGATATAATCTCAATTGGAGTCAATCAGATAAATGTCAATGGGCGGATTCCTATTGTAAACTCTTATAACTAGGATAAGCTTTATCTAACATCTAGACCTATTTTGATTTGCTTACTTTTTCCAAGAACACAAAAACAATTTTCCAAAAATTTGTAACTGATTATCAAACCGTATTGTGATGGAAACACAGACACCGCTAAATGGAAACATTTTGTTTGCCAGTTTATATTTAACAAATAAATATTTGAGCCACCTCGTGGGAAAGCCAACAATGTGGTTTCCGAACAGGTCTGACACAAATCAGGCTGTACAAGCACAGAAAAGAGCTAGATGCTTGAAATTTCGGATTTAAGTAGAAGAGGAATTGTACTATCCATGTAGCGAAAACAAAGGCGCTGATCAGCTTCGCGGTTACCGCGAAGCCGATCTGCGTCTTTGTTTTCGCCTATGCAGATTGTTGGTTTTCCCACGAGGCGGCTCATTTTATCTTTTAAAGAACAATTGTGGATTTCAATGAACATAGATATATTGGGAAAAAACATAAAAGAAAATATTCAATGATAAGGGAGATTTCATTTCTTCATCAAAATATGAGCCGCCTCGTGGGAAAACCAACGTGGTTTCCGAACAGGTCTGACACAAACCGGCCTGTACAGCTACAGAAGCAGGCTAGAAGCTTGAAATTTTGGAGTTAAGTAGAGGAGGAATTGTACTATCCGAGTCGCGAAAACAAAGGCGCTGATCAGCTTCGCGGTTACCGCGAAGCTGATCTGCGCCTTTGTTTTCGCCTATGCAGATTGTTTGTTTTCCCATGGGGTGGCTCATTTCATTTCTTTATCAAAATATGTGTCCTTTGTACTCTTTACGTCTTCAGAACCTTGTGAAAATTTTAAACAGTACAATTAACGAGCATTTTGATGGAAAGAGTAAAAAAAAATCTGATTTATCATCAAATCAGTCCTTCTATGGAGACAAAAATAATCTTGAAAGTTTGCTGGAAACCAGTCCCAACAAACTATAAATATAATTAATCATAAGCTACCAATTCCAGAAGCAAAATATGAAAGAAAAGCAAGCTGGGCAGCAGTTAACCATGCCCATCAGGAAAACATATCCGTGCAATGAATACCCCCTTAAACCCCACTTTTATATAGAAAAACTGGGGTTCGCAGGGGTATACCTATTTTTCTTACTTTTGCTCCAAAACATAGATTGTGGGTACTCGTTAGAACCGCCTCGGCGAGGCGGTTCTAACGTGTACCCACAATCTATGTTTTGAGCAAAAATAAGAAAAGTATCAAAAATTTTCTACTGAAAATTTTCATTTTTTACAACTTGAAAAACCTCCGTATACTGCATGGGTGTGTTTTCGTAATTCAAAATTGTGCAACACTTCCGACAATGTCAAAGATTAGACTTTCAGAAAAGTTAGCAAACTTGGTATGACAATGGTTAAAGTTGCCGGCTTTGTATGTCAGCATGTAAAATGGTATATTTTGATCTGTTAAAACCTCCAAGTCTTTGATTATGTGATGATTAGTTATCCTTCTCTCTCCAAATATGTACACATGAAATGACAGACCCTTAAAGGCACAAATTTTCACAAAAATGATGATGATAATTTACATTATATGCTAAAAGTGGGTGTTCAAATGACTTAAGCTGTTGTCTTAGTTTCGGACTAAAGGCAATATTAAGCTGCTCAATGCACACTACGCAACCCCTAAAACCAGAAATGGGGTGGGGGAAATGCAAGAAATGGTTCTGAATTTCTTTCATTTTTTTAAAAGAATCAGTCAACAGAAAACCACAAGCATTTTTCCTCACAACTTGATCCAAAACTGAACTTGATTTAAAAGCCAAAGTAAACTATCAAAGGCATCATTTACCAAGTTGATTTTGTTAATGTCAATTGTTATTTATTCAAGACCAAATACATTGATATATTTGACATGTTTTATGTATGTCCCATGAGCTTTCTGTGCTACTTAAGTGACACCATACTAATTTTGTGAAGACTCTGGTGATCATCCTGTGATTCTAAGAGTTAAATATTTGAGTTAAATCCCCTGATATATGGATCTTATTTACAATTTACTTTTTCAACAATTTTAAATATGGTATGTAGTTTAAACATGGAGCACATTTAAAGCTTTAATTACAGCTTCTTTTATACACATGTTTCATTTTGGTAAAAAAATAAGGGTGAAACCTGCTTGGCTGATCTATATAACATCTTGAAACAGACAACATTGAAAATAATGGAAATGCTAAAGCTTCAATATGAAATAACCTGCTTCATGCACATACAATCATCAAAAGCAATCAGAGTATGCCAAATCTGAACATAGGAGCCGCCTCGTGGGAAAACCAACAATGTGGTTTCCGAACAGGTCGGACACAAACCGGCCTGCACAAGCACAGAAAAGACCTAGAAGCTTGAAATTTCGGATTTAAGCAGAAGAGGAATTGTACTATCTGAGTAGCGAAAACAAAGGCGCTGATCAGCTTAGCGGTTACCGCGAAGCTGATCTGCGCCTTTGTTTTCGCCTATGCAGATTGTTGGTTTTCCCATGAGGCGGCTCATAGGTTTTGCTGTTCTTTGAGACCTATTCTTTAACAGAAATTTGTATGTCTGATTTGAACCGTAATGTCCCAGTCAATGAATATTTTTGTCATGTCAGGGCGCAGCCATTATTTCCTTGATAGTATAAGTATGTGTACCATGGTGACTAAATGCATTCTGCATAAAGACACAACTCAGAAGGGACCCAGAACCTCTCAATTCGGAGTTCTAAACTCTACTACCACATGTGGGACTGAGTTTTAAATTATCACTACTTTCAATTGCTGAACAAACTTTGTATATGCAATCTGGAAATAGGTTTATCATGGCAAAGCTCAAATGACTTTAGAAAAAATGAAATGAGCCGCCACATGGGAAAACCAACAATATGCAATGCGAAAACAAAGGCGCAGATCAGCTGTGCAATAATAACTGCACAGCTGATCAGCGCCTTTGTTTTCGCTACACAGATAATACAATCCCTCTTCTACTTAAATCCAAAATTTCAAGCTTCTAGCCTGCTTCTGTGACTGTACAGGCCAGTTTGTGTCTGACCTGGTCGGAAACCCAAATCGTTGGTTTTCTCATGCACAGGCTCAAATGAAAAGATGACAGGCACATGTTTTAACAAATATATTCAAAATGTACAAATATGCGATCACGTCTTAACAACATTAAAAATGAGAATCAAAACAAATGTTTGGTCAATGTAACATATATGCAGCAAATACTTCATTATTACAAACATGGATTTCAATTAAATTGGGACAACAATAAACTTTGATGATGAAAATTGTAAGTTTGAACTCGATCTTTAAAACAGAGCACCTTCCTTAAGTTTTTGTCCACAAATTAACAGGCAATAAACTTTCAATAAAGTAACAGTGTTTTATGGCAGTTGATCATACCAGAATGACTTCGGTTAGATGCTTTTCAATATTACTCAGAAAAAAAAAAGATGTCAGTGCTCGACTGAATAACTGCTTGAGTAAATACATGTACTTGCATTTTGATTTCCTTTTAAAAATCTACTTCATATTGAATAATAATTACACTAACTTTCCATCAGGATAACATGTCCGTGCAATAAATACCCCCTTAAACCCAACTTTTATATAGTGAAAATGGGGTTCGCAGGGGTATACCTATATCCAAAACATAGAATGTAGGTACTCGTTACCCACAATCTATGTTTTGAGCAAAAATAAGAAAAATGTCAAAAAGATTCAACTGAAAATTTTCAATTTTAACAACGTAAGAAAAATCTGTATATTATATGGGCATGTTTTCGTAATGCAAATCATACAAAGTGATGGTAAAAAAATCCAAAAGCAAACCATCTAATGGGATGTCTCACAGGTTTAGACATAGGGCCAAGTTTGAACTATACACAAGTCTTTTAATGTTTGATTAAAACAAAAATAATTGCAATCAACCCGTAGCTTCTCACGCCTACAATTAAACTGCATCAAGACAAAACCAGCGAGATGACCTACACGCCCTGCAAAGACTAAGATCTGCAGAGATATAGCAGGAAAGTCTTTGCTGTGCATTCTGGCAAACTCAGCTACAAGGGCCAGTTCATCCAGACAATAAGTTAGCTATTTATCTTGAAAAGTCTTTGCCAGGCAAATTCTTTAATCTGATGGTTTTGTCTTGCTACAGCTGATATCCAAGCTTTAACTGGACAACATAACTGAGCCGCATCGTGAGAAAACGGGATTATTGCCTAGGCGAAAACAAAGGCGCAGATCAGCTTCGCGGTAACCGCGAAGCTGATCAGCGCCTTTGTTTTCGCTACACGGATAGTACAATTCCTCTTCTACTTAAATCCGAAATTTCAAGCTTCTAGCTCTTTTCTGTGCCTGTACAGGCCGGTTTGTGTCAGACCTTGTCGGAAACCCCGAAGACCGGTTTTCTTGCGTCGCGGCTCAACTGATATTAACCAATGACCAGTCAAGACCAGCAACTGCAACCAAATTTTTTAACCCATATTTGACGAATGGATTCTCCCATCTTTCTCATTTGGAGGAGTCCATTTTCATTTTTTGGGGTGTTAGGAGTGATTTATCTCATTTCTCGATGAATTTTCCCTGTGCAAACAGAATAGCCCCAGATGTGACGCCGCATTCTGCGGCGTCACATCTGGAGCTATGCTGCAAACAAAATAGCCCCAGATGGGACGCCGCGTTCTGCGGCGTCATATCTGGGGCTATGCTGTTTGCCTATGTCCTATAAAAGGGACGCCAGGCTTAAATGAGTTAATGTTACACAGTTCTCTGTATAACTTCTATACAAATACAATTCTATATGCCATTTTAATGCTGATTAGCTGCCATTTAATAATTATCAAACTTTGGTTCTGTTAGTTAAAGTCTGCTATTATCAAAGTGGAATAATTAATGTGCGATTGACACATGCCTTTGTAGGCAATAGGTATGTAACTAGAAGTGTTTCCAATAACACTAAAGATTTCTGAAGCAATAATGTTTTATTACCAGGTAATTTTTAGCTGTGTGTGTAAAAATCTTCTAAATCTACCATCTTAAAAACTTCGTTAGCGTTAAGCTCTCAATTTGTTAACTATTAACGACTTTAAAAGCAAATACAATGCAAAGGATTCTCACATTTTTTTCAACAAAAAATTTTTACAGTGTATTTGTAATATTCATGTTTGAAATTTTAATGAATCGCTAACTAACGATGTCGTTAATTTTGAACAACTGGGCCAAGGTTGCAACTACTGGTCGAGACCGGACCTGTCCACGTAGTCAAAGGCACTTTAAACGACGATGAAGTCTGCACAAGTTGAGAAATGGTGAACGCTGAACCACCGATGATGTGATGAACAATGTCATGTGTTGGTCTCTTCCCTGACGGGGCGTGTGGGTTCACCCCCTGGGGCTAGATCGTGGACTTGGAAAATGACACCCTCAGGTGGTTTGACTCACTCAGGGGGTAATTATGCATGCCCTGAAATAAAAAAAAAATATGCACTTGGTTAAGCGCATGTTCTCTCTTGGATTTTTGGCTGGTTCTGACATTGTCTTTTTTACCTTTTGTGTAATTTTCTCAATATCAATATCATTTTAAGCAGGCATGTCTAGTCTTAATATACTGGTTGTATTCTTTTGCGTATTATACATACTCGAAAGCATAAAGTCTAGACATACATTTTAAAATTTGATAAATTTTATTCTCAGTTGAGCTAAGCATGAAAAAAGTTTTATAACCTCGGGGCCAGATATTACACACTTACGGTCTCATTTCATTTGTTCATAAAATCTGGGTACTTACAATAAGTGCCAATATGGCCTCTTCTACGCAGCTCATCTCTATCAATGCCATACGTCTGTCTTTTCTGGAAAATATCGGTAAAAAAAAAACACCATAAAACTTGCAAGCTAAAAGGAAAATGTGAAAGGAAATTCAAGTCATTTTGATGCCATTCATCTATCAGGTCTGTAACGTTTCATAAAAAGATCATATATCTTGGAAAGTAAGCAAAAAATGACACGAAATTCAAACCAATTCAAGGAAGCAATGGAATTTACTTTTTCATATTAAATTGTAGAAAAAAAACTTTCATAAACTTGTCTGTGACATTTTCATTTGAGCCTGTGCATGAGAAAACAAACAATTTGTGTTCCCACCAGGTCCAACACAAACCGGGCTGTACAGTCACAGAAGATGGCTAGAAGCTAGACAATTTGGATTTATTAAGTAGAGGAATTGTAGTATTCGTGTAGCGAACACAAAGGCGCTGATCAGCTTCGCAGTTACTGCAAAGCTGATCTGCACTTTTGTTTTTGCCTATGCAGATTGTTCGTTTTCCCATACGGTGGCTCTTTTAGACACTGCATTGAGCTACGTCGGTCATAGATTGACATCTTGCGAATACATTAAGTTCAAATACTGTTGAAAAGAGATCACGCCTCAAGTTACAGAATCCAGAGGTTCTTAAATTCTAAAAGTTTGTTTGCTTTGTGACTCAACATCCCAGGCAACACTTCTTTCGTAATGTCTGGAGGGAACCCCAGCTTCCTAGTACTTTAGTGTGTAAATGTGTCTTGGTCAACGCTCAAGGACACAACTTAGCTACCAAGTGCGGTTCGAACCAAGAACCTTTCGACTCCCAATTTTGGATTTTTTCCCCATTACTGCATGGCAAAACCTTGTATATTCAATAGTAGAGTTTTCACGGCAATGTCACTGCATATATGAGCCGCATAATGAGAAAACCTGATTTTTGCCTATGCGTAAACAAAGGTGCAGATCAGCTGTCGGTTTGTGACAGACCTGGTCAGAAATCCCGAAGCCCGGTTTTCTCATGTTGTGGCTCGTATGTAAGAATATTTAATTATTTAAATTACTTACGCAAAGAACTTGAAGGCTACCACTTTGCCGTGTTGTGAGAAAGCATCTCTCAACTCATCTTCTGAGACTGTTGACCTGTTAGTATGATACAAAACAATGTATTAAATATTTTCTTGGAAGTCAAATCTTTGTTTGTTTGTTTTGTGGCCGCTCATCCATGGTCAACAGTAAGGCTGTGTCAAATGGTCAGTTATTTCCAGCGCAAGTCTCACAATTGTAGCTTACCAGTACTTTGTGAGTCTGCATTTTCACCAGAACAAAAGGGGGAGAATGGCTCATGACCAAACATTCATTTGTCTACATCAAAGAAATGTTAACTTACAGAAAGTTTGAGAGATGGAGCAATGATGAGGGAGGGATATAGCAATGTTCCAATAATTGACAACTTGAGACAAGCAGGGCCCAGTTGTTCAAAACTTCGTTAGCTTAACGTCATCGTTAAGACCTCAACTCGTTAAGTAAATGCCAACTACATAAGCAAATACACTGTTATTTTTTGTTGATAAAATGTGAGAATCCTTTGCACTGCAAAGGATTCTCACATTTTTTCAACAAAAAATAACAGTGTATTTGTAATATTCATGTTTGAAATTTTAATGAATCGTTAACTAACGATGTCGTTAATTTTGAACAACTGGGCCCTGCTTGCCAAATGCAGGTGGTCATCGACAGGTCTGACTGTACTTACCGAATGTTTATTTTATATGTGTGTACAAATTGTTAATAATTTTGTTCTATTGTTCTGTTTTAAAATGCAGAAGACAATATGCATATGTTAGAGTAATTTCAATTGCTTACTATGTCATCCTCTTAAAATAAAGAATTTATTATTATTATTATAATAATGTTTTTAGAGATCGAGCACTGATGAGGGAGGGAATATGTTCTGACAATTCTTGGACCCTGGCCTCTTACGACAAGTCTGGCCACTTCAGGGTTGCTTGTCTAATGCAGGTGGTCACTAAATACAAGTCTGACTGTACATTGTTCAGATGGTCACTCTATACAGGATTAACTGTACATTTGCTGGTGGTCACTATGACAGGTTAGACTATACTTACGGAATGTTTGAGAGATGGAGCACTGATGAGGGAGGGAATATGTTCTGACAGTTCTTGGACCCTGGGCGTTTAAATCTATGTACAGGTGAATTTGTGAAGTCTTTTGTTAAACCAGCATCCTGTTAAAAGAAATAGCATACAGTCTTTATTTAATAAACTGGATTTCATTTTACTCAAAATATTACTTTTTTGATATTCTACCAATAGTTTTTAACATCATACCAGATTCTTTCATGCATAAAATATAAACTTGTTTCTTTTACAAGTACACATAATTTTGAAAACAAAATGCTGACCTGTACAATTAAGTTGCATTCTGTTTGAGCACAAAAATGAAATATTAAATGAAAACAAAACACAAGCAACTGCATACACCTAACATCATCATGTATCCCAACAGAATTAAGATTAACATATTTCTTTACACATTTGTTTCAAATTCTATGAGGCTGTCAATTTTCTTTCTCCCCTACATATAAACATGAAGAAACAACATCCACTTACTGGCTGGCCATCTTTGGGCATCTGTACCATGGCATGTTTGGATTGTGTCACTCGGATATTCTTGCCCCACACTTTTGCCTTGTCCAGATGAGCAATCGCTGAAATATCAAGCATAAACGTTGGCAGCTTTTTTCATCCTGGGCCCAGTTGTTCAAAACTAACGACGTCGTTAGTTAACGTTTCGTTAAAATTTCAAACATTAATATTACAAATACACTGTTATTTTTTGTTGAAAAAAATGTGAGAATCCACTGCAAAGGATTCTCACATTTTTTCAACAAAAAATAACTGTGTATTTGTTACTTTAGCTGATATTTGCTTAACAAATTTATGTCTTAACGATATCGTTAAGCTAACGATGCTTTGAAAAACTGGGTCCAGGTATTGCTACAGGACTTGTTTGTGTACTTTCTTTAGAAGCTTCAGTATATTACTATTGTAGTGGTTAAGTCACTTGTCAGTTTCTAAATCTGCCAATGCTGTCAGAGACATCAATTTTGCAGTTGTTTTCTACTTTGTCGACTGTATGAGCCGCCTCATGAGAAAACCAACAATCTGCATATGTGAAAATAAAGACGCAGATCAGCTTCGCGGTAACCGCGAAGCTGATCAGCGCCTTTGTTTTCGCTACTCGGATAGTACAATTCCTCTTCTACTTAAATCTGAAATTTCAAGCTTCTAGCTCTTTTCTGTGTTTTTACAGACCGGTTTGTGTCGGACCTGTTCGGAAACCACATTGTTGGTTTTCCCACGAGGCGGCTCGTATGTTTTGGGACACTCCTTGTTTTGGGACACCCTCAATTCTTTCAAAAAAAAAAAAAAATATTTTATAGCCTTTTAAATGTTGGGACACATAATTTTTTTGTGTGTTTTTTTATATATTTTTTTTCTTTTTCACGAAAATGCATGCAAACAAACTAATGGTAAAGTCAGTTATCATCACCATTCATTTTGAGTTTTATTGATTATTGTTTAAAGAATTTAACCTTGATTGATTCCGCTTGAACCCTTCCCTGTCACCGGCGACATAAACCCATAAGTCAATAAAATTCCACCTACCTAATTGAGCTTGATGTGGTTCTGCCATTTGTATCAAGGCATTATCCTTCTTGTTGAATAAAATCTTCACCCGATGTACGTCCCCATATACACCTTCACAGAACGAAATAAATAAAATTGAATGTCATGTAACAATATAGACAGTGGACAAATTAGGAAGGAGTTGTAAGCCATTGTTACTCTGCTTTCCACAAGTGAGGTAATCAGTTTTTCGTTATACAAGGGGCTAAAAGATGGAAGTGAGGTGTTTGGGGGCATTATGGGACTAAAACATTTAGCAGCTAAAATTTAGGGGGTGAAGGGCTAGATTTTGTTCTGAAGCACTATAGTGGTTGATTCACTTTCGTAAATTTCTGACCATGTAAAAGCAGAGTAACAAAATGTGCAAGACCTAACCATGTGAGCCTGTGCATGAGAAAACCAACAATTTGCATATGCGAAAACAAAGGCGCAGATCAGCTTCGCGGTAACCGCGAAGCTGATCAGCGCCTTTGTTTTCACTACATGGATAGTACACTTCCTCTTCTTCTTAAATCCAAAATTTCAAGCTTCTAGCCTGCTTCTGTGACTGTACAGCCTGGTTTGTGTCAGACCTGGTCAGAAACCCAAATTGTTGGTTTTGTCACGCACAGGCTCATGTGTAAGAGCCAAAAGCATCCCTAGGTACTTGAGCATCAAAATTGTTTGGTAAAACTTCAACTCAAGAGTTTATGGCAAAAACTTTAAAAGGGATACGCAAGAGTGCAGACACTCCTTGTCGTTTTAGACCAATTACTAAAGTAACCTTGCTTAGGTCTTACACATTAGCTAGGGTAGGTATTGTTGTGAGACTATAAGCAAAACTAAACTTCAGCGACAGATTTATCTGTTTCAACAATTTTAACTTGCATGCAAATTTGGAACTCTGTTACTAACGATCGGAATGTCAATTTTATGCTAAGCATGAGGGGTGTAGTACTCCAACCTGTTCTTATAAGTTTAGCTATTTTTAAAACAGCATGCATGACTATAAAGATGTCAACAAAATGTTCTAAAAGATTGTTAATTTATAATGAAGCCAATGCCAAGACTTGCCTATAACTTGGAAAATAAGCAGTTTATCTACAGAAAATAAGCTGTGACAAGGTCAGAAGACATGTTGTGATATAACATGGAAAGAGTACCAGCCACATGTATGTGCAAATCCACAGGATAAAGCTGTGTAATAATTTGAGGATTATTTTGCCGAATATCTATAAAATGTGTGCTTATTCCATGTTGCATCAGAACACAACCATTGACCCTAACACAGCTCAGGTTTGCTGTTACTATTACTATTTGATGGTAGAGAAAAAGTTTTCAGGTTTGAACTTTCGCCACTAAAACAGTGTGCTCCGATTACAGTTTTAACTATAAAGTTATCTATATCAGACGCTATAGCCAATGTATAGAGGACTTATCAGTAAATGTCTTTGCAAATTCTGTGTTGTAAATTTCATGTTAAAAATCCTGTATCTTCTTATCAATATTAAAGTGCATAAAACGTGGATACCTTTTCATTTATTTATCTTTTGTTTTAAACATTAAGAGTAGGAAGTGCATTTAAAGAAAGGCAGTAAAGAGCAGAAAGTGGGTGGGGTAACATTGGCTATAGCGTTAAAACAGAAACTGAAATAAAGTAAAGTGCAGTAAACTAAATAAGGAGGGGCTTTGATAATAATCTCTGAATGAACTTCTTTTCTCTGTCATTTCACGCCTTAAAAACATGCTGTGTATCCATTTGAATCAGGAATGCTTTGAAACTCACAGCATGTATTCAACAAAGAAATTCCCAAAGCTTTTTACAAATTATCAAGAACACCCTCGGTTACATAGTTTACTGAAAGTGCTTACACACGTACCAAAGAGGGTAAAAAGAGCCTCGGGCGTGACCTGCAGAGCCAGAGGAAACAGATAGTAGGTGGAAGAATGCGAGGATGTATCGAGGTTTCAGTAGTGTCCGAGCAGAGATGATTCAGTTTCCACATGTAGTAGTACACCAGCGCAGTAGGATCGAGAGAGATTTCAGGGAAAACAACGGGAATGAAAGAAAAAAACATGGGAAAAAATCAGTAAAGTGTCAGTTGTTGACAAACTCCTCAAATTTCACTCTGTAAAATTTTAATTACATAGTTTTGTTTTCAAGGAATACCATGACATGCCTAAATTTCAGACATGTTTTGAAAAGCTGAAAATGTTGCAATTTTGTTGATATTGTGCTGAAATTCGGACAAAACTTCATTTCAGCAGAAAAATGTCTACCAAAATATATGGACGACTTGAAAAAAAATCAAAAGTAATCAGACATGTCACTATTCGATATAAGTAGCCTGATCATGACCATTTATGTTTGCTCAAGCCTCCTAACCAACATGTCTGATAAATTAGGAATGTCGTGATTCGACGAGATTGATATTTCTTTATTGTCACGTTGAAATTGTCAACATCTAGACATATCAGATATTGATATGAGAAATCCTGCAAAACAAAACCAGAATTTAAATAATATCATCTTCTGATTTTCATTTTTTAGTGGATCATATCTTGATAATTCAGCGAAGATGGAAATTTCTGACAAATACAGCCATATTTGGTGACAATAGTTAAATATCAATCTACACGAGACAATTAACTGTCAAATAATTATTTAGTGTATTAACATCTTAGTATAATTCTGTTTATTTCATTATAAAACATGCATGCAATTATTCAAAATTTTTCAAACCCTACTCATGCACTATAATGGCACCTTTTCGTCAGTTTACTACATTAATTTGGTTTTCCTCTTTTTGTTTTTTGAAAATGGTGAATAGCAAGGTTAAATAATGGAAATATACTGGGAAATAATATTTTGTAAAGGTAAAATTAAAGTGCTAAGCTATATAATTTGTCATTAAGCCAATTTTAGTGAAAAAAGAAGCAAAATGGAGCCAGTCGGTATGTGTGATTGCAGAACTTTTCACAGACTTTCACATATATTTGATTGGTATACTTTAATTTTTTTTTTACCAATATCAAATTTCTCAAATGTAAGGCCCTTCTATAATATGAGAAAACCGGATTTTTGCCTAGGCGAAAACAAAGGCGCAGATCAGCTTTCGCTACACGGATAGTATATTTCCTCTTCTTCTTATAACCGAAATTTCAAGCTTCTAGCTCTTTTCTGAGCTTGTACAGGCCGGTTTGTGTCGGACCTGGTCGGAAACCCCGAAGACCGGTTTTCTCGCGTCGCGGCTCATATGTAAACCCCTTAACATTTTCTTCCTTCCTTCATGTATGCAAACAGTTAAGGGTCTGGCATGAT
Source organism: Rugalucina vietnamica (assembly GCA_964017185.1). NCBI lineage: Eukaryota > Metazoa > Mollusca > Bivalvia > Lucinida > Lucinidae > Rugalucina > Rugalucina vietnamica. The sequence goes on from OZ024873.1 coordinate 9,516,927, forward strand.
GATTTGATCAGATCCACCTTACTTGCTCTATGCTTGAAAAGTACTGTTATCCCATGAGCCAACTTAAATAACATTTACTGAAAATTGTTACTGCACAAAAGATTTGACTGACAGGTGCTATATATACTGCGGACAGATATACAAATTATATTTTTAAGCAAAGTAGAAATATGAACCACTTTAGCTCCATTGGCCAGTCAAGTAGTTTTCATTTTTGGCTTCAGCTTAATTTCTGTGCCAGGTCCACATTTAAAGACATTAGAACTGTGAGTGTAAACATATGATAACTCGAACAGCCAATGCAGCCAAAACATTTTGTGCTACCAAATCAACTTAGCCCAGTTTGTGGTACCTTCATTCTGCAGAAAAAGAACTAAAGCAGGAATAATCTTAAGCTACAGCAGTTTAACATACTTTGCCTAAGATTTGGGCCCTTAGAAAAATAATATCAATCATTAATGTCCATATTTTTATGAATAGTGAAAATTAATTCAAAAATTCTTTGTCCAAAAACATTGGAAAATGACAGCACAATGTCTTTTTAAGGCACATTTAGATGCAATGCAATGGCCATTTGGGATTAAGTGCATTGTATATGCCAGTCCAGTATGTGACTCCTTTGTTTTATTCTTACAAATCTTTTTTCAGCATTTTTTTTCTGTTTTTGTTAAATAATATTTTGATTTTTCCTTTCTGTGAATGAAGGTACCACAGGATGGTTTCAAGATTTCTAATTGCAATAAGAACAGAAGATCATTATAACTGTAGCCACACTATCTAAAGATTTCCATTTACAAAAAGTTACTACTGTATATAAATAGTAGGTAAAAAATGTCAGCCGTTTCTTCTAATGGTACTAACACGGAAAAGATGTCTCAACACTTTTTCAGGGAGAGCGCCTTCTACCTATGCAATCCTTGCAAGAGTGACATCATGACTTATTGTTTATTTCAAATGTGAAAACTTATAACAAGTGACTCTGATCAAACTGTGTGGCTGTTCGAATCATTGTGACTGATATGTTCATAACGAAAACACGTGCATGTAATATACAGATATTTCTTAAGGTAGAAAACTTGATAACTTTCAGTAAAGAAATTTTGATAATTTTCAATTTTTTGCTCAAAATATATTGTGGATACACGTTCGAACTGCCTCGCCAAAAATTATCAATTTTCAAGTTTTACAACTTAAGAAAAAGCTGTATATTACATGGGCTGTATATTACATGGGCATGTTTTCGTAATATGTTGTATTGCCATCTTGTCACCATAATTGAACCCAAGGCCAAAGTGTTTGTTACAATAAGTGTATTGAAGTGAAAGTTTGTAAACCCATCTGTCTTCCTTACAGTAGAAAGAAATAAGTAAGAAACTAGGTAGATCACATGTAAGGAGAAACTTGTAAGTTAAAGTCATTGTCTTTATTATTGCTTATAGCACGTACTTTGTTTCTTAAGAATGACAGTACATGTTATAATTATTCCAGAAGTTTGAGAACAATATCCCTTAATCAATATTACACCCCCTCCTGCCCCACCTACCACAGACTATAGAACTAAAAGACATGTGGGTGTGTACGCACCTGTTCATCAAGGTTGGAGACCAGTATGACCGAGCTGCCACCTTGTCCCTGCATTCCGGGCATGCCGAGCCTCGCCCCCATAGCTGCCGCATTCTGGAGCCCGAGCCCCATTTGTTGCATACCGCCCATGTTCATCCCGCCCATATTGCCCATTCCTGAGGGTACCTGACCTAGATAATGGGGAGAAAAAAAATATGCATTCATATAGTTATTATTGCAATGGATATAAAATTGTACATGAAATTATCGAAGTAAAATGATGATTACATGTACTGTATATGCACATATGAGCCGCTTCATGGGAAAACCAACAATATGCATAGGCGAAAACAAAGACGCTGATCAGCTTCGCGGTAACCGCGAAGCTGATCAGCGCCTTTGTTTTCGCTACTCGGATAGTACAATTCCTCTTCTACTTAAATCCGAAATTTCAAGCTTCTAGCTCTTTTCTGTGACTGTACAGGCCGGTTTGTGTCGGACCTGTTCGGAAACCACATTGCTGGTTTTCCCACGAGGTGGCACATATTTTAGTAATATTGACTTCTTCAAAAGTTTCTTTAAAACAGCTTGAACTTACATTTGAGACGCCTCATGGGAAAACCAACAATGTGGTTTCCGAACAGGTCCGACACAAACCGAGCTGTACAGTCACAGAAAATAGCTACAAGCTTGAAATTTCGGATTTAAGTAGAAGAGGAATTGTACTATCCGAGTAGCGAAAACAAAGGCGCTGATCAGCTTCGCGGTTACCGCGAAGCTGATCTGCGCCTTTTGTTTTCGCCTATGCAGATTGTTGGTTTTCCCATGGGGCGGCTCATTTATTGAAACTCTGAACACATACTGTTTTCATGGGAAATACGACACTTAATACTTAATTTACAGCATCTATGTAGCTCTTGAGAAGAAAGGAACTCTGTCATTTTATTTGAGAAAACCTCTCAAGATTAACCTCTGTGAATAATATCAACATCTTTTGTCATTTAAACCCAATGACTCTACTAAATGCTTCTCAACATTACAGTTCTTTTTAATGTTTGATGCAATAACAAGTACATATGTATATCAAATACACTGCTTTACGGTGCACAAGTCATTTGTACCCATGACTTGTGATTTAAACATTTATTCCAAAACATCACCCTACAGCTGGAATCTACGATCGCTCCCCTTTTCTAAATCTATATTATTCCCAATATTCCTAGTCACGGGGAGGGGAGAATTGCTACAACCATTCCAAATAGGAAAATCACGGTTACAAATGACTGTTACATCCATAATCAGAAAAACAAAAAGTAAAAAAAAATCATGTACTTGTGAAAGGGTCCAATATGGGGGCGTACCCCATACACTGTCCATCTGCTGAGATCACTGTATCTGTTGACGATAAATGACATGGACATCCAAAATACAGCCAAAACTTGAATGTTTAAATGCTTTGTCTTTTCAATTTTATTTAAATAAGTAATTAAAATTTGTGCTTTTTTTATTTCATGATTGATATTGATAATTATACATGTACTCATTAAAGTAGCCCTAGTTTATTACTTAATGATTAATTTCTATTAGGAAAACAAAGGCACTGAATCAAATTAATCTTAAAATCTTAAAATTTTATATATTTTGTCAAGCCAACTTATTCACTCTTTAACAATTTCATTTTTTGGAAATTCTTTTTTCTAAAGCTATTATTATTTTAGAGCATTTTAGAATGAAAGAAGGGAGGTAATCATTGTTATGTATTCACACAAAGCTAACAGTGATAGCAAATACAACTTCAATCTAAGGGAAGTAACTTTGTCAGGAGCTAAGGTTACTGAATTTAGAGAATTTTGAGAGCCAGTTACAATAATTAGAAATTTTGAGAGCAGACGATTTTGAGAGCAGACGTTAGCCAATCAGTGAGAAATCATGCCGATGGACAGTGTATAGGAGGTACAGAGATGCATTTTTGAAGATGCAGGATTCATGAGAGCTGAAGTGAAAGGCTGAAGGACATATACCCTAACATAAACATCACACAATTTATGTCTAAGACTGCTATTGTGCTGTTTAACACCTAAATCATCTATTGCTTAGAACTCATCATCATGCAGAAATCTGCAGTAAACAATTTATACCTCAATCCATAGTAATGAAACATGCAACCATTTATGGCAGAAATATACATCAACATAGGAAGATCAAAGAACAAATAACCAAGCACTTCATGATAAACAAGAATTTCATATTTTTATGATTTTATTTTTGCTTTCAGTGGAATTGAGAGACTATTTTACATTTTCAAACAATTTTAGTGACCACTTGGCAATGAAGGGTCCATCAGTTTTCTTTTACCATGTATACTTGTTAATTATTCTTCCTACTTCCCCGAGATTTCGCAGTGAGGAGATCCGAGAACTGAGAAATAGAGCTTACCTGCTAGTCCAGGCATGCCAGAGGCTAAAAATAGAAAGAAGGAAAGAAGAAATAGTAAGATAATTTGAACAATATATAACATTTATTGCTTTGGATAAAAAACATATTGACTTGTAATGAACTTGGGATGATACAGACTTCAAATCCAACAGGCATACAGTAGAAAAACAGAATGTCAGTCAGGAGGAAGAAATGTATGAACATATCTAGGTTTACAAACCAAAAATGTGTGTAAACGTTGATATTGTATTGTAACGACAAGAAACTGTACATTCAAGTTGTGAATAAATCGTTCTACTTCTTCTTGTGTAATATCTAGAACTAAAATTTTTTAACAGATTATCATCATCATGTCCACACATTTGTTCTCCTTTGAATAATTTAAAGTATTCTCTGTGAATCCATTAGTTAAATGAATTTAATTCAAACAAACAGTGCAAGTCATCAGTGTAATCATAATTCTGATTTTATTTAGGAAGTTCTTGAACTAAGTTCAATACTTTGATAAATGGATTCACAAAGAAGTATAAGAGAGATTATGCACACTGTAAATGCAAGCTCTGGTTGAATAACAAGAGACAGAAATGTAGGTCAAGGTCATCAGCTAAAGATGAAGGTCAAGCTAGAGATGGCTAGAGGAGAGAAGCAGGCTGTAAATAAACGAGATCTGGGTAATATATATCATGCACCAAAGATAGAAAACTGTCCATACAGCCAATATTAGACCTCTATGTACATTTCATTGAAATGACATCCTATCCTTCATTTAATAATTCAACAGGAAAAAATTCAAGAGGATGTGTGTAAAGAAGAAGCATGTATGGACAGTTTCTATTTACAATGATATATCAAAGAACATTTCTACAGATTTCAAACAAAAAGAGATCATAGAAAATAGAAGAATCTGGTTTTGTCTAAATGCAAACAGTCATATGTTTGTGGCAGATCAATAATTATGTTATGAATTTGATTAGTTACATTCCAAAAGTGTAAGGTCATGTAAGGATGAAAATGTAGGATACCTGTGCAAAGGGATATAAGCATGAACAAACCAGACTCTCAAGTGAAGTTAAGTAGTTTCAAGGGGTAACAGAATTTCATGTTTTTTAGCTAGTTGCCAAAATATCCACTGCATTTGAATGACATGTTTGACCAAAAATGTGCTATAAAAGTAACATGTCATTAAAGATCTGAATAACTTGTGTCTTAATATTTGGGACAGAAAAATCAACATCTCAACATGTCCAATAAATAAGGTCAGAAAAAAAAAAAAATAAGTGTATGTCCTAAAATTTTGAATCATTTTTTTGAGTCCGAAAATTAAGGAAAATTACAAATGGTTGTCAAACATGTTGAAATTTTTTTAATCAATTTTAAGTTTTGATCTAACTTCATATTTTTCAGTCCTTTTGGGGGCCCTTTTGACAATGTTTGAAAACCAGAAAATAAGAAAGAAGATTCTATTCAAAGTTTACTAACATTGACTTCTTTTATGTTCTATTTGACATGCAAAAATGTTATTTCTATTCCTTTTTAAAATAGCTTACACTGTCACTTGCATTGAGCAATCTCAATGATGCCTCTTTTTAAGTCAGAAAAGTTTTTAGGTTGGTTTGTAAGAAGTGTATGTTAGTATAAACAGAGTTTGAGACATTAGAGAAAGAGAAGACGTTATTTCATCATTGCATACATGATAAATTCTGACCACAAAAATAATCCAAAATGTTCAAACAGAATACAAGAACATGTAATTTGTATCCCTAAGCTGCATAAATGACATTCATTTTTTTCCCTATTTATGCAGAGAAAACAGACAAATGAGCCGCCTCATGGGAAAACCAACAATGTGGTTTCCGAACAGGTCCGACACAAACCGGCCTGTACAAGCACAGAAAAGAGCTAGAAGCTTCAAATTTAGGATTTAAGTAGAATAGGAATTGTACTATCCGAATAGCGAAAACAAAGGCGCTGATCAGCTTCGCGGTTACCGCGAAGCTGATCTGCGTCTTTGTTTTCGCATATGCAGATTGTTGGTTTTCCCATGAGACGGCTCAAATAATAGCTACATTAATCATATTAATTGATGCAAATAAAATATTTGAGGGTTTAGCTTTGAAAAACATCTGATTTTTGTGTGTAAAAAATTTATCATGTATGCACAATGGAATCAAAGAGAGTCTAAAAGAGTGTAGGAGAGAGAACACCTTCAGACAATAGATAATTGGCTACAAGAAAAACTGATTAAAATAGTTTACTGCAATCTCAAGACTGTTTTTCCTGTTAGTTGTCCAATGAAATTTGGAGGTTGTTTTCCTGCTTTTGACAGTGATTTCCATGATACATACCGACCAAACAACCTTTAATTTTGGACAGACCCCTCAAAGTGAAGGTGCCTTTTTTTTTAAAAAAAAAATAAAGAATATTTGTGTCTATTAGTAAATTAAATGCAAATGACATATGTCTGACTTTCTCACAAGAAAATAAATCTGAAATGCAGTAAACTAGTAGTAAAAACTGTGAAATATTAGTGTCAAGTCTGATCCTTGTACCATAAAGCTGTTGCGTGGTCGGTATGCCCGCCGCGGAGAGCGTAGTTAGTTGTGTCGAGCCCAAACCGGGCATGGCCGTCACCACGACCCCTGGGGTACCTTGAGGGGCAATAAATAACAATATCATGCTATTAATAATGTAATTATGATAATATATGTAGTTTGTGTAATTGATGGAAAATGAAGGATGAAAGGGTGTCTGGGATTGAGTGTTCACAACATCAGAATAGGATTTCAGTAAAAGTTCATAAAACTAGTTACTTCCCCTTTCACACTGTTGTACTTTCCATTAACAGTTGGTTTTTAACTGATCAAAGTATAACAGCATTTTTGAGTAAGGCGAGTCATTTACATGAACTCTGCTATCATAGTTAAAATAGCCCCAAATTGAAATACTAATGAGTCATTACATCCCAATATGAATTTGAGTCAAATTTTTGACATTGTGAACACTACCCAGCTCACTAATGTAATGAAATCAGAGTCCGCTATGTACAGGTGACTGGTATACACAGGTGAAAACAGCCGAGGGGTGAAAATATACACGTGAAACCAGACTGTGACAAAAACATGATTCAGTCATAGAGACCCCAATGAAATCACTACTGCTAGCACCCAATCACCCAAACTTGGATAGATTGTAGCTTTACTACAGGAAAAATAGTGAACTGTGCGTGTCACTTGAGCAAATATTACGAGTCTCATCAGGAAAACATGTCCGCGTAATATTTACCCCCTTAAACCCCACTTTTATAAAGTAAAACTGGGGTATGCAGGGGTATACCTATCTTTCTTATTTTTGCTCCAAAACATAGAATGTGGGTACTCGTTAGAACCGCCTCACCGAGTCTAACGTGTACCCACACTCTATGTTTTGAGCAAAAATAAAAAAATATCAAATATTTTCTGTTGAAATTTTTCATTTGTTACAACCCTGAATATAGGAGAAAGGTCATACTAACTGGACAAAAAACAACAATGACCCTGATCAGAATGCAAAGACAAGCAGGCTGATCAGCACCAAAGCAGTTCACATATGCATTCATAGACACAGGCTTGTGACTTGCATAACCATGTTCATAACTTTTATACTTTATTATGCACATGTATGTTCTGTTAAAATAATATCTTATAAGGAAGTTTAGAACAAGATTTTTTTTCCTTATAGGTAAAATTAAATTGAGGATTCACATATCAAATTCTGTCTGGAACAAAAGATATAAAAATAAAAGAAACAAAAAATGAGGACAACTTAAAAACACGAACTTTGTGCCTTCAAAAACAAAAACATAACTTATGGAACATAAAACGTATGAAAATGAACAAAACAAAATGTATGAAAATGAACTAAACAAAACAAGAGATTTTGACCCTTCAAGACATTTTTGATTTTGCTTCCAATATACCCAAAAGTTGTACGGAAACACGCAAAAATAATAAAGATCTTGCATGACATCTATCCAGACAACATGT